>CAWUFW010011390.1:0-618280 GCA_963921515.1 Calotriton arnoldi
GCCACAGCTGTTTGGCACACTGGTCCAACAGACCCCCATCTCCCAGAAAACCAAGATGTGGGAGAGGATCATCAACAGGGTGAACGCACAATCACCATGTCTGCGCACAAAGACCGACATCCAGAACAGGTGGTATGACGTGCGCAGGAGGGTACGGGACCTGCTCAAGAAAGACTACCTCCTGAGCCAATACACCGGCAGTGGCCCTCCTGCCAAGCCAGTATACCTCAGGCCCTGGGAGGAGAAGGTGCGGGCCATCCTTCCGCCAGTGAGCGTCTATGGACTAGAGAACATCCCAGAGCCTGGTGAGTACACAACAAATGTACACAATATTCTGCCACAATACACACACACATCACTGTCAAGGGGAGAGTCAAACCATCACTCATAGCAATTACACAGCAACCAGAACAGAATCATCCCAAAATGTGTATGTCAGTCAGATAAACACAACACATGCCATCTCAAAGTTACATTTAACCGTGTCATCACATGTACAAACACAACTACAACTACAGCTAGGCAGTGGCACAAATAGAACTAACAAACACATCCAGACATGTAGCCACCACTACAACACCAACACACAGTGAAGACCACTGAAAGGAAGGAATTCTGTGTATGCTGGGCAAGTCAGTGTAGCCAATAGCATCATGGGAGTCGTAGTCACACATATTGCCCCCCCACAACTGTCCCATCAACACCACCATGAACCATGCGCACATCACAGGGAGTGGAAAAGGACTCACAAGATGGCTGACACTGGCTACTGCTGGGGGAGCACAAGGCCCTGCTGGCAACTGTGCAACAACCAACAGCAGGACACCACTGACTGACATCCTGAGAGACAACTTCCACTCCCTGCAATGGAAGCACGTTCCATGGTGGGATATCTGGCTGGCTGGGTGGGAAGGAGGACTCGCACCACTGACCATAGTCACAAGCACCTCCCCTCACACACACCCTCAACACATACTCCACATAACCCACCTGGGAGAATGCAATGCCACACATCCTAACTCAAGATCCCACAAAGAACCTCCACCCTGGGTTATGTCGTGTGAAGCACAGGGACACTCTTGGGACTTTCAGCCAAACAACTGCCAGGACAACACTCCCAGCCATCCTGTCAGCACAGGCAGCCCACCCCACAGGGAAGCAGAGTCAAAAGGAAGGAAGGATGGGCATGCTGGGAAGGGGGTGGAGGCAATAGCATGATGGGAGTCGTAGTCACAGCTCTACATCCCCCACCACATGGCCCAGCAAGCTCACACTCATGCATGCACATCCCACAGAGCGTGGAAAGGCCCATCAAAGATGTCTGACACTGGTGCTGTGTCGTGGGGAGCACAAGGGCATGCTGGGAACTGCACACCAACCAACAGCAGGACACCACTGTCAGCCATCTTGCCATTGCTCTCACACCCACACACACTGAACTCCCCACAAAAGCAAGTAAGTATGAGAATGCTGGGAAGTGGGGTGGAGGCAATAGCATGATGGGAGTCACAGTCACAGACATAGCTCACCCCCACAACTGTCCCATCAACACCACCCTGAACCATGCTCACATCACAGGGAGTGGAGAAGGACTCACAAGATGGCTGACACTGGCTACTGCTGTGGGGAGCACAAGGCCCTGCTGGGAACTGTGCACCAACAAACAGCAGGACACCACTGACTGACATCCTGAGAGACAACTTCCACTCCCTGCAATGGAAGCACGTTCCATGGTGGGATATCTGGCTGGCTGGGTGGGAAGGAGGACTTGCAGCACTGACCATAGTCACAAGCACCTCCCCTCACACCCCCTCAACACAAACTCCACAGAACCCACCTGGGAGAATGCAATGCCTCACATCCTAACTCAAGATCCCACAAAGAACCACCACCCTGGGTTATGTTGTGTGAAGCACAGGGACACTCTTGGGACTTTTAGCCAAACAACTGCCAGGACAACACTCCCAGCCATCCTGTCAGCACAGGCAGCCCACCCCACAGGGAAGCAGAGTCAAAAGGAAGGAAGCATGGGCATGCTGGGAAGGGGGTGGAGGCAATAGCATGATGGGAGTAGTAGTCACAGATATTGCTCAGCCTCACAACTGGCCCATCAACACCACCCTGAACCATGCTCACATCACAGGGAGTGGAGAAGGACACACAAGATGGCTGACACTGGCTACTGCTGTGGGGAGCACAAGGGCATGCTGGGAACTGCACACCAATCAACAGCAGGACACCACTGTCAGCCATCTTGCCATTGCCCTCACACCCACACACACTGAACTCCCCACAAAAGCAAGTAAGTATGGGAATGCCGGGAAGTGGGGTGGAGGCAATAGCATGATGGGAGTCACAGTCACAGACATAGCTCACCCCCACAACTGTCCCATCAACACCAACCTGAACCATGCTCACATCACAGGGAGTGGAGAAGGACTCACAAGATGGCTGACACTGGCTACTGCTGTGGGGAGCACAAGGGCATGCTGGGAACTGCACACCAACCAACAGCAGGACACCACTGTCAGCCATCTTGCCATTGCCCTCACACCCACACACACACTGAACTCCCCACAAAAGCAAGTAAGTATGGGAATGCCGGGAAGTGGGGTGGAGGCAATAGCATGATGGGAGTCACAGTCACAGACATAGCTCACTCCCACAACTGTCCCATCAACACCACCCTGAACCATGCTCACATCACAGGGAGTGGAGAAGGACTCACAAGATGGCTGACACTGGCTACTGCTGTGGGGAGCACAAGGCCCTGCTGGCAACTGTGCACCAACAAACAGCAGGACACCACTGACTGACATCCTGAGAGACAACTTCCACTCCCTGCAATGCAAGCACAGTCCATGGTGGGATAACTGACTAGCTGGGTGGGAAGGAGGGCCGGCTGTCAACCAAATACAACCAATGCAGACCATGTTCACACCCCAACAAATACATAGTAATGCCCAAATAATGCAGGACAATGTGCCACACCAATATCAACCCCTGACTGTGACGACTTAGGACAATGCAATGTACAGGCCCGCACCCAGAGGCACAGTCACAACTGTCAGGTGTGTCAACCATTGATGCCTGCAGAAACATAACATACATTGTGTGTGTCTCCCAAAAACAGGTGATGATGGGGACACAGCAGCAGACGCTGAGGAGTCCCAGTCCAAGGCTCAAGAGGATGCGGAGCTCACTGGTGTCGTACAGCCTCTGCCCTCCTCGGACGAAGAAGACCAATCTGGCACATCCGGTGCAAGTCTACATGCAGCACCAGCAGGACCACCAGCTGCAGCACCAGCAGGACCACCAGCTGCAGCACCAGCAGGACCACCAGCTGCACCCCCTGCACCCACCCCTCCAACGACTGTCACCACAAATACCATCCCCGCCGACATGGATAGAACAAGGAGCAACACCAGCACAGGGACCCTGGACCAATGTGGGGCCATGGACACCACCACCACCACCAACCCCCAAGGTGGACCAGGGTCATCTGTGCGTGCCACTGCACGCACTGCACATGTCGGCAGGGGTGGTGGGAGGGGTGGGAGACAGAGGTCGCTGCTTGCAGAGGTTGCTGGTGTGCATGATGACCCACAACTGGTACGCATAGCTGATGCGTACCAGTCCAGCACCGGAGATCTCAGCCAGGTAGTGGGGCTCCTCAGAGACATGAAACAGCAGCAGGCTGCCCATCATGCCCGCTTGGACGCACACATGTCCCGCGTGGACTCACACATGTCCCGCGTGGAGTCCAAGTGGGACGCACTGCATGAGATGATGGCGGTGCACAGGGACATTTTACAATGCCTCCGCCAGATGAACAGCAACCAGTCCACACCTCCCTGTGTGCCAACAACATCTGGTGCTGAACAAACTGCAACTGCCACAGGGAGGGAGGATGACTCTGGCGGAGAGTCCCCTGCACCGCAGCAGCCTGTACTTGAGGGGCCCCCCCAAAGAAGAGGGGTCGTCCGAGGAGGGGCAAGTGAGAGGCCGATGGCCAAGCGCAACTCCCAGGAAGCCTGAACCTGTTCTGGATGTTCACCTTTGTGCACAGACTGTTCACCCTGTTGACGGCAACACAACTCCCACACATTGCATGGGAGTACAAGTTGGACCAATGTCTCAGGCAACTGTGGCCCCGATACCGGGGATTTTGTCTACCAGGACTTTCAATTCACCTAGGAACTTCTGATTGCAAGATATATGTACAGCACTACCCATCCTATGCACTATTCACACAAATGTATCACAATAAACACACTAATACACCATACTTGCCTCTGTTGTGATTCCAACGTGGGTGCTGTTATGGGGATGATGAACTGCAAAATTACACTGTGTATGCGAACTGCAACAGCAAGTACAACACAGGCATGTGAGTAAAGGCAACGTGACACATATTAGGGAGACACACCACCAGGGCTACACAACACATACACACCTAGGCCATCTGACACATTGCCTACACTGATGTTGCCAGGGAAGACGGTGCAATGCACAGACACCACACCTATTCCCAGTTGTAGTCAAGTAGCCCACAGGTGCAGTGAGCAAATGGCAGTCAAATGTGTGACCACAGACAACGCACATCACAAAGTGAAGCACAGGTTTATTACACAGTTGCAACATGTCGTAACCACTACAGATGCAAGGTAATCCCACCTGGCAGCGGGCACACAGTCAACAACTGTAGAAGGAAGGAAGTCCATGGGTGTGGCGCACATCACCTGTAGGGACACAACAGCTACCACCCTGGAAGTACAATCACGTCGTCGGTGGACACAGTTGACCAAACGAATCTGAAAGTACCCTGTGAAGGACAGAAATGACACACAGTCAAAAGCAATGGAGAACAGGACAGAACAGCAAAACTCATGCACAATACATGTTACAAGATACCCACCCAGAACCAAGTTAGCATGTCAACACTGTTGGGGAGTACAGACCACCTGTAAGCACACATCGCTACACACATCCAGTAAAGTAGCCCATGGACACACTCCAACAGCACCAGAGGACCACCTACACATATCATGCCAACTCACATCATTGACATGACACCTCAGGATACTCACATTCAGCTAAAGAAGTTGGTGATTAGCTGTGTGCGGACATCACCATCATCATCATCATCATCATCATCACTGGCATCGTGGTCCAGGCCAGGCTCCTCCACAGGTGGCGGATGTTGGTCATTGTCATCCTGGATGAGAGGCAACTCCTTCCGCACTGCCAGGTTGTGGAGCATGCAGCAGACGATGATAATCTTGCACACTTTTGCAGGGGCATATGGGAGGGACCCTCCGGTCTTGTCCAGGCAGTGGAAGCGGCTCTTCAGGAGACCAAATGTCCGCTCAATCACTCTCCTGGTCCGACCATGTGCCTCATTGTAGCGCATCTGGGCTGGTGTCACAGGGTTCCTGAAGGGTGTCAGCAACCACGGCATGTTGGGGTATCCTGAGTCACCTACGGACAGACAAGTGCACATTAGCTGACTTGGAAAAGTGGGCGGAATACTACAGATCAGATCACACACAATGGCACAAAGTCAGTACACACCGACAAGCCAGGCACGCTGGTTCTGCATCTGTGCCATCATCCTGGGGATGCGACTACTCCTCATCACAAAGGCATCGTGTGCTGAACCAGGGAAACGGGCACACACGTGTGTGATGGTCATATCTGCAAGACACACCACCAGTGCATTGACCGAGTGGTAGTGCTTGCGGTTCCTGTAGGCCTGCTCCTGGGCCTGTGGTGGTACCAAAGCCACATGTGTCCCATCAATGGAGCCAATGACATGCGGCATCCTCCCCAGGGCATAGAAGTCACTCTTCACGTCAGTGAGTCGTTGCAGTCTAGGGAAATAGATGTACCGGTTCAGGAATAGCAACATTGCCGCCAAAACATCGCGGAGCACACGGCTCAACATGGTCTGTGACATCCCACCAGCAGTTGCCACAGTATGTTGGAAGGTACCGGTGGCAAAGAAGTGTAGGGCTGCCATCACCTTCACCTTGGGGGTCAGCACTGTATGATACGGCCGGCCAGGCTGCAAATGTGGGGCCAACTGCACTGCCAAATCCTCAATCAGCTGCCTGGTGAATGAAATGAAATTTGTACTTGTAAAGCGCACCCATACCCCCAAAGGGGTGTCTAGGCGCTGTACGCATACCGCTGTGGAACCCTTCCTGGCTTTTCCCTGTGAAATGTCCACTCCTGGGCACCCCCAGGGTGAAGCCAGGCATCCCAGCGCTGTTGGGGCCGTTGTGGAGATTAAGCAAGCTATTGCCCAGAGTTGCAGAGTGGGACCCATGATTAGAATAGGCACCGAGGCGAGAATTATCAGGTCCGAGGAAATTGAGCCCAAGACCCGCCGAGGCGGGAATTGAACCCTGGTCCCGGGCCAGATCTCTGCATCAGGGTCTGCCGCTCTATCTGTCATCACGGTTCAACAAGTGGCATCAATAAGTCCCAGGTTGGCCCATTGGATATCATGAGGCCGTGTCACAGTTCCCATCTCCTGCTGCCGTGTCACAATCACCCCCCACAGTGACATGTGAGGACAGATGTGCCCCAGGCATCACAGCTCAACGACAGGTACATTCCCAGGGACCCTGTATTGCCACATGGACACTGGCATTACATGGAGTATCATGTAAACACCACAGCAAAACAACTATGACCCCCACAGGTAGTGGTCCCACTTGCCACTGCAGGACAGACATGGACGTCTGTGACACATACACGCACAACATCAAAGTCCATGCACACACAACGTGGATGTGGAGACTGTCTCCCATTGTGCACATGAAATCAGAGACATTGTAAACACTACATGCACACAGACTGTGGAGGACCATTACTATTGTGCCACTGGGACACCCTGGCTCAAACATACCGTCCCACATGGGACTCACGGGGTATGTGACATGACATACACATACACCACCGTGAAATGTGACCATGGCACATGCACAGATATGAACAGTTGCACATCACAGTGGTCATGTACACGTAACACCCAGGATCCTGTCCCCATGAACACGTGCACAGCCTGGGGGTGGCTGCCCCCAGGTGACACCAACAGGACAACATGTACACCAACATACACACAATAGGAAATGCAGCCTTACATGCCTTATTATACAGTTTGGACAGGCTGTCGTGTTGTAGGTGTGCCCCTCACTCCCTGGGAGCTATCTGTGGCTGGCATATGTCCATCTGAGACAGGCATGGTGACATATGCCAGTCACTTGTACAGGGATGCGTTGAACAGCAATGTACCGATCGGTGCCCCCGGCCGGCCCATTGCATTCAATGTGTGCAGGTACGCGTTGTACCCCTGTATGCGTTGTACCGCAATGGGCCGATCGGTGCCCCCGGCCGGCCCATTGCATTCAATGTGTGCGGGTACGCATTGTACCCCTGTACGCTTTGATCAGCAATGGACCGATCGGTGCCCCCGGCCGGCCCATCGCATTCAATGTGTGCAGGTACGCGTTGTACCCCTGTACGCGTTGTACCGCAATGGACCGATCGGTGCCCCGGCCGGCCCATTGCATTCAAGTGTGCAGGCACGCGTTGTACCCCTGTACGCGTTGAACAGCAATGGACCGATCGGTGCCCCGGCCGGCCCATTGCATTCAATGTGTGCAGGTACGCGTTGTACCCCTGTACGCAGTAGTACCGCAATGGACCGATCGGTGCCCCGGCCGGCCCATTGCATTCAATGTGCGCGGGCACGCGTTGTACCCCTGTACGCAGTTGCTCAGCAATGGACCGATCGGTGCCCCCGGCCGGCCCATTGCATTCAATGTGTCGCGGGTACGCGTTGTACCCATGTACGCGTTGATCAGCAATGGACCGATCGGTGCCCCTGGCCGGCCCATTGCATTCAATGTGTGCGGGTACGCGTTGTACCCCTGTACGCGTTGATCAGCAATGGACCGATCGGTGCCCCGGCCGGCCCATTGCATTCAATGTGTGCAGGTACGCGTTGTACCCCTGTACGCGTTGTACCGCAATGGACCGATCGGTGCCCCGGCCGACCCATTGCATTCAATGTGTGCGAGCACGCGTTGTACCCCTGTACGCATTGATCAGCAATGGACCGATCGGTGCCCCCGGCCGGCCCATCGCATTCAATGTGTGCAGGTACGCGTTGTACCCCTGTACGCGTTGTACCGCAATGGACCGATCGGTGCCCCGGCCGACCCATTGCATTCAATGTGTGCAGGTACGCGTTGTACCCCTGTACGCGTTGAACAGCAATGGACCGATCGGTGCCCCGGCCGGCCCATTGCATTCAATGTGTGCAGGTACGCGTTGTACCCCTGTACGCGTTGTACCGCAATGGACCGATCGGTGCCCCCGGCCGGCCCATTGCATTCAATGTGTGCGGGTACGCATTGTACCCCTGTACGCGTTGATCAGCAATGGACCGATCCGGTGCCCCGGCCGGCCCATCGCATTCAATGTGTGCAGGTACAGCGTTGTACCCCTGTACGCGTTGTACCGCAATGGACCGATCGGTGCCCCGGCCGGCCCATTGCATTCAATGTGTGCAGGTACGCGTTGTACCCCTGTACGCGTTGAACAGCAATGGACCGATCGGTGCCCCCGGCCGGCCCATTGCATTCAATGTGTGCAGGTACGCGTTGTACCCCTGTACGCGTTGTACCGCAATGGACCGATCGGTGCCCCCGGCCGGCCCATTGCATTCAATGTGTGCGGGTACGCGTTGTACCCCTATGCAGCGTTGCTCAGCAATGGACCGATCGGTGCCCCGGCCGGCCCATTGCATTCAATGTGCGCGGGTACGCGTTGTACCCATGTACGCGTTGATCAGCAATGGACCGATCGGTGCCCCTGGCCGGCCCATTGCATTCAATGTGTGCGGGTACGCGTTGTACCCTGTACGCTGTTGATCAACAATGGACCGATCGGTGCCCCGGCCGCCCATTGCATTCAATGTGTGCAGGTACGGCGTTGTACCCCTGTACGCGTTGTACCGCAATGGACCGATCGGTGCCCCGGCCGACCCATTGCATTCAATGTGTGCGGGTACGCGTTGTACCCCTGTACGCATTGATCAGCAATGGACCGATCGGTGCCCCCGGCCGGCCCATTGCATTCAATGTGTGCGGGTACGCGTTGTACCTCTGTACGCGTTGTACCGCAATGGACCGATCGGTGCCCCCGGCCGGCCCATTGCATTCAATGTGTGCGGGTACGCGTTGTACCCCTTTACGCGTTGTACCGCAATGGACCGATCGGTGCCCCCGGCCGGCCCTTGCATTCAATGTGTGTGGGTACGCGTTGTACCCCTGTACGCATTGATCAGCAATGGACCGATCGGTGCGCACCCATTGACAATGGCCTAGCCTGGCAACGGACGCGTTTTCGAAATTCGAACGAGTCGGTTGCTGGAAATTCAGTTGGTCACCCACAACAATGTTGCAAAATCATGTATGTCATGAAGTTGAAGATTTGAAGGATGCTGTGGGCGTGAATTGGTGCTGCTATTCCATGGATTGGCCAGATTCAGAAGATGCAAACGACTTGGACCTATCACTTTGGACACAAGGGACAGTATCTGCCTCTCCAGCACATATATATTGCTGGCTGTTCCCCTGAGAGCTCACTTGCCTGCACTACATGCTCAAGGACGACATCTGCCACTGCACTGCTGCTGTCTCTGCCCCTCTGGACCCTGCAATGGCACGTACTGTGGAGAGAGCCCCAGCCTTCAGCCTTGAGAGAACCAGGCCCTGCTGGACAGCCTACTTCCACAGTACAGCAAGCTGTATGGGACACCAGGGGAGCAGGTGAGTGTTCTGTGCACTGCCTTTCTGAATGTGCATTTTGTCTGACTAGCAAGGCTGAAAGTCTGCACGCCACTGGCTAGCAGGCTCACTGAGTAGTTTTCACCCCCATAGTGTGTAGTGACATGCACTGGACAGGTATGGTGCAGTGACAGTGCATTTGAACAAGGTTTTACTTCCCATGCAATGATACCATGTAGTGACTTCTGGCAAACTGTCCATGGGCAGCTTTGCACTGCCTGTGTACATCATGTGCCCCTGTGATTGAGACATGTATATACAACTGTGTCATGCACGGATATGTTGCATGTGTAGTAATGGCCTTTTCACTTTGTCATCCTGACAGGTTAATGCCCATCGGAAGCAGGAGATCTGGAAGGACATCGTCCGGGCTGTCCGGTCCGTGGGGGTCTACAAGCGCCGGATCCGCAACTGCCAGAAGAGGTGGCAGGACCTTCGGGGCTGGACCCGGAGGATTGCACGGGTCCAGCTGAAGCTGTCGCCTCCTCGCAGGAGGGGCGGAACACGGACCCTGACCCCCACATGCTCCAGATCCTGGCGGTGGTGTTTCCAGACCTGGATGGGCAGCTGAAGGCCAGACAGCAGCAAGGAGGGGTGAGTCAAAGACTGCACTGTGAACTCTGTATTACATGCTATGTGCCCTCCTCTGGCCTGGTTCAACTGCCACAGTACAGCAGTCATGTTGTCCAGGAGCCGTGTCCCTCTATTGTGCACTGCCCACTCCTCATCTGATACCCAGGTGTGGCCCTTACATTCAGGGAATTGTGTCACTTGGGACTGTGTCCTTGCAGTTTGCTTCACTAAAGGTGGGGGACAGCATCTGTTTCCCTAACTCTGTTGTGGGCATCATGGGTGGGTCCATTGTTCACACAACGCCTGTGTTCGGACATGTAATCTGCGTGTTGCTTTGATATGCGGTCCACTCGCTGAGCTGAGCCATCACATGTGCCTGGGGTATGTGGCACACACCCATGCAGCGGGTGGGAACATTGTTTGGACCCCAGGAGTGTGCAGATTACGTGTGTCACACATACATAGCCAACTATCCACTGTCCAGGGCTCATCCCTCATTCATGTGGGGCAGGACAGTCATGCCTACTCCAGGCCATGCAATGCACTCTGTACTCCCACTCCCGTGTATCAGCTGACACATTGTGCACAGTGATTTGACCCCTCAGGTGTCTGCCTCTGTGTCAGTGTGCTGTGGATTTGTTGCCAGGACTGCTGGGGTGTGTCTCGGTAGGGGCTCAGCATGCCACTGGAGATGTGACCATAGGAGACGATACTTGTGTGTCACATAGGTGTTTGAGCAGCTGCCCGTGCAGACTGGGGTATGCGAATGTGAAGTTCAGGCAGCTGTTACCCATTCACAGCAGATTGTGAGGGGCTCAGGTTCAGAGGGTAGTGTCACAGGTCTCCCATATGTCCAATCGGTATGACCTGGACAGATGAGGGTTAAGATGATGTGTTGTGTGGGGGATGTACATGTGCACTTGTGCAGCTCCAGGACTTGCATTCCCCATGACCTACTATTGTGACACAGTGCAGAGTGTTGTTGTCTGGCTGCCAAGTCATACATCACTGAGACAGTGATGTATGACTTAGCAGTCATGCCTCCGCCATGGCATGTGTCTACTTATTGGTGATCCTGCAGGGGAGTGACATGTGCTACATGCACACCATTGTGGCGATGGCTATCAGGACATGGGTGCATCATGGTGTCTGTCGCTGGTATGCATCACATGCATTTCCTATTTGACTCTGGGTGTCCCTTTCATCCGGAAACCTGTACTGACTCAGTGGCAAGAGTTGTGATGTGTGCATGTCCACATGCTACACCGTGTCCTCTGCACTGTCCAACTACTGTGTAGTTGGTGCATGTGTCCACACTGGGGTGTTGCTATCCAACAGACACCAGACAGATGGGTGCAAGGCCATGTGGGATGTGAGTGCCATGGTTGGCATCAGACTGACAATTGGCTTCTCCTGTTCAGTTAGGGCACTTTTAGCAGTGTACAACTAATGATGCCAGGGCTTGCTCTGTAATGTGCTGTGCTCACAGTGGTGTGTGCGTTTGGTGCAGGTGACTGATGTCTGTCTGTTTCCCCATTGTTTGCAGATACATCCACGGCCACGGAAGGGGACAGCTCCACGGACCAGGAGGAGCCGGAGAGCCAGACTGGGTCAGCAGCCGAGGAGTGGTCGGAGGGACCCAGTGGCACGGAGTGCGAGGGGAGCCACACCGAGGAGTCCTCAGCACCATCCACCTCAGCTGAGGACCAGATCAACTCGGAGGATGACTCCCTTATGGAGGCGGGTGTCAGCAGCCACCACACCCCAGCTAGTGTTGCTGTCCCCGCCACCACCAGCACCACCACCGCCCTCCCATCGGCTCCCATTCCCCAGGTCCGTGGAGGCTCCCATGTTCGGGAGCGTGTCTCCTTTGGGCCAGGCACCGCACCCCTGCCCCTGTGTCCCCTGCTGCCCTGAGTGAGGAGTCTGTGTACCTCCTTCGCCAGCTCCATGTAGGGCAGACAGCCATGCTGAGTGTCCTCCATGCGCACACCGCTCTGTTGACTCAGCTGGTGTCGTTCATGGAGGGCATCTCATCGGGCATGTCTGACCTACAGAGGGGCAATAGGTCCATGGACTCCTCCCTGACGGCAGCAGTGTCCCTCCTCAGACAGTCCCTCACCCCTCCTGCCTCTGCTCCATCCACACTCCCCAGCACCTTACCCGTCCCAAGCACACACACACCGGCACAGGCACACACCAGCACACACACATCCAGCACACAGACACACACGCCACAAACAAAACGCACACGCACGCACAGTCAGGGGACTGAAACCAGACTCACAAGGGATGGGGCCCTGGAACACACACATGCATCCACGAGCACTGCGCAGTCCTCAGTTGCCTCTCCCTCCAAAGCACCCTCCCTTGCCTCACCTGCAACCCCAAAGACCCAGTGGCTCTTCCTCAGTGACCTCGGCCTCTTCCCCTCCGATCCAGCTGATACAGCATTCAGGGGAAGAGGAAGCCCACCCACACGGAGCAGAGTGCCCCTCGCCCCCGGACACCCTCCCCCAGGCGCAGACAGACTGAGGCCCCCACCCGCAAGTCCCCCGGAGTCGTAAGAGCAAGACCCCGCCGCCGCCCTGCAGCTCAGGCACCAGGTCTCCTTCCTCCATCCCTCAGGCCCCCACTCCACAGGTGCCCCCACCACACCCTGCCCCAGGTTCCCCCACCCACAGATATACCATCCCCAAGAGGATCCACCCTTCTCCCCCTGCCACTTGCTCTCCTGGCACCACACCCCCCGCTGCGCTTGTCTGTGCCACTGATGTGGTGAGGGTGTCCTCCCCCTCTGTCCAGCCCACCTTGCCTGTTCCCCATTCTCCTCCCCTGGTGGTAGGCACTGCAGTGGAGTCCACTACCACCCTGTCTGACTTGGGCACTGCAGTGGCGGACCTGTCCACTCCATCTGTAGGGTCCACTGCAGTCGTGCCGGCACCCACAACATCTGAGTCATGCCCCCCAGTTGTGCCGGCACACACCATGTCAGACACCTCCACTGCAGTTGTCAGTGGCTCTCCAGCACCCACCACCCCTTCCCTGCTTCCTCCTGGTGAGCCCTGATCCTGTCCCTGCGGTGCCTGGCCTGCCCCCCCGGTTGCCCCTCCTAGTGGATTGTCCCTGGTTTTGTGCAGGCATGCGTAGGGTGACATATGCCACTGTCACCCTGGTTGGACTTTGACAATGGACTGGCCATTGGCCTTTGTGTTTTTTCTGGACTTTGTTTTCATTACACACATATGCTGAATAAAGCAACTTTCTGTTCTCTAGTGCTTATGCTTCTGATGTACATGTTGTTGATGATGCTAACCATGCCCTTGCTGCAGTGATGGTGATATTTTGTCTCATGATAATGAAGTATTACTGTGCAGGAACCCATGTGGTCCAGGGGGAATGTGTCCTATCCTGTGGTGTATCCATGTCATCCATAGCAGCATCTGAGGGTGTCACGTGTTCAGTATTTGGCAATGGGATTTCCTACTTAGATTAGCTATTTCACATCTGTGGCTTCCACCCCTGCACATCTGTTGTGCCTGCCATTGTTCAATTCATCTACTTCCCTGACCATGTGGCCATCTCCACTGGACATGCAGGTTTGGGCATCAATGGGGAAGGACTCATCTGTGTTGTCAGTGCAACATTGCTATACAAGTGTGTTGGATCTGTGCTGATGATTTCGTTGGCACTTCCATGACCAGGCTGATGTGACGGGAGCCCTCATTTGGTGCTAATTGTTGATTGTGTGACCAAGTGCTCAGCTGACATGATGGGGCCCTACTGAGGCAACATATGGCACAGCTTTCCTCACACAGGAGTGGAGTCCCCTCATGGCAGTGTGTACTCCTGTGACATTGCCTGCACCCAAGGAGTGTGTTGTATGTGCATGTCTGTGTGTTCACTTCCGTTTAGATGTGCATGCTGTGATCCCTAGTGTTGTACCTGTTTGTGATGCTTGCTGAGTTGACCTATGTTCCCCCAAAGTCTTCTCCCTGGGTTCTCTGTGATGTGGGTGCATGGCACATTACTGGTCATCAGGGTGTCACCCATAGGTGTGTTTGCTGTCAGGGCTGAGTTTGTGTGCAGACGCAGATGGGTCACAGTCAGGTTTCCCCTTGGCACTTGTTGTTTGCCCCTGTCATGTGATTTCCAGTTTGTGTTATCTTTCAGTGATTGTGACACGTTGTGTGTGTGACTGCTGGCACTCCTCAGGGTCCGGGCTGCAATGTTGGTTGTTGTCTATGTGTGTTCTTTGTGGGTGACCTTGGCTTCTTCATTGGTGTGTGACTGTGGCTGGGATCCCATTGGTTGGTGTGGTATTGCCGTCATGTCCATGTACAGCATAGTGTGCAGTGTGTCAGACATTCAGGAGTCTTGTTGAGTGGCCATGTGTGATGTGTTTCTGCACCTTGGTTCCCACCCACCACCCTGGAATAGTCATGGGTGCATGTGCAATGTCACCAGTGCATGTGTGCTTCACTGCTGCACATTGTTGGAGGTCGAGGGGTGTGGTGTTGAGTGTGTGCAGATGAGAGTTGTTGCCCAGCTAGGCCCCTGCCTCCATGTTGGCCTTGGCTTACTGGCCATGCTGATTGATTTGTGCTTGTGTAGGTGTGATGGTAGTTTGTTGCTCAGGGCACATGACTGTGGTTCACAGTGTGAACGACATTTAGCTTTGTCATCACAGTGGGATTGTTATGCAGCCCAGGGTCACCACATTGTGGGGGCCCTGGGGGTAGTGCTGTGGTGTGTCTGTGTCTTGCTGTGTCAGTTGCTGTTCCTACGTGCCTGTGTGACATGTGTGATTTGTGCTCCCTCTCATCTGACAATGCCTGCTTGCCCACATAGGGGATTTGGATCCATGAGTTACCTTTGTGTGGCACTGTATGCACATCTGTATGATTGGTATTCAGGTCTCCTCATGTGTTGTGTGGTTGCCTGGGGACACTGGCACCCCCCTCACCTGTTGTGTATGATGTGCAGTGTGGGTCTGCCTGTTTGTGTTTGTGCATCTGCACCACTGCATTGGCATATCTTGGGTGTGCCATTGGCTGTATGTAGTTTGGTGGGTTTCCCCTGCTGTCCCTGGGACTCCTAGGTCATCGGTCAGCACAATGATCATGATTTGTGTGTCCCATTGCTGCCATGGTATGGTATCTGTTCACCTCACATCTACAGTCTCCACAGGGTATCTGCATTTGTGTGCCCATTGGTGCAAATATGTGGGTCTGCATTCTGATGGTCACTTCTGTCATTGTGTCATTGATGAATGTTGACAGTGTCAGCCCCCATGGGTGTTGTTTGTCTGCACATGGCCAAAGGTATGTCTTATTTGCACTGCAGTATTTGGCTCCCCCAATTTATGTTGCAATGGGACACATGCACTACTTTGCCACTGATGTGTTTTATGTTCTGTGACCAGGAATCATCCATGCAGTTTGGCAGTTGCAGCTCTTTCTTTGTCAACACTTACCTTTTGGTCACTGTGATGATGGGGGTTTGGACCCCATTGCCACAATGTTCAAAATGTGCTTCAGCTATGGACCCCACACTTACCTTTTGGTCACTGTGGTGATGGGGCGTTAGACCCCATTGCCACAATGTTCAAAATGTGCTTCAGCTATGGACCCCACACTTACCTTTTGGTCACTGTGGTGATGGGGTGTTAGACCCCATTGCCACAATGTTCAAAATGTGCTTCAGCTATGGACCCCACACTTACATTTTGGTCACTGTGATGATGGGGGTTTGGACCCCATTGCCACACTGTTCAAAATGTGCTTCAGCTATGGACCCCACACTTACATTTTGGTCACTGTGATGATGGGGGTTTGGACCCCATTGCCACAATGTTCAAAATGTGCTTCAGCTATGGCCCCCACACTTACATTTTGGTCACGGTGATGATGGGGGTTTGGACCCCATTGCCACAATGTTCAAAATGTGCTTCAGCTATGGACCCCACACTTACATTTTGGTCACTGTGATGATGGGGGTTTGGACCCCATTGCCACACTGTTCAAAATGTGCTTCATCTATGGACCCCACACTTACCTTTTGGTCACTGTGATGATGGGGGTTTGGACCCCATTGCCACAATGGTCATGGCCTGCTGGGGGCCACACACATATATGTGTGGCACATGTGCTAGGGGGTCACATTGTATGTTCAAAGTCATGTTCAGTGTTGTAGGCATTTGACACAGTCTACACACGCTTGTCATGGTGTTGGGGGATGTCTTTTTCTTGCATTCCCTAGGTTGTGGTGTGCTGGTTGTGTCATGCATTGTCCATCCTATGAGTGGGGGTGGTGTTGGTGGTAGGCATCCAGCCCCCCATGGGTAGAGGTGGTAGTAGTGACAGGCATCCAGCCCCCTGGGTAAGGGTGGTAGTAGTGGTAGGCATCCAGCCCCCTGGCTAAGGGTGGTAGTAGTGGTAGGCATCCAGCCCCCTGGGTAAGGGTGGTAGTAGTGGTAGGCATCCAGCCCCCCTGGCTAAGGGTGGTAGTGGTGGTGGGCATCTGGCACCCCCCTGGCTTAGGGTGGTAGCAGTGGTAGGCATCTGGCACCCCCCTGGCTAAGGGTGGTAGTAGTGGTAGGCATCCAGCCCCCCCTGGGTAAGGGTGGTAGTGGTGGTGGGCATCCAGCCACCCTGGGTAAGGGTGGTAGTAGTGGTAGGCATCCAGCCCCCCCTGGGTAAGGGTGGTAGTAGTGGTAGGCATCCAGCCCCCCCTGGGTGAGGGTGGTAGTTGTGGTAGGCATCCAGCCCCCCTGGGTGAGGGTGGTAGTAGTGGTAGGCATCCAGCCCCCCTGGGTAAGGGTGGTAGTGGTGGTAGGCATCTGGCACCCCTGGCTAAGGGTGGTAGTAGTGGTAGGCATCCAGCCCCCCTGGGTAAGGGTGGTAGTAGTGGTAGGCATCCAGCCCCCCTGGGTGTGGGTGGTAGTTGTGGTAGGCATCCAGCCCCCTGGGTGAGGGTGGTAGTAGTGGTAGGCATCCAGCCCCCCTGGGTAAGGGTGGTAGTGGTGGTAGGCATCTGGCACCCCCTGGCTAAGGGTGGTAGTAGTGGTAGGCATCCAGCCCCCCCTGGGTGAGGGTGGTAGGCATCCAGCCCCCCCTGGGTAAGGGTGGTAGTAGTGGTAGGCATCTGGCACCCCCATGGCTAAGGGTGGTAGTGGTGGTGGGCATCTGGCACCCCCTGGCTAAGGGTGGTAGTGGTGGTTGGCATCCAGCCCCCTGGCTTAGGGTGGTAGTAGTGGTAGGCATCCAGCCCCCTGGCTTAGGGTGGTAGTAGTGGTAGGCATCTGGCACCCCCTGGCTAAGGTTGGTAGTAGTGGTAGGCATCCAGCCCCCTGGGTAAGGGTGGTAGTGGTGGTGGGCATCTGGCACCCCCTGGCTAAGGGTGGTAGTGGTGGTGGGCATCAAGCCCCCTGGGTAAGGGTGGTAGTAGTGGTAGGCAGCCAGCCCCCCTGGGTAAGGGTGGTAGTAGTGGTAGGCATCCAGCCCCCTGGGTGAGGGTGGTAGTAGTGGTAGGCATCCAGCCCCCTGGGTAAGGGTGGTAGTGGTGGTAGGCATCTGGCACCCCCTGGCTAAGGGTGGTAGTAGTGGTAGGCATCCAGCCCCCCTGGGTGAGGGTGGTAGTAGTGGTAGGCATCCAGCCCCCTGGGTAAGGGTGGTAGTAGTGGTAGGCATCTGGCACCCCCATGGCTAAGGGTGGTAGTGGTGGTGGGCATCTGGCACCCCCTGGCTAAGGGTGGTAGTGGTGGTTGGCATCCAGCCCCCTGGCTTAGGGTGGTAGTAGTGGTAGGCCTCCAGCCCCCTGGCTTAGGGTGGTAGTAGTGGTAGGCATCTGGCACCCCCTGGCTAAGGGTGGTAGTAGTGGTAGGCATCCAGCCCCCTGGGTAAGGGTGGTAGTGGTGGTGGGCATCTGGCACCCCCTGGGTAAGGGTGGTAGTGGTGGTGGGCATCCAGCCCCCTGGGTAAGGGTGGTAGTAATCCAGCCCCCTGGGTAAGGGTGGTAGTAGTGGTAGGCATCCAGCCCCCCTGGGTAAGGGTGGTAGTGGTGGTAGGCATCTGGCACCCCCTGGCTAAGGGTGGTAGTAGTGGTAGGCATCCAGCCCCCTGGGTGAGGGTGGTAGTAGTGGTAGGCATCCAGCCCCCCGTGGGTAAGGGTGGTAGTAGTGGTAGGCATCTGGCACCCCCATGGCTAAGGGTGGTAGTGGTGGTGGGCATCTGGCACCCCCCTGGCTAAGGGTGGTAGTGGTGGTTGGCATCCAGCCCCCCTGGCTTAGGGTGGTAGTAGTGGTAGGCATCTGGCTCCCCCCTGGCTAAGTGTGGTAGTAGTGGTAGGCATCCAGCCCCCCTGGGTAAGGGTGGTAGTGGTGGTGGGCATCTGGCACCCTCCTGGCTAAGGGTGGTAGTGGTTGTTGGCATCCGGCCCCCCCTGGGTAGGGGTGGTGGTGCGCATTCAGGCCCCTGTGTGCATATGTGGCATTGGTGATGGGCATCCCGCCCCTATGGTGCTGCTGTTGCTGGTGTAAGTAAATTCTGCATCCCTCTGTGTGTGTGTGTGATGTGTCGTGTACGTGTTGTATGTGTTTTGTGGTTGGTGTCTGACTTACCTTCTGCGCCGTACGCGTCCGTGCCTGTTCCGGTAGTAAATGTAGAATATTGGTATGATCGGGACGAAGGGATTCATGGTTGGTTCGTGTCGTTCGTCCTTCTCGTTGCTTCGCGTCGTCCTCGTCGCTTCGCGTCGTCCTCGTCGCTGGCGTGTTCGCCTCGTAGCCGTGGATCGTGTTGTGGCGCGAATCGGAGCTTTTGTGCGCCTCTCCCGGATGCTTTGACGTGCCGTGCGTAGCGACGGGTTCGGCGTGTACGGAAAGCGCATCGTACTTGTTCGGCCGGACGGAGCTGCATTTTCCCTTCCGTGCGACTCGATTCGGCGTTTCCGGATTCGCCTCGGTCGGAGAACAGGACCTGGATTGGGTGAGTACAACTCGGCCGGATTCTGTGCTGTTGTGCGCATCGTACTTACTCGTTCGGTGTGCTGTACGGATCGGTCGGGAAACAGGCATTCGCATGGCTTTTTTCCCGACCGAATGGTATTGGGTGCGCCTCCGACCGAGATCGGAATCGGCCCCTTAATCTCTTGAGATGTTAACTGGGCTCCATTATCTGTCACTAAACTTTTGGGGAACCGATCTCTTTCAAACACTTCTTTCAAAAATGTAATTACGTTCTTAGATGTGACCTGGTTAACAACCTTCACTTCTGGCCACTGGGACTATTGATCAATTAACACCAAACAAAATACTTGACAACTGGTTAAACACAAGGGTCCTGCAATATCTAGTGATACTCTCTCCCAAACTCTACTAGGTCTTGACATGGAATCTTTCTCATACTTGACAGTTTTTTGCGATTTGTCACTTGTTGCACATTCGATACACAAACGTACTTTTTCTTCAATTTCCCTGTCTACACTGTGCCACAAAAAATCACATCTTATCCTCCCGTTTCATACAACTCATACCTGGATGCCCCTAATAGGCCATTTCCAAGATAATTTGTCTCAAACTGCTGGGAACCACCAATTGTTCACCATGAAGTAACATACCGTCGAATTCAGACAATTCCTGTTCCGCATGCCAAAGTGCTAGTAAATTATCATCCAACAAATTCTTCTTAGGCCACCCAGATTTAATGCACTTTAAAACTGATTGTATCTCCTGGTCATTGTCACTTGCCTTCCTCCATTGATCTTCAGCTAAATATCCTTCAGAAATTTCGCAAATAGATATAACTCTAACCATGTCGTAATCATCTGATTCCAATTCATTCTCCTCTTGTATAGGTAGCCTTGATAACCAACCAGCAAGAACATTACTGACTCTTGGAATGTACTTTACCTGGAAATGAAAATCTTGTAATCTATACTGCTATTTCACCACTCTAGGTGTGGCCCTGTGACAACCACTCATCATAAATAAGACCGATAAAGGGCGATGATCTGTTCTTAACTCAAATTCTGTGCCACATACATATTTTCTAAAATACTCAACTGCCCACCAACAAGCTAGAGTCTCCTTTTCTAATGTTGAGTAATTACTTTCTGCACCCCGCAAAGGTCTTGAGGCAAAAGCAATATTTACTATCTTTTCATCCTGATCTTGCATTAATACTGCACCCAAACCGATGTTACTGGCATCCGTAGTTATAATTGACTTACACTTGATGTCAAATGGGGCTAAAGTTCATGCACCAGCAATACATTTTTTAAATAGTTGAATTCACACTTGCAATCATTACTCCACTCAAACGTTCGCTTCAACTTTAGTAATTCCCTCATATGTACAGTCTTGCTTGAAAAATTAGGAATTAATTTGGCATAATATTCTGCTAAGCCTATAAATGACCTAAGCTGATCTTTGTCTTTGGATTCTGATGCATCTTCAATAGTTTTCACTAAACAATCCTTGGGTGCAATACCATGAGTAGAAATGTTATGGCCTAGATAATCTACAGATTCCCTTTCAAACTTGCATTTCTCTTTAGTTAATGTCAACCCACTGTTTTCAAGAATGGTTATATTTTTACCAGTGTTTCAGCATGTTCTTGTTTAGATTTTCCCCATACCAAAATATCGTCTTGAAAGTACATGACATTTTCAATATCTTTGAATAGTTTGTGCATCATGCGTTGGAATACGGCTGATGCTGAAATTAAACCGAACGGCATTCTCTTATAACGAAAATCTCCCTCCGGTGTAATAAACGATGTGTAGGGTCTACTATCCTCATGTAATGCAATTTGATGATACGGTTTGGATAAGTCCAGAGTCGTGAACACTGTTGCCCCTTTAACTTTGTGAACATTTCTCCAATATTGGGTATTGGATGACGATCTACCAATACACAGTTGTTTAAATCTTTCAAGTCCACACAAAGTCTAATTTTTCCATTGGATTTGTGAACCACAACAACCGGAGACAACCAATCGGAAGACTCAATTTCTTCTATGATGTCTAGATTACACAATCTTTCCAATTCTTCTTTCAAAGCTTTTCTCATCGAGATGGGCACATTTCGGACCTTATGGACATTCGCTTTGGCACCCTCTTTCAAAATTATCTTGTGGACAACATTTTTCAATAAACCTAACTCGTTTGAAAATATTTTAGGAAACATATTTTCACAATCTTTAGAACTATCGACTTTCACCTGGGCAATTACATCGTCATATCCTAGAACTTGCTCAGGGTGATTTGGATCCAGCTTAATCATTAAATCCCTTTGATGTGGCCACCCCAATAAACATGAACTTTCTTTGGCAACATATATCTTGGCATCAATAGCCTTTCCCTTGTGAGATAAAGAACACGGAAAATACCCAACTACATCTATGGGTTTGTTTCCATAACCCACTGATTTAATATCAGGTGGTGACATTTGTACATCAGGAAAACAGTTTAATAAATCATCTCCAATTAAAGTATGTCTAGCTCCAGAATCTGCCCCGTACTTTACTTTCACCCCTCCTATATCTACCAGACAAAATGGTGCATCTTTCTTATTTTCTAAAACTTCACATACTCCAAGTATGTACTCGTCTGGGTTGGACTATGTATATTGACTAACTTCTCTAATTTGACTTTGTTTATTAGCATCACTATAAACATTGCGATTCCTATTCTTGCACGCCTTGGCAAAATGACCTTTAATTTTGCAGTTTCTACACACCTATCCTATAGCTGGCCATGTTCTGTCATTAGAGTAATGACCTGATTGGCCACATTTAAAACATACGACCCCCTTTCTCTCCTTGGCAGCATCATATCGTTCCATCACTTTGGACTTTGTTTCCCCATACTTATTAGTCTTGAATAATGGCTCATTTTTTAACCAAATGTACACCCTCCACATCTTTATGAGCTAATTGCTTCATACCCAATTTCATCTCTTCAAATTGGCAAGCAATTTCTATGGCGTTACCTAGCGTCAGATCATCCACCAATAACAGTTTCTCTTGTAATTTGCTATCAGCCACTTTGTGTACTAACTGATCACGTAACATTTGATCCCTAAAAATGTCGTAATCACATTTTGCAGCTAGTACTCTCAAATCATTGATAAATGAATCAATAGATTCATTAGGTAACTGGCCTCTTCCCAACAATTTATGCCTAGCTACAACAACATTTTGTTTTCTTTTTTTATATATTGTAACTCCAGTTGTTGAATGGCCATCTCATATACATCACTGTCATCCTCACTTTCATCATCAGGAATGATTTTAGGCAGATGAAGTAAAACTCTTCTCCCTTCAGACCCCAAACAATGTTTTAAAATCGCCAATTTTATTTTTCAGTAAATTTGTCACCTTTGATAGCCTCTAAATAAGCATCAAAACCTTCTTTCCATTGTTCCCAATCAAGTGTTGGCTCACCAGGACTGGGTAGAAAAGGTGTTGGAGCATTAATGCCATCCATGGTTATGTATAGTGTTGATATCACAGAACACTACTAAACAGCTACCATGTAATAACCAACAATTCCAAAGTGTGCGAATCACTGTATCCGCTTAGTAGCTGTCAAGTGTGTGAATCACTGAACATTCCATCATCTATATTTTTTCGAATAAAGTGTAATGTGTGGATCACTCTTAATTACTGTGAAGTGTGTGAATCACTGAACATTCCAGCATCCACATTTATCCAAATCACGTGAAATGTGTGAATCACTGAGACTTTAGAAATTATGTATGTTCCATTATTAAATAGTGAGTGAATCACTGAGGAATTCCTGTATTCACTAGACTTCCAGTTATTATAATTTTTTTCTTATTTCCAAGCAACTAGCGAGATCCCACACCAAAAACGACTGCTCAGCATGGAGTACGTCTCGCGCTTCATCAGCTGGCTGCTTTTCTCTTTCTCCTGTCATGCGCTGACTTCACTCACTCTGGTGTGCGCTGCGTGCCCCTGCTAATGTCTTTCCTCTAAGGCTGTTCTCTTCAATCCTCCACAGCCCCTTCTCGCACTGGCATACGCATGCGCACGCATCCAAGTAACACTATAGACTATCCCACATAATCTTCAAATAAACACCAAATAGCTGACCCGGGTTCCGTGTCAGCCTTACTGTCAAAAGGTATGCAGCGGGTGAGGGCTCGACGAAACTGCCGATCAGAAAAATTCCCTCGCCGTCCGAACTTCAGGTTTCCCTTCCGTGTTCAACACGCTTGATGCGATCCCGTCCATCGTCGCCAGTGAAGTGATCTCCCAACAGTAAAACTCATGAGCTGCGAGTTTGTAATTTTCTTTTTTTTAATTTAAGGTACGTCTTCAAAGTACGTCTTCTCTCCAGAAGGGACAACCTGACATAACCGCCTCCTCTGGAATGTTGACATCCCCTCCACCTTCCACTCTGGAATGCATGTCAAGATTCCACCTGTACGTACAGGAGGACACAACACAACCCTCACACCTTCAGCCCTTTATGAGCTAAGAGGTGCTTGTAGGTGGCTGAGAGGGAGAGGCTGCAGCCTCAGGAGCAGGGAGCATCTATTGAGATGCAGAAAGCCCTGAATGGGTCAAGTCTATGCAAATTAGAGGGGCCTCGCACCTTCTCCTTCTGCACAGGGCCCCAAAAATCCTAGAACCGGCCCTGCCCACCAAAAGCTTTATCCCAAAGCAAGACCACAGTAGGAATGTGCAAGTTGTGACTTTTTTCTCAGAAAAACCATAAAAATTATGCAAAGTCACGGATGGGGCTTTCCACATGAAAACTCGGACTTTCACAAATATTTTGACTGTGTTTAATTTATGTGGTGACACTCAAGAAGCAAGGTGTGGACTAGCGTACACAATTCTCATGCGATACAAGTGCAAAAGAGTTCGAAAATTCTCACAAAAAAAAGCTAAGCAAGGTATGCAGTTGCATACAAAATGCTCACAATGTACCAGTGCAACACAGTTTCAGACTACTTCGAGAAAAAGCTAAGCAAAATATGCATTCACATTCAAAATGGTTACAAGTTTTTTGTGCCACCTAATATGCATACATATTACTAAAATGTACAGCAGGTCTGTGGAAAAGGAAACAACAATGAGGTATGTCAGCTAGGCATTACCGGGATCTTGTTTTCAGTAGAACAAAGGATGTTACTTTGAGCGCCCCAGTGGGCCTCAGATGGCAAGTCCGGTTTAAAAATTAAATAGTCACTGTGCTGTTCAGAGGCAACATCGTGCCAAGCCCGACTTGCCATCTGAGGCCCACTGGGGCATTTTATATTGTGAATTGCTGAAAAGACACAGAACCCATTGAAGGGAGGAATTTGCGCAAACATGTACTACAACTCCCAGCATGCATAATCAAATAACTCAAGCTCACCTGTAAGGCCCAGCAAAGGGAAATCTTTATTCAGCATGCAGAGAGGAGAAAATATGTGCGACTGCTTCTGTGGATCAACAGCTAATGCCTATGAATAAGGGGCAGGGGCCCGAAACGCGTCAGGCAAGAAGAAAAAGCTGGTTTTATTGAATAAAGCTTCGCAAGGAAGAATTCACTGTTGTGGGCGTCTTCGCTTCAGGGCAAGTTTTGTTTTATATATATATATATATACATACATATATTTGCAATGTTTCCTCGGTTTAAAGATGTACTCTGTAGCAGATTAATTCAGGAAAACCGGCATTCTTTATTTCAGAAAAATGTTCAAAAGCCTTACTCGTTTCGGGGCAGCTGCCCCTTGGTCACAGGCTCTACAAGTGCTACACTTGAAAAAACCTTTAATGTCAGTGAGCCAATTGGATTTCACAATGACCTCTCATGGAGTATGCACCACGGTAGGTGATGGTTGGCCACTTAGAGACTATTGGGCCTAGAATGGGATCAGTCAAAATGATGCGCCATTGTCTATTGATGATGGATCTAATGGTTCTTTTTCTTTACTGTATGTGATGACTAAGCGAGTGTCAACGACCCCACTCTCACTGGTGTCAGGGGTGACGATGGTGTTACTCTGTTCATTACACATCCTGCCTGTCAGAAGTTGTTCTCTAGGTATATCATTAGTTCTTGTTCTAGCTTTGGTGATGTTCTGTTCTGAATATCCACGTGCTAAGAATCTTTTATGGGCGTCAGTTTGGCACTGTTCAAGGTCACTGTCAGAACTACAGATCCTACGGAGCCGTAGCATTTCACCATAGGGAATACTGGCCATGAGGTGCCTAGGGAGAAAACTGGATGCATGCAAAGTGGAGTTACCAGCAGTGCATTTGCGGTGTAACTTTGAGTGAAGCAACTCATTTTCTATATAAATAGTGACAACCAGAAATTCTATGGCAGTAGTGCTGATGGTAGCATTGAATTCAAGATTGAGATCATTAACATTGAGAGCAGAGATAAACAACTGTGCACTCTCCTTCGTGCCATTCCAAATAACAAAAACATCATCGATGTATCGAAGCCATGTGACAACATAGGCACTCCAAGATGCATGATGCACCACCCTGAGAACCTGCTCTTCCCACCAGCCCACATGTAGGCATGCATAGCTGGGGGAGAAGCAGGCTCCCGTTGCAACACCCCTCAGCTGTTGAAAAATTTCTTTGTCAAACATAAAAAGGTTATTGTTGAGACACCACTCTATCATAAAAAGAATCAACTCATTGTGCTTGTAACAATGTATTGATCTGTCCTTTAAGAAATGTTCACATGCTCTCAGACCATCACAATGTTTGAATCTGGTATACAAGGAAGTTATATCCATCAACATCAAGATGTAGTTGTTGGACCAAGGAATATCTTTAATTTTAAGCAGAAAATCACTTGTGTCTCTTAGATAGGAAGGTAGCTGGGTCACAAAATCCTGCAAGAAGTAATCCACGTACTTAGACATATTTTCACACAGGCTCTTACGAGCTGAGATGATCAGATGTCCAGGGACTGGTGACGTACTCTTATGTAATTTTGGAAGAAAGTACAGCACCGGAATAACTGGTGTTTCATTATTGAGGAAAAGAAATTCTTCCTTAGTCAAGAGTCCTTCTATTTTAAAGTTGTTGAGTTTTTTTCTTCAATTCTTTGCTCTTTTTGTGATTTTCTGCATATTGGATATTCTGTAGCAGGTATCACCATTCAAATGTCTGTGTGCCTCTTCGAGATATTGTGATCTCGGCCATAGCACAATATTGCCCCCCTTGTCTGACTTCTTGATCACAACCTGGTTGTTTTTTTGTAGTTTTTTAATTAGGGTGAAATATTGCTTGTTGCGTTGTTGGTGTCTGTGCTGTCTCTGTGCTCTTTTGTGATGTAATTCCTTCAATTCATCTATGACAACATCATTTAGTGTATCAATTGAATCCCTGGGCATCATCGGGGTGAAGGTAGACTGAGGTTTGAAGGGACTTGCAAAGGTTTGGGATACATAAATGTCCTCTTCGTGCAAGATGTGTTGAGTGGAGGGAGACTGTGACATAGATTGCAATTCATGCAGAGTCCGAATAGTGGGAATGTCTGGTACCACCAAATTGGACTCAGTTTGTCGTGGCGAAGAAGAAGGGAGGGTGGTATTGATGTTAGTGTGTTTAATTTTGAAGAATTTAATTAGTTTTAATTTTCTGATGAATTTAAACATGTCAATCCTAGTACGGCTGTAGTTGAAACTACTTTCCGGGCAGAAAGTTAAGCCAAGAGAAAGGAGTTGAGTCTCTGCTTTTTTGAGGGTCACATCAGTGAGATTCACCACAGTATTCGCATCTATGTTTGCTTCCGCCGCCAGTTGGTCATTTTTTTGGTGTTTGTTTTTGAATTGCCTGCACTTTCTCCTTTGCCGTCTTTCTTGGTTTTGTTGGTGCCTTGTTTCTTGGGCAGTCGTGGATGCAATATATATATATATTGGTATATATATATATATATATATATATATATATATATATATATATATATATATATATATATATATATATATATATACGACAACAAAAACCCAACACGGTCCAAGATACACGAACCAGAGTCTCCACGGCACAGAGGAAATCCACAACCAGGTACTTAGAAGTATTTTATTTTATTTTTTCTTCATGACACCATTTGTGCAAAAGTGTATATTCACTGAAAAAACCATAGGTTTTAGGGACAGTAATAGTTAGTTGGACATTGCACTTGTACAAAACCCGTGAAATTCCCCCGTTATAGTTAGTTCAGCTAACTATAACTTGCGCCCCCGCAATGCACTGCTGATGACGTCACATATTACATCACTCATGACATGGTCAGTGACATCACTGATGACATCACTGATGACATCTCAAATGACATCACTGATGACATCATCCAGTGACTGTGTGTTTCTGTAAAGTTTAAATATTTTTAATATATATAGGCAAAGGTGTATTGAAGAATGACTGGGTGTATAAGTGTCTCAATGGATGATTGAGTAGGTGCGTGACTGACTCTACAAGTGAGTGATTAAACGTATCTTACTGAATGCATGGGTTAGTGACTAAACTGTGTGAATGTCTGTATCCGTCTGTCTGTTGCTGTGTAAGTGGCTGCATGGGTTTGTGAATAGCTACATGAGTGTCTATATGAGTTATTGATTGGTTGTCTGAGTATCTGTATGGGTGCCTGAGTGTTTGTGTGGGTGGGGTGTGTGCGACTCTGTGCATAGATGTGTGAGTGGGTGATTCACTGGGTGGATGGTTTCAAGAGTGCATCTGTGATAGACTGTATGGGTGGGTAAGTGTGTGTAAGAGTGTGTTAGTGAGTGAATGTATGTCCCAGTGGTACATGTGTGAGTAACTACATATGTGAAAGGCAGTATATATGTGTGTTGGAGTATATAAATAGCTATAAGCGAGAGTGTGTGATTGTGAGAGTGACTGTATGGATGAGTGTGTGCTTGTATCAGTGATTGTATAAGAGCGTAAGAATGTGCTAGTATTTGTATGAGTAAGTGAGCTGGTGTGTGTATAACTGTATAGGTGAGTAAATGGCAGTGTGTTTAATTATTTGCATGACTGACTAGGTGTGTGAGTACCTCTATGGATGAGTGGCGGTGTTTGAGTGTCTATATAGGAGTATGAGTGCATATGATAGTCCTGTACTGAGTGACCGTAAGTATGAGTGACTGTACGGGTGAGTGAGTGGATGTGTGTGTAGACCTAAGAATCAGTGAGTGGGTATGTAGTTATTGGTGTTGGAGTGTCTATGGTTTTGCGAATGGCAGTCTGTAATTTAGAGTGGGTGTATCAAAGGTTATATTAAGGTGTGAGGAGGTGCATCAGATTATCACGTGGATGATGTCATCAGTGATGTCATCAGTGTCATTTGAGATGTCATCAGTGATGTCATCAGTGATGTCACTGACCATGTCATGAGTGATGTAATATGTGACGTCATCAGCAGTGCATTGCGGGCGCGATTTATAGTTAGCTGAACTAACTATAACGGGGGAATTTCACGGGTTTTGTACGAGTGCAATGTCCAACTAACTATAACTGTCCCTAAAACCTATGGTTTTTTCAGTGAATTTGTAAGGTTTTTAAATGCTAATTTCTAACTATAACGTGCCTGAAACCTATGGTTTTTTCAGTGAATTTCAAAGGTTTTTTAAATGCTAATTCCTAACTATAACATGTCTGAAACCTATGGTTTTTTTCAGTGAATTTCAAAGGTTTTGTAAATGACAATTTTTAAATGTATTAATTGTTATATTAATTTTTTTGATACTGATTTACTACATTTTTTTAAACTATTTATTTTTACATATTTTATTTTTTAAATTACATTGTAATTACATTATACATTACATTACAAAATATACTTTCTCAGAATGAATTACTTTAGTTTAAATACTTTGCAAATAGGCAATAGACTTTTAAGTACAGTAGTTACAGTTGTTGCAATGGGCAACACAATTTCAAACACAATGCAACATTGAGCTCATTGTGAATTTCTAGTTAAATGCAATTAGTTACTTTATGGATTACTTTTCTAACCACAGGACTGGATCCTAGATTCAGTCCTGGGACATCTCCTGTAAACAGTTGAGTAAAAGCGTTTTGGTTACAGTAGTGATTTTTAAGGAATATTATTGTATTTTAAAAGTTGACACAGAGAAACTTTTTCACATAGAATCACCAATGTTATCCTATGGGAGGAAATTCACTTAGCAGGTAAGTAGTGTTATCGTTACTTTTTCTTACTCAGTGGTGGATCCTGGATCCAGCACTGGTGCATCTCCTGTAAACAGTTGAAAGAATGCGTTTAAGTCATACAGGTGATTTTTAAGGAATATTTGTAGTTTGTGAAAATCGACACAAACTTTTCTGCTGAAAACCAGACAATGGATTCCTATGGAAGGAAATACAAGTTACTGGTAAGTATGGTTAGAATTACTTTTCAGGGTCAGTGCTGGGCTAAAAGATGCAGCACTGGGTTCTTTCCTGATAACAGGTGAGTAAATCGGAATTCGTAGTTCGGCTGATTTTAGAGGAATATTATAAAGTTCCAAAACTCCACACTTAGAAGAATCTCCAAGTGAAACCAGTCAATGTTAGCCTATGGAAGGAAATTCAAGTTACTGGTAAGTACGGTTAGAATTACTTTTCAGGATCAGTACTGGGCTCAAAGATGCAGCACTGAGGTCTCTCCTGATAACAGGTGAGTAAATCGGAATTCGTAGTTCTGCTGATTTTAGAGGAATATTTGTATGTTTCATAAATCAACAAACATTTTCAGCAAAAAGCAGGCAATGATATCCTATGGAAGGAAATTCAAGTTACTGGTAAGTACAGTTAAAATTACTTTTCAGGATCAGTACTGGGCTCAAAGATGCAGCACTGAGGTCTCTCCTGATAACAGGTGAGTAAATCGGAATTCGTAGTTCGGCTGATTTTAGAGGAATATTATAAAGTTCCAAAACTCCACACTTAGAAGAATTTCCAAGTGAAACCAGTCAATGTTAGCCTATGGAAGGAAATTCAAGTTACTGGTAAGTACGGTTAAAATTACTTTTCAGGATCAGTACTGGGCTCAAAGATGCAGCACTGAGGTCTCTCCTGATAACAGGTGAGTAAATCGGAATTCGTAGTTCTGCTGATTTTAGAGGAATATTTGTATGTTTCAAAAATCGACACTTAGAAACTTTTTCAGCAAAAAGCAGGCAATGATATCCTATGGAAGGAAATTCAAGTTACTGGTAAGTACGGTTAAAATTACTTTTCAGGATCAGTACTGGGCTCAAAGATGCAGCACTGAGGTCTCTCCTGATAACAGGTGAGTAAATCGGAATTCGTAGTTCGGCTGATTTTAGAGGAATATTTGCACAATGGTGAAGGAAGGGGTGGAGCCTGAGGTGACATGTCTGCAAACACGCCCTGTGGCGCGTTTGAAGTTGGAGAATTAATTCCTCCTCAATCCCGAGGGTCCCTAGGGGCCAACTAGCCCACCAGATACCTCCAGTATGCGCCAGAGAGCTGCGTTGCAGAGAGGTGTTCAGAGGCCACGCCCCTTTTACAACACTCTGCAACGCAGCTCCGTGGCGCTTACTGGAGGTACCTGGTGGGCTAGTTGTCCCCCAGGGACCCTCAGGATTGAAGGGGATTTAATTCCCCATCTTAAAACGCGCCACGGGGCCTGTTTGCACACATGTCACCTGAAGCACCGCCCCCTCCCTTCACCACTGTGCAAACGCGCCCGTGGCGCGTTTTAAGTTGGGGATTAAGTCCCCTTGAATCCTGAGGGTCCCTGGAGTCCAACTAGCCCACCATGTACCTCCAAAAAGCACCACAGAGCTGCGTTGCAGAGAGGTGTAAAAGGGGCATGGCCTCTGAACACCTCTCTGCAACGCAGCTCCTGGCGCATACTGGAGGTTCCTGGTGGGCTAGTTGGCCCCCAGGGACCCCCAGTATTCATGGGGAGTACTTCCCCTTCTTACAACGCGCCAGAGGCGCGTTTGCAGAGTGCTGCAGGGAGGGCGGGGCCTCCGGCACGATGCCGGTTTTTTTTGGTTTCTTTTTTTTTTTTATGGGAGGGGGCTGCGTGGCCCCCTTCCCTCATCCACTTTTGTCCCCAGGGACCCCATCCACCGGGGCCTGAGGCTGTTCTTTTATTTATTTTTAAAAAAAATTAAAAACGGGAAGGGGGCCGCGTGGCCCCCCTTCCCTGGGCCTGTATTTGCCCCGGGGACCCCATCCCCCGGGGCATGCCCTCTTTTTTTTAAAATAAATATTTGTAGGGGGGCTGCGTGGCCCCCCTCCTCAGGCCATTTAAGGCCCCGGGGAACCCATCCCCCGGGGCCGGCCTTTCTGTCCTTTTTTTATTTTTATTTTTTAATTGATTTTTGGGGAGGGGGGCTGTGTGGCCCCCCTCCCGGGCCACTAATGGCCCCGGGTGGCCCCGGGGACCCCATCCCCCGGGGCCTGGCCACTCGTTGGGGACCGTGGGGGGGTCCCCAATCCCCGCACGGTCCGCCGGCTCCCCGCGTCCTGCGGGAGCCAGCATTGCTTTTCCATAAGGGGAGCTGCTGACATGCAGCTCCCCTTATGGAAAAGCAATCTGCTTTGCTTCATTGAAGTGAGAGCAGGTTTCCCTGCTCTCGCTTCAATGAAGCAAGCAAGTTTGCAATGACAGGACGGGGCCGCGAGGCTCCCGTCCTGCCATTGCAAACAGCAGTGTCCCGGGGGTAGGCACCCCGGGACACTGCAGGAGCCGGCCCTGGGGGGTGGCGGTCCCCAGGGCCACCACAGGCTTCGGGGGTCCCAAACGGACCCCCACATTTATTTTCTAAGTGCCCCGGGGAGGTGGCGGTCCCCGGGATGTGTGGGGGTCTCCAGCCCCCCCACACAGTTGCTTAAAATTAAAAAAAAGAAGCCCCGGGGGGTGGCGGTCCCCGGGGCTGCGGGAGGGCAGAGAGCCCTCCTGCACCATTTTTTTCTAAAGCCCCGGTCTGTGGCGGTCCCCGGGGCTTGGGAGGCCTTAGAGGCCCCCCACATAAAATATAACGCATGCCCCCGGGACTTGGGCCACCCGGGGGCAAAATACCATCGAAGCGCGGGAGACCGCGCTTCAATTTTTTTTTTATTGGCGGGATCCGCGCACCCTAAGCGCATCCCACCGATTTAAAAAAAAAATGCTTTTTTCTGCCCAGGGGGTCCTTGTGGGACCCCCTGAGCAGACCTAGGGGGTCAGGGTGTTTCTACCCTGCCCCCTTTTAGCGTTTTGCGATGTGTTTCTGTACCTCATTTTTTTTGTAATCACGGCGGGATCCGCGCTCCCTAAGCGCATCCCGCCGATTAAAAAAAAAAATGTTTTTTTCTGCCCAGGGGGTCCTTATGGGACCCCTGAGCAGACCTAGAGGTCAGGGTGTTTCTACCCTGCCCCTTTGTGCGTTTTGCGCACTTGTTTCTGTGCCTCGGTTCTACCGAGGGACAAAATGGCTGCCAACACTTCCTGATTTGGAGTGTTGACAGCCAATTAGCATGCAGCTCGTGATCGGGGGAGTACGCGGACCCTACTCGGCCATAGATATATATGTGATTTTACTTGTGAATTTCTCAGGAACTACTGAACGGATTTACACCATTTAAGCAAAAGGCATGAATCTGAGCCAAGGGCTACCTTTTTGCCAAATTTGGTGTAATTCCGTTCAGCAGTTCAGGCTGTAGCTGCGACTAACGGTTCCTATGGAAAAATGAATGGGGAAAACACGTTTTGGGACCCCCCTTTTTTCTCGGCCCCCGTTTGACGAATCATCCCGAGACTTTCAGGATAGGAGCGGACCGGAGCGCCCCAACAAGTTTGAAAATTTCACGAAGATTCGTCAACCGGCGCCAGAGTTATTTCAAATAGAATGTTGCGGATTTCGTATGGAAAATAGGTCCTAACTATAACTATCTACTGGCGACCGCCAGTAGATAATATATATATATATATATATATATGTATATATTATCTACTGGCGGTCGCCAGTAGATAGTTATAGTTACAACCTATTATCCATAGGAAATCCGCAACATTCTATTTGAAATAACTCTCTTGCCGGTTGACGTATCTTCGCGAAATTTTCAAACTTTGTGGCCCGCTCGGTCCGCTCCTACCTGAAAGTCTCGGGGATTCGTCAGCGGGGCCGAAAAAAGGGGTCCCAAACGTGTTTTCCCCATGCACTTTTCCATAGGAAACTTTAGACACGGCTACAGCCCGAACTGCTGAACGGAATTACACCAAATTTAGCAAAGAGGTAGTTCTTGGTTCAGAAAGAACCCTTTTTGTTAAATGGTGTAAATCCGTTCAGTAGTTGCTGAGAAAATGAAAAGTAAAAAGTTAGTGATATCTATGGCCGAGTAGAGTCCGCGTACCTCAGCGCACCCTGCGCGCACCGTCCCGATCACGAGCTGCATGTTAATTGGCTGTCAGCTGGCTGTCAACATTCCGATTCAGGAAATGTTGGCAGCCATTTTGTCCCTCGGTAGAACCGAGGCATGAAACAAGTGCGCAAACGCACAAAGGGGCAGGGTAAAGCACCCTGACCCTAGGTTTGCCCCTGGGCAAAAAAAATATATATATTTTTTAAATTGGCAGGATGCGCTCAGGGTGCGCGAATCCTGCTGAAAAAAAAATCGAGCGCGGTCTCCCGCGCTCGATTGTATTATGCCCCGGGTGGCCCAAGTCCCGGGGGCATGGTGGGGAGTTTAATTTTATGTGTGGGGGGCCTCAAAGGGCCCCCAAGCCCCGGGGACCGCCACCCCACGGGGCTTTTTTTAAAAATGGTGCGGGAGGGCTCTGAGCCCTCCCGCAGCCCCGAGGACCACCACCTCCCGGGGCTTTTTTAAAAAAATTAAACAACCTGTGTGGGGGGCTCCAGCCCCCCACACGCCCGGGACCGCCACCTCCCGGGGCACTAACAAATTAAAATGGGGGTCCGTTTTGGACCCCGAAGCCCGAGGGACCACCACCTCCCGGGGCTGTGCTGATGTAGGGAGGGGGCCGCGCGGCCCTCCTCCTGGAGCCCTTGATGGCCCTGGGGACCGCCACCCCCAGGGCCGGCTCCTGCAGTGTCCCGGGGTGCCTACCCCGGGACACTGCTGTTGCAATGACAGGACGGGAGCCTCGCGGCTCCCGTCCTGTCATTGCAAACTTGCTTGGATATTGGAAGAGAGGCAGGAAACCTGCTCTCTCTTCCAATATCCAAAGCAGATTGCTTTTCCACATGGGGAGCAGCATGTCAGCTGCTCCCCATGTGGGACTAGCAATGCCGGCTCCCAAGGGACGTGGGGAGCCGGCGGGACTGTGGGGGATTGGGGACCCCCACAGTCCCCAACGGAGAGGGCCAGCCCCGGGGGATGGGGTCCACGGGGCAAGTAGTGGCCCAGGAGGGGGCCACGCGGCCCCCTCCCCAAAAGAAAAGAAAAAAAAAAAAATGGAAAGGCCGGCCCGGGGATGGGGTCCCCGGGGCCTTAAATGGCCTGAGGAGGGGAGCCACGCAGCCCCCTCCCAAGAAAATAAAAAAAGGCCATGCCCCGGGGGATGGGGTCCCGGGGCCAATACAGGCCCAGGGAAGGGGGCCACGCGGCCCCCTTCCCGTTTTTTTAATAAAATAAAATTTTAAAAAGGGGTAAGGCCCTGGGGGATGGGGTCCCCAGGGCCCAAAAACAGGAAAAAGGAAGGGGGCCACACAGCCCCCTTCAGAGGACAACATTTTTTTTTTTTTTTTTTAAACGATCGGGCCCGCAGGCCCCGCCCCTTCCTTCACCACTCTGCAAACGCGCCCCTGGCGCGTTTGCAGAGGAAACGAATTCCCCTTGAATACTGGGGGTCCCTGGGGGCCAACTAGCCCACCAGGAACCTCCAATATGCGCCAGGGGCTGCGTTGCAGAGACGTGTAGAGAGGCCACACCCTTTTACACCTCTCTGCAACGCAGCTCTGTGGCGCTTTGGAGGTATATGGTGGGCTAGTTGGACTCCGGAGACCCTCAGGATTCAAGGGGACTTAATCCCCAACTTAAAACGCGCCACGGGGCGCGTTTGCACAGTGGTGAAGGGAGGGCGGGGCTTCAGGTGACATGTGTGCAAACAGGCCCCGTGGCGCGTTTTAAGATGGGGAATTAAATCCCCTTCAATCCTGAGGGTCCCTGGGGGCCAACTAGCCCAACAGGTACATCCAGAAAGCGCCACAGAGCTGCGTTGCAGAGAGGTGTAAAAGGGGTGTGGCCTCTCTACACGTCTCTGCAACGCAGCCCCTAGCGCATATTGGAGGTTCCTGGTGGGCTAGTTGGCCCCTAGGGACCCTCAGGATTCAAGGGGACTTAATCCCCCAACTTAAAACGCACCACGGGGCGCGTTTGCACAGATGTCACCTCAGGCCCCGCCCCCTCCCTTCACCATTGTGCAAATATTCTTCTAAAATCATCCGAAATACAAATTCCGATTTACTCACCTGTTATCAGGAGAGACCTCAGTGCTGCATCTTTCAGCCCAGTACTGGTCCTGAAAAGTAATTTTAACCGTACTTACCGGTAACTTGAATTTCCTTCATAGGCTAACATTGACTGGTTTCACTTGGAAATTCTTCTAAGTGTGGAGTTTTGGAACTTTAAAATATTCCTCTAAAATCAGCCGAAATACGAATTCCGATTTACTCACCTGTTATCAGGAGAGACCTCAGTGCTGCATCTTTCAGCCCAGTACTGATCCTCAAAAGTAATTTTAACCGTACTTACCAGTAACTTGAATTTCCTTCCATAGGATATCATTGCCTGCTTTTTGCTGAAAAAGTTTCTAAGTGTTGATTTTTGAAACATACAAATATTCCTCTAAAATCAGCCGAAATACGAATTCAGATTTACTCACCTGTTATAAGGAGAGACCTCAGTGCTGTATCTTTCAGCCCAGTACTGGTCCTGAAAAGTAATTTTAATCGTACTTACCAGTAACTTGAATTTCCTTCCATAGGCTAACATTGACTGGTTTCACTTGGAAATTCTTCTAAGTGTGGAGTTTTGGAACTTTAAAATATTCCTCTAAAATCAGCTGAAATACGAATTCCGATTTACTCACCTGTTATCAGGAGAGACCTCAGTGCTGCATCTTTCAGCCCAGTACTAATCCGGAAAAGTAATTTTAACCGTACTTACCAGTAACTTGAATTTCCTTCATAGGCTAACATTGACTGGTTTCACTTGGAAATTCTTCTAAGTGTTGATTTTTGAAACATACAAATATTCCTCTAAAATCAGCCGAAATACGAATTCCGATTTACTCACCTGTTATAAGGAGAGACCTCAGTGCTGTATCTTTCAGCCCAGTACTGGTCCTGAAAAGTAATTTTAACCGTACTTACCAGTAACTTGAATTTCCTTCCATAGGCTAACATTGACTGGTTTCACTTGGAAATTCTTCTAAGTGTGGAGTTTTGGAACTTTAAAATATTCCTCTAAAATCAGCCGAAATACGAATTCCGATTTACTCACCTGTTATCAGGAGAGACCTCAGTGCTGCATCTTTCAGCCCAGTACTGATCCTCAAAAGTAATTTTAACCGTACTTACCAGTAACTTGAATTTCCTTCCAAAGGATATCATTGCCTGCTTTTTGCTGAAAAAGTTTCTGTGTTGATTTTTGAAACATACAAATATTCCTCTAAAATCAGCCGAAATACGAATTCTGATTTACTCACCTGTTATCAGGAGAGACCTCAGTGCTGCATCTTTCAGCCCAGTACTGGTCCTGAAAAGTAATTTTAACCATACTTACCGGTAACTTGAATTACCTTCATAGGCTAACATTGACTGGTTTCACTTGGAAATTCTTCTAAGTGTGGAGTTTTTGAACTTTATAATATTCCTCTAAAATCAACCAAAGTACGAATACCAATTTACTCACCTGTTATCAGGAGAGAACCCAGTGCTGCATCTTTTAGCCCAGCACTGACCCTGAAAAGTAATTTTAACCGTACTTACCAGTAACTTATATTTTCTTCCATAGGAATCCATTGTCTGGTTTTCAGCAAAAAAGTTTCAAAGTGTTGATTTTTACAAACTACAAATATTCCTTAAAAATCACCTGTATGACTTAAACGCATTCTTTCAACTGTTTACAGGAGATGCACCAGTGCTGGATCCAGGATCCAACACTGAGTAAGAAAAAGTAACGATAACAGTTTTTACCTGCTAAGTGAATTTCCTTCCATAGGATAACATTGGTGATTCTATGAGAAAAAGTTTCTAAGTGTCAACTTTTAAAATACAATAATATTCCTTAAAAATCACGACTGTAACCAAAACGCTTTTACTCAACTGTTTACAGGAGATGTACCAGGACTGAATCTAGGATCCAGTCCTGTGGTTAGAAAAGTAATCCATAAAGTAACTAATTGCATTTAACTAGAAATTCACATTGAGCTGAATGTTGCATTGTGTTTGAAAATGTGTTGCCCATTGCAACAACTGTAACTACTGTACTTAAAAGTCTATTGCCTATGTGCAAAGTATTTAAACTAAAGTAATTCATTCTGAGAAAGTATTTTTGTAATGTAATGTATAATGTAATTACAATGTAATTTAAAAAATAAAATATGTAAAAAAAAATTGTTTCTAAAAATGTAGTAAATCAGTATGAAAAAAATTAATATAACAATTAATACATTTAAAAATTGTCATTTACAAAACCTTTGAAATTCACTGAAAAAAACGTAGGTATCAGGCACGTTATAGTTAGAAATTAGCATTTAAAAAACCTTTGAAATTCACTGAAAAAACCATAGGTTTCAGACACGTTATAGTTACAAATTAGCATTTAAAAACCTTTGAAATTCACTGAAAAAACCATAGGTTTCAGACACGTTATAGTTACAAATTAGCATTTAAAAAACCTTTGAAATTCACTGAAAAAACCATAGGTTTTAGGGACAGTTATAGTTACTTGGACATTGCACTCGTACAAAACCCGTGAAATTCCCCCGTTATAGTTAGTTCAGCTAACTATAACTCGCGCCCCGCAATGCACTGCTGATGACGTCACATATTACATCACTCATGACATGGTCAGTGACATCACTGATGACATCACTGATGACATCTCAAATGACATCACTGATGACATCATCCACGTGATAATCTGATGCACCTCCTCACACCCTAATATAATCTTTGATACACCCACTCTAAATTACAGACTGCCATTCGCAAAACCATAGACACTCCAACACCAATAACTACATACCGACTCACTGATTCTTAGGTCTACACACACACATCCACTCACTCACCCGTACAGTAACTCATACTTACGGTCACTCAGTACAGGACTATCATATGCACTCTTACTCCTATATAGACATTCAAACAACGCCACTCATCCATAGAGATACTCAGACACCTAGTCAGTCATGCAAATAATTAAACACACTGCCATTTACTCACCTATACAGTTATACACACACCAGCTCACTTACTCATACAAATAGTAGCACATTGTTACGCTCTTATACAATCACTGATACAAGCACACACTCATCCATACAGCCACTATCACAATCACTCACTCTTGCTTATAGCTATTTATATACTCCAACACACATATATACTGCCTTTCACATATGTAGTTACTGACACATGTACCACTGGGACATACATTCACTCACTAACACACTCTTACACACACTTACCCACCCATACAGTCTATCACAGATGCACTCTTGAAACCATCCACCCAGTGAATTACCCACTCACACATCTATGCACAGAGCTGCACACCCCCCTCCCACACAAACACTCAGGCACCCATACAGATACTCAGACAAGCATTCAATAACTCATATAGACACTCATTTAGCTATTCACAAACACATGCAGCCACTTACACAGCAACAGACAGACGGATACAGACATTCACCCAGATTAGTCACTAACCCATGCATTCAGTAAGATACGTTAAATCACTCACTTATAGAGTCAGTCACGCACCTACTAAATCATCCATACAGACACTTACACACCCACTCATTCTTCAATACGTCTTTTCCTATATATATTAAAAATATTTAAACTTTACAGAAACACACAGTCACTGGATGATGTCATCAGTGATGTCATTTGAGATGTCATCAGTGATGTCATCAGTGATGTCACTGACCATGTCATGAGTGATGTAATATGTGACGTCATCAGCAGTGCATTGCGGGGCGCGAGTTATAGTTAGCTGAACTAACTATAACGGGGAATTTCACGGGTTTTGTACGAGTGCAATGTCCAAGTAACTATAACTGTCCCTAAAACCTATGGTTTTTTCAGTGAATTTCAAAGGTTTTTTAAATGCTAATTTGTAACTATAACGTGTCTGAAACCTATGGTTTTTTCAGTGAATTTCAAAGGTTTTTTAAATGCTAATTTGTAACTATAACGTGTCTGAAACCTATGGTTTTTTCAGTGAATATATATATATATACCAATAACATAAAATCTAATTAAAAAAAACATTCTGTTATAAATTAAAAGATTAAACTATTTAGAAAAATGTAAACTTAAATTTCCCACTCCAGTCAGTGAAACAATAGGGAAAGTGTTGCATAGCGGAAGGGTAAAAATTATTATACCCACTCCAGTGAGTGCAATAGGGAAAGTGTTGGATAGCGGAGGGGTAAAAATTACTATTCCCACTCCAGTGAGCATAACAGTAGGGAAAGTGGTGGATAGCGGACGGGTAAAAATTACTATTTCCACTACAATGAGTGCAACAGTAGGAAAAGTGTTGGATAGCGGAGGGGCAAAAATTACTATTCCCACTCCAGTGAGTGCAACAGTAGGGAAAGTGTTGGATAGCGGAGGGATAACATTTACTATTCCCACTCTAGTCAGTGCAACAGTAGGGAAAGTGTTAGATAGCGGAGGGGTAAAAATTACTATTCTCACTCCAGTGAGTGCAACAATAGGGAAAGTGTTGGATAGCGGAGGGGTAAAAATTACCATTCCTACTCCACTAAGTGTAACAGTAGGGAAAGTGTTGGATAGGGGAGGGTAAAAATTACTATTACCACTCCAATGAGTGCAACAGTAGAGAAAGTGTTGGATAGTGGAGGGGTAAAAACTACTATTCCCACTCCGGTCAGTGCAACAGTAGAGAAAGTGTTGGATAGCGGAGGGGTAAAAATTACTATTCCCACTCCGGTCAGTGCAACAGTAGGGAAAGTGTTGGGTTGCAGAGGGGTAAAAATTACTATTCCCACTCCAATAATTGTAACAGTAGGGAAAGTGTTGGATAGCGGAGGGGTAAAAATTACTATTCCCACTCCAATGTGTGCAACAGTAGGGAAAGGGTTGGATAGCGGAGGGGTATATTTACTATTCTCACTACAGTGAGTGCAACAGTAGGGAACGTGTTGGATAGTGGCAGGATAAAACTTACTATTCCCACTCCAATCAGTGCAACAGTAGGGAAAGGGTTGGATTGCGGAGGGTAACAATGAATATTCTCACTCCAGTCAGTTCAAAATTAAAAACAAACAAAATAATGACAACAAAAATATTTTTAAAACAAAATAAATAAAAAATATATAAATATGTTGGAAATAAAAATACAAATATATTAAATATTAAAAAAATTTAAAAAACATATTATAATGTTAAATACATATGACAAATCCCTAAAATATTATATTAAATAAAATAAAAAATAAATTTCAAACAAATAAATATTTTCAATTAGAAATTATTTAGACACTAAATTATTAATTATTACATAAATTTAATTTTTTTAATTCCTACCCTGTAACACCACACAATTCACAACCCACATTTAAATTTAAAAAAAAATGTACTTCCATAATTAACATAATTAATTACCAATTAAAGAAATGTTATTAATTAAAAAACAAATTAAAACTCATAAAAATTAATAAACTTCCCACACGTCACCCCTATAATCTCCACAACCCACAGCTAAAATTAAACTGTAAAAAAATTATTTCCACAATTAAAACTTATTTTCAATTAAAAAACTAATAGTATTTAACAAATTATTATAAAGTAAGTAAAATTAATTTACTCCCACCCTTTACCCCTATAAAAGTAAAATCCACACACAAAAAATAAACAATTACCCTAATTAAATATCAATTAATTAATTAATATTAAAGATCAACTAATTAGTAATTAATTAAACATAAATTACTTCCCATCCTTAACCCCTATAAACCCCACAACCCACACCTAATATTAATTACACAATTTCCATATTTAATTTTCAATGAATTAATTATTATTAATTAACCACTAATTATTTATCAATTAAACATAAATTACTTCCCACCCTTTACACCTATAAACCTCACAACCAATACCTAAATAAATACACATTTACCATAATTAATTATCAATTCATTAATTAATATTAATTAACAGCTAATTAATAATTAATTACAAATAAAGTACTCCCACAATTAACACTATAAAATCTCAATTAAATAAATATTCATAAATAAAAAATGATCATTAATTTATTATAATTAAATTACTTCCCACCCTATCCCCCTATAAACCCACAACCCGCTATGGAACTAAAAAATGTAAAATGTAATTAAAATAAAATTGATAACTACTAAAAATGTAACACATATATTAAAAAACATAAACAATACTTATACAAAAAAAATACATCACATATATTTAAAATATAAACTAAAATACATAACACTAATTAAAAAATCGATATTTTAAACAACTATATTTTTGCAAACGATATTAATGACTTCTATATTTTTGAAAACGATATTTCTTACCTTAAATTCGATATTCTTGACAACGATATTCTTGCTGTCGATATTTCTGTGTCACGATATTTTCAACTCGATATTTGTGTAAGTCAACATTTCCAACTCGATATTCTGTCTGAATAACATCATAAGGAATCTTCATAACACAAGAAACATCAAATCTCTTCAATAAAAGTTCCATTCCAGCATGAAATGTTATAAGAGAAAAAGGTAAGGCCGGTATTTAATGAGCATTTCAGGAAACTCTCTCATGACCATATGTTTGAAAATTTTCAGAATCAATTTCCAGAGATTAGGTAGGTAGAGGAATTTAAAGGAGTTAAGACTTGACTTGAACCAGTGCTTAGCAAGGGAAGGGATATTAGAGTGCATCAGGTTATATTGATTGCAGTGATAAATTACAACAAAACAGATTATAAAAATGGTCTTAAGCCAAATGACTTGTAGTGTAGTTCCTATTTCCCTAATAGGCTCTGCGCATTGGAATAATATAACCTATAGGTTTGACATAGGACTAAGGTCCCTATTGATTATATTAAACTTAATTACCTGTGCCAGCTAGCTCAGAGGCCACTAGAAACTCCTTGAGAACAAGAAAGGAGTAGTTTCTGGCAACCGAAAAACATGACAACTTTGTTTCCCTTTAGAAGCAGAACACGTCTCAGAATCTTGGAAACAATAGATAACAGTTTCACTCATTCAATCGTGCATGCTTAGTTTCTACAGAGTTACAGAGAAAGGAAAGACGGGCGTTTCAATAAAAAGGGTTTTATTGAACAGTGTTGTTTCTCGTGTAAGAGATATGTGCTGTTATGATCACAAGACAGTATGCAAGATAAATAATGTACAGCGTAAGCAGTAGAAATAAATAATACTGCGCTAGCATTATCTTTTAGCATATATTCACGTACATAAATAACATGAGCTAAGAATGCGAGTACTCATACGATGCGTCTCTAAGCTAGTTCTACCCCAATGTACCTAACCTAGTCTAGGTGTAGGGAAAGGTAGAAGTAGGTGGAGTATTCTCTAGTATGGTATACTAAGAGTATGTTAAGTCTAGTATGCCAAGAGTCCCTCTAGGAGCTAGTCAGCTCCATACCTTGAGAATGAGAGAGGTGGGAATCTCCTGCCGGGTCTGGAACTCTAACACCCTGCGAAGGGAGTCAGAACATTGGAAGCTGGATTTGTCTGCGTGCAGGAATGACAGCGTCTTCTCAGTGCGTCAGGCCGGGATACGGGCTCCTCTGAAGTCGAGGTCTCCTCTAACTTGCTTGGGCAAGGGAAGGTATATTTATACCTGGTAGGTGTTGTGGAATTTTTGCATTGACGTGAAGTCGGACAGAGGAAGACGTCAGGAATGAACCCTTAAGGTATAACGGTTCATACATAATAGATGAGTTCTTGGAGAAATCAATAGTCCTGTGCTAGGGGAACTCCCGAAGCTTAAGGGTCTGGTTTCTAAGAACTCGTTGTGACGTTAGGGTGGACGGATGTCGGTGACCATGCCTGTATTTGGAGTGCACGGCTAATGCCTAAATAAGGACAGGGATTCTATGCCTATATAAGGGCAAGGCGAACTGTGCCTATATAAGGACATGATTCAGGAAAACCTATATACGGACCCCTAAAGCGGAATACAACACCCACTCCATCTTCGATTAAACGAAAATACTAAATGCTAAACATTTTAAATGCTAAACATAAAATTGAGTACCACATATTGCTAAAAACATTTCTAAAAGCATTTTAAAAGAAGCTCAAAGCTGTTGAAATGCTATAGGTACTGTACATTTAAAGCATTGTTTTCATTCTAAGCATATAACGGAAGTAGAATCCAATGTGAATGAAACAGTAATATATACATATGATGAAATGGTCGATAAGTTCTTAAAATCAAAGACATTGCATATCATGAAAGTAAATGAAATGTTAGTCAAGTAAGGTGACAATGTGTCCCTGGAAGTATTCAAAGAAGTCCGTTTTATAAGTCTAGTTCTACTGTAAGCAGATTGTTCATTTGCCATGTCATTTCAAAAATTTTAAAAAGAAAAAGTTCAATTCTGGGAAAAGTTTCAAGTTTGAAAAATATGAAGGCCAATTTTCATTGTTGCCCTGGTACACAGTGAGCCGAATCAAAGTCAGTGTATGGGTCTGGCGTAAACATTAGATCATCTATTTCCGTAGCCAAAATATCGTCCACCGAAGTTGGCGACATTTGGAACACCTCGTTCAGAAGGTTAATTGCACAGAGATGAGAAACATCGCCTTCAGCAAAAGATGCAACGTTCGCGTCCGTTGTTACCTGTGTGCCCGTTGATCCATCTCGTACCTCAGCAGCAGCCGGAAGCGTCTGTGAGATCTCAATGAATGCCGCCATCAGGATCGGAAGCCTCTGGGGACAACACACAGCATGGGCCGTTATCGGGTCCATCAGAGTATCGAAATCCGTTGGCATGACTGATGGGAGTGTTAGACAGGTGTCTAGCACGCATTCTTCACCGCAAAACAGGCAGCGTAGAACAGGTAAGATGCAATCTTGCCAGATTGGTCTGAATGACAGGAACCACATTGTATTAAGTTGCCGTAGACAAGGCATGCCCAAAAGCTGTACTATTCGCTCACGGCATTTCCGTTCAAGGAGGACTCTCTCCACATCGCTCGGAGTGATGTTGGCGAAGAGGCTTGCCATAGCGTAATAGGAGGAATACAAACAGAATTCCTGCAACAAGTGCTAGAATTAACGGCATACCACCAAACACTGAATGTGCGAAGTTTGGGATGATTCCGAGGACAGCCTGGAAAGGTGCTAATAGTCCGGAACGGATGGTCTTAAATACATGTACAATTCCGCTTGTATCTGACATATTAAAGATACGTCCTATCATTTCTACGAAATGTATAGGGCAGTTTGTACGAATTAAAGCTTGTATCTCAGCCGAAGTCCTTGCAACTTGTAGATCATAGGTTTCTTTGGCCGAGGTCAAAGGCACTGATTGTTGTATAAGCATGGCTTTCATTCTGCTTAAAGTATCAAATCGTATAAAAGAGACATTCAACGAAGGCCACAAAGGCGACTCCCTGACTGTGTCTATTGGGGCAAACAATACTCGCATACAGCAAGTGACCCTGGAGTTGACCATTACTAGATATGGGATGCCTGGCAACATGCCACAGCAACTCTGATCATTCAACATGAGGTAACTCCCATTAGAAAGTTGTCCAAACGTTGGATTAATCACAGCAGCTGGTGTACCCTGCTGGTGGCAGGACAAGTTTGCCACAGAACCATTACAAGCCCCGTGTAAAGAGATGTCCTGACAAATCAGTGAACCGCTTAATGCACTTTCACAGTGTGTACCGCTTAGAAACACTTCACGATCCCCACTCCAACATCTATAGGTGTAAGGTAAATTCCAGGATGTCTTAATGTATTCTTTACCCAACCTTTCATATTTGCCTGCTTGCATCTGTTTAAGGCAATACTGAAACTGGAAAGTAGTCACAGGTAGACTAATTTTGCCATGTATAAGCCATTCCGTAGCTGGTTTTTCTGCCACTGTGAATGGTAATTTTTCAAGTTTTTCAATGCTCAGTACTGTATACTTTGCTCCCCTTTGTGCCAGTTCGATCTGTTTATCAGTTAGATTGTATTCTGCAAACAGAGCTGATGTGTTGATAAAACGCCAAGGCACATAGCCCGCACGCAAAGATTGCAGCGTCCAGCTTAATAACATAATAGAACGTAACTGAGACTGGCCTTGCTGTAACATGGCTAAATCTTGTTCCAGTATGTCGATAGCAGAGGATACAATACTGTCCAATGAATAAATTCTGGAGGACAAAGTTGTTAACCCATTGTCGACCACAGAGAGAGTTTTCTCTAAGTTAATACGATCAAGTTCACGTATTCGTTCTGCGGCCTCCATCTGTGACACCTTCCATGCTTCATTATAAGCAGCATAAATGCCGGCATATATGAAATGTTTTTGACGCGGTTTTCTTGGTCCAAGCAAGAATTCCCTACGGTCTGCGTCTTCTTTAAGTAAAGATAAGTGTTGTTTCACATCCTTAAGTGTAGATTTTTGCAGCCAATCGAGGCATAATTTTCCTACTCTGTATGTTGTTACTACCCCCGGATGCTGTCTTTGGACGTATCGTGGGTCTGGCCTATGAATAGTAAACCCCTGTGTTTTATTCAGGAATCTCCCTTGACAGTTGTTTGTGTCTGTGGGCCAGATCAACCATTTTCTCCAATCAGGATTTGTTCTGTTGAGTTGTAGTATTGTGTCAACTGTAACCGCTGTCTGTGTATTGTTATCACTTGCAGGTGTCGGTACAGAAGGTGTTTTTATGTCTTTGATCTTGGCTAACCCAAGGCAAGACGTTTGTTGGACCGTGTGATTCAAAAACATTATTTGCTGAGGGACGATACAGGCTCTAAATAAAGCTTCTATCCCCTGCACTTGCCAATGTTTAGTACCCCAGACAGATTTTGTGTCTATTGTGTCTTTCCATAAGTCGAAACCCTTTCTAGACAGTTGGGCAATAAAAGCTGCAGAGTAAATCTGTTTTGTATTTGTTAACATAATTTTCAGTCCTGTTTTGTTTACATTTCTATAGTAAAATGTTTCTGGATCAGATGTATTGTATCCTGAAAAATATGGAAACTTCTTAGCAAATGTTTTTGAACTACCTTTTGGTGGTGTAGGACAATGCTCCCATTGGTTAAACATAAACACATTTCTAGGTGTTGCAGATTTATGCAAAAAATGATGACCATAGTGGTTATAGCAATACAGCTGTTCATAGTCTGATGAACCCTCTAAATATTCATTATTAGAAAATGCAGCAGATTTGTCTAGGTCAAACATCATATTATTTACAGTTTCAAAGTCCCAATCATCAGAAAAGGTACTGGATGAAACAAAATCACTTAGTGAGATCTTAAATAAATGTGGAATGTTCAAATGTTCCGTCGGGCCAAAAATATCAAAATCAGTTTTGTCCCACACTATACCATCCTGTATAGGAACGGCTGTGATGTTAACTGCAGACAAGTCTCTTGTTTCACGATGGGATGATTTGTAAGGTTTCAAAAGAAAGTTCACTTCTTTTCTTTCAATGTCCAAATGGATGTATCTCCCATTTATAAGCACGCTCATAGTCATAACCAAAGCTAGCCACAGCAGGAAGAAAAATATTCCAGAAATAACCCAAAGTTCAATCCATGGTGAAACTAGATAAGTCTTTTTAAAAAATGCAAAAAGTCTTGTACTTGCTGTTTAAAAGTTTTTGATGCTGGCGACGTCTCGGGCTCACTAGGATCCTCAGAAAACGTATCAAAGTTAATGAAGTAGCCAGAAGCAGTTCTGTCAATGTTTGGAATTGCATCAGGATTTGTAGAAATCGCTGGAACCAGTTGATCACTTGTTACATTGGTGTAGACAGGTGTATTTGGACGAACTGTTACTTGTGTTTCAAGAGGGATGAGTTCCATAGCATTGTTGCTCAGTCTTTCATCTGTTAATGCTGAATTCTCGATGGTTATCAGTCTTTCAGTCTGAACCTCTTGGATAGTAGCGAGAGGAGTGTGTCTGCTACTAGGTCGGAGTCCACGAGGCCTACTATTTAGTATTGGCCACATACTGTGGTTTGATGAGGTCGATGGACACAAATCTTTTCTCCTTTTTTCCAGCAAGGGGCGGCAGAAGTACTGTTCTTGTTCCGTGTATGGCTAGGACAGGTACTGGTTGTCTGTAAGAAGGTCCAAATTCCTTCTTGTCCGCAATCTTCTCTCTGCAGGATCCCCAACTTTTGGAATCTAGACAGGCCTTGCTGGGACCGCCGGTTTTTCCCCAGTGGTGGTTGGCTGCAGGAATACGTTGCTTTGTTTCGATCTTAGTTCATTTAGGTCCTGTAAAACAGCCAAACGATCTTTGATATCAAAGGGTTTATTTTCCACCACTGTGCCTCTACATTCCAGATCGGGCACCCACATTCTTGTCCCAAATAGGACCTCATATGGAGTGACCCCCCCTAGAGAACTTCTTGGCAAGTTGTTTAATGAGCGTTGGACCCCATAAAGATGTTTGACCCACCCATCACCCGAACCTAATACCCTAGCTGTTATAGACTGCTTTATGTCCCGGTTTTTCCTTTCCACAACAGAATTCCCCTCAGGATGAAACGGAGAGGAGTACCGCAATGCAACGCCCAGACTGGCCATGGCGTCTTTGTAAGCCCGAGAGCTAAACACAGGGCCCTGGTCAGAATGTAGCGTGCCTATTGCGTATGTGCTGATAAAGACTCGGAAATCTTTTATAACAGTTTGAGCGTCAGCCGAGCGCTGAGTCCATATCCATAGGAACCTAGAGCAAGAATCCACTGCGACCATGATATATTTATAGTTACCGTCCCTTTGCAAGGGACCGCAGTGGTCCAGGTAAACACAAGCTAATGGTTTGTCTGAAATTAACAGGGGTGTCTGCGCAGGACGTTTCACTGTGGAGACTTTCATCTGTTGGCAAATTTCACATTCCAGAACATAGTTCTTGGTCTGCTTCCTAATGCCTGGCCACCAATATCTTTGTGTCAGTAAAGATACTGTTGCGGAAATGCCTGCATGGGCAGAGGCTATCCCTTCGTGTGCTGCTAGGATTAGTCCTAATCTGCGTTCCTTGTTTGGAATTACCCTATCCCCCACTCCAGGGATTCGAGCAAAGGGAACGTTGTTCGCATCAATTACATAAGAGTACTTGAGTGGAAACTTTTTTGGTAACGCTGCACCACTGCCTTTGCTCGTAGCATTGATAGCCAACATTATCTCACTGTCTATTTTCGTTTTTGAACGAGTGATCGCAGCTACGGAAGCCGTCTGAACAGCCCCCTTTGCGGCTTCATCAGCCAATGAATTCCCTGCAACGTGAACGCCATCACGTTGATGACTCAGTGTATGGATCACGTGGGCCTTTGGTAGTTCGCTTTTTAACTGAACTACTTGTTCCCAAAGCGTTATATGCTTTATTGTGCCACCTTTTGCATCTTTGAACCCGTTTTCAAGCCAAGTTTGTATATATTCATTATACGACTGCACACAGTAGAAAGAATCGCACACTATTAGTGTGGGGAATTCTCGATCTGTACTTTCAAGTGCCAGTTTGAATGCTTGTAGTTCAGCTCGCTGAGCTGTGCAATCTCCTAGAGACTGGGTTTTTGTGACCATAGGTCTGAAGTTGCCATCGCGCATGCGACCTTTAACGATTGCGCACGCTGCACTGTAAGCTTGCTTACTCCCTGTTGCGGGTTGTGTGGATCCGTCAGTGTAAATTATGAATTCGTACTGATTGAGAGGCAGAATCTCAGTGGGCAGAGGACATTCATGTTCATATTGCAGGAACAATTGTGTTTTTAGATCGGGATCAAAAACATATTCAACATCTGTTGCAGCAAGAGAATTAACCCATTGTATCCATCTAGGATGTAATGCTTTAGCATTTGGAATGCTCGCTTTGGTTACCGCCTCTAAGGCCGGTACTGGGGTTACGACAATAATGCGTTTCCCTTGGGCTAGAGCTCTTTCTTTTGCTACAGCGGTTTGAACTGCTGTCAGAATTTTTTCTGTTGAAGTGAAGCGCATTTCTGCTTGTGTTTACAAGTGTGATTTGTATGCAATTGGTACTTTTTCACCCTCATTAAATGTTAAGTAGGTGAACCCGCATTGACCCGAAATTATTCGGATCACTAAATTGCGTTGACTTACGCGTGTTTGTAAGTGATTTGCTGCTAACATGTTAGCCTGGAGTGAACGCAAGATTTCTGTGTGTTCTTGTGTCCAATTTTTGATTGAAAAATCAGGTTTGATTAGTGCGTAGAGAGGTTTAACCCTTTCTGCGTAATTTTGAATGTAAGTTCTTCCAAAATTTAGGAAACCCAGGATGGATTGTAAATTTTTCAGCGTCTTTGGAGGTTGGAGCAGCGCACACCTTTCTAAAAAGTTGGCTGTCAAGCTCTTGCCTTCACTTGAAAGCTCATATCCTAGAAACAGGACATTGAGATGGGCAATTCTGGACTTTTTGAAGTTGAATTTGTAGCCCTCAGAGGCGAAGCCCAGTATAATGGTGCTCACCCTGTTCAAGTGTTTGTCCAGGTCATCGTCTGTCAGATAGATGTAATCGACATATGACAATGCCTCATTATCATAAATTTGTAGTAACTCCGTTACTCTCGCTGAGAATAATCCCGGGCTGTTCTTGAACCCTTGTGGGAGTCGACAAAATTGACGCTGGGTCCCCATTATTGAGAAAGCTGTTAAGTACCTGCTTCCAGGTATTATGTTTTGACAAAAGAAACCATTTGAGATGTCCAATGTGGTTTTATATTTTTTACGCACAATGTTATTCATTAATGCTGTACTATGTGCATTTTGCACTGCTAATGTTTTTGAACAAGTGTTTAAGTGTCTGTAATCCAAAACTAGACGATAGGTATTGTCTGGTTTGGAGACAGGAAACAAAGGATTGTCATTGAAGAGGTGCATGTTTCAATCACCCCCTGGTATTCAAGTTGATCTAAGATCTCCCTGACCTGTTTTTTAGCTTCTTGCTTTATTGGGTACTGCCTTTGTGCAGTAGGTTCATTTTCAGATGTATTTTATGGTGAGGTGAATCCTCATCCCATCCTACATGATTTTTGTATAATGCTGGGGCCTGGGCAACTGCCCATTTCCTGGCATAAGTATATTTTAGATGAATTGGAATATGGTTAGAGAAGGCAGGCATAATAATGTCCTCGCCATGTGGGCACTCCCTGACAAATTGTGGTGGCCAGTCTTTTTCTGCTAGAAGTATGTCATAGCCCCTTGAAAGTTTTTCCCAAAAAGTGCTTTCACCTGTCTAGGTATGTCTCCCTCCATCCGGAGTGTTATTTCATATAACTTTTGTGGAGTACTAACCCTGGTGTCTACAGTCTCAACTGTAATGTACTCATTCAAGTCCACTATCTCCAGAAGTTCCTTCAGGTTCTGGCGAGCTATTGTGACTTCTGCTGCACTGTCCAGCATTGTCTGAGCCCATTCTCCGTTCTTGAGTTGTGTTCTCAGTATCCTCGGCATGTCTGACCTTCAGACCTGCTACCTTCTTCTTTGAGAATTTAGGTTTAGATTTACTTTTCGGAACGTGTTTGTCGTCTTTCGATTTCACGCGTTCTTCTCTATGTTCTGACCTTCCTCTTCTTTCCGATGTCTGTGACGAGATCTGAAAGGTACGAGAGGAACGTGTATCAGTATCTTGATACCTGTCAGGGTTTTTTAAATTATCCCTATTCCTGAGGTTATACCTCCTTTCAGAGGGCTCCTTTTGAGGAGACCTACCTCGGGATTGAGAATGTTTCTCTGAATTATTTTTATTAGTTTCCCACTTCTTTTTAGAAGATGTAGGAGTTTGTTTAATAGAGTCCTTCTCAGGACTTTCAGATAGTTTAGGCTTCACTGGTCTTCCACCCAAACTATCTCTGCCTAATTCTGCATATGATTGTTTTATTATTCTGGGTAGCTCATTTTGATGTTCTGTAACATCGAATTCCCTTAATCGTTGGCGGATCGCCACTGCTGCTGCCTCCCCTTTAATATTAGATAATATTATTGTTGAGACCTGGTCGAAATTTTTCAGTAATTTCATACCTAAATTTAGAGCAGGCTCTGCACCGTATTCGTTTTGAATTTGTTTCAGGACATCTGGTATTACTGCAATTGATGGAATACCATGTGTTTTAGTATAGATGGCAGCAAAGACTGAGCCCCAAGTGGTACAGTCTTCCAGTTGTGGTGTGATCCCCATCGGTAAACAGATTGTTAGGATTCTGTGTTTCTCATACGGGCTAGTATTTGGAAATATTGCTTCGATTTGTGTAATTTTTTGAGCTATCCAGAATGGAATTTGCTCACGTTTTGTGGGCATTTTTCCCATGACTGCGTATAGAGTCTGTGGTATAATTTTTAGTGTATTCCCCGGTTGAGGAGTTTGATTTGGAAGTGTCAATGGCGGTTGGACTGTGAAAGTCCGCATGACATATTGGACTAGTTGTCTGTAAATTTTTATTAACTCTTGTAGTTGAGTTAGTTCCTCGTCTGACATTATATCGAGGTCAGGATGAGGAGTGTAGCCGGCTAGAATCGGCCATGTCGCTCCTGGTCTACCTAGTGGACCGAGCCTGGTAATGTCTGTGATGTTTTAGGGCGCCTTTAAACCAGAGCTGATGCTCCTAGTATGTTAGTGGAATTTCAATATCCTCGAAAGGAATATATTCCTCTGGTGGATCATCTTCTTTGTAGAAGTGAAACAGTCGTGTTACTGAATTTGATTCAGGAAATATTACCCATGAATAGAATACCTCTGTCTGAAAGGATTTGTGTGCCTCTATCACGAAAACTGCTCTACCTCCTCTCGGTGGTAGGCCGTGTTTTATAAGTTTTAGAGTGATGGCTCTTCTTAAGTTTGGATTGATGTCTATGACACCCTCCTCGGTTTCAATAAAACCTGTGAGGTTATAAGCTGTTAAAGCTGGGTGACCCGCAACTTCACCGTTGTCGGAGTCAGGCATTTTGTTTTTGAAAAATGTAGAACAAGTTTCAAGGAAACAAAAAGATAAGGTGCACAATATTTTGGAACACTGTATCCTTCAACGTTGAACAAACCAAACAACTAATATATAGGGTGCTTCCCTATTTAGTTATGGCGGATATTTAGCCCTACCCACTCCAGACGTCTTATGGAGTATGTGAGTAGGGGTCTCTGAGAAAAGCACGAATGAGTTACTCAGTATCTAGCGTTAAATTACTGCCTTACCAAACCGTTGGGCGCCATGTAGTGTAGTTCCTATTTCCCTAATAGGCTCTGCGCATTGGAATAATATAACCTATAGGTTTGACATAGGACTAAGGTCGGTATGTCCCTATCGATTATATTAAACTTAATTACCTGTGCCAGCTAGCTCAGAGGCCACTAGAAACTCCTTGAGAACAAGAAGGGAGTAGTTTCTGGCAACCGAAAAACATGACAACTTTGTTTCCCTTTAGAAGCGGAACACGTCTCAGAATCGTGGAAACAATAGATAACAGTTTCACTCATTCAATCGTGCATGCTTAGTTTCTACAGAGTTACACAGAAAGGAAAGACGGGCGTTTCAATAAAAGGGCTTTATTGAACAGTCTTGTTTCTCGTGTAAGAGATATGTGCTGTTATGATCACAAGACAGTATGCAAGATAAATAATGTACAGCGTAAGCAGTAGAAATAAATAATACTGCGCTAGCATTATCTTTTAGCATATATTCACGTACATAAATAACATGAGCTAACAATGCGAGTACTCATACGATGCGAATCTAAGCTAGTTCTATCCCAAAGTTCCTAACCTAGTCTAGGTGTAGGGAAAGGTAGAAGTAGGTGGAGTATTCTCTGGTATGGTACACTAAGAGTATGTTAAGTCTAGTATGCCAAGAGTCCCTCTAGGATCTAGTCAGCTCCATACCTTGAGAATGAGAGAGGTGGGAATCTCCTGCCGGGTCTGGAACTCTAACACCCTGCGAAGGGAGTCAGAACACTGGAAGCTGGATTCGTCTGCGTGCAGGAATGACAGCGTCTTCTCAGTGCGTCAGGCCGGGATACGGGCTTCTCTGAAGTCGAGGTCTCCTCTAACTTGCTTGGGCAAGGGAAGGTATATTTATACCTGGTAGGTGTCGTGGAATGTTAGCATTGACTTGAAGTCGGACAGAGGAAGACGTCAGGAATGAACCCTTAAGGTATAACGGTTCATACATAATAGATGAGTTCTTGGAGAAATCAATAGTCCTGTGCTAGGGGAACTCCCGAAGCTTAAGGGTCTGGTTTCTAAGAACTCGTTGTGACGTTAGGGTGGACGGATGTCGGTGACCATGCCTGTATTTGGAGTGCACGGCAAATGCCTAAATAAGGACAGGGATTCTATGCCTATATAAGGGCAAGGCGAATTGTGCCTATATAAGGACATGATTCAGGAAAACATATATACGGACCCCTAAAGCGGAATACAACAGACTAGTCCCCACCTGGTCCTGGAGTGGACCCAGACCATGGTCTATTAACACATCAATGAAGAATAACCCTTGCAATGATCTTTCGCTATGAAAAGACATATATCAGCATATCACTAGGCCTCAAAGAGCTGAACTTTGCCTTAGGTACAGTTGGTCACACAGCACATGGAAATTCAGGGTCACAGTGTCGCATCGCAGCCCAATTTCAGCAACAATTTTTGAGCTGCAAGTACAAAACTCTGCATGAATGTTTCTTTTTTTGTGTGCCTATATTGTTTGGAGAGTACATATTAGTTAAAAAAACAAGAGGGACTACACAATAGACCATCTAACTCTTGCTCGGCACTTCTACAATTAGAAATAGAAATAAAACACTCCTGATAAAAGACGTAGGCAATCGTAGAGAATCATTGTCTTATTTCTATGTCCACGTGCACAGGCCTGTGTTGAGAGAAAGCCCTACAACTATTAAGTTATACTCAGGATTCTGTAATGCCACAGGGCCTCTATCTACAGGGCAAAACAATAATATTTGATGCACATATATCGAACACAAGTTAGATGTTTACCCTAATAGCTTGAAGCATTAAAGTAAGCGGAGACATTGAGACCACCGCAACCCAGGTGAACATGTTCCCATTGCATTTGGGGAAGCCAGAATGAGGCAGCAACTAGTCCACACCTGATCAGATCTCAAGGATTCTTTAGGACTCCAGGCCCAAATCCCAGCTCATACGTTTAGGGCATTTATTCTTCTCCCCTCCGCCCATCACCTCAGCCCACCTTGCTATTCTATCAAGAGTATAATATAACATACAAACGGTTCAAAATTGCTGTAATTCTAATCTTATAGAATGTGTTGACCTCTCCATCGTAGGATTAAATACAAAAGAAGACCTTTAATATGTTCTCAGATGATGTTTTTCTCTCTCACCTCCTTCACTCTTTCCTGCCCCTTCCTTCCTATTTCTGTAGTCTTGCAGTGCCTCAAGGAAGCCGTCGGTTCGCATGTGCACTATATGAACATTCACAATGCCATAATGTGCCCTTTCCTCTCCCTTTCTTCTTTCTCCCCCGTTCCTGTTTCTGTTCCACTTCAGCGCTTTTACCCATCCATTGGATGTATCATTAGTGCTAAATGAACAACTAACATGCCATAATAGAATGCATTAATCGTCTTCTAATTGCTTTTATCTCATAGAGCAATGAAGCATCCTTAAGGTAGACTAAGCGCTATACATGTGACCTGTTAATGGCAGGACCGGAGGTGATCTCCCAGTCCAAATATTAAACTAGTTGCATATTTCCTGTGCAAGGTCTGAATTTGCAGGTTTGTTGTTCAGCAGGTGTCTCTAATGTTTCATAATGTAGAGATGGGAAAGCAAAGTACTGCTTTGGTTTCTTTTTGTACGGGGGGTCGGGGCGGGGCGGGGAGGGTGAAATACTTTATGATAAAATCTCATGTCTGTCAACTGACCCCATGCCATGAAAGGACCTTCGTCCAGTCCTGATTTAACGCAATAGCGTCTGGCATGCTGTCACTTGTCGGCCCACTCTTATAATAGGGAAGTGAAACCATATGGTTCTTTGGGGCAGATTTACAAGCCCCTTGCGCCACTTTTGCGTCACTTTTCCCATGTTAAAAGTGACGCAAAAGTGGTGCAAGGGGCTTGTAAATCTGCCCCTTTGTGTTACGTGCTGCTAACTTTTAAAAAAATCGCTATCATGAAAGTCACCTTTAAGGTATCGGGCCAGCTCATGGCTATGCTCATGGGAGAGGGTTTATCCGAGAAGCAGATATTGTTTGAGTTTGTCTGAGGCCAACTCCATGAGCTTTAAAAGAATCAATAACCAGGGCATTTTTAAATTGTGGTCAGCTGTAGCAAAGTGCAGGTCAAAAAGACCTTAACTATCTTGAAAATATGGCATCGATCTGTTCATCATGGAGCTACATTGGAGGCCCCTGCCCTAAGGTGATGATCAAGTCCTACACACTTATACCATTCTGGCTTTTTGGCATGGATGGACACTTTTTAACTAACCCTATGCCTATTTTGGGAGGGTCACCAATCACCTGACACAACTCAAGTACATTTTCATGAAGTTACAAACTTCTGCTATTCCTCCATTGTACAAACTGTATATGTGCCATTACTGTATCTCTGCACTGCAGGTGGTACTAGAGTAAAATATGCATGTTGTCACTGGCGTGCTGTGTGGCCATTTTAATTTGTGGTGCAATTACGTTAGAAGACTTGCATCAAAATTGAGTATTGCATGTGGCAAAATTGAATCATAATGGAATTGTTGGGGTTGTAAACAGAGCACATTATAGAGCCCGTGCACTGTGCTCATTTGCATAAAGGGTTGTTGCATATTTTCACACACGTAGCCTTTGCTGTGGTGCACAGAGAACTTTCATTTGTACAGATAAAGGAAATAAATTGCAGATATCTTAGCCATGAATCACACCAGGCTCACAATAGCAGTGCTACATATTGGAAACATGGGCGCAGCCATTTTACGAGGCTGTAAAAAAGGAACAACATGTAGAATTTTACAAGAACAGATGGAAATTCTCACAGGGCCCCTCTGTGTTACCAAACAGAGCACGCCTTGTGTGCAACAACACCTACATTTGCTTTATCCCATATAACAGTGGTAGTTCACATGATTGTTGTGGTTGATAAGCTTGCATGAAATAGACAAGCAAGTACAGCACCATGCAGCCTAAGCAAGCAAGTCTAGTCGACATCAGAGTGATTTTATTGGTTCCCCTCAAGCAAATACAAAGAACTATGGATATTTTACATTACAATTTTCTAAACACATTCCCAACACATATTATTTACAGAAAATCCTGAGGGGGAACTCATGGACTATTCTCATATTTCAGGGTATGACATACATGAGAAGTTTCCCTGGCGCACAGAAACATGTATTTGCTCATTAAAAAGATGTTGACCCAGGAAAGACAGCGGACGTATAGGATAAAAAAAATAATCATGCAGCACTAAAGCAGGGCCAGATGCTGTGTGTCAACATTCCACCACAATAAAATATTAATCTTAACACATATGCCAGTTCAAATAACACCAGTTTGAATTAATGTGCAAAGAATGAGATTTGTTTTCTCTCACTTCTGGAACGGGGTTCTGGGTCAATTGGAACACGTGCTGGGCTGGCCTATCCCCAGGGAACCCAACCTCATCTTCTTGCATATCCCTGACACCTTAGTAGGGAATCGGTATCAGAGGGTGCTACCTAGCCTGGGATTGATACAGGGCCGGACTGGAAACAGAAAACGGCCCTGGCAAACTGCTCAGCCGGCCCCCCCTGGGGTGAGGGGGAGTGCAGCCGAGCAGTTTACGAGGGCCGGTTTCGGCCGATTTTGTTACAGGGGGCCGATATTGCCGACCCCCGGTAACAAAAACGGACCCCCAGGGGCCCAAAACCGGCCCCCACCCTAGCGGCCTACCGGGGAAACGCCCGGTGCCCGCTATGGCCAGTCCGGCCCTGGATTGATAGCTGCCAGAGAAACATTGCGAGAGCCTGGAAGGATACTACGGCTCCCTCTGTAGAGGCATGGGCTAAGGGCATGGATTACTGCATGGGGTTGGAGAACCCAATTTACCTAGCAACAGGGTGTCCCCAGAAGCATTATCAAGTATGGAAAGAATAGGCCGGGTTCAGGGGCATTCAGCTGGAGCCCTGCACAGACGGACCTTGGTCCAATTTGGAAAGTGCTCGCTGCCGTAGCCTCGACACAATCGGTCTATAATCAGGTTGTGAGATCCAAGTCCTGCTGCATAAGTCAATGTAATTATGACATATTTCATGCCAGTATTGTTTTACTGCGCTGCTGTTGGGCTTTGGATATCGATGTGTCCTGTGCTGCCGCCGCGAACACAATGTCGCCTATTATTTTGTTTGCAAAATCAATAAAGAGTTAAAAAAAAAAGAACGAGATCTGTTTCTCTGACACATGAGGGTAGTAAGTCTACTTCTTCAGTGCTGGGATGCATGTGATGCTGCACACATTTTAGTAGAATGGAACAGGATTTAAAGTGGTATGAAGTTTCTTACAGAGTGTGCCCTCCTACCTTGTCTGGTGCTTACGTTGGGACAGGCAGGCTTGGACAGGATTCAGTGCCAGCGTGTGCAATGAAGAATCACTGTTTGGACAAAATATTGAGCTTTTAATATTGCGATACCAGAATACCATCGCAAGAATATTTTTAATAATAAAATGTTTTTCCTCTTTAAATGCATACCTATGTTGTGTGTTAATTTTGGTCATTTAAATATTATATATACATACTTATACTGTTATAGGGGGCGTGACGCGCACGCAGACAAGATGGCCGCATCAGTTTAAGCTCCAGAGAGCCTCCGTGAGGCCGTCCGGTTTTCCAGTGAACGGAGTCCTGGAAGGTTGGTTTCGGTAATGTGTATCTGCAGCGGAAGGTAGCGAGGGCACGCAGGAGAATTTGCGGCGCATTTGGAGCGCTTTTGGTGCCTTTTCCAGCGGTATCTGTGTTCTCTTCAGGGTGGCGCCTAAGATGGCGGCGGCGCGAGGAACACGGGCGCATTAACCCTCACAACTTGGATGTTCCAGGGTACAGCGGTTGATAAAGTAAGAGCGCTTCGCCTGAATCACATAACACGCTGCTGCTGCTGAAGGATATTATATGCTCTGAGGCATTTGAAGTTGAAGTCCATTCAGATGAAGTTTCTTTTAAGCAGCGCTGAGACGCTGTATGTGTAAACTGACAGTGGCTGCTTATGGGAAGTGCTGCTTGCCCTGAGGGGAACTCCAGGGGTCAAAAGAATGTGAATACTTGCAGCTTTGTTTCACCTATAAATAAAGCGCTGTTCTTTTCCGAGGCGATATGTTTCTCCTGAGGGGCAACACATTTAATATGAAGGCTCCTTGAATGTGCGCTGCTGTTTGATGTTGTTTTCTTCACCATCTGAATATGTGGAGCATTGTTTAAAACAGGATCATCAACAACCTTTTTGCGCTTAAAATCTGACTGAAAGTTTATAATGTGTACTGCGATGATAACCCTGTCTACCAGTTTTGGAGTGGCAGAAGATTAATACCTGCTCCTTAATGAGCTGGTTTTGCTATGGTGGTTTTCTGCATCTACACCTGTTCCTCTACCATTATCGCTGGTTGGACACTAGTCTCTCAGTGGCGCGCAATTATTTAAGTGCTCCTTAACCACGAGGTAGAGGTTGCTATCTGTCTGGACAGTGACATTTTGTAGGGTACAGTTTATGTGTTTGGTCGTTGTTCTTTGTCCTCTGAGGGGCCTGCTCCGCCATATTTCCAGGTAGCACTCTGGTGGTCTGGAACAGGGAGTGGTTGGTAGTGCTGCTTTTCTTTTCACCTACATTTGTCTTTTCCAATGGCAGATAATATGGGTCTCCCTGTAAAAGATAAGGATGCAAAAGGTGCTCTTAAGAGATCTAAACAAACGTCTCCCACGCCAGAGGTAACATCTAAGGAATCTACTACTACTTTAGACACAATACTTCTACGTCTAAATACGGTTCATGATATTGCGCAGAGTACTAAAACAAATACAGATCTACTTCAGGTTGAAGTTGCGGCGATTAGAAGTGACTTCAAAAGTTTGTCATTACGTGTTTCAAATGCAGAATCTCGCATAAGCGCAGTTGAGGACACATCTCATCAGCAGGCCAGGCAGGTACAGAATTTGGAGCGCTCTATGGCTTCTTTGCGGAGGGACCTTACAGAACAGGAAGATAGGAATCGTAGGAGTAACTTACGTATTTTTGGTCTACCAGAAGATGCGGAGAAAGGTGCTCCTTCAATGCTTGAGTTTCTGCTGGACTGGATCCCTACGGTTCTCCATATCTCCTTTCAGAAAGACTTTGAAATAGAACGTGCCCATAGAGTTCCCTCTTTTCGCCCTAAGTCCTCGCCGCATCCTAGGCCTATAGTGTTCAAGCCTTTACGACATCAACACTCAGAACTTATTTTGTCTCAGATGAGGAAGATCAGATCGATTACATGGGAAGGCCACAGGATTGCTATATCTCAGGATTTTGCTAGAGATACTGTCATCAGGAGGAAAGGTTTTTAAACCTTCGGCGGAGGCTTTTGGACATGAACATTCCTTTTTCCTTCGCTGGTCCCTCACGATTCAGAATAACTTTTAAAGGTCGCTCTCAGATTTTTTATGAACCATCAGAGTTAACAACTTTTTTGGATAATCAATCTGAATCGCGAATGGAATCTGACTCTCCCTCAGTCTCTTCTGGTTCTTGAAAGGATCATTGCTTTTATGGCTGGACTCTAGTATTTTCTGTGCCTATTTTTTCCTCTTACAGGTTTTGAGGCTCCTTTTTCCTGTGGGAAGTTGGAGGTTCCCTTACTTCATCCACGGTTATGGGCCTTTCAGGTTTATCTTTATCTTTTTTCTTTTTTGTGTATTAACCTTTCCTTTGCAGGTTCATCTTTCCGCTTATAACTTATAACGATATCTTTTTTGAGGGAAGGTTGATGTCAAAATAAGATTGGGCCCTTCTCTTAGTGTTCTTTATTCAAGATATATTAATTGCCTTTTGTAGGTGTGTTCCAATAACTCTGTTTTTTTTATCGCATATATGCACCCCTCATGTTATTTATATATTTTTTCCTTGTATTAATCCTTCCTTTACAGGTTTTTCTCTCCACTTATAGCTTGTAATGCTGTCTCTCTTTAAGGGAAGGTTAGAGTTCGAGTAACATGAGGCCCTTTGTTTAGTGTATTTTATTAACTTATCTAATTATTGCCCCTTATATAGGTATGTTCCATTAACTCTTTTTCCTTTGTAGGTTTTTAACTGGAGCAGTTATAGGAATTTCCATTTCTTCATTTCATTGTGTATTGATAGCTTGTGTGACGCTCTTACAGTTCTCATTATCTTGTTTCATAGCGTAATTTATTTCCTAGGTGTGGCTGAGGATTACTTTGTGGCTGCTTATCTAAACATTAACTTTTTTTTTAGGTGATATGTTTATTGTGACAGTTGGATGCCCTTGTAGAATCCTTTTTTCCGCATGCGTTAAGAATGTATTTATTTAACTCTTTCTTAGATATTTATTTTATACTATTTGTATGATACGTAAAATGTGACTCGCTATTCAGGTTTTTATCAAATGGTAATGTTGCTGGTATACTCATTAATTCTTTCTAGTCGTCTTCCCCTTCTTTATCAATCATAAGGGTGTTCACTCATATCCTGGATTAATTTCTTATTGTAGAAATAATATAGTACATGTTAGCTAATTTGTATTTTGTCTGATGTTGATTTACACAAACATTGTGTAACCTATAATAATGAATGGATTATGTTATATACTGTTTATACTCTATCCCTTCTATGGCTAGTGGTAAACAATGGCCTCTTTGGCTGCTATTTCATGTTCCCCCATATATGGTTCTGGTCTCTTATAGACTTCCCCTGGTGGGGTTATTCTTTTTATTTTTGCAGTTTGTGTTTTTCTCCTCATCTTTTCTTTCTTTCTTCCATTTCTGTTTCTTTCTTGCTGTACTGAGTTCTTTCTTCCTACGGACTTCAGCCTTACTCTCTTACTTTTATGTGTATAAGTTTTCTTCCCGTGTCGTCCATCTCATGCAATATACATCCCTTAGTGTTTTTCATTTACTGACTTTTCTTATCTTTACTGATCTCCCTTATTCATGGCTGGCTTAAATGTGATGTCACTTAATGTGCGTGGTCTGAACCACCCAGTAAAGAGATCAAAAATTTTGGATTACTGCAAAGGCCTTTCTACTGATATTGTGTTATTGCAAGAAACTAAGATAGCGTATAAGGAGGCTTTATTCTTGCGTAAGCAATGGGTTTCTGATGTGTCGTGCTCAGAGGCTTTTGGGAAGAGGAACGGGGTGGTTACTCTTATTTCTAAAAATTCGGGATTGTCCATTGTTTCGGCTGAACATGATCTTGAAGGTAGGTGGCTGCTTACGCGATTGTCTAATGGGTCATCTGATCTCTATATTATGAATATTTATGCTCCCAATAGTGATGACCCCTCTTTCTGGCGAACAATAACCAAGAAGCTTTCCGAAATATCTATTAGTGATAAACTGATTGTCGGGGGAGATTTCAATCTGCCAATGGATCCTATCTTGGATAGATATTCTGCATTCCGATTCCGTCCTCCCAGGGCGCATAAACAAATGCTTAACATGTGTTCTTCCCAACGACTCATTGATGTGTGGAGAATGCATAATCCCACTGGCAGTGACTTTACCTTTTTCTCTTCTCCTCACTCTAGCTTCTCTCGCATTGATTATCTCTTGGTTCAAGCTAATATGTTAAAACATACTACAAATGTGATAATCCACCCTATAGTTGTCTCTGATCATGCCGCAGTCTCTTTCACTCTTCTTAATCTCACAGATAGTTGTGGACCGCGTACTTGGCGTCTCAATACAGAAATCTTACAGGACGACAAAGAGGTTGAGTTGCTTGATGCAGCTATACATACTTTTTTCCGAGAGAATGAATCATCTGTGACATCTCGTGTAGTACTATGGGACGCTTTCAAATGTACCCTTAGAGGCAACATTATTCAAACTATGGCACGAAGAAACATGTATTATTAAAAAAGAGCTTCTCTCGATTACAGACAATATTAAACAAAAAGAATCACTATATAGAGGTTCTAAAGATAAATTGATACTGCAAGAAATCAAAAATCTTAAATATAAGTATAATTCTATCTTGACCAAGAGGGCACACATTGGGGTACAATTACAAAAATCAAAGCGCTTGTTACTAAAAAACCGAGCAGGTAAAGTTCTGGCAGCTACTTTAAAATATCAGGACACTAATGTTCGATCAACTCAGATTACCTGTATCACAGATACTGCGGGAACTCGGAAATTCTTGACTAAAGATATTTTGGAGGTATTTCGTGATTTTTACTCCAATTTATACACCCCTGAACACCAATCTTCTTTAGCGCAGTGCCAACAATTTCTGACTTCTATTCCTACTAGTACCATTGCCGACACGGATATTGTTTCTCTAAGTAAACCGATTGAGTCCGAGGAAATTGTTCAAGCCATTAAGGCAACTAGATCAGGGAAAGCGCCAGGACCGGATGGTTTTTCTATTGAGTTTTAAAAAAAATGTAGTTCTTCTCTAGTACCTCGTCTGCAACAGGTCTTTGATGCCTTTGTTTCTTCTGGGAAGGTTTCGGGTTCAGCAACGGAAGCTACTATAGTGGTTATTCCCAAAGAGGGTAAGGATCATTCGGACCCCAAGAATTTCCGCCCAATCTCTTTGCTAAACATGGAAGCAAAAATGTTTGCAAATATTTTGGCAAAACGATTGGAGTCTCATATTCCTACTCTCATTCATCCCTCCCAGACGGGTTTTGTCAAGGGAAGATTGGCTAGGGATAATATCCGAACTTTCTGCCATATCTTAGAGAAAGCTAAGGGTTCTAGTTCGCCGGCGGCAGCTATTGCGCTTGACGCCGAGAAAGCTTTCGATAAGGTCTCGTGGCCTTTTCTTCAGGCTGTACTTCAATCCCATAACCTGGGGGATGTATTTATTGGAATGGTTATGTCCTTGTATACTCAACCTAAGGCTAATATTAGAATTAATGGAATTACCTCACCCTTCTTTGATCTAGGCCAGGGCACTCGACAAGGTTGTCCATTGTCACCACTTCTTTTTACTGTCTATTGACCCGTTACTTCGCCTACTTAACCTTTAATCAGGACATTCTGGGGTTTCAATTTGGTTCACAGCGCATTAAAACAGCAGCGTATGCGGATGATGTTCTTATCTTCTCTGAAGATATAGAAAGAGCAATTCCTGCTATTTCCACTATTATCAAACAATTTTCTCTTGTCTCAGGATATACTTTAAATAGAGACAAAACCGAAATGTTTCCTCTTAATCGGCTGTGCTTTTCTTCTCACATGGGAGATGCAGGATTTAAATGGCAGTCTGAGCGGCTTAAATATTTGGGAATTTGGTTTTCTGTGAATTTATCGGATACTATCTCTTACAATGAATCTCAGGTACTGGATAAAGTTAAAAAGTTATTGGAGGCTTGGTCGCCTAAGTTCATCTCATGGTGGGGACGGCTCCAGTCATTAAAAATGATGATAACTCCTATTGTCAATTTTGTGTCATCCATGCTCCCTGTAAATCTCTCCTCTTCCTTTTTTCATGAGATAGATGTGATCACTTCTAAATTTCTCTGGAGCGACAAACGTGCTAGGATTGCATACAAACAATTAAGGAAATCTTATGATATGGGTGGTTGTAACTTCCCAGATTGGAGTTTATATCAGTCGCCGTTTTTAGCCTCTCAGGGGCCTTATGGTTTCCTTCTGATACTAGACATATTCCACCATGGCTATGTATTGAACAACATTTGTGCTCTCCCTTACCCACCTCAGCTTTGATGACTGCGTCTACATTGACTTTTCCTTTCTCTGGACGTATCATAGCAGACACCATTTTAGCATTGAAGAGGATTGATAAGAGAGTTTCTTTACACATTCAAAATTCCAGGTGGTCTTCTTTGTGGCACAATCCCAAGATTAAGATTCAGCTGGACGCGGAGACAAGGTCATATTGGGCCAATAAAGGTGTTACATTGGTCAAGCATCTTTATAATGCTAACAATGATCCTTTGCCTTTCTCCTCGTTGGCCTCAGCTTATTGTCTTAATCCTATTGATTTCTACTCATTCCTTAAAATTAAAGTAGCTCTGTCTAAGAGTACCTTTCATGCAGATTCGCATATGGTCTCTCTCCTACAGCTTTGGGGTAAGGTAGGACATATGGCTTCTAGGATATATAAATTTCTGTTCACTTCTCTGTCATCACCCTCTACGGTCACACACCTCAAATGGATGCACCATTTTGACGCTGATATAGTCAAACATATTACATCGGATACTTGGAAAACTATTGGGAAACTTTCCCTACGGAATAAAGTTGCTCCTTCTCTGATTCAATCAAAGTTTTTTACTATCAACCTTCTACATTGGACCCCAGCTCGTCTATATACACTCAAACTTAAAGATGATGATCTTTGCTGGAATTGTAAAAGTGCTGCTGGTACTCCTCAACATATGTTTTTGAGTGCTCCCTTCTCGCATGCGTTCTGGGAATTCATCCATAAGCATTTATTATTAATTTTTGATATTCAATTTGAGCTTTCCTTTTCTTTAGTCTTGTTGGGTCCTTGGGCAGCTCCATCTCCACTTCCTTTAGATGAGTTAGATTTACAACTTTTGGATTTACTGGTATCCATAGCTGTTAAGATTATTTTGTCAGAATGGAAATCATTTAATGCCTTATCGTATCATACATGGTGGGCATGGGTATCATTTCTCCGTGGTGCTCACACTTCGGTGGAGGAGAAACATTATACTCCCTCCATCTCCTCTGGTGTCTGGAGATCGCTTGATAAATATATCCATTTAGCCTCTCAGGGCCTAGTCGCTCAGTACCCTTTTTCTACCACTGGTTGATTTTCCCTCTTTATTTTACTAAGGCTGGAGTCTCTTTCTTTCTTTCTTTCTTCTTTCTTTCTTTCTCTCCCTTTCTTTCTCTTTTTCCATTTGTCTCTTTTCCTCTTTTCCTTTTTCTGTTTATGTTCTCTTTCTTTATTTTCTTTTGTGTGTTCATTCCTTGCTAGTTAATGTAATACAAATGAATTCACATGAATAGGTTCTTATATTCCTGCTGGTTTTAGATTTTACCCACTATTTATCATATTGCTCATATTTATGCGTTTTGTTAACTATTTATTGGTCAAGATGGCTTTTATGTATTACATGCTGTAGTACCTTAATTATTTATACTCTCTCTCTTAAAATAATAAAAATTGTTGAACAAACATACTTATACTGTTATTAATGTATTAAAATCGTAAACTTGGTTATTAATTATATATTTTAATGTATTGATAAAATTAAAAGTTACTTTTTTAAACAATACAGATTTTTTTATTAAAACATAAAGCAAAAACACAAAATTATTATAAATGTGAAATTTGTTTGTGTTTAGTTTTTAATTTAATTTTTTTATATTTATATTTACTTTGTATTTAATATTTTTTAAGCGTGCAATTGCTTGGTATGTATAATATTTAGGGAAATTATGTAAGTTGTTAGGTTGAGTATTGTAAGTAATTTTTGCCTTATAATTATATAAATTGTATTTATTTTGGAGTTAGAATATTAAATATGTTGCCTTTAATAGGTCAAACATCTATAAAATCGTTTAGAGTCTAGTGGAAATAGTACATTAGATCCCTCTAATGTGTAACACCTTCCTCAAAATGGTTAACATTGGTGTGGCAATAGTTAATATCACCACTTCTATGTCAACACTTTCTCAAAAAGTAGTTTATATTTGAGCTGGAATAGTAATTTTGACCCCTTCAGTGTCCAATTCTTTACTTAAAGTGGTTAAAATTGGATTGGGAATAGTAAATCTGACCTCTTAGTGTCCAGCACCTTCCCTAAATGGTTTAAATGGCAACGGAAGTAGTAAATCTGACCTCTTCAAGGTTCAACACTTTCCACAAAGTAGTTTAGATTGGAGTGGAAATAGTAAATCTGAACCCTTCAATGTCCAACACCATCTCCAAAATGATTTGGATTGGAGTGGGAATAGTAGATTTTACTCTTTCAGTGTACAAAATATTCCCCAACAGGGTTTAGATTGGAGTAGGAATGGTAAGTCTGACCTCTTCAGTGTCCAACACCTTCCTCAAAGTGGTTTAGGTAGAAGTGGGAAGAGTAAATGTTTCCAAAATATTTTTTTATAATGGGTGCACTATATATTAACATTTTAATGTCTAATTTGAATCGGGACGTATAACTTTGAAGATCGAGATACCCTTATTAAGGGGGATAAAGATATTGAAGCAATGCACTCAAGATAGTTCTATTTGTATTCATAAGTGAGCTATCTTCAATTGGAAGATCAAATTATTGAGCAGAGTGACTAATTACTTCAGAATCTGATATTTGAGCCCTAAAAGCAATTATTTGCAAAACAAGTGTTGGCTGTTATCAATTACTCTGTATGAAGAATCATGGTTGTCCTTCAACATTTTGTATGAAGAATTGGTCAAATTGGACATTCATGTGTGACAATAAAAAAAAATAATCTCAACTTGAACATTCATCGGTGACAATAAAAATAAATTTCAATGAAATATTCACAGGTCAAGGACTTTATATTTTCTTTCAGATAATTTGTCATATATTTTTGTTGGTTACATAAAGCTTTGCCACTGGAAGGTAACCAGTGATCTGAGAGTTTAGCACGGGCGAGATTTCTGTTACCTATTGAATGCAAAAGATGGCAAAGGACAACTTTTCATCAGAACTAAATTCACCAAATACAAACAACAAAGGAGCCTACACTCTACAATGACACCCGACTCACAGAAAAAACATTGATGGAACATTTTTCACTGTTCAAGCAGCCAAACTATGGAATTAATTATCCACAAACATAAAATTGGAATTAATCATCCACAAACATAAAATCCACTGTCAATCATCTAAGCTTCAGATTAGTCACCTGGTTCTTGTTTACATGACCACTGTACTCACAACATATTAGTGTACCCCAATGGTCTGTACAAGACATATAAAACCACTGCTCTGTGTGTGTTTGTATATGTGTGTGCAAAATGCATGTGTTTACACACTTTGCACTCTTGCATGTATGTATAGATATTTATCAATAGAGACATCATTATGGGTATCTATATATATGGAGATATTGGTCTCAAATTTGAACAGGAATGGCACTGTTATCAGTATTTGATATATAAATATATATATATATATATTCACTGAAAAAACCATAGGTTTTAGGGACAGTTATAGTTAGTTGGACATTTCACTCGTACAAAACCAGAGAAATTCCCCGTTATAGTTAGTTCAGCTAACTATAACTCGCGCCCCCGCAATGCACTGCTGATGACGTCACATATTACATCACTCATGACATGGTCAGTGACATCACTGATGACATCACTGATGACATCTGAAATGACATCTCAAATGACATCATCCAGTGACTGTGTGTTTCTGTAAAGTTTAAATATGTTTAATATATATAGGGAAAGGCATATTGAAGAATGAGTGGGTGTATAAGTGTCTGAATGGATGATTTAGTAGGTGCGTGACTAACTCTATAAGTGAGTGATTAAACGTATCTTACTGAATGCATGGGTTAGTGACTAAACTGGGTGAATGTCTGTATCCGTCTGTCTGTTGCTGTGTAAGTGGCTGCATGGGTTTGTGAATAGCTACATGAGTGTCTATATGAGTTATTGATTGGTTGTCTGAGTATCTGTATGGGTGCCTGAGTGTTTATGTGGGTGGGGTGTGTGCGACTCTGTGCATAGATGTGTAAGTGGGTGATTCACTGGGTGCATGATTTCAAGAGTGCATCTGTGATAGACTGTATGGGTGGGTAAGTGTGTGTAAGAGTGTGTTAGTGAGTGAATGTATGTCTCAGTGGTACATGTGTGAGTAACTACATATGTGAAAGGCAGTATATATGTGTGTTGGAGTATAAAAATAGCTATAAGCGAGAGTGTGTGATTGTGAGAGTGACTGTATGGATGAGTGTGTGCTTGTATCAGAGATTGTATAAGAGTGTAAGAATGTGCTAGAATTTGTATGAGTAAGTGAGCTGGTGTGTGTATAACTGTATAGGTGAGTAAATGGGTGTGTGCTTAATATTTTGCATGACTGACTAGGTGTGTGAGTACCTCTATGGATGAGTGGCGGTGTGTGAGTGTTTATATAGGTGTATGAGTGCATATAATAGTCCTGTACTGAGTGACTATAAGTATGAGTGACTGTACGGGTGAGTGAGTAGATGTGTGTGTAAAGACCTAAGAATCAGTGAGTGTGTATATAGTAATTGGTGTTGGAGTGTCTATGGTTTTGACAATGGCAGTCTGTAATTTACAGTGGGTGTATCAAAAGTTATATTAGGGTGTGAGAAGATGCATCAAATTATCTTATGGATGATGTCATCAGTGATGTCATCATTGATGTCATTTGAGATGTCATCAGTGATGTCATCAGTGATGTCACTGACCATGTCATGAGCGATGTAATATGTGACGTCATCAGCAGTGCATTGCGGAGCGCGAGTTATAGTTACCTGAACTAACTATAACGGGGGAATTTCACGGGTTTTGTACGAGTGCAATGTCCAACTAACTATAACTGTCCCTAAAACCTTATGGTTTTTTCAGTGAATTTCTAAGGTTTTTTAAATGCTAATTTCTAACTATAACGTGCCTGAAACCTATGGTTTTTTCAGTGAATTTCAAAGGTTTTTTAAATGCTAATTCCTAACTATAACGTGTCTGAAACCTATGGTTTTTTCAGTGAATTTCAAAGGTTTTTTAAATGCTAATTCCTAACTATAACGTGTCTGAAACCTATGGTTTTTTCAGTGAATTTCAAAGGTTTTGTAAATGACAATTTTTAAATGTATTAATTGTTATATTTATTTTTTGATACTGATTTACAACATTTTTTTAAACTATTTATTTTTAGATATTTTATTTTTAAATTACATTGTAATTACATTATACATTACATTACAAAATATACTTTCTCAGAATGAATTACTTTAGTTTAAATACTTTGCAAATAGGCAATAGACTTTTAAGTACAGTAGTTACAGTTGTTGCAATGGGCAACACAATTTCAAAAACAATGCAACATTGAGCTCAATGTGAATTTCTAGTTAAATGCAATTAGTTACTTTATGGATTACTTTTCTAACCACAGGACTGGATCCTAGATTCAGTCCTGGGACATCTCTTGTAAACAGTTGAGTAAAAGCGTTTTGGTTACAGTAGTGATTTTTAAGGAATATTATTGTATTTTAAAAGTTGACACTTAGAAACTTTTTCACATAGAATCACCAATGTTATCCTATGGGAGGAAATTCACTTAGCAGGTAAGTAGTGTTATCGTTACTTTTTTCTTACTCAGTGGTGGATCCTGGATCCAGCACTGGTGCATCTCCTGTAAACAGTTGAAAGAATGCGTTTAAGTCACACAGGCGATTTTTAAGGAATATTTGTAGTTTGTGAAAATTGACACTTTGAAACTTTTCTGCTGAAAACCAGACAATGGATTCCTATGGAAGGAAATTCAAGTTACTGGTAAGTACGGTTAGAATTACTTTTCAGGGTCAGTGCTGGGCTAAAAGATGCAGCACTGAGGTCTCTCCTGATAACAGGTGAGTAAATCGGAATTCGTAGTTCTGCTGATTTTAGAGGAATATTTGTAAGTTTCAAAAATCGACACTTAGAAACTTTTTCAGCAAAAAGCAGGCAATGATATCCTATGGAAGGAAATTCAAGTTACTGGTAAGTACGGTTAAAATTACTTTTCAGGATCAGTACTGGGCTCAAAGATGCAGCACTGAGGTCTCTCCTGATAACAGGTGAGTAAATCGGAATTCGTAGTTCGGCTGATTTTAGAGGAATATTTGCACAATGGTGAAGGAAGGGGTGGGGCCTGAGGTGACATGTCTGCAAACACGCCCTGTGGCGCGTTTTAAGTTGGAGAATTAATTCCTCCTCAATCCCGAGGGTCCCTAGGGGCCAACTAGCCCACCAAATACCTCCAGTATGCGCCAGAGAGCTGCGTTGCAGAGAGGTGTTCAGAGGCCACGCCCTTTTTGCACCTCTCTGCAACGCAGCTCTGTGGCGCTTTCTGGACGTACCTGGTGGGCTAGTTGGCCCCCAGGGACCCTCAGGATTGAAGGGGATTTAATTCCCCATCTTAAAACGCGCCACGCGGCCTGTTTGCACCCATGTCACCTGAAGCCCCGCCCCTCCCTTCACCACTGTGCAAACGCGCCCGTGGCGCGTTTTAAGTTGGGGTATTAAGTCCCCTTGAATCATGAGGGTCCCTGGGGTCCAACTAGCCCACCCTGTACCTCCAGTATGCGCCAGGGAGCTGCGTTGCAGAGAGGTGTTCAGAGGCCACGCCGCTTTTTACACCTCTCTGCAACACAGCTCTGTGGCGCTTTCTGGACGTACCTGGTGGGCTAGTTGGCCCCCAGGGACCCTCAGGATTGAAGGGGATTTAATCCCCATCTTAAAACGCGCCACAGGGCCTGTTTGCACACATGTCACCTTTAGCTCCGCACCCTCCCTTCACCACTGTGCAAACGCGCCCCGTGGCGCGTTTTAGGTTGGGGATTAAGTCCCCTTGAATCCTGAGGGTCCCTGGGGTCCAACTATCCCACCAGGTACCTCCAGTAAGCGCCACAGAGCTGCGTTGCAGAGAGGTGTAAAAAGGGGCGTGGCCTCTGTACACCTCTCTGCAACGCAGCCCCCTGGCGCATACTGGAGGTTCCTGGTGGGCTAGTTGGCCCCCAGGGACCCCCAGTATTCAAGGGGAATTACTTCCCCATCTTACAACATGCCAGGGGGCGCGTTTGCAGAGTGGTTAAGGGAGGGGGTGGGGCCTCTGGCACGATGCCGTTCTTTTTTTTTTTTTTTTTTATGGGAGGGGGGCTGCGTGGCCCCCCTTCCCTCGGCCACTTTTGGCCCCGAGGACCCCATCCCCCGGGGCCTGAGCATTTTCTTTTTCTGTTTTTTTTTTTTTTTAAACGGGAAGGGGGCCGCGTGGCCCCCCTTTCCTGGGCCCCTATTGGCCCCGGGGACCCCATCCCCCGGGGCATGCCCACTGTTTTAAAAAATATATATATTTGGAGGGGGCTGCGTGGCCCCCTCCTCAGGCCATTTAAGGCCCCGGGGACCCCATCACCCGGGGCCGGCCTTTGTGTCCTTTTTTATTTTTTTTATTTTGATTTTTGGGGAGGGGGCTGCGTGGCCCCCTCCCGGGCCACTCATGGCCCCGGGACCCCATCCCCCGGGGCCTGGCCACTAGTTGGGGACCGTGGGGGTCCCCAATCCCCCCACAGTCCCGCCGGCTCCCCGCGTCCTCGGGAGCCGGCATTGCTTTTCCATAAGGGAGCTGCTGACATGCAGCTCCCCTTATGGAAAATCAATCTGCTTTGCTTCATTGAAGCGAGAGCAGGTTTCCTGCTCTCGCTTCAATGAAGCAAAGCAGCTTGCAATGGCAGGACGGGAGCCGCGAGGCTCCCGTCCTGCCATTGCAAACAGCAGTGTCCAGGGGTAGGCACCCCGGGACACTGCAGGAGCCGGCCCTGGGGGTGGCGGTCCCCAGGGCCACCACAGGCTCCAGGAGGGGGCCACGCGGCCCCTCCCACCCTATGACAAGCCCCGGGAGGTGGTGGTCCCCGGGGCTTCGGGGTCCGAAACGGACCCCCACATTTGTTTTCTAAGTGCCCCGGGAGGTGGCGGTCTCGGGCGTGTGGGGGCTGGAGCCCCCCACACAGGTTATTAAGATAAAAAAAAGAAGCCCCGGGGAGGTGGCGATCCCTGGGGCAGCGGGAGGGCGGAGAGCCCTCCCGCGCCATTTTATATTTAAAGCCCCGGGGGGTGGCGGTCCCCGGGGCTTGGGGGGCCTTAGAGGCCCCCCACATAAAATTTAAACCCACCACCCTCATACCCCCGGGACTTGGGCCACCCGGGGGCAATATTGCATCGAAGCGCGGGAGACCGCGCATTGATTTTTTTTTTTTTATCGGCGGGATCCGCGCACCCTAAGCGCATCCCGCCAATTTTTTTTTTTTTAAATGCTTTTTCTGCCCAGGGGGTCCTTGTGGGACCCCCTGAGCAGACCTAGGGGGTCAGGGTGTTTCTACCCTGCTCCCTTGTTGCGTTTGGCGACGTGTTTCTTGTGCTTTTTTTTTTTTTTTCGGCGGGATTTGCACACCCTAAGCGCATCCCGCCGATTTTTTATTTTTAAAAAAATGCTTTTTTCTGCCCAGGGGGTCCTTGTGGGACCCCTGAGCAGACCTAGGGGATCAGGGTGTTTCTACCCTGCCCCTCTTTGCGCTTTGCGCACTTGTTTCTGTCCCTCGGTTCTACCGAGGGACAAAAAGGCTGCCAACCCTTCCTGATTTGGAGTGTTGACAGCCACTTGATAGCCAATTAGCATACAGCTCGTGATCGGGAGGGTACGCGGACCCTACTCGGCCATAGATATATATGTGACTTTACTTTTGATTTTCTCAGGAACTACTGAACGGATTTACACCATTCAAGCAAAAGGCACGACACTGAACCAAGGGCTACCTCTTTGCCAAATTTGGTGTAATTCCGTTCAACAGTTCGGGCTGTAGCTGCGACTAAAGGTTCCTATGGAAAAATGAATGGGGAAAACGCGTTTTGGGACCCCCCTTTTTTCTCGGCCCCCGCTTGACGTATCACCCCGAGACTTTCAGGATAGGAGCGGACCAGAGCGCCCCAACAAGTTGGAAACTTTCACGAAGATTCGTCAACCGGCGTCAACGTTATTTCAAATAGAATGTCGCGGATTTCCTATGGATAATAGGTCCTAACTATAACTATCTACTCGCGACCGCCAGGAGATAATATATATATATATATATATATATATATATATATATATATATATATATATATATATATATATATATTCAGCTCCTTTACACACGGTAAATAATGACCAGCACTCTCGCTAGGTTAAATCCCGTTACGGATTTTATTGCGAACAATTACTTCAAAACAAACGCGTTTCGGCGTTAGCCTTTGTCAATGCTAACGGGCGCCGTTACCGTGGCAACTTTTATTACATGATACAATCATTGAGAGGAAAAGAGGGACAAACTCTAGCAGAATTGGGCGCCATCTTGGAGCATGTTTTCCTAACGTTAAAAACAAATCAATTGCATGATTGCACTAAAGTAGACAAGCTTCTAGACTTCAAACAAAATTCATATTCATTTCATTTTGACATTACACGGAGCATGTTACCATTATGACATCACAAATTCATCAACATTACTTTTTTGCATATCACCACTAACCCTCTACAGAGAAGAAAACAGCTTTTTAGCCTTGAATAGGCTAACTGGTGAAATTACGTGAACCCAATGTACATACTTTTAATTACTTAAAATTCTTCAACTTAAATCCATGGTATATTACCACTATCCCACGATAATTACACTCTATGTTGATTAAATACACATTTTATTATTTCACCATCGCGAAATTTTCAAAACTAGTGGGGCGATCCGGTCAGCTCCTGTGCTGAAAGTTTCGGGGTGATTCGGCAAGTGGGGGCCGAGAAAAAGGGGGGTCCCAAAACGTGTTTTCTCCATGTTAATTCCCATAGGAAACTTTAGACACGGCTACAGCCCGAACTGCTGAACGGAAATACACCAAATTTGGCAAAAAGGTAGTGCTTGGTTCAGAAAGCGCCCTTTTTTTAAAATGGTGTAAATCCGTTCAGTAGTTGCGGAGAAAATAAAAAAATAGAGGTCAAAAAATCAATTTCCCATAGGAAACTTTAGACACGGTTACAGCCAAAACTGCTGAACGGAATTACACTAAATTTGGCAAAAAGGTAGTGCTTGGTTCAGAAAGCGTCCTTTTTTTAAATGGTGTAAACCCGTTCAGTAGTTCCTGAGAAATTAAAAAAATAAAAGTTTCGATATCTATGGCCGCGGTGGATCCGCGCACCCTCCCGTTCACAAGCTTCATGCTAATTGGCTGTCAACACTCCAAACCAGGAAGTGTTGGCAGCCATCTTGTGCCTCGGTAACCGAGGCACAAGAAAACAGAAAAACTAAGGCGCAAAACAAGAAAAGGGGGCAGGGTAGAAACACCCTGACCCCCCAGGGCCCAAAAAAGCGTTTTTTTTTTTTTTAAATCAGCCGAATTCGCGCTGGGTGCGCGAATCCGGCTGTGAAAATAAAAAAGAAACGAAGAGCGGGCTCCCGCGCTTTGTTTAATTGAAGCCCCCGGGTGGGCCAGGTCCCGGGGGCAGTAAACAAATGTGTGGGGGGCCCCAATCCCCCCCACACTGCCCCGGGGACCGCCACCCCCGGGGGTTTGCATCAATATTTGCGGGGGCACACAGCCCCCCCGCAGCCCTGGGGACCGCCACCCCCTGGGGCTTGATTTTTTAGAGTTTGGGGGGCCTCTAAGGCCCCCCCAAGCCCCGGGGACTGCCACCCCACGGGGCTTTCATTAAATATAATCATGGGGGGCACACTGCCCCCCCGCAACCCCGGGGACCGCCACCCCCGGGGCTTCTTTTAAAAAAAAATATATACCTGTGTGGGGGGGCTCGAGCTCCCCCACACGCCCCGGGGACCGCCACCTCCCCGGGGCACTAATATTTAAATTTGGGGGTCCGTAACGGACCCCCGAGCCCCGGGTACCACCACTCCCGGGGCTTTGCATTATGTGGGAGGGGGGCCGCGCGGCCCCCCTCATGGAGCCAGTGATGGCCCTGGGGACCGCCACCCCCCCAGGGCCAGCTCCAGCAGTGACCCGGGGTGCCCACCCCCGGGACACTGCTGTTTGCATTGACAGGGCGGGAGCCGCGCGGCTCCCGACCTGTCATTGCAAACTGTAGTTTGGGTTTTGAAGCGAGAGCAGGAAACCTGCTCTCGCTTCAAAATCAAACCACATTGCTTTCCACACGGGGAGCTGCATGTCAGCAGCTCCCCGTGTGGAAAGCAATGCCGGCTCCCGCAGGAGGCGGGGAGCCGGCAGGGACCGTGGGGGCATTGGGGCTCCCCCACGGTCCCCAAAGGGAGGGCCAGCCCCGGGGGATGGGGTCCCCGGGGCTAGAAGTGGCCCGGGAGGGGGCCACGCGGCCCCCTCCCCTGTGTACATATATATTTTTTTAAAAGGAGAGGCCAGGCCCCCGGGGATGGGGTCCCCGGGGCCATATTTGGCCTGAGGAGGGGGGCCACGCGGCCCCCTCACACAAAAAAAAGGATGGCTAGGCCCCGGGGGATAGGGTCCCGGGGCCAGAAGTGGCCCGGGAGGGGGGCCACATGGCCCCCTCCCCCCAAAAAATAATAATAAATAAAGGTGGGCCCCGGGGGATGGGGTCCCCGGGGCCAATAGAGGCCTTAGGAGGGGGGGCCATGCAGCCCCCCCTTCCTATAAAAAAGAATATGTTTGGCCATGCCCCGGGGGATGGGGTCCCCGGGGCCGGAATCGGCCACGGGAGGGGGGCCCACGCGGCCCCCCTCCCATTTACATTTTTTTATTTAAAAAAGGGGGCCAGGCCCTGGGGGATGGGGTCCCCAGGGCACAAAAAAAGGCAAGAGAAGGGGGGCCACACAGCCCCCCTTCTTAAAAAAAATAAAATAAAAAAAACTGGCATGGCGGCTAGGCCCCGCCCCTTCTATGCAACACTCAGCAAACGAGGGAGCTGCGTTGCAGAGAGGTGTTCGGAGGCCACGCCCCTTTTTACACCTCTCTGCAACGCAGCTCTGTGGCGCTTACTGGAGGTACCTCGTGGGATAGTTGGACAACAGGGAACCAAAGGATTCAAGGGGACTTAATCTCCCAACTTAAAACGCGCCACGGGGCGCGTTTACACAGTGGTGAAGGGAGGGGGCGGGGCCTGAGGTGACATGTGTGCAAACACGCCCTGTGGTGCTTTTAAGTTGGGGAATTAATTCCTCTTCAATCCTGAGGGTCCCTCGGGGCCAACAACCCCACCAGGTACCTCCAGTAAGCGCCACTGCGCTGCTTTGCAGAGAGGTGGTCCAGGCCACGCCCCTTTTTACACCTCTGTGCAACGCAGCTCTGTGGTGCTTACTGGAGGTACCTAGTGGGCTAGTTGGACCCCAGAGACCCTCAGGATTCAAGGGGACTTAATCTCCCAACTTAAAACGGCCACAGGGCTTGTTTGCACACATGTCACCTCAGGCCCCCCCTCCCTTCACCACTGTGCAAACGCGCCCCGTGGCGCGTTTTAAGAGGAAGTTTTAATCCCCCTGCCCTATTATGTACTAGGGCCTTACAGAGGAGGTCATGCTAATCACAGGGGTACCCCAACGCATAGTGTTCCCTAGTGTATGTAGGTGTTTTCACTGTACTCTAAGTGTCTTTTAGCATAGCACTGGCTCTAGGCCTGGTTAGTCCGAGTCAGTTACCACCAGTACCCGTCTGAAAAAGTTGTGGGCACAGGATGATTTTGCAACAATGCCTCTTTCTGCTCCTCTGTTGGTTCTTTCTGCACGTCTTGCTTCTTCCTGCTCTTTTCTTCGTCTTTGTGGACTTCTGTTGCTTCTTTCTGCATTTCTTTTGCTTCTTTCTGTGCATTTTTTCTTCTTTCTTCACATGTCCTACCTCTGTAGGCATAGTTAGAAACTAGCATTTAAAAACCTTTGAAATTCACTTAAAAAAACATAGGTTTCAGGCACGTTATAGTTAGAAATTAGCATTTAAAAACCTTTGAAATTCACTTCAAAAACCATAGGTTTCAGACACGTTATAGTTAGAAATTAGCATTTAAAAAACCTTTGAAATTCACTGAAAAAACCATAGGTTTCAGACACGTTATAGTTAGAAATTAGCATTTAAAAACCTTTGAAATTCACTGAAAAAACCATAGGTTTCAGGCACGTTATAGTTAAAAATTAGCATTTAAAAAACCTTTGAAATTCACTGAAAAACCATAGGTTTCAGGCACGTTATAGTTAGAAATTAGCATTTAAAAAACCTTAGAAATTCACTGAAAAAACCATAGGTTTTAGGGACAGTTATAGTTAGTTGGACATTTCACTCGTACAAAACCATAGAAATTCCCCCGTTATAGTTAGTTCAGCTAACTATAACTCACGCCCCGCAATGCACTGCTGATGACGTCACATATTACATCACTCATGACATGGTCAGTGACATCACTGATGACATCACTGATGACATCATCCATGTGCTAATTTGATGCATCTTCTCACACCCTAATATAACCTTTGATACACCCACTCTAAATTACAGACTGCCATTCTCAAAACCATAGACACTCCAACACCAATAACTACATACCCACTCACTGATTCTTAGGTCTACACACACATCCACTCACTCACCCGTACAGTCACTCATACTTACGGTCACTCAGTACAGGACTATCATATACACTCATACACCTATATAGACACTCACACACCGCCACTCATCCATAGAGGTACTCACACACCTAGTCAGTCATGCAAATAATTAATCACACTGCCATTTACTCACCTATACAGTTATACACACACCAGCTCACTTACTCATACAAATACTAGCACATTCTTACGCTCTTATACAATCACTGATACAAGTACACACTCATCCATACAGCCACTCTCACAATCACACACTCTCACGTATAGCCATTTATATACTCCAACACACATATATACTGCCTTTCACATATGTAGTTACTCACACATGTACCACTGAGATATACATTCACTCACTAACACACCCATACACACACTCACCCACCCATACAGTCCATCACAGATGCACTCTTGAAACCATGCACCTAGTGAATCACCCACTCACACATCTATGCACAGAGTCACACACACCCCACCCACACAAACACTCAGGCACCTATACAGATACTCAGACAACCAATCAATAACCCATGTAGACACTCATGTAGCTATTCACAAACCCATGCAGCCGCTTACACACCAACAGACAGACGGATAAAGACATTCACACAGTTTAGTCACTAACCCATGCATTCAGTAAGATACGTTTAATCACTCACTTATAGAGTCAGTCATGAACCTACTAAATCATCCATTCAGACACTTATACACCCACTCATTCTTCAATACGCCTTTCCCTATATAAATTAAACATATTTAAACTTTACAGAAACACACAGTCACTGGATGATGTCATCAGTGATGTCATTTGAGATGTCATCAGTGATGTCATCAGTGATGTCACTGACCATGTCATGAGTGATGTAATATGTGACGTCATAAGCAGTGCATTACGGGGCGCGAGTTATAGTTAGCTGAACTAACTATAACGGGTGAATTTCTATGGTTTTGTACGAGTGAAATGTCCAACTAACTATAACTGTCCCTAAAACCTATGGTTTTTTCAGTGAATTTATAAGGTTTTTTAAATGCTAATTTCTAACTATAACGTGCCTGAAACCTATGGTTTTTTCAGTGAATATATATATATATAAAGGCCTGGCCCCGGGCGATGGAGTCCCTGGGGCCGAAATCGGCCTCGGAAGGGAGGATGTGCAGCACCCCTCCCTTTTTGTTGAGGTTTATTAAAAATCGGCAAGGCCCCAAGGTATGGGTTCCCCGAGTGCCAAAATGGTCCAGGGAAGGGGGGCCTAGCTATATGCCTATCCCATGTGTGTTAATAATTTTTTGCCTTTCTTGAAGGTGATGTACATGGCTATTTCTGACATTGTATCTGCAAATGTTAGAAGTATATTTCTCTATGATTAAAATGTATTTGATTTACAGTTAACATTTTAAATGCATAGTAGTTCTGGACCTCTCCCTGACGTCATGCCTTATTTGTGGCCGCCCACAAGCTTCGTCTGTAGCCGGGAGCTGAGAGTGCAGAGAGGACCCTCATGGACAGACGACGGAATCAATGCGGGGTTGGCCTGGTTGTTGTTTCACCCTGCAAGGACCGTTACAGTTGCTAGCCTACTCTACTCTGCATTTCAGGTCTCCTCTATGGCTGGAATGGGTGGAACGCTATTTTTAAAGCAGCGTGGGTCAGCCAAGGCCGCTGTTGCTTCGTGGGCAGTGCCATTGCAGGCTGCTCATTTGTCTGCTGGTCTGCCTGCCCCCATCACTGTACCTGTTTTTTTCACAGAGGCGGGCAGATATGGGTGTACAGCAGGGCAGTGGGGCGTGGTGGGACAGTGGGCAAATGGGGCAGGGCAGTGGTGCAGAGTGTTGAGAGTCCCATGCTCCAATAATCCTCTTGATAGACCTCCTGGTAGACTTACAGCTTGTTCTAACTTGCTATGCCATCATGTCATCACATCATCGCTGGCTCCAGTTGTGGGGGTGAAGGCAGCAGCTCCAGCCAGACCAGGGGGAGGTAAGTCGACCATTATTATTATTGCTGGTTGCAGTACATTTGCTATCGCTAGACATTGTTTGCCATTGTTCATCTGACCTCTACTGTCCACATTTCTGTATAATCGCATTATTTATAGCACAATTGTTGGGCGGAGGAGATTGTTGATTACTGCCTTGGGGACTTTACCGCCCTAACTTCGCCCTCATTCACACATGAGTATGGAAAAGTCCAAAATGAACAGGGAACAGGATAGCACTCATGTTCCACCCAGGAAATACCACCTTGGACGCTTTCCTGGTACGAGCTGTGAATGTTGGTACGAGGGAGATAGACTTAGTTGAGAGGCATCTATCATTGGATATGGAAACAGAGCAGAACTTACCTCTTCTGAGAGGGCCCCCCTCTTTGTGTAATCAGCCTTATAAACCCTTTGAGGGGACAAGCCCAAGCCCAAGTGTTCCTGGTCCATCACCAATTCCCAACCTTATAGGCGTAGGAGCAGACTCTATGTTGTACCCGGGTTGGGCACTGCCAACGGACATTGTCCAGGATCTGTCCACCAGCTCAGATGAAGTGGTGGTCAAGAAAAAACGGAAAATGAAGCAAGTGTCTAATGAACAGGCCAAGAAGATAAGAACCCATGTCTGCCCCAATACCCGCCTCCACACCTGATCCTATAAGCAGATGGATCAGGTTACAACAGTGACAGGGCTGACACTGACCACCGACCCAACCAGCAGTGACACAATCACCAATGTGGAACACAGCAAGCTCATTGCCAAAGTTGAGAGGATAGTGAAAGCCGCAGTTGCACCTCTAGTGGACAGGATTAGTGCAATAGAAGAGATCTGCAGAGTCCTAACATCCCTTCCATCGAAATTAGAGACCCTACTGGCCCCCTCTATCTTCCGCCCCAATACCAATTCAAGTGCCCGCAGGAGATATGGACTTTGCTGTATCGCAATGACTGACCGTACCAAACCAAGCCATATGCTGCCAGTGGAGTCCTGTGCCAGTGATGTCATCCCTTCAGCCTTGGATGCAGGGGATAGACCATCACCCCTAGCGAGTTGCAGCATACCAGGGGATGAGGTTTTGGGGAGGAAGACTCCACCTTTTGCAAGGGGCCTGGGTAGGGGTAGGCTACCTCCACATGAGCAGAAGCAGCAGCCACCTAAAAGGGGCTTCCAGTCCCATTTGTCCCTTCCACCTGACTGCTGTCCTTATGTGGCAGTTTTAGTTGAAGTACCTCCCCTAGAGCATGACAAAAAGAGAACTACACAGAGCTTAAGAACAAAGTCTGCCACTGGCTCGTATGCAATGCTGACTTTTCTATGCATGAAATAGACTACATCTTGCTGGTGCGGAGGACTGGATGGATAGGCCACTCATCTAAAACCATAAGAGGGGACTGAGTGGTCATAAATTGCAGACATCCAAGAATGGCACTACGGCTGATCCAATTAGATCATAGACATTGGGCTACAAGTTCTATCACTGACATTGTTCCTCTAGGCTTTTTCTTCAGACCTACTCAGCTCAGCAGTAGGATGTCTCAGCAGGTAAGAGAGAATATGGGGGATGCTTTCTCCATCATAACTTATAACCGGTTCATGCCCTTGTCACGACTGGATGCCAGTGACTGACTTGTGTCAGCTCAAGCAATGGGTCGGGCAATGTGCTACTTTAAGGACAAGGTTATGGATACGGGAAATACCATTGTAGTAGTTGTACCATTGGGCCCTAATGATGCTCACTGCCCCCCAGCAGGGGGAAGAACAATTGTTTCTGCTGCAGCCAATGGTCCCGATTTGCTAGTCCATGATGACACAAGGGCCTTGCAGGCTGACACCTTTTCCACTGCTCCACCGGGAAACAACACATTTTTAACCTGGAACACAACAGGGTTGATGAACAAGTGTGGTTGTCCGGAATGGGCCAATTTTGTGGACCAATTTGATATCTGTGCTTTCCAGGAGATCTGGGCAACAGGTTCCCTACTTCTTACTGGTTTTGTCTGCTTTGATCAGCCCTCATTTTTAGGCAGAAGAGGCGGACCTTCAGGCAGCTTGGTGATATGGATTAATACCACACTTGCATGTTCTTCCAGAATGATCGACCAAGGCTCCCATGATGTGCTTGAATTGAAAGTTTGCTAAGGGGGTTTCCTTGCGGCTTTATGTTTATTGTAGGAATGACAACCACAAGGCCATCCCAGCAGTTATTGACCTGACATCTCTTCCACCTGACGCATCCAGAATAGTGATGGGGGATTTTAACTGTTGTTTTGAACCTATCGATGCAGGGTTTGGTCCCATTAGTGGAGAAGAGGATGAACTATGGGCGATACCTTATCTTATACTACCACCAATTAGGAGGTGATCAGCTGATGTTATGCAGCGAAACACCTTTGTGCTTGGCAATAGTCTAAGAGCTTGCAATGGGAGAACTCTATCTGATAAGGAGGGGAGGGACACGTTTAATCACCAGGGGAGTTCGAGATGAATAGATTACATTCTGTTGGATATCAGGTTATGGCCCATAGTTGCTGACATGGAAGTGGTAGAGTGGCTAGAGAGTGACCATACTTTCCTGGACCTCACTCTTCACTCATTGGGGCCCAATGTCTCCTCTAGTGCCAATTAACCATTCAATAGGAGGCTAGCCACCTCAAGCAACCGCCCTAGGCTGAGTTCGAGTGTTATCACCTCAACCCGGTCCATCCAAAAACCCTATCTATGAGGCTCTCTCCACTGGCCTGGAAGCGGTCCTATTGATGGGGAGGAATGTCTCAATAGCTTCTGCATGGGATGACCTTGTTTTAATTCACAATTCTATGTTCCGCACATTCAAAGAACTTTTTATGGTGGAAACTAAGTCCCTCCCCAGAAAGGCTAAAGTGGCTCCATGGTATACCAAAACCTGTTGGGCTGCTCGCAAAAAACTTTCAGATGCCATTACGAGTGGCAAGAGGGATACAGTTAAGGAAGCAAGAGTCTCTTATAAATCCTCGCTAGACAGGGCCAAATGCGAGTATGAGGAAGAGAAATGGGAAATCCTGCTGAAAGCCGTAAAATTGAAAGACCATTGACTGTTTTGGCATACTCTGGCTGATAGGAATCCGTAGTCAGCTGCCCTGCTGAACTCTAACATCTCGGCAGCAGCATGGGTTAACCATTTTTCAGGGCTGTACGATGGAGGGGTCATGGACAAGGCAGAGACCTGCTCTGGCAGTACTGAGAGCCCCACTGTTAGGACAGTGGAGTCCTGCAGTGAGGAGAATGAGCTATGTAGGGAGGCTCTGTTTTATCCAACCATGTGCAAATTTCCCCTAATTACTGTAGGGGAGGTCACTAAAGCTAAAGATTGGATCACTCCAGGAAAAGCAACAGGATCAGATAAGGTGCCTGGGGACCTGTCTAAGGCAGACAAGGCAATTTGGGGCCCATACTTTGCTAAGTATTTTAATTGCATTTGGGAAGGCTTACCCTCTCCCCCCCACTTGGGCAAGGGCCGGGATTGTACCAATTTACAAGAAAGGCTCACGCACCCCTGCCATCTATCGGCCAATCAGCCTAATTGACACTTCCCAAAAGCTTTCAGTCATATACTGTTGGATTGGCCCTGTGAGTGGGTTGAGGGTGCAGGTCTTATAAGCCCCCTACAAGCAGGGCTTATACCAGAGACCAGTACCATCAACCAAGTATTTCGGTTGCAACTTATACACTGGAAGTATGTTGTTCTTGGAGGTGGTTGGCTTTATGTAATTTTTGTTCACCTCCACACAGCCTTCGACCTTGTCCCAAGGCAGGCCCTGTGGAAAGTCCTAATCGAATAGGGCACCCCAAGTTATGTAGTAGAGGTCATCAGGAGGCTGCACCAAAAGAATGATACGTAGGTCAGAAATGGCACACATGGCAACTGACAACATCAATACCAGTCACAAGGGGGGTAAGGCAGGGCTCTGTCCTTGCCCCAACCCTGTTCTTATTATATATCTAGTAGCCCAATTAGAGAAGTGCAATCATGATGCCTCGAGCCTAGTAGATATGAAGATCCCAGCCCTCCTGTTTGCTGACAACACCTTATTGGCATCCAAATTCCCAATGGGTATTCAAAACCTTCTGGACCAGCTTGGTGTCTTCTGCGAGCAGAGAGGGCTCGAGATCAACCTAAAAAAAAACCAGTACATGGTTTTTAATCTCAACCACATGACCCATCCAAATCCGTCCCTGCACGGTGCTCCCTTTGAGAGTGTCTGCACCTTTAAATACTTGGGTCTCAACTGGATGGAGAATTTTGCTGGTCGGCTCAGATCCGCAAGAGAAAGTTGAAACTTGAACATTATGCAGGGGGCATGTTGAGGGGTTTTAAGGGTTCCAGCTTTTGACCTGTATCCTTGGCCATCCAAATTTTTAACGTGTAAGCATTAGTCTCTGTATGGGGGAGAACTCTGGGGACATGAGAAGGTCACTGCAATAGAGGTGGTCGAGAATCAATGCATACGATCCTTGACAAATCTCCCTACCAGTACCCCACTTCTGCCACTACGGATGGACCTAGGTCAAAGGTCCATCGCTCCAAAAGCAGCCCTTAGACCTATGCTGTATTAAAGACAGCTATGGGCCTCAGTGGACCTAGCCACATTTTGGGAGGGATTGGTGGGGCTCCTTCGGCAGCCCCCAATTCTAGTTTTCTGTCAGAGCTATTTTAAAAAAAGAAAAAAGTGAATACCTCCACTCTGTCAGAGTATGGGGATTAGGGACTTCAGGGTTGCCTCCCAAATCCCTAGATCTGACAGAACACAACTGACTGGTTTGCTGTGTCCCGCTTTTAAATGGGAGTATGGAGAATCAGACAGGGTAGCGTTGGGCCCTGAGTATTGTATTGCATTATTTATTGTTGCTGTTAACGTGATCCGTATAAAATTCTAGCCCTACTCTCTAACTTATTGACCCTCCCTAATGAGGTGTTACTGGAACCCTGAAGTACAAGCCATTGGCTCCAGCCACACTGTGAAATTCCATGGCTAGTATTGTCTTTGATTAAGTTGTTATACAAGATATGTCCTTTAATGACTTTTATCATGGTTTTAAGGATTTTATTGATGTTATTGTTTTAAAGTTTTCAAGTGAACTATATTTATGTGTACTTTTATGGCAGCATTTGCCCGATAAAGGTGGGCGGAATTTGCGGAGTTGCGTTCCGCAAAATTCCGCGAAACGGCAAGAAATCTCCGCAAGCACGCGGAATTTCGCGTGTTCGCAGAGATTTTGTTGCGCCCGTTGAATCCTGCCCTGCATATTTATCCACGAAGATGCCACCGTTTTGTGCAATACCTCTACTCAACTGGAGTACTTTCTACTGGCTAATCGGTAAGTGCTACCTCGTTGGGTAAATGTATAGTGCCTTTCCTACACTACAGCTGCGTAAAGGTCCAGAAGAATTGACCCCAGTGAACTGTGTGTCTGTAACTTTGCCACCGCGCCGAAAGCGCCGGGGTCCTTTGATTAAGCTGTCCATCATTCTGGGGAAAGGGCGGGAAGACGGTGCATACCACTAGTTTATGTGGGGCGGGGGCAAACGGGCGGGGCTTCTAGGCCTGTTCACATGCCTCTTGTTTATAAAGGGTCAGAGCAGGATCTGAGCAGCAGATGAGGAGGAAGAACCTCCTGGTCACTGGACCTACACGGGGATTGCGCTCGAGAAAATCAAGTATGCAAAGACCTCCATCGGGATTACAGCTAACTTTTCAGGGTGGAAATAGGAAGAAGGCACATCTGCTTAACAACGCTCACAAATTCTACACGAGGATTGCGCTCGAGAAAAGCAAGGATGCAAAGACCTCCATCAAGGATTACAGCTAACTTTTCACGTTGGAAATGGAGAGAAGGCACATCTGCTTAACCACGCTCACGAATTCTGCACACCTGCCCTGCATATTTATCCACGAAGATGCCTCCGTTTTGTGCAATACCTCTACTCAACTGGAGTACTTTCTACTGGCTAATCGGTAAGTGCTACCTCGTTGGGTAAATGTATAGTGCCTTAACTACACTACAGCTGCGTAAAGGTCCAGAAGAATTGACCCCAGTGACCTGTGTGTCTGTAACTTTGCCACCGCGCCGAAAGCGCCGGGGTCCTTTGATTAATGCAAAAGAAACAATTGATGGACGGAATGCTGGACAATGCAAACATTCACCCCCAGTCACAAGGATCTGGGTTAAATCCATCATTCTTTTGCTCACCACACCACCCCAGTTTGGACCCAGCCATATGCAAATCAGTCTTGACCCTGTTCCTTGTGGGAACAGTCCAACCCGAACTGCCAAGCCAGGTCCTCCCTGGACCGGAAACAAGCATCCTAGGACCGGTTTCAGGGCATCACCCTTCTTCAGCCAGGCTAGCTTGAATCCAGTGGTTCCATCCATCATCCCCTTTTGTATCGCTTTGGTCGCCCTAAGTTGGCAGGGGTATGCCCAGACGTGGGTCCCTTGCTCACTTTGCCACTGGATTCAAGCAAGCCTGGCTGATGACGGCTGAAATGCCAGAAACCGGTCCTAGGATGCTTGTTTCCGGTCCAGGGAAGACATGGCTTGGCAGTTCGGGCTGGACTGTTCCCATGAGGCACAGGGTCAGACTGATTTGCATATGGCCATGTCTGAACTGGGGTGGTGGAGTGAGCTAAAGAATGATGATGGATTAAACCCAGATCAGTTGACTGGGGGTGAGTGTTTGAGTGGCTCAAACGTTCCGTCCATCATCCCCTTTTGTATCGCTTTGGTCGCCCTAAGTTGGCGGGGTATGCCCAGACGTGGGTCCCTTGCTCACTTTGCCACTGGATTCAAGCAAGCCTGGCTGATGACGGCTGAAATGCCAGAAACCGGTCCTAGGATGCTTGTTTCCGGTCCAGGGAAGACATGGCTTGGCAGTTCGGGCTGGACTGTTCCCATGAGGCACAGGGTCAGACTGATTTGCATATGGCCATGTCTGAACTGGGGTGGTGGGAGTGAGCTAAAGAATGATGATGGATTAAACCCAGATCAGTTGACTGGGGGTGAGTGTTTGATTGGCTCAAACGTTCCGTCCATCATCCCCTTTTGTATCCCTTTGATTAAGCTGTCCATCATTCTGGGGAAAGGGCGGGAAGACGGTGCATACCACTAGTCTATGTGGGGAGGGGGCAAACGGGCGGGGCTTCTAGGCCTGTTCACATGACTCTTGTTTATAAAGGGTCAGAGCAGGATCTGAGCAGCAGATGAGGAGGAAGAACCTCCTGGTCACTGGACCTACACGGGGATTGCGCTCGGGAAAATCAAGGATGCAAAGACCTCCATCGGGGATTACAGCTAATGTTTGACGGTAGATATGGGCAGAAAGCACTCCTGCTTAGCCTCGACCTTGCTCACGAATGTTTTGTGCTGATTAATGCATTACAGAATTTGAGCTTCAACTCGGGCACCTGCTTCAGTGCTTTCTTGCACCCGAATTCCGTTCCGCCGCGGATCGCGGAAGTTTCGACATTTCCGCGTTCCGCGCGGAACGCGTAAATGCCGAAATTTCGCAAGTTCCGCGAGCGGAACGGAATTTGCCGCCCACCCTTAGAAAATAGGTGCATTTTCATGGCTCACATTTTATACTTACACAGTTGCTGACCTTTTAATTTGCTGCTTTTTCTCTTCTATTAATTTATTTTGTGATGTGATCAAGTGGTGCTTTTTTCTCTTTTGGATACAAAAGGTTTGTTTAAATCTTATCTTTAAAACAATAGCTACATTACTTTTAGGGGTGCTTGGTTCTTTGTTTTATTTTTAACATTTAGGGATTTTAAATTCTTTAACATTTAATTATATTTGCTTACTTTTTCAGTCTGTCAAGTTTGACATTTGGGAAGTTAGTGTTTTGGGGAACAGGATGGCAGTCTTGTTTGTAGGTGTAATTATAATTACATTTATATAGCGCTTACTACCCCTGATGAGGCATCAAAGCGCTTTATGCCGGACAGCACACGGCTCCGGAACCCAAGGTTAATGGTTAGTTCAGTGTTATCGGTTACTGTACGGCAGCTAATCTTTTCAGATATAAAGAAAAACATTTATTTTTGTGGTTTATTTTAAGTTGAGCATTAGGCAATTTGTTTTTGTTAATTTTTAATTAATGGGTTTATTTACTTACTTTTGAATGTAGATGGTCTGTTCTGTGTAGGGTAGCTCCTGGAATTTCATTGTAGAATCCGACAGTGTCTGGTCTAGGTGTAGTGCTTTTGCAGCAAGTTTCTGTGTTTTTCTGCTCTTTTTTATAGTAATTATTTAATTAGATTTAGAGTTCTATTGGTTACTTTATTTTATGTATAATTGTATTGGTTACTTTGTGTTCAATTTGAATATTATTGTCAGTTTGTTCCTTATTTGGTGGACACTAATTAAGGATTACGTTTAACTGTAACAAATATTTTTATGTATTAAGATTATTTATTTTAATTATGTATAATGTTATATTTTTCAGCTAATGCTTTTGCATTTATGTTAGATTATTAGTTTCATATTATTTTTATTTGTTTAATTAGTTAAAATCATTGTATATTTATTTTAGTTGTTTAGTCAGTAAATAAGGTTTTAATTCTAATTTATAATATTTGATTTTGTGTATATTTGGGAAGTGCAATATTTAAAAATGTTTTGTTTGTGTTTAGTTAATTTATGGGCTTTTAACACTAGTTATTAGTTCAAAATTGGTTTATTTTTTTAATGTATTTATACAATATTTTTGTAGACTATAGTGTTGTTTTCAATATTCTTTTTGTTTTTAGTATATTTAATGTGTTAAAGATATTTTGGTTTACTATATTTTTGCATTTGATATTATAATATTTTAGATATTTTTAACTGAAATACTTTTGTTAACAATATTTTTTTATTTTATTACTTCTTTGTGTATATAGTGACATTATTTTACTCAACAATATTTTTTGGGGGATATTGTGACAATTCGATATTTTGGAGGTCGATATTGTGTCACATAGCCAAAAAATCTGTTTTCAGATGTGGCATCTCTAGTCTAGAAATATTCTATTCTGCTGTGGAAGTTACATTCAACATGTGCATTCGTAATGTTCACACACCCTGCCTCATTTCAAAAACACATTTGTCTCTGGGACTTGACAATGGATACTCAGGTCCTGCCAAGAATAGTACCTGGGGTCCCATGTCTCCTGCTCTCTATCAGCTTCTTGTTCCATTAAGTAGATAAGAGATACCGTTAGTGTGACAGGCAAAGGCTGACATACTCAGGGGCCTGTGTGGAATATTACATGAGGGCTCTTAAGTGTCAGTAATGAATCTCACTTTCGATCACTGATCATCTCGGCAGGCAGTAAGAGGATGTGTATGAGGAAATAAAGTTGGAGGCACACTGTAGTAGGTGCCTCTTCACTGATAAAGGTGGTAGTTTCAGGCTTTGACAAATGAAGGACCAGATGCTGAGAAACCACAGATGTAATTTCTTGTTGGCCAGGAGGAGCCTCATCCCCTTCCACTTCCTAGTTGGTAATGTCTATATCATTAACCCCTTGTTGGTTCCACAGCTACCTCTCTTAGTTCGAGCTGATGAGCTCCTAACTAGGGCAAAACCGGTCCTAGGTTGCTTGTGTTACGGTTCAGGGAGGACCTGGTTTGGCAGTTCGGGCTGCACTGTTTCCACTGGAGCAGGGTCAAGACTGATTTGCATATATTTGGGTCCAAACTGAGGTGTCATGGTGACCAAAAGTATGAAGGGTTGTGGTGCTACCCCAAGCTATTGCTAGGGGTTAGAATTATTGCAAGCAGCCTCCCATCACTTTTTCTGTGTTTCATGTAAATTAAACATGCCACTTCTAAGGTTCAAATGAAACATGCATTATTTATTTCCCAGTTAAAAGTTATTCTTTATTTATGATATCACAACTCAAATCTCACCTTAGCATATGATATGTCTAAACATACAAAGACTATGTGACACTTACATTCTAGTGTGATGGCAAAAAGGAACACACACATGACTTGTAAGTCCAGAGTTTATTATTGATTGATGCAGCATGCATGGGAATTATATGGACATATGATGGCTGAAACTTGTAACTGTACGCAGTTTGTAAACTGCATGATAATGACCATTCTATGGGGCATATTCTCAAGGACTCATCGCTGATTAGCGGCACTTTTCCGCCACGAAAGTGGCGATAGATTTATCGCCCTATTCACAAGCCTGCGCTAACAGCCGACATCATCAGTTTACCTGCGATAGCTGCCGCTAAAAACATCGCCAAGGCTGACAGCGACAACTAACGCTAATCATATGCAGAGTAGGCATTCCCGTGCAAAAACTCACGATAACACCACTTCGCGATATTCTCAACGACCAGCCAGATCGGCGATGCGGTTCAAAAACAGGCGATAAGGCACGTCAGCAGCAGGGACTTAAGACCTGCTTTTTTCTGGTCTTAAGTAGGACGAAAACCTGCAGTATAAAGGGAGCCCAGCCAAGAGCCACATCTGAAGACCAACAGATGCCATGGAGCTACTAATCATGCAGCTTGGAGACGCAAGAGGGCCACACCACCCACCACCCCCACCCCCAGGACCACCCCCCCGGACTACCACCGAGACAGCGCAGAACAAGACAGCGGACCTTCCGAAAACTGTAGTTGCTCCAGCTTCCTCCATGGTGCTTCTCAGTTGTTTGGGTTTTGTTTTTAATTTTTAAATTTTTTTTGCAGCTTTTATGGTGGTTTTTCCCGCCTGACGTGGGAATAGCAAGCCTGGCGCTGCTTATCACTAATATTTTTATCGCTGTTGGGCCCATCGCCACTTTTTTCACGTTCGGGTTTCCTTTTTTATCGGCGTCCCGGTAATTTTAACGCGGACATTTGACCCGTTATCGGGAAACTATCGCCTGTTGCCGGCGTGTTGAGAATACGCCGTTAACACGGTGTTGGTTTCCCGCGATAGACGGCGTTATGTAAAATTGCGTTATCCTAGGTTGGCGATAATTATCGCCCGTTCTTGAGAATATCCCCCTATGTGTGTAACTTAGAAAAAAAATTCAGACATATGCTGCACAACGTCTATAATTAGAGCCTTACATAAAGCTTGCTTATACGTTATGTGCATTATGCATTGCTATGTAACTCATTGTAATAAATCAGTGTTAGACCTGTCAGCCTTCAGATGGATTTCCCCCAAAAATATTTGCCTCCACCCATCCTATTTTTGCTGATCTCATTTTTTGTTGGCCTTAGGACTGCTAACCAGTGCTAAAGTTCTCTCTCTCCTAAACATGGTAGAATTGTCTTATACCCAATTGGCACATTTAATATACTTTATAAGTCCCTTGTAAAATGGTCCTGCACATACCCAGGGTGTGTAAATTAAAGGCGACTAGTGGGCCTGCAGCACGTATTGCGCCACCCACTTAAGAAGCCTTTTCAAACATGTCTCAGGCCTGCCATTGCAGCCGGTGTGTGCAGTTTTAATCTGCCATTTTGGTCTGGCAAAATAAACCTTTTGCAAACAATGTATATATGCGGTGCACTCCTTTTATTTGGAGTTATTTAAACAAATCTTTTTTTACTAATTTGTCTAACCTGACAAAATGGTTATAGTGTGCTACACAGTATTTGTGGGCTGCCTGTCCCACATATATGAAAATGTCAAAAAGTCAAGCGGAGATTCACTTGACGGACTGCGTGCACTACGTGGTGTGTTCAGCAAGCTTAAGAGATTCAACTGAATCAAAGAACTGTATGAATATTGATTTCAGACAAAACATTTAAACACAAAACATGCTTCAAAAACAATTCTGTTCAACAATTTTTCTTATTGAAATGACATCAATAACAACGAAGATTCTGCCAATACATGTACAAATATGTTTTGTTGAGCAAATACAAAGTCGTTCAGCTTCAATGTGTTATATACAATAAACAGTGTTAGTTGTTTACAAACATTCAGTCATGAATAGCCCATAGCCCAATGCATTTCGGGACGTTGTCCCTTCTTCAGGGGCCACTGTAATGAAAAAATATATATATATACAAATCAGTATTTACTGCATGGCTCTTGCTTTCAGAACACACAGATTGCCACTTAACTGCCAAATAGTAAGACACCCGAACAATAGAAAACAAGGGACATATCATCAATCTATATGCTGGAGGAAAGAAAAACGAATATGAAGAAAGTTAAAGGGTACGAGGAAGAGAAAGAAGAAAGAAGAGGAGTCGCACGTCACCAATATACGTGAACAATAAATAATCCATGTGGTTACCCCCATATGTCGCCACTCTAAAAGAAGATAGCTGTTGCTGGATTCTGTGATTAAAAAAACACCACGGGTGCAAAACAGGATAAATGCAGATGACAAGTCTGCTAAATAACATCAACACACCTGTTGTTCACATAACTGCGTACTAGCGTGTTGTAAATAAACAACGACACTGATAATCTGATGAAGATACGCTACGAGTCAATAGCCTGAAAGTAACAAAAAATGAAGACCGCATAAGGAACAAAGATACAAACAGCCAGAGAGATCCAAAAAGCTGTGACATCTAACTACAAAAATACCTGGAAATGCGTCCAAACTGCCTTGGCCATCTGCAACAAGATGCCAAACAAAGAATAATTTCAGTGAACTGGTGACAACCGAACGGGCATCCAGTCACCTAACAAAATGCGCATCAAGTTTCAATAACTTACCAGAACATGCGAACACAAAGCCTCATTTCGCCAAACATATCGGCGCCGTTGATGCTGTTAAACGCTAACCCCGTATATAACTCGCACAGAAGCCCGCGAAAATTGCGAGTATCACCTGACTCCAACCACAACAACTGAAAAAGGACAACTAGACTGACAAGATCGCCATCTTGAAAGGGTGCGATCCGCAATGAGCCCAACTTTAAACCAAGAATAATGCTTAGCATCCGGTACTGAAACCATTAAAAAATTCACTTAAACCCATATGTAATGAAATGAAATCGTTGCTCCAACGAAACCCATAAAAAGGTAACAAAATTAATAACACCCAACAAGTCCACAAAGTGGTTAAGAAAATGCCACCAGAATAAATATCCAACCTATCATAAGGATAGAAAACCGAAACTGAAGTGTGGAACCCAACTACAAACAAATGAACACGGCCCCATCCGGAGCCTTACAAATAAGTTACGCGAAAAAAAAATTTGGGGAGTGATGTCAAAACCTGTCATAAGTAAAAGACCGTTATTGGAATTAAACTGGAAACCAATAAACATGACCACAACCGTGTGGGATACTAAACCACCGTGAAATGACACCGAAATCAGACAGTGTAACAAGAGAAAATAAAAAATGGACAAATGCGGTAATCATGAAAAGAAAAAAACATAAACAAATGCAAATCAAATAGTTCACAGTACACAACAGGATCATGAATGAATACACTTCTAACAAATGAGATAAAAATCTGGTACACTGGAACCAAATACCCCTAGTCATCAATGATATAACTTAGTATACTGACAGTAAACATGGTATACATAGAATCTTAACAAATATGTTGACTGTGGTAGATCTCCTAAGGTAACATGCACTGGAGTAGCGTGTTTCTCAAAAAAATCAATCAAAAAGTGATTGTACATAGACCCTGAAAAAATAAATAAAATTTGGTGAAAGTTACTCCTCCTCAAATATAGTCCGAATTAAAGAAAACAGCTCAAATCTAATTTATCATTGAGACCTAATGGCATCATGGTATTAAGCCTCCTGATCCAAAACACTTCTCTTTGGGATAATTTTTTGCTTGAATCAATGCCTGTCTGTGGTATGAGTTTTTCCACAATTAAGAACCGTAGTTGAGAGATGTTGTGACCTTCCTCTATCCAATGGACTACTAAGTTGGAATTCGTGTTTTTATTTCTGATCATACTTTTATGTTCTCCAATGCGAACTTTCACTTTTCTCTCGGTTTTTCCGACATACAAAAAACCGCATGGACATTTAATGCAATAAATCACGCTCATTGTATTGCAATCAGAGGAGTGGTTAAGAGTAATTTTAGCGCCAGTTCTGGGATGTGTGATGAAATCCTGTTGCATAACGTTATTGCAGTGCGTGCAATTACTACATCTTTTCATCCCTGTGGGTTTGGTGCTGATGTTCAAATTTTTTTTAGCCAAAAGTTCCTTGAGATTATTACTTCTAGTATAGGCAAATAGTGGTGGTTGATTAAATGATGCGCCAAAATCTGGTTCCCGTACTAATAGTTCCCATCTTTTGAGGATGATTTGACGTGAATTGAATCCTTCTGTTTCTGGTGTTGAGCACTTGAATGATCTGGTCTAATACCAAAGAATCTCTTCAAGAACAAATTCAAGTGCTCAACACCAGAAACAGAAGGATTCAATTCACGTCAAACATTAGTGAGACCAGTCTACCTTTTTTGGATGTTTTAGTTGTTAAATCAAACTCTAACATTGACACCAGCGTGTTCACTAAACCGACTGATCGAAACAACACATTACTGTTCCAAAGCTTCCATTCTCCCAAATTGATCCACAACTTACCATATTCTCATATGATTCGTTCTAAACGAATATCTTCAACCACAAGGAAGTTTAATGAAGAACTGAATAGGATCAGGATCAGATTCCTATCAAGGGGCTACCCCTCAACCATCATTAAATGCGCAGAGGATCGAATTCAACAAATTGATCGGAGTACACTATTAATCACCAAACAAAAAACACAGTCAGATCTCAGTCCATGCTGCATGCTCAGCTGGGTTTCAGGCCCACTTTCAAGCAGAAGATACTTCTGCAGGATCTCCTTCCCAATGATTTCTAACTTCTCTTGGGAGAATCTGGAGGGCCTCTCAAATGATCCTCAGCCATTTGGGTGATATATGTAGTAAAAGGAGTAGCAGGATGGAGGAGGATTGTGTGTTTGTCCTAGGATGGCTCAGGAATCAACTACTTCCTGTTACTTAATTTCAAATCCTGTTTTTTGCTGTAGGCAGGGAATTTTGCCCCGAATATGGAGTTCTCACAATGCTCTATGTCGTTCTCATCTGCACAGCAGAGATTGAGAAGTCTGCTATGTTGGTAGATTTATTAGATGTGCATAGTAAATGATGGGGAAACATGTCTTCCTAGTGATATTTGAAATAACATTTCTAGGTAATATTATAATATTGCATAGAAGTACATGCATATGAATATAAGTATGTGTATGTGTAATCCTGCACGTGATAAATGATAATACCCATACAGTACATATTAGATTTCATGATGTGACTTGAAATCGTAAATGTGTGTGAAAGAGCAGTGTAATTTTGGGTGAATAAGTGAATGATATGTTAGCAGATGCCTTTTACAATGGGACTTGAGAGTTTGGATGTCATATCATGGTGTTGAAACTGTGGTCTCTCAGTGTGGTATGTATGGACAGTGACATAGTTCTCCATTCATCACTGGTTCAACACTAGCCAATCACTCTGATACAACAACCAAACTAGCATCTCAGGTTAGATGTGAGGTCACTAGTCAGCCACACACTGGCAGATCCTTGAAGTATTTTCTGTGTCCCCCCAGGAAATCTGAATGGGAGTGTACTTCAGGGGTAAGGCCACATCAATGTGACACTGTGCAACATACAACAGACTACAATAGATTTGCACACTACTTTTGGGAAGAACTGAGCACCTCCATTCTATGATCTAGGCACCTGCGCAATTAGAGGGTACAAAAGTCCACTAAATTATGGTTTGCATAGGTATGTGTTTTGCTATTCCTCAGTTGGGTAAATGTGGATGGACATCGGAAGGGGATGAAGAGATAGGAAGAGAGACCATACCCAGCATCTCCGGAAACAAAGATGTGTTATTTTACAAAATTTGGTAAGCATGAGAATTTTGTACACTATCTATATATGCAGAAACTCAATGTTTACTAGTGACTATATTTATGATGGCAACAACCAACTTAGATGGAATAGCAGACTGTAAGAAAATGTAGATGTTATGGGTGTGCTGATGTTGGAAAACGAGGCAGCATCTGTGAGGCCTGCACAAATAACATGACTACATTTGTCCTTCACTGGGAACCAAACACCCAATTGTAGCGCCTGACTCTCAGAGGAGTAGCGTTGCAGAGCAGTCTGAGGCTTTACTCAAGGGAGGTGGTGTGGGCTAGTAATCGCCATTTGCAGGTGCGCAGAAATAACACTCAATAATTGATTGTCCAGTCTGTACTTTGCTTTATAAAAGTAAGAGTACATTTATTAAACACACACACTACTCAATACTATGCACCAATTTACAAATATACATAAGCTGTTGGAATTACTTTGTGATATTGCGTAACATCTCCACCCCTCCCAAAAGGGGGGGTGGGGTCTAGTACCACCACTCCTATGTATGCCCATTATCTTGCCCCCTAATGCAGTGTGTTGAGCATAACCTGGAGCGAGGGCCCTGCGCACTGGCACCATCCCAGTGGCGACCCACCCCATTACCTCAACACGCATTAAAAATAGGTTCACCTGCCCTAGTGACACATAACCCTGACTGAGCATCTTATATTGACCATACAGTACGCACCCCTACATATTCAGGGCTAACAGTCTGGGTTGTTCCTCACTTAAGCGCAGTAGCAAAAATACATGTTTACGCACACTTTAGAATGACAGTACTCAGCACTTTTGTTGGACATTAAAATGCGTTGCAATTACAGCCCCTAAAGGCATCATAGATGAAATCACAGGATTATGCCTATACAGCCAGACACCCTATCAGGCGTGTCTGGCAACCTAACTCCCACTTGGCTTATGACCTCTCCTTACACATGTGACTTACAGTCCCTTTAAAAGAAGTACTCCTGGCAACTACACTTCTCTTGCAGTGCACCACCTCACTTTAAACGGAATCACAGGTAAAAGCATGGGATTACGTAAATGCCGCCAGATCCCCTAGCAGGGAAGATCCAGCAACATAACTCCATTAAGCTTCACATCACTTTAAACTAGCACTTCGCTTTACACATGTGACTTTCAGTCCACCTACAAAGAAATAATCAGGTTAAATGCATTTCTGGTGCAATTACACCTCTCCACCTCCAGGGGATGCCCTTCTCCAGACATCCCTAACTCAGCCTTTCACTCCTTGAGACACTTCTTCATTCACCTTCAGCTGTAGAACAAAAGTTCCAGTCTAGAAGGTGTTAAATGCTGACTGAGCCCTTGAGGGGTTATCCTTTGGAAGTCCCCATGAGACTTAGGGTGGACTTTTCTGTGGTGCTGGGGGGCAGACTGCATTCCTCCTGCAGCTCCCCCTGCACTCAAGCACATGGTTGGTGGTGACCCCGTCCTCCTGGGGCCACCAGAAGCGAAGAAAAAGGCAGTTTTCTCCTTGCAGGCCGGTCCTGGCCTGCAAGGCATTGTGGGTACTGCCGCATATTGTAGTAGCGGCTCCCCCGCTGCTTCGGAGGGAGCCGCGTCGCGCTGCGGCTTTGCCGCCTCTCTGCAGGCTCGGTGGGGCCCCAGGTACGTCTAGCGGCGCTGGAGCCCACCCCCGGCCGCCTTGCCAGCTTTCAGGGGCCCGGTCCCACCCGGGCCCCTCCTTTCTCTGCCGGGGTCCCGGTCCCACCCAGGACCCCTCGCACCACCTGCTGCTTCTCCAGGGGGGCCCCGGTCCCACCCCCGTATGCCCCCGCTGGCTCCCCGCCCGTCCCGCACACTCGCATGCGGCCGCGGGAGCCGGCCAGGCATTTTTGGGCTGCCCGCTTCAGCGGGCGGGCACACACCTCTCTGCCGGCTCCTCCGGCCCCGCATCTTCCTCTTCGGGGCCCGGGGATGGGATCCCGGGCCCCCGGACCTCCTCAGGGGGGCGCAACGGCGCTCCCCCTGCAGCTCTCTTCAGCGGGGCATTGTGGGTACTGCCGCATATTGTAGTAGCGGCTCCCCCGCTGCTTCGGAGGGAGCCGCGGTCACGCTGCGGCTTCGCCGCCTCTCTGCAGGCTCGGTGGGGGGCCCGGTCCCACCCGGACCCCCAGGTACGTCTTGCGGCACGGGGAGCCCACCCCCGGCCGCCTTGCCAGTTTTCAGGGGCCCGGTCCCACCCGGGCCCCTCCTTTCTCTGCCGGGGTCCCGGTCCCACCTCTTCGGGGCCCGGGGATGGGATCCCGGGCCCCTGGACCTCCTCATGGGGGCGTGATGGCGCTCCCCCTGCAGCACTCTTCAGCGGGGGCCAGGGTGGGCTCCTGGCGCCCCGCCTGGGCGGATCTTCACGGGGAGCCGGCTTGGCTTCGGGGCCCGGGGATGGGCTCCCGGGCCCCCCTTTCGGGCATATCTTTGCAGGGGGGCGTGACGGCGCTCCCCCGCCTTTCCTTCTTTGCCGGGGGCAGGGTGGGCTCCTGGCGCCCCGGAGGGCACAGCCTTCACGGGAGCGCGACGGCGCTCCCGGCTTTGCTTCGGGGGCCCGGGGATGGGCTCCCGGGCCCCTTGGACAAATCTTCGCGGGGCGCGACGGCACTCCCCGCCTTTCCCTTCTTCCGGGGGCAGCCCCCGGTACCTGACCCACCCCGGGGGCTCGTGCAAGACCGGCGGCGGAGCCCCACACGCTTCGTCGTTGGTCTTCATGGGGGTCAAAGGTCGCTCACCTTCTGGGGGCCATATCTCAGCCCCTGGGCGTCCGATCTGCCCCGTTTTTGCGTCTCCTCGCTCCTGGTGGCCAGCCCCAGCCACTGGGAACACTCTCCTTCGCCCTCGGGGCTCCTGAGAGGGGGGATTTGCCAGGGAGCTGTCTTCACTGGCTCCCTGCGCCAGCCTTTCGCCTGTCTCCCCTCCTTGGCCTCTCTTCTCCCTGCGCAGAGGCCTCTGCTTCTGCGCGCTGGTTCTGGGCTCCTCTTCTGGTGCTGGCAGGGCCCTAGGAGACAGTCAGGGGTTCATCCTTCCAACTACCCATTGCGCCAGGCTCCAGCACCTTCCGCCTCCGCAGACCACACCCCAGAGAGAGCTCTCTTCCGCTTCCAGGGGTTTTTAAAAGTTGAGTAGGGGGCTGGCAGGAAGACTCTGTTTGTCCTATCAAACAGCGACACATCACTTCCCTGCCCCTGCTCCCTCCTCCTTGTCCAGCCTCTGGGTTTGTTCAAAATGGCATCGTCCAGGGTCTCTGGCCACATGGTCTCTGAAACAAGACCCTTTCCCCAGTGCTGCCTTCACCTTGGTTCAGCTTGGTGCCTGGCACCCAGCGACAGCTGCTGATGGATTAGCCTGTAGCTCCACCTATCTTCTCTCCTTGGAGGGAAGATCTTCGCTCTGGGAAGAAAGGTCATTAATCTAACCTGCCAGGGCCAGACCCCAGCCAGGGACTCAGAGAAATATGACATTTCTGGATGACCCAAAAGCAGTACAAATATGACTTGGGACTCTGCAGAATACTCCTTTTCACATCCGCTACAGTGGACTTTAGTGCGTGTCTGGAATCTGTAGGCCTTATGGAAGTTAATCTAGCACATGGGCTCCACATCCCCATAGGGGAATAATGAAGTGAAAAACACAGTAAAGCACACTGACTTTCCCTGGCATGTTCCTTCCTAGCGTGTAAGGCCTATTCCTTGTCACCACCCCATTCTGCATAAGTCCTGCCACACCATTCACTTTGTAGCTGCTTCTGGACTGCGCACGCCCAGAATCTCCCCTGCGCAGCCCCTACACGTGTGCACACGCATGTACACATGGGTCTGCATGTAACCAGTCCGGTGCCCCTTCCTCCAGCTGCTGCGCAGCGGCCTAGTCAAGCTAGGGGGACACCAGTAAAATCCACATGCAGTCTCTTTCATCCTGAGTTCACTGTGGATGAGTCCCAATTTATGAGGCTTTCCCACAGTAACAACTCAACACATAGGTGCTCAAAAAGCGAAAAATCCGGGCGGCCCATAGTGTCAGAACCACCTTCTAACAGCTGAGAAAAAGGCATCATACACATCAGTGAAGCAGCCCAGGGCATCTCGGTAACCATGCACATCAATGGAGTACCAGTGCTGTCGCTTGCAGAAATAGTGTTCCCTGTTGAGGGGTGGCTAAAGTGCTACATGTGCACAAATGATGGCATTTAAGACCCAAGGAAAGTGGGCAATGCAATAGAATTCCCTTACCACCCATTTCCTTTCCAGCATTGACAATGTCAAGGCAATAAACAACTGCACTCAGCCCGGTAATGCATCTGAATACCTAGTGGGAACACTGATTCTCTTGCCAAGATGCCCAAGGTGTCTCCAATGACCTTCTGGAAAGATCCAATTCCATATTTATCAAAGTTTTACTTTGCCCTTGTGTCATGTATGGTAAAGCAAAGGCGATACAAAACCTAGATAAGATTTACCAAGCCATTCAAGGCCACCTTGCGTGGCCCTGTGGTGCTTGGAAAACCTGAAGTATCACAAGGCAGTTCTAGTAGCTCATTTGTCTTAGTCTACCCCAGGGAGACGTTCCATGGGAGAGCATGGGTGTTACCACACATTCACCCATGGATTTTTGTGCATTCCCAGATTCAACATGAGTGGCTGACCTGGGTATGTGTCAAAATGCTATGCCTACTCAGGGAAGGCGTAATGAGGAGAAATACCTTTATTTCTCCTTGTTTTGTCCTCTGTCTTTGTGTGCTGCATTCTACAGCACACGTAGAAAGAGGACAAAAGCCTAAAAGGACTCTTTTTGTGCAAGAAGGTGCCCCTTCCTGCACAAAAACAATCCTGCCTGCAACTCAAGCACCCTTGCATCACTATGCCTGCGTTGGCGCTAGGCAGTACATAGTGCACCAGCGCAACGAAAGGACAATTATGCATAACATGTTAAATATGGCACATTCCTTCCCTCTCCCTGTCACGCAGCGAAGCGCAGCAAGGTGTCTTGCTGCACAACGTTGCGTGGCATTTTGATAAATATTCCTCCCAGTGGCCAGGATATAGAGTGCAGCCGTATTTTGACATGTGCGGGGATGATCTGGGAGCAAGCTGTAGTTAAAGTGAGGTCCTACTCTCAGTCTGCCACCGAGTCATGGATCGTATCTAGAGAGTAGTGAAATCTAGCATTCACCTCTTCCATAAACGTCCCAAAGATGCCTGTAAATGTTCTCTCTCATAAAATAATGGTTCCTCAGAATGAGGGACCACATCAGAAAGACTATTCACCATCATGTGGAAAATAGTTTTGTTTCTGGCTTCCCTTTTCATGATGGGCAGTCTGGGCATGATCGGAGGATGGTGTAGAGAATTTCCCTTCTTCATAGATTTGGTGGAGTCTTCCCTGATCAATCCCACTCAATTTACAGTAACAGGTCTGCTGTTTGTGAATGAATCCTTATTGCAGTATGTGTTCTCTACTAACTCTAGTTACTGTTATATAAAGAATTTACATTATTGCAAAAGAAATAAAAGAGTATTATAAAATATATCTTTTACACAGAAAAATATTTTCCCTTTACTTTCTTATTTTTCCCTATGTGTGCTATTCCCTGTCTCCATTCATTTCTATGCAGCGCCAGTGATTGGTCATTTGTGCTTATTGACTTACTTCAAGGCTTGACTGAAGTAGATTTGAGGCTGTTTGGTCAGCCGCACAACTTTAGTAGATGTGGGTGTAACTCTGGTGAACAGCAATTGTCTTACTATTTTACTATTTTTGTGTGTTTTTGTATTTGTGCGTTGTTACCTTGCACTTTAGGGACCAGTGGCGTAGCTTGGGTGTCGTGGGTGCTAATGCAAGCAAGGAAACTGGGCCTCAGAGTTGGTATTAAACACAGATAGAATTGGGGTGCAGTGGTCCATCATACCCTAGGACCTCAGGTCACTGCATCTGCTGCACATCTTACAGCTGCATCCCTGCTTCTGGGTTTTTAAGTTACTTATTCTACCTCATTTTCCGTCTCTCTTCAAAAACACCATCCCTCTCTCATCTCCTTCTTTTTTATCCTGGTCTCCTCTCTAACCTCTCTATGTCTCTCTATTACCCCTCTTCAGTAGCCCACTTGTCCTTATCTCCTTCCTCCGTTCTCTCCTGACATCCTATTTCTGTTCCCTTTCTTTTACCCTTGCTCCTTTTACTCGTCTTTATCTTCTTTTTCTTTCTCTCTTGTACGTAATTCCTTCTCACATTCAGACACATTTTCTTCTCCTGCTCTCTTTTCAAACTTTCACCCTCTCATTTTTCCACCCCTTTCCTATCTCTTCTCCATTTCTCTCTTATCCTTTACTCCCTCGTTACCCCTGCCCCTCCTACTCTGTCCAAAGATAGCCACATAGTCACACTCCAGGCAGGCTCTGTGTTTGAAAAATTCTGAAAGGGCAGCCTCTAAAATAACTGCAGCCTGTGCAGAGCGGGCTGGGTCCACTCCCACCTCTGGACCCCAGTGCCATTGCACTGGCTACACCACTGGTATCTATGCCCCTGTTAAGGATGCTATGCTCACCCTTTAGTGAAAGACTACACCTCTTTCCTTGTAATTTCTTTGTGGTGCTAACTCTGCCAAACATGGTGATGCACCTGCTGCTGTAGATGGGATGAATGGACTGCCACCATCTTTGGTTTGTTCTGCACGTTGGTACACCCCATAGTGGAGCACAGTTGTCTCAACAGCAAAACATTCATCATGTATGGCCGTCTACACTGGGTGGTTTAATTGGAGAATTGGAATTTGTTTGTGGATTCTGCGCTATGGCTCTCTTCACGCCTTATGGAATTTGCATACGAATCATTGAATATTCTGATAGTAACATTTGGTTTATTTTAGTTTTATAGTTGCAAATGGAATATGGTACAATGATATGCTGTTACAATAAAAGCGAACCAAAATGATAAAGCAATGATGCCAACAATATACAGTTAAAATAATGCCATTTTTTTCAGACCATTACGTCTAATGTTTTCTAAATTTATAAAAATTCTAAAAAAATGTTGACATTAAGCTGAGGTTCAGGAATTAAGGGGGTCATTATGATGGCGGAAGGACCGCCACCGCCGGGCCGGCAGTGGCGGTCCTTCCGCCATCACCAAGCGTATTACCCACCGCCAAATTAGGATGGCAGTGGGTATCGCGGCGGACGCAAAGTCCGTCCGCCGCTTCACCGCCAAAGGCAATCGCACCGATTGCCTGGCGGACGGTGCAGGGCCCCTAAAATGGTGGCGGTGCCTAGCAGGCACCGTCCACCAAATTAGGATGTGGGTATAGGAAAGGCCATGGAAAGGCTGGCGGGGATTGGGGGTCCGTTGTGGGCCCCCCTTGTGTGGGGGGGTGTCGCTGCACTGGGGGGTACCCATGGTACCCCCCTGCATTTCCATGCACCAAGTGGCAGGCACCGCGTGGTGCCTGCCACGTAGTGCAGGGAAATGCAGTGCAAGCACTTTTGACATTGCGTACTGTGCTGCAGCCAGCAGCACCGCCCGCAATGTTAAAAGCCCTGGATGCGCCCGCCACTATGGCGGGCGCATCCTATTTGCAGTGGTGCGACCGCCGCATGTCTGGCGGGCAGTCCCAAACACAGCTACGATGGCGGGCGGACCTAGTCCGCCCGCCATCGCAATCAGCCCCTAAGTTTGCAATGCAGCGTGAGGCAGGGCACAAGTTAACGTTTACGTTAAGGGTTAGCATTAGTTGCAGTGTCTGGTCTACTATAAGGCACAGAATTAAGACCAGCTTTACGGCCAGGAGTAGGAAAAGGTTCTGGCCTAGGTTTAGCATTCAAGTCCGGGGTGAAGGGTGAGCATTAGGTTCAGCATTGATTCATTATATTTGCTTTTTAATTTTATTGGGCATCTAGGGACACCATTTTCGAAATTGTTATCATAATCACTGTCATCTTGTTTAAAGTATTTAAAATTCACTGTTTTGTTTTAAGTAGGACTGTTTTATTTATTTCAATTTCGGTATAATTACCTACATTAGGTACATTTGTTTGACAATCCCTGGAATTCCGGTGCATGGCAAATGGAGTCATATTCTAGTGCTAAGTATGCTAAGTAGGTCGGGACGTTAAACTCATTTGCATAGAAAATTAACAAGCAATCTGTGTGTTAACATTGCTAGCAATCAACTAAATATGTTTCTATTTATGTCATACAGATGGTAACATCAGTATGGTTTTAAACCAATGATGGAAAACACGCTATCTGGTGCTTTTATGTAGGTGGGTAGGCTTCTTTGCTGCTTGCCAAAATAATTGTGTGTACCAAACCACAACTGTGTATGAATAATAGCATCATTTTGTCTAGATTAACATCAGGATGTATGATAACAAAATTTGATGGTGAGACAAGCATTTGTATCATAACTATATTTTAAAGTAGACACATATATTTACGGTACCATACACTTCTTTGCAATAACACTTTATGAACCATGAGACAATTATCTGTGTACGTTAAAACATTTATATAAGATAACACGGTTGTGTGTATTCTCTCAAATGCACATATAGTAAGGCAAGTGTGTATAGTGTAAGATGTATTTATCACAGTAACACAAATGGCACCGTATTCCCAATTAATAAACACTGTAATCAGAGCAGTGAAATAACAAGTAGAAAATAAGGAAACACAAGAGCCCATCGCCTTGTTTCACTAAGACTACTGTGAGAATGTGCTCCCTCCCGCCTTTGTTCACGTCACAATCACGTAGAAGCGAGATTAACTGCACAAACACTGCAGGTCAAAACATGTCAAATACGGTAAATATATGCAACTCGATTAGAATACATTTCTCTGTGATTAACAGATATTCACTAATATTGTCAAGCGCTCTCTTATTGGAAGATCTACCGATAGAGATGAAAAGAAATAGGGACCAGGCCACCATTTGTGATGTATACTTCTAACAAGTGAGAACAGACAGGACGTAGTATATACATTGGGGCACTCTAGTCTGAACGTGTTTCATATATGCTTCAATTTAAGCAACTAGTTGCTAAAATCCCGAAAATTGAATGGGCAGGTGACCCTCTGTACATAATTTTTTTTTTCAAAAACACAATGGGGGATATTCTCAAGAACGGCAACCTAGGTTAACGCAACTTTACATAACGCCGTCTATCGCGGGAAAATAACGCCGTGTTAACGGCGTATTCTCAACATGCTGGCAACAGGCGATAGTGTCCCGATAAAGCGTCAAATGTCCGCGTTAAAATTACCGGGACGGCGATAAAAAAGCAAACCCGAACGTAAAAAAAGTGGCGATGGGCCCAATAGCGATAAAAACATCAGCGATAAGCAGTGCCAGGCTTGCTATTCCCACATCAGGCGGGAAAAAGCACCATAAAAGCTGCAAAAAAAAACCAAACACAAACAACTGAGAAGCACCATGGAGGAAGCCGGAGCAACTACAGAGGCCAACCTGAACCCCACAAACCCCCCGGAGGACCAGCCAGGGACCTCGGGGAAGGAGAAGGGCAAGGAGAAGAAGAAGAGGAACCCGCGATTCAGTCCGCAGGAAAACAAGATCCTGATTACGGAGGTGATAGAACACCACCAACAACTGTTCATCACCTCCACTGTGTCATTGGCAACTAAAATGCAATATGGCAGTCCATCTTGGCCAAGGTGAATGCAGTCGGAGTGAAGAGAAGGGAAGTGGACGACTGCAAGAAGCGCTGGAATGATGTGAAGCGCAAAACCAAGCTGAAACTCGCCAACAACCGGAAAGCAGCAATGCAGACTGGAGGTGGAGTCCAGCGCCACAGCAGGAGCTGGATGAGATGGAGGAAATGGTGTCCACAGTCATCAGTGGGGAGACGGTGGCAGGAGCTGGGGGACCGGACACTGCTCAACATGACCTGACCCAACAGCAACAGGGTGAGTAACGACCAGGGACTGGGGGGACAGGAGGAGATGGGCACAATGGCACACATACACAATCAAGTATAGCACAGTGCACACCCACAATGACTCTGGATCATGTCCCTGATCTCCTTGGCATACTGCAGCACACATAGAAACAGCAAGTAGGTCCCCGTCGACAATGTTCACAGAGGGGGCTCTCCCCACACATCACCAATCTCACAACAAACCCATGCATATGTGCTGAACCCAGCAAAACTGTGGGTCCGTGAGCCACACTGACAATGCAAGTGACACTGCATGACGATTAGCATGGCTGCAGTACAATTATCATGACATGGTGCACGCCACGACACTGAGGTGGCTGAGTGTGGACCACATCCGTAAAGGAGCAGGTCACACTCTGACACATCCACGTGCACAAAGAACCCCTGACGTCAACAAGACATCTGCGGACAAACCATGCCCAAGAGTCCCAACTCCCACCAAGAGCCCAATTTACCCAAGTCTGCAACATCTCAGCACTGTATAAGCACAGAAGTGAAAGGCACACCGCCTGAAAGGGATAAGGGCCAGCAAAATCAGAGCCACAGGGGCGACTCTCCCACAATGCAGCACACACACATAAGAATCAGAGCACATCAACATAGACAACAATGTGGTACAAACTGCAACACTTCCACAACAGAACAGAGGACACAACTGCTGCCGCTTGTGTGTAGAAACTGGCCAATCACATTTGGCATAGCATGAATCTATGAGATGATAATGTTCAAGTACAACCCCACATCCCTGATGGTGTAGAAATGTCCACTGTCCCGCATCAAATAGGCATCTCCTCCCAAACAGTCACAATGTACATTGTCATGCAGTCTGTTTGGAAACTTGGCCAATGCGTGAACATACATGGAACACACTGTTAAACTGCATCTCCCCTTTACATTGAAGAGGGAGAATCAACAACTCCTGCAGAGCAGACCCAACATCTCTTCACTGATGACGAAGAGGACCTCCACACCTTCGACACCGACGCCCTCCAAGAGCTCATGGACACCCTCAGCACCCCACCCCCAGGAGCAGGGCAGCCCAGCTGCATCGAGGAGACCCCACCCCCTGCACAGACCACACAGCAGGAAGCACCCACCACCACGGCTGTCTCCCAGGACCCCCACAACCAACACATGGCATTCCAACGCCGTGTGTTAGAGGGCAAGAAGGAGATGGCTGATCAGGTGCAGGTGGGGTTCGACCTCATAGCAGCCAAACTAGATGCCATACGTGGGTGTCTAAGTCCCATCAGGGACCACTTACAGTCCCTAACGGACACCCACAGTCCGCTCCATGGTCTCCAACAAGTCATGGCTGACATCGCTGGAGTCATGACTCTGCGACAAGAACAACTGTCTAGTCAGAGTGGCTCCAGCGATGTCAGCCGGGAGTTGGGACACATGCGGAGGCTCATGGATAACATGGAGCGGATGCAGGCGGAAAGAATGGCTGCCACGGCTGCACACCAGCGAGATGTAGCTGGGATCTTCCATGCCCTGCAGATCCTCATCATGGCATTGCTGCCACAAGGCCTGGCACAGATGAATGTTCCTGCTACTACTCCATCCACATCTCTGCCCCCTGATGTGTCAGTGCCTCACAGTGCGGCAGACAATCCCTCCGGCCCCTGATGTGTCACTGCCACACAGTGCGGCAGACATTCCACCTCCACCCCCTGATGTGTCAGTGCCACACAGTGTGGCAGACATTCCACCTCCAGCCCCTGATGTGTCAGTGACACACAGTGCTGCAGACAAAACACCACCACCCACATGTGAGGAACATCACACATCAGAGGACGATGATGTGGATGATTCTGCCTTTGTGGTAAGAAGGAAGTGGTAGCATTCATCTCCGCCATATGGCCTGTTTCAGCTTGGTTCTGCCCTCTGCATCATGCCCTGGAATAACACCTTCCACTGTCCCCCGATACACTCTGCGACACTCACCTTGGTCCTCGACATGGACTGCCATATTTGGTTTGGTTACCAATGACACAGCAGTCAGACTGCGGACTGAACTCTTTCTCTTCCGATGAACTTGTCAATCCCTAAAGGACTCTGGCTGGCCCTCCACGGGACAACAATGTAAAGTGGGGTTTGCATGGCCATGTACTGGTCCAGCTTCAACACTCCACCGAATGTGATTAAAACATTCTAACTCAAACAGATGTGTCATGTCTATGATCAAGCAAGTATGAAAGTATGGATGAATGTAGGGGCAGTGATTCCAAAAAAAGGTACTCACTGGTAACTGATATCAATGCGCATGTTTGACCGTGACCCAGATAGGCAGTGAGATGACTGGGAATGTGTGAACTAGCTGTGGCCTCATTGCTCCTAAACAACAATTTCGCAATTTTACCAACTTAGCCCCACGTCAATGTAGGAAATAGGGCTGTGTGTAAAAAGTCAAAGTCAAAGTTATGTGGATGCCACAGCTCGGAGCAATGATTTGTTTGAGTGTGCAGCGGTTGGACTCCTGGGATGGTCTGTGCGTAAGTGTGAAGGTCATTCCATGCAAGAGAACTGCGAGCAAGGACTTCTGTGTGTGGGGTGTGTATACGTTGTTCTTTGGTTAGCGCGGTGCGTAGTGTGTGAGTCGTCATCAGCTGCTATGGTATCCCTCAGGGGGTGCCGGGCACATGCAATTCCAAGGTCGGAGGTGCAGACGTGCTACCGCCTTCTAGTTCAGACAAAGGAGCTTTCATTCCTAATGTGAGTTTGTCATCGGCTTGCATTCTGGAAATGTGATGTGGATTTTGGGTGGTGGGGGATGTCACTGCTTCGCCTTCCGGCACGGTTGGACCCTTGCCAGCCATGTACGTGCCCTCACGGTCAACTTTGCATGCTCTGATGTAGCAGTGGTGTTTTGCTGCAGTCTGACAGTGATGGGTACAGGTAGCTGTGAGGAGGCACGTGACTTCTCACCTTGCACCTATTAGCTGACACTGTCCACTACTATTGATGGATGACGTCCGTGTACACATGTGATCTGTACATGGCACATATGTCCAGGGGACACCTTGGTGTGTCCCACGCAAGGTATTCCTACTGGCTTTTTGGCTGGTGTGCATCTCCCAAGTTGCTGAGGTGTTCACTGTGCCCCCATCCCCCTTACGTCCATGTTGCTCATGTTGTGGGACTTGAGTCACAGGGTGTATCTCTGCATCAGGGTGGTTCATATTTGACCCCAATTGACACCCGGAATTTCATATCTGACCCCAAATGACACCCGCATTTTCATATTTGACCCCAAATGACACCCTGTTGTCTTTTTTTGAACACCAATGACAGCCTTCATGTCATGTTTTTGTACACATGTGATACGCTGATGAGTGGGATTATGTACTACATTTGACACCCTGAAATGGCATTCTGAATACGTGACACCCTGAACAGCCTCTCTGAACAGAGGTGACATACCCACCATCTATTTGCTATTTGTGAGATTGTTAGCACTTAATGTTGCACTTACACTTGTCAGGGTGATGTGCTAATGCAGAGAACTGACATGCACACAGGGAATGTGTGTTGCAATGAACTTATTTGCACATGCTGTTTATGTGGTCATTTTGTACTGTTCCATGTTTGCTAAGGACAGTCACAATGTGACGTGCTCATGCGAAGAAATTGGTAATGATTGTGTTCCTTTGGGCTATTCCTGCTGAAGCTGCAGTGGGGTGTGGTCCACCTTCCTCATCTTCCTCATCATCGTCCGGTGCATCTGGCACTTGGATCCATGGGGCATTGGTGCGTACACATATGTTGTGCAACACACAACATGCAATGATCATCTTGCAAAATATTTCTGGGCTGTACAGGAGTCTTCCACCTGTGATGTCCAGGCACCTGAAACATGACTTTATCACGCCAAATGTGTGCTCAACAATGGCCCTGGTGCGTTTGTGGCCCACATTGTACTGCCTCTGGGCCGGGGTGTTTGGGGCTCGGAGGGGTGTCATCATCCACGGGCAGAGTGCATATCCTTGATCACCTGTGAGAGGTAAGTGAGATTAGTGTAAATTGGTGGTTCTGCATGCTGTGTTGGCAGACTTACAAGTTTTGTGGTGTGTGATTTATGTGACTTTGGGATTCATGTCTACCATGTATTGCTTCTGGCAAATGTGCGGGATCAATGTGTATTACGTAGCCGCACAGCTGCTCCTCCCTCCCCCCGAGCCTATTTACTTGTGTGCGCTGCGCAGTTGCATCACTTGCACTCCTACGGCACACCATTGTCATGCCTGTCTGCGCATGTCCGCAAGCCTGACAACAACACTGTAATGTTGGCCGTTGAAGGTGGGCAGCCACGTGTGTGTAGGCCTATGGTAAGGATAGGGCGGACACAGATGTGGCGTTCAGGCCTGGATGAACTCGCGCTGCGATGGAGGCTAGGCCTTTGGCTTATGCTGCGGCAATGAAGATACACACATAACAGTTGGCATGTATGAGCCAAGACCCCGAGCGGTCTTGCGCTCCTTTATTTATCCATTCGGGCGAGCCCGCCCTCCCGGGTGCATGCTACATTGCAAGATTGTCGATTACAGGGCCGGGTGGCGCCGACACTACAACAGAGACACACGCCATAGTTACTTTTGTGGCCAGCCCGGAACTGAACCACGCCCAGAGCCCAGAACTGAACCACGCCCAGAGCCCCGGGCCATTTCTTCACACTCCTCTCACGCCTACGCGTGAGCCACTGCCGCAGCGCTGGGATGCCGTGCGCTCCGGAGTACGTCTCCAGACGTTATGCCCAGGCTTTTCAGCGGCCTGCCTGGGACGGGGTTGGCACCGTGACTGTGAAGGGCTCCAGTGGCGTTACCAAGGACATGCCGTTGGCTGCTGGAGGCGGACTTGTGGGTTAGCCCCACGGGACGATGACTTGCGGTGCACTGAGGTAGGCCTACCTGAAGAGCTGAGCGGGTGTGCAGCCTGCGATGATGCAGTAGGCCTGGAGGCTGGACGGTGACTTGGGGTGCACAGAGGTAGTGGCACCTGAGGCACTGCGTCCGGCACGGGCCTACCACCACGTGGCGATGACTTGAGGTGCACTGAGGTAGGCCCACCTGAAGAGCTGAGCGGGTGTGCAGCCTGCGATGATGCCGTAGGCCTGCAGGTCAGGAATGGATTTGATTTATGTGCGACCTGCTGGACTGCAGTGTATGCCGGAGGGAGCAGTCAGCACACATAGACCTCCGCGGTGCGGTGCCACAGGGTGCGCTGGGGGCCTGTTGCGCGGAAGCCAGCGATCGGCTGAGGAGGCTGCCAAGCTCGCGGGCCTCGGCCTTGAATATTGCACCGGCACGTGGTGGGCCCTCTTGGAGACACGCCGGTGGCGGCAGGTGAGCAGTGTGGCCTGGGTGCGCAGGGGCGGGCAATCACCGCTAGGCGCCGGACGGGTCTGGGGACCAGCAGGCTGGGGTGCAGCAAGCGCATAGGATCGCGCAGGCACCACCGGTCATGGCGGCGGCCTCGTAGCAGGGTGAGGGGCGCCACCCTGGCAGACACGCCCCTGCAGGCGATGACGAGATGTGCGCTGGGTGGCGTGTGACGTAGCCACCTTGTCGCCGGTGTATATTTGGCCGTAGGAGGTGGTCGGCCATGTGTGTGTAGGCCTATTGTCAGGATATGGCGGACACAGAGACACACGCAGTAGTTACTTTGGTGGCCATCCCGGGAGTGAACCACGCCCAGAGCCCCGGGCTATTCATTCACACTCCTACGCTGGACTGGCGTAACAAGCTTGCGTCCACTGTCCACAACACCACAAACACCAGCAGTATATGTCCACATGGACATGTCTGTGCTCTGCATACTCAAGACTGTCCAGCACATCACCGCCACACTTGGCATTGTGTACATTCTTATTCATGGGTCCCTTGCCTCCTTTGCACATTCTTGGTTCCCACCTCTCCCCACATTCTGCAATTGTGTGGCAGAGGGGCTATGCCTTTGTGGATGGTTTGTCTACATGTCTGGCCCCTGTTACCACAGTTACTTGTGTTGTCATGTCTGGTAGGTGGGCATGTTGGTTTGCATGTTGTATGTGATTTTGTTATGTGTGCATTCCCACCGTTGTGAGTTGTATGATTGTGGAGTTGAGGTGTGTGGTGTGTTCCGTTGGTACTTACCGACGAGCAGTGCATTTCCATAGGTGCCATCCTGAAAGCGCTGGTTGATGATGGACTGTCGGAAGATGTAGGAATCATGCACACTTCCTGGGAAGTTGGTGACGGCATTGGTGAACAGTCCCCGGTGGTCCACTATTGCCTGTACATTGATGGAATGCGTGTGCTTTCTGTAGCGGTAATTGTGTGCAGTGTCGGCAGGGGGCACAAGTAGGACATGTGTGCAATCAATTGCCCCCAACACGTGCGGGAAGCCAGCTATGGCGTAGAAGCCTTGCTTGGTCTCCAGCTGTTCCTGCGCAGTGTGGGGGAAGTGGAGGTGCTGGGGTATGAAGCTGATGATGGCATCCAAGACAGGTGTGAGGAACTTTGATAGGGCTGGCTGTGAGACTCCTCCGACTCTGGCAGTTGTTTGTTGGAAGGTACCAGAGGCCAACAGGTGCAGCACAGCCAGCAGCTTTGTCTGCGGAGGGATGTTGGTTGTCCGCTGTGTTGGTACCGTCAGCCTGTAGGCAATGTGGGTCAGGATGCGGAGGATGGTTGCCTTCTGAGCCTGTAGTGGGCAATGACTGTGAGAAGTTGGCCTGGTATATGCTGTCCACTAATTATAGTGGGCACCTTGCACCAGTCCAAACAACCCCTTATTGGAGATAGGTTAAAGACAACCTTTATTGAAAGCTATCCTAGTGGTAGCTATGGAGAGCAGCCTTCAGGCTAAGTCTTGAAGGAATGTAAAGCAGCTTGTTTTACCAGTCTATAATCTCTTGAGTGACCAAATGAAAGAGGACCACACCAGGTATATATTTAAAATATATGTATTTAGTCTTAAACACACCCTCTAGTCTCTTTATGAGGCTAGAGTTCGAAGTACATAAGTTACAAGTCGAATTATCAACAGTAATAGCACAAATACACGTTTGAGCCCTAGGGGCGTACTCAAACCATATACCAATAAAGTGGTATAAGAACCACGACTGAGCTAGACACAAGGCCTAGAGCCTGTAGAAGTGCTTGGCCCTCAAGGAACCACCCATGGTAGTGACACAGGGGACCCACGGGGACGCGTGCAGTGTGAGAACACAGCCGCGAGCCGCCGTTGACTTCTATGGGAAATGTCGCGGTTGGAGTTTTAAAGAAAAAGGACACTTAGAGGAGGACTTGGAGCAAACCCCTTTAGAACTAGGCTGTTCTAGAGTCAATACCCACGGGAGCACCGGAGTACTCGAGTTACCTCACCCAGGGAAGCCGGGTGCATAGGTGTCTTTCGGGGTCGGGTTTCGTCGTCGTTTTCAATGGCGATCTGCTGCAAAGTGCTGCTGGCGACCAAGTCGAAAGTGTTCGGGTGGATCCAAGGGTGGATCGAAGATCTGAAGAACCTGAAAGCAGAGGGGACAGAGTCTGGGTCACTAGCCAGTGACCAGGAAGGCGATGAGCAGATGCCCACCGATGTCGGGTGCTTCAGGTAGGTTGATGGTCGTCTTGACTCTTCAGCCACGAGGTCCAGGAGGCGTTGATGACAACCAGGAGCTGTATTCGAGCTGTCCCACAATGTCTGTCGATTGCTGCGGTGTCGGTGACCGGATTGGGCCCAACAAGACTTGGCAACGGCAAGTCACGTGGAAATGAAGAAAGGAGGTTGATGCAGACCGGCAAGGTCTGGGGGACTCACCCAGCAAAGGTAAGTCAGGGCACCTCGGGAGCAACCAGGAAAGCCCAAGTAGAAGAAGAGTTACCTTCGGGAGGGCCCACTAGCCAATGGACTAGCGACCGCGAAGGAGCCTCGAGTGGACGCACTTGGAGCTGGCTCACAGGACACTCGTGGAGTGGAGGCCAGTGATCTTCGGTGCAGTTGGTGCTGGAGGCGGGGGCTACTTGGAGCCCAAAGCACAACTTTGTGGGAGACCAGGAAAAGGATGCACTTGCAAAAGTTCTCGCTGTCCAGGGGTCACGGTCCCACGTTACCCACGACAGCTATAGGCCTCAGCTTCGCTGCGGACTCAGGGCAGCCTCGGGGAAGTCTGGAAATCCACCTCTGGTGATGCAAAGACTTCGGCGTCCGGCGGGAGCTTCAGCGATGCAGACCGGACAATTGCTTCTTAGGTGCCTGCCAAGCAGGGGAGTCACTCCTTGACCCCAAGGGAGATTCTTCAGTCCTCTAATCTTAAAGTAGAGCGTCGAAGGTCCAGGATTCGGCTTCAGAGTTTCGTCCAGGGTAATCTAAAGTCCTAAGGACTGGGGTCCCATACTTATACTAAGTTAGGGGGTTGGACATACTCTGGGGACCCACCTATGGGAGGGTCAGGGAAGAGGGGTGGTTACACCCATTCCCTTTGTCCAGTTTCACGCCAGAGCAGGGGCAGGTAGCCCCTGCAACCGGTTTGAACTGGCATATGCACAGGGACACCAAATGTGCCCCCAGTGCAGGACTTCAAAGCACCAGAGAGTGCTCCCGCCCAGCCCCAATACACACTATCCTGTCTGGGGAGGTGGTTACACCTCCTTCGACAGGAAACCTATTGTCCAGGCCTCCCCTGCCGGAGTTTCAGTCAGCAGCAGGAGGCCAGACCCGTGTCTGTGGCAGCGGCATCCATTTTGTGATGCCAGGGCTCTGTAAAGAAGTTACCGGGTAGGTCGGTGGGTACATGTCTCTCCCTCTAGAAGGGTGGAATGCTACCCCCGCCACCAGGACTGGCGGGGGTAGTATTCCAAGATGTTTGACACCAAACACGACATGTTTTGGTGCAGCCAGTCCAAAGTTAGCATTGTACCGCGAGGATATAATGCACTTAAGAGTATATGGTCAGGCTGTACCACAAACAGCATCAGAGGAGGGACTCGAACGCTGCAGAGGGGCTCTGCTCATGCAGGGGCACCCTCTCACATAAAAACCAAGCACTCTGCCTTCAGGATTGTTAAGGCCTGCCATAGGAGTGACTTATAGGTTTATATGTGTGTGTAATGGTAGTGATATAGGTAGCCTATATCACAGTAAGGGGTGCATGCACCACCTTACCCAGGCTGCAGTAGCAGACCTGTGGTGTCATTTTGGCTGGCCTTCCAGGGTGGCATAATACATGCTTCAGCCCCTGGCAGGCCTCTGGGGTACCTATGCCCTGGGTACATAGTATACCATATACTAGGGACTTATAAGGGCACTCCAGATTCCAATCAAAGATGTACCTAAGGTACATGGAAACCATTTTAGAGAGGAAGCAGCTAGGCTGGGGTTCTGATTAGCAGGGCCCCAGCCAGACTAAAGTCGAAAAACAGTGAAGCATCAGCAAAAAGTGGGGGTACCCATGTGAAGCAGATCCTACTCTCCTACACAACCCCCCAAACGCAGGGACATTAAACTAACCTTGACCAGTTGAGTCTTCATGTTCTAAGTGGAAATACCTAGAGAGTCCATCTGCATTGGCATGGTTACTCCCAGGTCTATGTTCCACTGTAAAGTCCATCCCCTGTAGGGAAATGGACCACCTAAGCAGTTTGGGGTTTTCACCCTTCATTTGTTTTAGCCATAGGAGGGGCTTGTGGTCTGTTTGAACAAGGAAGTGAGTACCAAACAAGTATGGCCTCAACTTCTTCAGAGCCCAAACCACAGCAAAGGCCTCCCTCTCTATGGCTGACCAACGTTTCTCTCTAGGGGTCAGCCTTCTGCTAATGAAAGCTACTGGCTGATCCTGACCTTCATCATTCAATTGTGACAGTACAGCCCCTACCCCCAATTCAGATGCATCTGTTTGGACAATGAACTTCTTGGAGTAATCAGGACTCTGGAGAATGGGAGCAGTGCACATGGCCTGCTTCAGGTCATCAAATGCCTTTAGACAGCTAGCTGTCCACTGAACCTTTTTGGGCATTTTCTTGGAAGTTAAGTCATTCAGGGGTGTCACTATTGATCCATACCCCTTGACAAATCTCCTATAGTACCCAGTCAGGCCTAAGAAGGCTCTCACCTGAGTCTGGGTAGTTGGAGCAACCCAGTCCATGATGGTCTGGATTTTGCTCTGCAGTGGTTGAACCTGGCCTCCACCCACAAGGTGGCCCAGGTACACAACCTGACTCTGCCCTATCTGGCACTTGGTGGCCTTGATAGTGAGGCCTGCCTTTGCAGGGCCTCTAAAACATTCCTTAGGTGGACCAGGTGATCCTCCCAGGTGGAGCTAAAGACAGCAATATCATCAAGATAAGCTGCACTGTAGGCTTCCAGACCTGTGAGAACTGTATTCACCAACCTTTGGAAAGTGGCAGGTGCATTCTTCAGACCAAAGGGCATTACCACAAATTGATAATGCCCACTAGGGGTTGAGAATGCTGTTTTTGGCTTTGCATCATCAGCTAGCCTGATCTGCCAGTAGCCAGCTGTTAGGTCAAATGTGCTTAGATACTTGGCTGAGGCCAAAGTGTCTATTAGCTCATCTGCCCTGGGTATTGGATGGGCATCAGTCCTAGTGACTGCATTGAGACCCCTGTAGTCCACACAAAACCTCATCTCTCTTTTCCCACCACTGGTGTGAGGTTTTGGCACAAGGACCACTGGACTAGCCCAAGGGCTATCTGAGGGTTCAATAACTCCCAAATCCAACATTTTCTGGACTTCTGTCCTGATACAGTCCCTGACATGGTCAGGTTGCCTATAAATCTTATTTTTAATAGGCAGACTGTCCCCAGTGTCCACTTCATGAGTGCACCAGGTGGTCTGACTTGGAGTCAGAGAGAACATATGTCTGTACTGATTGAGCACTTGTCTGCAATCAGTTTGCTGCTGAGCAGTGAGGCTGCCTGCCAAGGCTACACCATCCACTGACCCATCATCAGGGTTCTGTGAGAGCAGGTCAGGGAGTGGGTCACTCTCTTCCTCCTGTCCCTCATCAGTAGCCATGAGCAAGCCCATGTCTGCCCTGTCCACATATGGTTTCAGTCTGTTGACATGGAGAACCCTGTGGGGACTCCTGGGTGTTCCTAGGTCTACCAAATAGGTAACCTCACCCTTCTGTTCAACAATGGTATGGGGTCCACTCCATTTGTCTTGGAGAGCTGCTGGGGCCACTGGCTCCAACACCCACACCTTCTGTCCTGGCTGGTAAACAGTCAGTACAGCCTTTGGTCATGCCAGGCTTTTTGTAATTCCTGGCTAGCCTCAAGGATTTTAGTTGCCTTTTTCATGTACTCAGCCATCCTGGAGCGGAGACCAAGTACGTAGTCCACTATGTCTTGCTTTGGGGGCTTGAGCGGTAACTCCCATCCTTCCTTCACCAAGCACAATGGACCCCTGACAGGGTGACCAAACAAAAGTTCAAAGGGCTGTAGCCAACCCCTTTTGAGGCACCTCCCTGTATGCAAACAAAGGCAGGGCAAGAGTATGTCCCATCTTCGCCTAAGCTTTTCTGGGAGCCCTTTAATCATGCCCTTTAAGGTTTTGTTGAATCTCTCAACTAAACCATTGCATTGTGGGTGATAGGGTGTGGTGAACTTGTAAGTCACTCCACACTCCTTCCACATTGCCTTCAAGTATCCAGACATAAAGTTTGCACCCCTGTCTGATACAACCTCCTTAGGAAGCCCACTCTTGAGAAAATTCCCAGGAGGGCTCTTGCCACCACAGGTGCTGTAGTGGTCCTAAGGGGAATAGCCTCTGGGTACCTAGTGGCATGGTCCACCACCACCAGGATAAACCTGTGCCCAGATGCTGTTTGGGGATCCATGGGACCAACAATGTCAATCCCCACCCTTTCAAAGGGAACCCCACCACAGGTAGTGGTATCAGGGGGCCTTTGTGGTGCCACCTGCCTTCCCACTGGCTTGGCAGGTTACACAGGAGCGACAAAACTCCTTGGTGTCTTCAGACATGTGGGGCCAGTGAAAGTGAGGGACAATTCTGTCCCAAGTCTTGTTCTGGCCCAGGTGACCTGCTAGAGGAATGTCATGGGCTAGGGTCAATAGGAAGCCCCTGAACTTCAGAGGTATAACCAACCTCCTGGTGGCACCAGGCTTGGGGTCTCTACACTCTGAGTACAAGAGTCCATCATCCCAATACACTTTATAGGGACCACTAGCATTCCCAGCAGCCTCAGCAGCCTCAGCAGCCGCTTGCTGTCTGAGGGGTTCAAGAGAGGGCAGCTCTGCTGCTCCTGGCTCAGATCTGCCCTGGAAGGGCCCCCTGTCCCTAAGAACTCAACCTGATCAGGCTCAAGCTCCTCTGGGACAGTTCCTTCCTCAGGACTGAGATCATCTCCTGAAGAGACTGATCTTCCTTCTGAGCCAAGGGGAAGGCACTGCCTTTACCCTACTACTCCTCCTCTTGGATGGCACTTGGTCCATTGTTCCAGGATCCAAGGCCTGTTCAGTGTTAGGCATTTTGCTCTGTGACCTGGTCACAGCAAACACATCTGCAGGGATGCCCAGCATTTCTGCATGGGTCCTGAGCTCCACTTCTGCCCAAGCTGAAGTTTCTAGATCATTGCCAAGCAAGCATTCAACTGGTAGGTTTGCACTCACCACAACCTTCTTAAGGCCAGTTACCCCTCCCCAGGAGAAGTTAACAACTGCCAGAGTATGGTCTGTTCTGACATTGCTAGCATTGGTCACTTGGTACATTTCACCAAGTATAATCTGCCCAGGATCCACAAGGTCTTGTGTCACCATGGTGACACTTGCTCCTGTGTCCCTAAATGCCAAAGCCTCTTTTCCATTGATTAATGGCTGTTGCCTGTACTTGCCCAGATTACTGGGACTCACAGAGGAGGTCACATCCATGCCTCCATCACAGACTAGGACAGCCTGAGTGAGTTCTCTGACTAGGCCAGAGCTCATCTCATTACCCAGGGTCAACCCTACTAAACCCTTAGCTGGAGTACTCCCACCACCATTTGTAACTGTACTAGGGGGAACAGGTGCCTTAGGGGCAGTGGTGGTGGCTGGAATAGAGTCTTTGGACTTGGTGCAATCACTGGTCCAGTGGGTCTTTTGCTTACAGACCTTGCACCATGGTTTCTTTTGGCCTTTTCCCTTGTTAGACTGTGAATCCCCACCTGAAGAAGATTTTTGGGGGCCTTGTGAAGACTTCTGGTCTTTACCCTTCTCCCCACCCTTATCAGAGTTTTTAGAATCTTGCTTCTTTGGGTCACCACCTTGGTTCTGTACCTTCTGCCTCACCCTGGTTCTGACCCATTTGTCTGCCTTCTTTCCCAATTCTTGGGGAGAGGTCAGATCAGAGTCCACCAGGTACTGATGCAACAGCTGATTTTGACAGTTATTAAGAATCTGCTCCCTCATGATAAGATTGTACAATCCTTTGAAGTCACATACCTTACTGCCCACTAACCAACCTTCCAGAGCCTTAGCAGAACAATCAACAAAGTCCACCCAGTCTTGAGTCTGTGCTTTTGGGTATCTCTGAACTTTAACCTGTATTGTTCAGTGGTTAGGCCAAACCCATCAATCAATGCACTCTTCAAGACTGTGTAATTGTCAGCATCCTCTTCTCTAACAGAGAGGAGCTTATCTCTACCTTTGTCTGCAAAGGAGAGCCACAAGATTGCTGCCCACTGCTCCTGAGGGACCCTCTGTACTTTACAGGCCCTCTCTAGAGCAGTTATCCATTTGTGGATGTCATCCCCACTCTGGTAGGGAGGGACAATCTTGCTCAGGTTTCTATGGTCATAAGACCTTTCCCTATCTCTGGGGAAATTGCTGCCACCATGGGACTCTAGTCCCAACTTTTTCTTTGTCTATAAAGATCTAGGGACTCCCTGTCTATAGCCAACTGCTGTTTTCTGAGCTCAAGCTGGGCTTGTTCATACTGAAGCAGTCTCTTTTTCCTTTCATGAGAGGATTCCCTCCTATGAGAAGAAACAGAGGTCCCTATTGAGGTGTCAGAGTGGTTAGACTCCTGAGAAGGAGATCTAGACCTTCTGGGCACACTCCCAACTCTTCCTGGGGGACAAAGGGGAGGTCATTCTGAGTCTCCTCCTCATCCTCAGGAGTAGCTGCATTGTCCAGGTCAGGATCATTGTCATCCCCCTGGCCAGTTTCAGAGGTCAGGTCCTGGGCATTTTCATCCCTGGTCCCTCCCTCATCTTCTGCCCCACCCTCTCTGCCTACCCTTGCAGACCCTATGGGTCTTCTAAGATCATCTAGCAGAAGCATCTCCAGGAGACGTTGGGTGTTGGCACTTTTGCCTGTCTTCAACTTCCTAACCTTGCACAACTCTCTTAATTCCAAGAATGAGAGGTTGTCATATCTGGATGGCAGGAGCCCACTGGTTCCTGGCAGTGAAGACATTACTAGTGTGGTGTGGTGTATGCACTACCTACTCTAGTGTGGCCTACTAAACTCTCTTGAGTTGTAGAAAGGGTGTGCTATCCCTTAACACACAACTCTAAGTTCAGTAGAACTTACTGTATCCTAAGCTTGAATTATATGTACCTAAGGTACCCTTAGTGGTTTTCAGTTGATCAATTCAATTGAGATTATCTGGTAAAACAATAGCAAGCTGGAATCCCACACGCTGCACACCAATGTGAGAAGTTGGCCTGGTATATGCTGTCCACTAATTATAGTGGGCACCTTGCACCAGTCCAAACAACCCCTTATTGGAGATAGGTTAAAGACAACCTTTATTGAAAGCTATCCTAGTGGTAGCTATGGAGAGCAGCCTTCAGGCTAAGTCTTGAAGGAATGTAAAGCAGCTTGTTTTACCAGTCTATAATCTCTTGAGTGACCAAATGAAAGAGGACCACACCAGGTATATATTTAAAATATATGTATTTAGTCTTAAACACACCCCTCTAGTCTCTTTATGAGGCTAGAGTTCGAAGTACATAAGTTACAAGTCGAATATCAACAGTAATAGCACAAATACACGTTTGAGCCCTAGGGGCGTACCAAACCATATACCAATAAAGTGGTATAAGAACCACGACTGAGCTAGACACAAGGCCTAGAGCCTGTAGAAGTGCTTGGCCCTCAAGGAACCACCCAAGGTAGTGACACAGGGGACCCACGGGGGACGCGTGCAGTGTGAGAACACAGCCGCGAGCCGCCGTTGACTTCTATGGGGAATGTCGCGGTTGGAGTTTTAAAGAAAAAGGACACTTAGAGGAGGACTTGGAGCAAACCCCTTTAGAACTAGGCTGTTCTAGAGTCAATACCCACGGGAGCACCGGAGTACTCAAGTTACCTCACCCAGGGAAGCCGGGTGCATAGGTGTCTTTCGGGATCGGGTTTCGTCGTCGTTTTCAATGGCGATCTGCTGCAAAGTGCTGCTGGCGACCAAGTCGAAAGTGTTCGGGTGGATCCAAGGGTGGATCAAAGATCTGAAGAACCTGAAAGCAGAGGGGACAGAGTCTGGGTCACTAGCCAGTGACCAGGAAGGCAATGAGCAGATGCCCACCGATGTTGGGTGCTTCATGTAGGTTGACAGTCATCTTGACTCTTCAGCCACGAGGTTCAGGAGGAGTCGACGACAACCAGGAGCTGGATTCGAGCTGACCCACAACGTCTGTCGATTGCTGCGGTGTCGGTGACCGGATTGGACCCAACAAGCCTTGGCAACGGCAAGTCACATGGAAATGAAGAAAGGACGTTGATGCAGACCAGCAAGGTCTGGGGGACTCACCCAGCGAGGGTAAGTCAGGGCACCTCTGGAGCAACCAGGAAAGCCCAAGCAGAAGAAGAGTTACCTTCGGGAGGGCCCACTAGCCAATGGACTAGCGACCGCAAAGGAGCCTCGAGTGGACGCACTTGGAGCTGGCTCACAGGACACTCGTGGAGTGGAGGCCAGTGATCTTCAGTGCAGTTGGTGCTGGAGGCGGGGGCTACTTGGAGCCCAAAGCACAACTTCGTGGGAGACCAGGAAGAGGATGCACTTGCAAAAGTTCTCGGTGTCCAGGGGTCACGGTTCCACGTTACCCACGACAGCTACGGGCCTCAGCTTCGCTGGGGACTCAGGGCAGCCTCGGGAAGTCTGGAAATCTACCTCTGGTGATGCAAAGACTTCGGCGTCCGGCGGGAGCTTCAGCGATGCAGACCAGACAATTGCTTCTTAGGTGCCTGCCAAGCAGGAGAGTCACTCCTTGACCCCAAGGAGATTCTTCAGTCCTCTAATCTTAAAGTAGAGCGTCGAAGGTCCAGGATTCGGCTTCAGAGTTTCGTCCAGGGTAATCTAAAGTCCTAAGGACTGGGGTCCCATACTTATACTAAGTTAGGGGTTGGACATACTCTGGGGACCCACCTATGGGAGGGTCAGGGAAGAGGGGTGGTTACACCCATTCCCTTTGTCCAGTTTCGCACCAGAGCAGGGGCAGGTAGCCCCTGCAACCGGTTTGAACTGGCATATGCACAGGGACACCAAATGTGCCCCCAGTGCAGGACTTCAAAGCACCAGAGAGTGCTCCCGCCCAGCCCCAATACACACTATCCTGTCTGGGGAGGTGGTTACACCTCCCTTCAACAGGAAACCTATTGTCCAGGCCTCCCCTGCCGGAGTTTCAGTCAGCAGCAGGAGGCCAGACCCGTGTCTGTGGCAGCGGCATCCATTTTGTGATGCCAGGGCTCTGTAAAGAAGTTACCGGGTAGGTCGGTGGGTACATGTCTCTCCCTCTAGAAGGGTGGAATGCTACCCCCGCCACCAGGACTGGCGGGGGGTAGTATTCCAAGATGTTTGACACCAAACACGACATGTTTTGGTGCAGCCAGTCCAAAGTTAGCATTGTACCGCGAGGATATAATGCACTTAAGAGTATATGGTCAGGCTGTACCACAAACAGCATCAGAGGAGGGACTCCGAACGCTGCAGAGGGGCTCTGCTCATGCAGGGGCACCCTCTCACATAAAAACCAAGCACTCTGCCTTCAGGATTGTTAAGGCCTGCCATAGGAGTGACTTATAGGTTTATATGTGTGTGCAATGGTAGTGATATAGGTAGCCTATATCACAGTAAGGGGTGCATGCACCACCTTACCCAGGCTGCAGTAGCAGACCTGTGGTGTCATTTTGGCTGGCCTTCCAGGGGTGGCATAATACATGCTTCAGCCCCTGGCAGGCCTCTGGGGTACCTATGCCCTGGGTACATAGTATACCATATACTAGGGACTTATAAGGGCACTCCAGATTCCAATCAAAGATGTACCTAAGGTACATGGAAACCTTTTTAGAGAGGAAGCAGCTAGGCTGGGGTTCTGATTAGCAGGGCCCCAGCCAGACTAAAGTCGAAAAACAGTGAAGCATCAGCAAAAAGTGGGGGTACCCATGTGAAGCAGATCCTACTCTCCTACAATGACATCCTCTGGCATTGAGTCTCTGAGGCTGGTGCGTTTTCGGAAGGTCCGCTGTCTTGTTCTGCGCTGCCTCGGTGGTAGTCCTGGGGGTGATCCTGGGGGGGGGGTGGTCCTGGGGGTGGTGGCGGTGGGTGTTGTGGCCCTCTTGGGTCTCCAAGCTGCATGAGTAGTAGCTCATGGCATCTGTTGGTCTTCAGATGTGGCTCTGGGCTGGACTCCCTTTATATTGCAGGTTTTCGTCCTACTTAAGACCAGAAAAAAGCAGGTCTTAAGTCCCTGCTGCTAACACGCCTTATCGCCTGTTTTTGGACGGCATCGCCGATCTGGCTGGTCGTTGAGAATATCGCGAAGTGGTGTTATCATGGATTTTTGCACGGGAACGCCTACTCTGCATATGATTAGCGTTAGTTGTCGCTGTCAGCCTTGGCGATGTTTTTAGCAGCAGTTATCGCAGGTAAACTGGCGATGTGGGCTGTTTGCGCAGGCTTGTGAATAGGGCGATAAATCTATCGCCACTTTCGTGGCGGTAAAGTACCGCTAAATCGGCGATGATTCCTTGAGAATATGCCCCAATGTCTCTCACAAGAAGTCAGAAGAGACGCTTAAGAATACTTAAAAGCTTCATTCAAGGGGCAACCACTCACGACTGAAGGAAATTAGTGAAATGGAGGAGTGGACAGGGGGAGCTAATAGGGAAGGAAAGGTGGCAAAACCTTTGGGGCAAATCAGCTCAGTAAATTTTACCATGCAAATTTACAATAATCTTTAGGCAGCTGTTACATGGAGGGAAGAGGTGTGGCGCAGCGGCCAGGGCCCTTGACTCCGGAACATGGGGGCTCATGGTTGGATCCCCGGCGGCAGGTCAGCCCAGCACCATGTGATACTGGGCAATAGTTCGGTTAATCTTCCCGACGGCCCCCAGCGCCTTGACACCCTTGGGTAATTGTTCGCACTTTACAAATACTGTATTTCATTTTTTACATAGTAAACCTACATAAATGTAATAGTTATTCAGAACTGTGCTTCAGGTGTTAGAGCGTGGGGGTGTAGCAGACATATTGTGGATTTGCCCAAACCATTGCACGTCTGGTCTGTGACACAGTTTAGCTGTCTCACCAGGTTATTGTTTTATCCAAAAAAATCATTCATATTATACATACACAGAAGGGCATTTATTCTGTGGGCTTCACCATTGGTCTGTTGAACTGTCATTCACATTTGCCTCCGTCCATCACAACGTATATCATTAGGTAATCCATCAGCCCATTTTACCCACAGTCTCCACTGACTTTGAGTGACTGCAAAAAGCATATGCACATTTTTCCCATTAGCCTAAGAATAGCTCCTTTTTCTTCAGTTGCACACCTGGTTCAAACTATTCTTTTTTATTTTACGTATTTTAATAACTTTAAATAACAGCTGTTTACTTTACCTGCACTACTTTTTAAAGTTTGTTATAAAGTGCCCAATTCACATTGTAACATAGTAGGTGCCAGTTGTTTTTAGGTGGTGATGTACTCTTGTCTCCTTAACAAATAATAATAATAATTCAATTCATGGCACAACCAAAAGGCGAATTATTTAAAAAATATTCCTGCGTGAATTTAAATGTTTTTATTGCAAGTATAGGGCATCCACAACTAGGTGAGAGCATATTTTCTTGTTTTCCTTTTTATTGTTAAATCATATGCGTATAATAAAAACAATATTTAAAACTTGCCAAGGACAGGCCTTTTGCCTTTGATTATTGCAAAGGGGTAGGGGAATTTGTGTTCAATAGAAAAGAAAGTTTCCTGCCAATTATGTTTAGTTTCCATGATATGGACAATCGAAGAGTTAATAAGGTTGAGAACATGTTTTTTCACAATGTGTTCTTTTAAGTAAAAAGTGAATGCTAAATAATTGAATTAGTCTCAAGCCCCGGGCTGGATGATCTGATTATGGATTGGTAAAATGTTCTAGCTTCCAAATAACATTAGTCCCTGATACAAAAAAGGGTGAATAAAACAGGAATTATAAATGGCTACCCTTCTTAGAATATATGTCTTTATGTACATATGTTTGCAAAATGTGAACTAGGACTCATGGGGATTGAAGCTCTTTGCAAGAGTGAAGCATATTTGCCTTGATACATCACTGCAGAGATGAATGTTTACTTGTACACTGTGCCCTGAAACTGTGGAACATACTCTCATAATTGTAAACAGTCTACTGAGTGAATACTACTTTCTGAAATTACTAAATTAGAGCCATGTTATAAACCGTTTACTTAACTTTCACTTAAAACATCAATAACATTAGATGTAAATGTGCAGAAAAAAACTAGTCAAACCTATATTGGATTCAATAACAGCTAAACATTAACAAAATACACAATTAACATAGGAACACCAAACACCATCTAGGATCACCAGAGCGGGGATTAATATAAATTGTTACTGAATGTATTTGACGCCCATTCTTTAAATGTGCTTGTTCTGTGCTTTGGAGGTTTTTAATGGAAGGTCAGAGTTACTTTCGTAGCATTTGTTGGCTTGATAAAGTGCAACATATATAATATTTTAATCTGGCAAATCAATAGCACTTCTGCTCCATAAATAAGAACAGGAGCTGTCCAGTAGGCCTTAGAAGCAGTTGTTAGAAGCAAATTCTGTTTAGTATGCACTTTTCCCCTTTATTTATGTGCAGCGGGTCTTTATAATGCACACACTATGGGCCCGATTCTGATGCGGGTTGGAAAAGCTTCCCGACCGAGGGCCTGATTCTGATGCGGTTAGGAAGGCCTCCTAACGGCATTTGCTCCTTCCAAATCGGATCGGGAACGTGTCTTCCCGACCGAGGGCCCAATTCTGATGCGGTTAGGAACAAATGTTCCCATTGAAGTCAATGGGAGTTCAACCAAATCGTATCTGGAAGCATCCGGATGCATCCTACTCCGCCGGTCGGACTTTCCCGATCCGAGTGGGTCGGACACCATTTCCCAACCGATTCGGTCGGGAAGCTTTTCCAACCCGCATCAGAATCGGCCCCTTTGTGTGGACAGATACTCGTGGTATTATCATTGTCATGCACACGTTTACCCACAGGTGTGCTGGAAAATAGGGGAATTTTCATTATGCTTTTGGGACAATTTGTAACTTGGTGCTAATCTCTTCAGTGCGATAATTTTGTTGTAGTCTTACTGGAGATTTAAAATAACCACGGGACACAATGTTTGGTATTTTTTCATCTAGCATTTTTATCCAAATGGCTTTAAATTTTAAATATAACATGTTTGCATCCTCTAATCACTGCTACTACGTTTAAGGGTCAAAACGCCTAGGTGCCATCTTTAAACATGCCTGCCTTTCTATTAAAGTTCACTGTACATTTTGGAACTTGCACTTTCACTTTTAGCATCAAACATATGGCATTCAAGCATGCACAGAAGCGCTTTGCGGGTGGGTAGCACGCTACTCCGATGAAACAAAACGTTAGCAAGGAGAGGTGTATTTTGTTATATGCTTGGTGTTGCAAAGTCATCCTCTGCCCTGGGCACCCCACAACGTTTTGCTGACTGGTACTGGTGGTAACTGACTCTGACTGACCCTGGGCTCTGCTTAACCAGGCCCAGGGCCAGTGCTATGCTGAAACAGACACATTTAGACTACAGTGAAAACACCTACATACAATAGGGTACACTATGGGTTAGGGTATCCCTGTGATTAGCATGACCTACCCTATAAGACCCTAGTACATAATAGGGCAGGGGGATTGAAACTACCTATCAGTCCCTAGTATATAGTAGGGCATGGCAGTTTAGAGGCCAGCAGCCTTTTCTGCACTTGCATGTGTGCCACTGCTGAAGCCTGAGGTCAGTTTAAAAGCAGCCCTGGGTTCCATGACTGCTTTTAAAAAGTAAATTGTGCCCAAACTCGACTTTGGTGTTTGGGGCACTTACAAATGGATAACCTACAATGTTTTGGCATATTAGGAACCCCAGGGTCTCCCTAGGTGTCCCAGGGGTGGGGGTCAGGTATTTATAAGGTGGACCCTTATAAAATGAGTTTTATATGCTCTGGGTTAAGTGAAATTTCACATTTCACTCCCCACATTGTGATAAAGTGCTGCCCAAATTCGACTTTGATGCTAGGAGCACTGTGGAGGGAGGATCTGCAATATTTCTACAGATTCAGAGCCCCTAAAGTCTCCCCTAAGTAGCCCATGGGGTGGGGGTCCTGTAGATATAGGCGGAGTACTTGTAAAATATGTTTTTATAAGGCCTGGTGCTGGAAAAATGGCCCATGTCATTTTTCCCATTGCAAATCCCATGCCACATAGGTTAACATGGCAAGAGGTTATTAACTAATAACTCCTGATAGGGAATGATAGAACTTCCATTCAAAGACTTCCCAGAATGGTAGTGATAAATCCAACAATATGATATTGTTGAATTTCTCCTAAAATGTACAGACAAGAAGTTATAAGACTTTCTTGTTTGTAGGTCCAGATTCAGCCTTCCAGTGGTCTGTCCTGATTGGTCAGAGTTAAGTGGATTAGCCAGGCTGCTTTGAAGAGGTGATAAAGAGCCCCTGGGGTTAACCAGCTCTGCTGGGAGGGCAGTGTGCTGCTACACAGGAATGCCAGAGCAGGGGGAGGAGTCGTAAACCATGGTCTTCAAAGGAAAGGGGAAGGCCTCAGTGTCAGTTACCACTCTACTCTTTTGACCCCAAGCCAGAGCTAGGATTAAGGAAGGAATGAGCAGATGCAAGGGGGAGAGTCTAAGGAAATTAGCCATCCTAGGGATGTGTTTAGCCAGCTCTTAACTCTCTGCTGGAAAATCAGCCATTATGAATTTGGAGGATTTGGTGCACTCTGGGACAAAATAATGCCACACTCTACAGCATGTGGTCATAACCTTGGGGAGTTACCCTGCCCCCATTGGTCAGGAGTGACCTACTGCTTGACCCAGAGAACTTGGAATAAGTATCTGAGAGGGGCAGAGTCTCTCAGATCTGCTGCTTGAAACTTAAGAAAGCAAGACGTTGTGCCATGCTGAGAAGTTTGATGTGCAATTTCTAAAGCCTGCCCTCTGAGGACTGCACCATCTGGAACTACAGCCCTGTGGACTACCTTGCTGTGAAAAAGAGTAAAGAGTGGACTCCCTGCAAGCTACAGGTTAATAGAGCTCACCTGGATCATCACCACCAAGAATCCGCAACCTGGAAAACTACCAGTGGATTTGTAAGGGTTTTGTCCAAGTGGATTGTGGGAACTGAAGTCCTCAACTTTCAAGGACCATCTTGGAGCTTCCAGACCCTTGGAGTGAGTTTGAGACACTTTGGGACCCTTTGGGGAACTTCAGGAAGAAGTTCCAGGAGTTTGGAGAACTATGGAGTGACTTTGGAAAAAAGCTCCATAAGGGGACCGACTCAACCTGGTCAGCCAAGCCGCCTGCCTTCAACCGCGAGACGGCCAAGCCATCCAGATTCGTCCCACTGAAAGCTCCGTAGGTCCGACTTCCAGAGTTTGACCAGGAGTAGAAGAAATCCGAGGCCGGCGAACCCTCACCGAATACGGCCTGGTGAAGAGCATCGAGGGACCCCACGAGAAAAAGCTCCAGAAACGTTTCTAAGTCCGAAGGTAAAAGCTGTGACTGGGACCTACTGCGAGGGGTAGCTGCTCAGGGCTCCATCGCGGTCGGCCTGAAACTTTGACTTTGAGCCGGTCTATCGCGACCAGATATCCCAATATGGTGCTATAGGTTTCTAAGTGCTATAAAGTGATAAATCTTTAAAAATTCATATCTCCGGTTCCCTACATTGGATTTTTGTCGTTTTGGTGTCATTTTAAAGATAAAAATATTTCCTATTTTTATAAATTGGTGTTGGATTTTTATTATGCATTGTGTCTTATTATTTACTGAATTGGTGTTTTTAAATGCTTTACATACCTGTCTTTGAAGTTAAGCCTGCCTGCTTGCAGCCAAGCTACCAAGGGTTGAGCATGGGAATAATTTTCTAAGACCTATGCTGAGTCCTATCATGTGTTAGTGGCCTTATTGCCAGTGGCAGATATACATTTGCCCCTACTAATAATCCACTTTCCAACATTTGGTGCTCAGCGGTGTGGATGAGGACTTGTGTTTAAAAAAGTACACCTTTCAGTAAAGTGAATTAAGATTGTAAAAATCCTCTAAACTGTCTTAGAACAAAACTTTTGAGTTTGATTTTTGGAATTTGGACTAAACTGTTTTTAATCCATTGTTTTGATTTTTCCAAATTGTTCTAAGTCTGTTGTGCCTAGTTGTTGTGACCCAAAACTAGGGAACCATGGAGCTGGACCTGGCTAAACTGTCCCAGTTCAAGATGGCTGATCTTAGGGTACAGTGTAGGCTTAGGGGGCTGCCTGCTTCCAAGAAGCTTAGGAAGGCAGGGTTGATTGAGTCCCTAAAGGCCTGGGCTGGGGTAGCTGAGGAGAGTCAAGGGGGGATAGAGGGTGTCCCCCCAACCTCATCCAAGAGGAGGGTGAGGATGATGCCTCTTCCATTTTCTCTAGTGTTAGCCATATGATTCCCGATGGTGGGAGTGGGGAAGGGTCCCTTACTCAGGAACCACCACTGTCCCTTGCAGAGAGACAGCTTGAGGCTCAATTAGCTTTGATAGCCTTGGAGAAGGAGAAATTGGAATTGGCTAAGAAGAAATGGGAGAGGGAGGAGGCGTTCAAAAGAAATGGTGGCAGTGAAAATGATGAAGATTTTGAGATGTCCAGGGGTGGTGGATTTGATCCCAAACTTCCCAAGGGTATATTGCCCAAGTACACAGAGGGGGATGACATTGACAGGTGGCTAGCAGCTTTTGAGAGGGCCCTTAGAATGAGTAGGGTCCACTCTAAGTATTGGGGTGCACTCCTGTGGGAGTTGATTCCAGTAGCTGTGAGGGATAGGCTTCTGACCCTGAAGGGAGAGGATGCAGAATCATACCAGCAGATGAAGGCATGCTTAGTCAAGAGATTTGGTCTGACTCCAGAGCAGTACAGGGTGAAGTTTAGAGGCACCCAGAAATTGTGTTCAAAGTCTTGAGTAGACTTTGTGGACGTTTCAGTGAAGGCACTGGAAGGCTGGATTGTTGGTAACACTGTTGACACATATGAGGGATTGTATAATTTGTTTTTGAAAGCACATATTTTGACTCATTGTGTAGAAGAGAAGTTACACCAGTATCTAGTGGACTCTAAGCTGACAGACCCCAGAGAGCTGGGGGAAGCAGCTGATGAGTGGGTGAGAACCCGGGTTTCCATCCAGCACCAGGGGAGTGACCAGAAGAAAGGAGGACAGGTCCCTCCCCAAGGGAAAGCCCAAGGGAAAGAAGGTCAAAAACAGAAGGAGTCCTCCAAAGACCCACAAAAACCTGAACAAGGAGGGGGGCCCCGAGCCAACCCAAATTCAAAGGGAGGGGGTATCATGGAAAGAATGGTAGGTTCTTTGATCCCTCAAAGGTGGGTAAGTGCTTTGACTGTAACCAGCCAGGGCACAAACAGGGAGATGCTGTCTGCGCCAAGAAGCTCCCCCCTAAGGGGCCATCCACAGGGATTGCCAGTGTAAGTGTAGGGGTGGAGAGTGTTGTCCCAGAAAGGGGTAGTCAGGTGGTGGAAGCAACCTTAGTGTCCCTGGGTGGGGGGAATATTGCAACCCTTGCTGCCTTACCGCTAAACATGGACAAGTACAGGCAGAGGCCTAAAGTGAATGGGACTGAGGTTGAGGCTATCAGAGACACTGGGGCTAGTGTAACTATGGTACTGGATGAGCTGGTGCCTCCAGAGAGGGTGGTACCTGGTGAGTTTCACCAGGTGACTTATACAGACAGCACTACCAAACTCCATCCTATGGCTGTGGTGGATTTGGAATGGGGAGATGTGACAGGGCCTATGAAGGTAGCTGTGTCAAGGGTGCTCCCAGTCCAGTGTTTACTGGGCAATGATCTTGAAGCCTCTGTGTGGTCAGAGGTGGAGAGAGGACTCCATATGAAAATATTGGAGCTCCCTGAGTGGGTATATGGTGTGACTAGGTCACAGACTAGCCAGAAGGGAGGGGCTGGACACTTGGACCCTGGAACAAAGGGCCAAGCATCCAAGCGACAAGGGTACGTGGGCCTGGTGAGCCAGCCCAGGGAACTCCAGAGGTGCAGGAAGAATCTAACCCTGATGGGGAGGATCTGGCCTCTGAGGGAGGGACTCCATCCCTGCCAGAGCTGTCAGATTTGGTAGAACTGACAGGAGCAGGTGGACCCTCCAGAGAGGAGTTCAGCAAGGGACAGAGAGACTGTCCCACCCTTGAGAGCTTGAGGCGGATTGTCTTCTAAGCAAGAGGAGGGGGATGACAGTGGGTTTCATAGAACTCTACTGGGAAGATGGACTGCTTTATACTGAGGCCAGAAACCTCAAGGAGGGGGCCACCAGGAGGTTGGTGGTGCCCCAGAAGTACAGAGAGTTCATCCTGACTTTGGGTCATGATATCCCCTTGGCAGGACATTTGGGACAGACAAAGACATGGAACCGGTTGGTGAACCATTTCTACTGGCCCCATATGTCTGAAAAGGTAAAGGAGTTTTGCAGCTCTTGTGTCGCCTGTCAGGCCAGTGGCAGGGCAGGGGGCAAGACAAAGGCTCCCCTAATACCACTGCCAGTGGTTGGGGTTCCTTTTGAAATGGTGGGGATGGACATTGTTGGTCCCCTGGACCCACCTACTGCATCAGGGAATAGGTATATCTTAGTGGTAGTGGACCATGTCACTAGGTACCCTGAAGCAATCCCTCCTAGAAACATTGATGCTCCTGCAGTGGCTAGAGCACTGCTTGGTGTGTTCACCAGAGTGGGTTTTCCGAAAGAGGTGGTATCAGATAGGGGCACGAACTTCCTGTCCAGCTATCTGACTGCTATGTGGGATGAGTGTGGTGTCAACTACAAGTTCACCACCCCCTATCACCCACAAGCAAATGGTCTTGTTGAGAGATTCAACAAAACCCTGAAGGGCATGATAAATGGGTTGTCAGAGAAACTCAGGAGGAGATGGGATGTTCTCCTCCCATGCTTACTGTTTGCCTACAGGGAGGTGCCACAGAAAGGGGTTGGTTTCAGTCCCTTTGAGTTGTTGTTTGGACACTCTGTGAGGGGGCCATTGAGCCTGCTGAGAGAGTCTTTAGAGAAGCCTCTTAAAGAAGCAAAGGACAATGTGCTTGACTATGTGCTAGGCCTGAGATCTAGAATGGCAGAGTACATGTGCAAGGCAAATAGGTAACTGGAGGCCAGCCAGGAGCTCATGAAGCACTGGTATGATCAAAAGGCTACTATGCCTGAGTATTCTCCAGGACAATTGGTGTGGGTGTTGGAGCCTGTGGCTCCCAGGGCCCTCCATGACAAGTGGAGTGGGCCCTTTCCAATCTTAGAAAAGAAGGGTGAGGTTATCTATTTGGATGACCTTGGCACCCCCAGGAACCCTCATAGGGTCCTGCATGTGAATAGATTGAAACCCCACCATGACAGGGCAGACATGACCATGTTACTGGTCACTGATGAGGGTGTGGAGGAGGAAACTGAGCCTGTGCCCGACCTCCTCTCCACTAATGTGCAAGATGGGTCAGTGGAGGGGGTTGTACTCTCTCCCAAGTTGACAGACCAGCAGCACAGAGACTGTAAGCTAGTGCTGGAGCAGTTTGCTGGCCTGTTCTCTTTGACCCCAGGCATCACTGAGTGGTGTGTGTACCACATTGACACTGGTGACAGCCTACCTGTCAAAAATAAACTGTACAGGTTGTCTGACCATGTCAGAGCCAGCATTAAAGCTGAGGTTGCTAAGATGCTGGAATTGGGGGTAATTGAACCGTCTGAGAGTCCCTGGGCCAGTCCAGTGGTGCTGGTACCTAAACCTAATCCTCAGGGGGACCCAAGGAGTTAAGGTTCTGTGTGGACTACAGAGGATTGAATGTAGTCACAAAGACTGCACGCTCACCCTATACCTAGAGCTGATGAGCTCATTGACAGGTTAGGGGCTGCTAAGTACCTGAGTACTTTTGATTTGACTTCAGGATACTGGCAGATTGCCCTCACTGATGGAGCAAAGGAGAGGTCAGCATTTTCCACACCAGAGGGACATTAGCAGTTCAAGGTAATGCCCTTTGGCTTAAAGAATACACCTGCCACCTTCCAAAGGTTGGTGAACAGGGTCTTGTCTGGGTTGGAACAGTTCAGTGCAGCTTATCTGGATGATGTAGCTGTATACAGTTCTACCTGGGGGAATAACTTAAGCCACGTAAGGGAAGTGCTTCAGGCCATGCAGCAGGCAGGCCTGACTATTAAGGCAAGTAAGTGCCAAATATGGCAGAGTTCTGTGGTGTACCTGGTCCACCTGGTAGGTGGGGGCCATGTACAGCCTCTCCAAGCTAAAATCCAAACTATTTTGGATTGGACAGCTCCTGTTACCCAGACTCAGGTCAGGGCATTCCTTGGACTGACAGGGTATTATAAAAGGTTTGTTCAAAATTATGGAACCATTGTGGGGCCCCTAACAGAACTCACTTCTAAGAAGAGGCCCAAAAAGGTGGATTGGACCCCAGAGTGTCAGAAGGCTTTTGACACTCTGAAAGCTGCTATGTGTTCAGCACCAGTGCTGCTGGCCCCTGATTACACAAAATAATTTGTGGTTCAGACAGATGCTTCAGAGCAAGGGATTGGGGCAGTGTTGTCACAGCTAAATGAAGAGGGCCTTGATCAGCCAGTTGCCTTTATTAGCAGGAGACTTCTTCCCAGAGAGCTGAGGTGGAGTACCATTGAGAGAGAGGCTTTTGCTGTGGTTTGGTCCCTGAAAAAGTTGAGACCATATTTGTTTGGGACTCACTTTCATGATTCAAACTGACCACAGGCCTCTCAGATGGCTCATGCAGATGAGAGGAGAATCCTAAGCTGTTAAGGTGGTCCATTTCCCTACAGGGAATGGACTTTACAGTGGAACACAGACCTGGGGTTGCCCATGCAAATGCAGATGGACTTTCCAGGTTTTTCCACTTAGCTGATGAGGACTACCAGGGTGTAGGTTAGTAACCCATCACCTTTCGTTTGGGGGGGCTATGTTGCAAAGTCATCCTGTGCCCTGGGCACCCCCAACTTTTGCTGACTGGTACTGGTGGTAACTGACTCTGACTGACCCTGGGCTCTGCCTAACCAGGCCCAGGGCCAGTGCTATGCTGAAAGAGACACATTTAGACTACAGTGAAAACACCTACATACACTAGGGTACACTATGGGTTGGGGTACCCCTGTGATTGGCATGACCTACCCTATAAGACCCTAGTACATAATAGGGCAGGGGATTGAAACCACCTATCAGTCCCTAGTATATAGTAGGGCATGGCAGTTTAGAGGCCAGCAGCCTTTTCTGCACTTGCATGTGTGCACTGCTGAAGCCTGAGGTCAGTTTAAAAGCAGCCCTGGGTTCCATGACTGCTTTTAAAAAGTAAATTGTGCCCAAACTCGACTTTGGTGTTTGGGGCACTTAAAAATGGATATCCTACAATGTTTTGGCATATTAGGAACCCCAGGGTCTCCCTAGGTGTCCCAGGGGTGGGGGGGTCAGGTATTTATAAGGTGGACCCTTATAAAAATGAGTTTTATATGCTCTGGGTTAAGTGAAATTTCACATTTCACTCCCCACATTGTGATAAAGTGCTGCCCAAATTCGACTTTGATGCTAGGAGCACTGTGGAGGGAGGATCTGCAATATTTCTACAGATTCAGAACACCTAAAGTCTCCCCTAAGTAGCCCATGGGGTGGGGGTCCTGTAGATATAGGCGGAGTACTTGTAAAATATGTTTTTATAAGGCCTGGTGCTGGAAAATAGCCCAAGTCATTTTTCCCATTGCAAATCCCATGCCACATAGGTTAACATGGCAAGAGGTTATTAACTAATAACTCCTGATAGGGGAATGATAGAACTTCCATTCAAAGACTTCCCAGAATGGTAGTGATAAATCCAACAATATGATATTGTTGAATTTCTCCTAAAATGTACAGACAAGAAGTTGTAAGACTTTCTTGTTTGTAGGTCCAGATTCAGCCTTCCAGGGGTCTGTCCTGATTGGTCAGAGTTAAGTGGATTAGCCAGGCTATTTTGAAGAGGTGATAAAGAGCCCCTGGGGTTAACCAGCTCTGCTGGGAGGGCAGTGTGCTGCTACACAGGAATGCCAGAGCAGGGGGAGGAGTCGTAAACCATGGTCTTCAAAGGAAAGGGGAAGGCCTCAGTGTCAGTTACCACTCTACTCTTTTGACCCCAAGCCAGAGCTATGATTAAGGAAGGCATGAGCAGATGCATGGGGGAGAGTCTTGGGAAAGTAGCCATCCTAGGGGTGTGTTTAGTCCGCTCTTAACTATCTGCTGGAAAATCAGCCATTATGAATTTGGAGGATTTGGTGCACTCTGGGACAAAATTGTGCCACACTCTACAGAATGTGGTCATAACCTTGGGGAGTTACCCTGCTCCCATTGGTCAGGAGTGACCTCCTGCTTGACCCAGAGAACTTGGAATGAGTATCTGAGAGGGGCAGAGTCTCTCAGATCTACTGCTTGAAACTTAAGAAAGCAAGACGTTGTGCCATGCTGAGAAGTTTGATGTGCAATTTCTAAGGCCTGCCCTCTGAGGACTGCACCATCTGGAACTACAGCCCTGTGGACTACCTTGCTGTGAAAAAGAGTAAAGAGTGGACTCCCTGCAAGCTACAGGTTAACAGAGCTCACCTGGATCATCACCACCAAGAATCCGCAACCTGGAAAACTACTAGTGGATTTGTAAGGGTTTTGTCCAAGTGGATTGTGGGAATTGAAGTCCTCAACTTTCAAGGACCATCTTGGAGCTTCCAGACCCTTGGAGTGAGTTTGAGACACGTTGGAACCTTTGGGGAACTTCAGGAAGAAGTTCCAGGAGTTTGGAGAACTTTGGAGCAACTTTGGAAAAAAGCTCCATAAGGGGACCGACTCAACCTGGTCAGCCAAGCCGCCTGCCTTCAACCGCGAGCCAGCCAAGCCATCCAGGTTCGTCCCGCTGAAAGCTCCGTAGGTCCGACTTCCAGAGTTTTACCGGGAGTAGAAGAAATCCGAGGCCGGCGAACCCTCACCAAATCCGGCCTGGTGAAGAGCATCGAGGGACCCCACGAGAAAAAACTCCAGAAAAGTTTCTAAGTCCGAAGGTAAAAACTGTGACCGGGACCTACCGCGAGGGGTAGCCGCTCAGGGCTCCATCGCGATCGGGCTGAAACTTTGACTTTGAGCCGGTCTATCGCGACCAGATGTCCCAATATGGTGCTATAGGTTTCTAAGTGCTATAAAGTGATAAATCTTTAAAAATTCATATCTCCGGTTCCCTACATTGGATGTTTGTCGTTTTGGTGTCATTTTAAAGATAAAAACATTTCCTATTTTTATAAATTGGTGTTGGATTTTTATTATTCATTGTGTCTTAATTATTTACTGAATTGGTGTTTTTAAATGCTTTACATACCTGTCTTTGAAGTTAAGCCTGCCTGCTCGCAGCCAAGCTACCAAAGGTTGAGCATGGGAATAATTTTCAAAGACCTATGATGAGTCCTATCATGTGTTAGTGCCTTATTGCCAGTGGCAGATATACATTTGCCCCTACTAATAATCCACTTTCCAACACTTGGTTATATCAGTCAGTGTCATTGTTAGGGAGGAGTTATTAGTGTTTGTGTACGTCGGTTTGAGATGTTTAGAGTTTGCTGTTTTAGTTTTAGTTATGTTAGTTCTTTGTTAGTAGTTGGTGAAGAGGGCTGTTGGCTTAGGTTTATGTGGGGAACTTTTCTGTTAAGGCAGTTAGATTGTTTCACTTGCACCCGAGTGCAGGTGGAGATTATTTTCGTAGGTAAATAAGGATGCAGGTTTTTTTCGATCATGTGTTAGTAGGACTCTGGAAAGGGTTTTGGGACAGTTTGGTTGGTTGATTTTGTGTGGGCTTATTTCCGTTTTATCATACTCTAGGGTGCGAATTGTAGGGTCCAGTTGAGACAGGTGGGGATGAGCCAGGTCTTCCTTGCTTTATTTATTTTTAGGTCATCCGCGATAAATCATATTCCTACAAGGAGTGAGTTCCATAATTTTGCAGCTTGGACTAAGAAGGAAGAGCCACCTATGGGATTCTTTTTGTGAGCCATTATAACCAGTTGTGGTGCTGGCCTAGAATGTAGTAACCATTACTTAAGAGTATTTTGTTATCTTGTTTTAAACGAAGAATGGCTCTTTTCCATTTTTAGGCTGTGGTTGATTTTGATGGTGGACCATCTCCCACTAGGGAGCCAGCAGGGGGCCTTAAAGGCAGGTGGGATGTGATCTCATACATTAACATGTAGAAGTTGTTTTGCAGATGGATTCTGGATTCTTTGTAGATGTCTCATGTTCATGACTGAGGTTAAGACTCCTTGGTATAGGCTGTTAGCATAGTCAGTACATGATAAGACCAGGCAGCTCGTTGCTTGTATTTTCTGTGGAAATCATAAGTGTGGGAAAATGTGTCTTAGGGACCTCATGGTATGGTGTTTGGATTTTATTACCTGTTTGTCTTGTGGTTTTATGAAGAGTGCTGTGTCCACAATTACTACTAGGTTCCTTACTTGTCTCGATATTTTTGGTTCTTGTCCACGTTCTTCCAGCAAGATCATCAGGGGGTTCTAGATAGTCCAGTCTCTGCAGGTCAGAATCTCTGTTTTTGAGATATTGAGTTTTACGTGGTCTGCATTTACCCAGTGGTCACCGCGTTTTAGACAATTACCTAGGTGTGAGACTATTATGTCATTGTGTTTCTCCAGTTTAAAGATTTATCGTCTACATAATTATAGCGCATGAAAAGAAAGGATTTGATGAATAATGGAGTGGTCTTATGTATATGTTGAAGAGGGATGGTAATATAAGGAGCCTTGAGGAAAGGAACCCCTGCCTTTTTCCTCCATGTACTGTTTGTGAAACAGGATATAGATATAATGCTTGACTTGTTGCTGAGGTATAAGGAGATCTAGTGGAGGAATTTCCCTTTAATGGGGATTTCATTTAGTCTGTGCAAGAGTTTCAATGGTGTATGGTGTTGAAGGTGGCGGATAAGTCAAGTAAGAGTAATGCTGCTCCCCCTTTTCTGTCAACTGAGGTTTTCTGGTCATTCCTAATCGAGATGAAGGCCATTTCTGTGCCTTTCCCTTGGCAGAAATGTTACCTAATATCTGTTAGAAGTTTTTTATATATGAGGTTTGAAATTTGATAAAAGTCTGCTATTTCTATTAGTTTTGTCAGGAATGATCAGTTTCAGATTGCCCTGTAATTGTTAGTGTCTGAAGGGTCCAGGTTGCTTTTCTTGATGAGTAGTTATATAAATGAAGTCCTATTTTCTATTGGGACCACGCCTGTAGTTAAAGAAGTGTTGATTTATTTCATTGCTGAGATTGAAGCGGAGGTCGACAGTACATGTATTAATTTGTTTGTGGTGGGTCTGATAGGGAACCAGCTAGACTACTGACTTTTACTAGATCATTGAACTCAGGAAGGGGCTGTTTATTGAATGAGGATAGGTAGGGTGACTTGTCCTTTGGATTATGTTCTTTCTGTTGGTGGTTGAGATGGGTGTTAGAGGTTTTGCTTAAGGGATACAGGTCTAGAATAGTTGCTAAGGTGGTTAGCCATTTGGTTGCACAAGTACTTTCATTGGGGAGTTGAGAGTCTGCATGTATGCTTGGTAGCGGAAATTTTACAACATTTTGTGTAATTCTTTAAAAGGGTGTTGCCTTCTCAGTTCTATTTGAGTAGGTCTGTCTTTTAGATTTTTTTATGGTGGATTTATAAATAGTGCTTTGTCTTTGTAGTTGTATTTTGCATTGATAACTTCTTTATTTGTGCAATTTTTGCTAAGGTTTGGCTAGTTTTCTTCTATATTTCTTCAATGATCCATGTTGTATTTTGTTTTCTTGCCCGTAATGGGGATGTCCAGGAAATTATTTTGTCATGACCTTTATTTATCCAGTCACATAGATTTTGTACTGTTGAGGTCTCATCAAGATTTGGGCTATCTGTGAGGTGGTTTTCAAGTACAACAATGTTCAATATGTTCCACTGTCTGTAGGTTGCTATGTGTAAGTACCAGTTGTTTGTGCATTTTGAAAGGACGCTATAATTAAAGGAGAAGAGGTGGTGATCACCACAGAGAACAAGGGTAATGGGTTTTAAGCCCTACTGAAATTTAGTTAGGTAGTGGCATTTTTGATTTGTCAAACTATATGTTAAGGTCCCCAAGTATACACACATTAAGAAGTTTCATGGTCATGTCTCATGTAGCACATAGGTGGCTATCAGAGATAGAGATCTGTTTTTGATGGCAGTCTGTATAGTAATAAAAATATACAGGAGAAGGTTGAAACGTGGCTGCCCTTTACCAGCAGTGACTCACAGTCTGCAAGCTTTATGTCTTGGTTTTATTGACTGTTATTGGTTCATTGAAGTTATTGCCAAGCCTCCTCCCAATTCCATTGACAGTTCTGCATGTGACAGCACTATCCTGCTGGGATTGTCTTCATAAGCATTTGTCCTATGTCATCATGCAGTCACATTTAATACATGAAAAGTAAGTCTGGTTTGTGGTAATTTACCAAGTCATGGATTACATCTGTTCCTTGCCATGGATCGTGCATTGATGAACATACGGTGTATGGGGTGGTTGTTGTGGCATATAGGGGGAGGTTGGGGCAGGGGGTTATGGTGGTTTGGAGGCTGCTTTAGCCTTGAAATAGAGCAAGTGATCAGGTCTGTGGTTTAGATGTACTTTGGTGACCATGATGCCTATTGCAAATGGATGAGGTGCGGTTGAGGTGATGCCCCTCTAATGAGGTGACGCAGGAGTTTGGGGCCTCTGAAGTTGTCACAGGTTTTCCTTTAATAGTTGTTCTCCAGTTCCATGAAAATTAGTAGTAGAGATTTGAAAGGAGTTTTTAGGGAGGAGCAGTGCTTAATTTGAGCCAGTGGTTTCCTGTGCTCAGCACCGGCACTTAATCATCAACATCAGCGCTTTTCATGAGCACCAGTTAAGGATACATTCATTTATGGTAGGCATGGGTAGACTCACAGGATGTTGAGCTGAGACTCGAACTTGGTTCCCCAGCTCCGAAGTTGGCAACTCTGGCCATTACGCCACATCCTCTCCCCACTTTCATGGTTAGTAGTTGGATCTGTTTTAGGCAGTGCTAGCAGGAGAAATATGCTGGTGAAAGCTGCCTCCTGATGAGAGCCTGGCACTTATCTTTTTACAAATTAACCACTGGAATGTGATAATCTATATGTTCGGAATGGGTGGTTATCAGGTTGGTTAGTGTTATGTACCAGTTTTGATTTTGACTGTGTTGTGTAATGGTGTCGGAGGGGCAAGCAGAAGAAATTGTTTGGAAGGGGCGGTGCTCTTGTTGTCTTTTACAAATTTTCTATGTTTAAGGTATATTAGTGGAAGAGAGGATGGGTTGGGATCTGGCTTGAGAGTCCTGAATCCTGCTACCAAGTTTATTAGTGGTTGTTTTTCTTAATTTTGCGGAGGTGGGAGGGTGGGAGGAAGTTGATTGTCGGATGTTTTTTGTCTTTGATGAATGTGCTTTTAAGAGGGTGGTATCAACGGGTGGAATGTAACTGTCTCGTTATATGAGAATGTGATAATGATTTTGTGGCTGCATTAAAAGTGGAGTGATGGCGAGAATACAGGCTACAGGCAGGGGATAGACAAAGGAGAATGTGTCTTTTGTGGTTGAAGTAAAAGAACAGGGAGTGGTTGGGAGGTTCTCCCCTTATGTGTTAGGGCAGGCAGAGCTATGTGTGAGGTTTCAGAAGGAGTGGTTGGTTGGATAGTTGCAAATGGCACTGAAAAGAGAGTGAAGGAAAGTAGTGGATAGCGGTGGAAAGGCAGATAGTCCTACGGGAGTTTGGCAGGTAGGTTAAGGTGTTTGAGTTGTAAAATGGTGAAGGCGGAGATTAAAGGGAATATTGGTGTGTTTTTGTTGAATGGAGGGCGGCGGTGAAAGTAGAGTGGAAAAAGTGTGCTTGGTTGGCAGGTTTGGGTAAAGTATTGGGCTGTCTGTTTAAGTGTTGGGGCGTTTATGTATTTAATTGAAATGCTACTGGAGTGATGTGTAATAAAAACAGTAAAACAAAAACATCAGCATATAATGTATTCTCCTGTATTTTCTGAATGTCACTTCATAACCCTCGATAACCTACACTTTTAAGCATGAATTCCACACGTTTTAGCTAAGTAAATATGAAGATCAGCGGCGTTCGACACAGTCTCCCACCGCACCCTAATACGCAGACTCTATGACGCAGGAATCCAGGACAAGGCCCTCAACTGGATCCGCTCCTTCCTCTCCGGCAGGACGCAGCGGGTCAGACTCCCCCTTTCCTCTCGGACCCCACACCTACCACCTGCGGAGTCCCCCAGGGCTCCTCCCTCAGCCCGACGCTCTTCAACGTCTACATGGCTCCACTCGCCCCCATCGTCAGAACCTACGGACTCAACATCGTGTCATACGCAGACGACACCCAGCTCATCCTCTCCTATCCAACGAGCCCAACACCGCCAGACGCAACTTTCGAGAAGGCATGGAAGCCGTCACCAAATGGATGAAAAACAGCTGCCTACAACTAAACACCAACAAAACAGAAGTACTCATCATGGGCCCAAATCCCGATGCCTGGAGCGACACCTGGTGGCCCCCCGCCCTCGGAAACCCGCCAACCCCCACGGACCACGCACGCAACCTGGGAATCATCCTGGACTCCGAGCTCAAAATGGACCGCCAGATCAACTCTGTCTCATCTTCCTCCTTCCACACCCTCCGCCTCCTTCGTAAGACCTTCAAATGGATCCCCCTCGAACACCGAAAGACCGTCACTCACGCCCTGGTCACCAGCAGACTCGACTACGGCAACGCACTCTACGCCGGAATAAACAAAAACCTCTCCCGCAAGCTACAGAACATCCAGAACGCCGCCGCAAGACTGGTCCTCAACCTGCCAAAACACTGCCACATCTCCCAGCACCTGCGCACACTCCACTGGCTCCCTGTCGAGGCGAGAATCACCTTCAAGATGCTCACCCACGCACACAAGGCCCTCCACGGCACCGGACCAGCATACCTGAACAGCCGACTCAAATTCCACGCACTCCAAAGGACCCTACGATCAGCCCAGCTCTCCTACGCCGTGGTCCCCCGCACCAGAAAGACCAGATCGGGAGGCCGCTCCTTCTCCTTCCTCGCGGCCAAAGCATGGAACGCCCTTCCGCTCCACCTCAGACAGACAACATCGCTCCCCATCTTCGCAGAAACCTCAAAACCTGGCTCTTCGACAGACCCCTCCTTGATGGATGGAACCTGCACCCCCACCCCTAGCGCCTTGAGACCCTTACGGATGAGTAGTCGCGCTTTAACAAACCCCTGATTGATTGATTGAAGACAATATGGGTGCAGTGAAAAAAACATGGAATCAACGAGCTGTTTCTTATTACAAAAGGTGTGTAGTGCAAAAGTTACAGAAAATTGCTCCGCAAAAGTATAATCATCGCAAACACACCAGACAGACGATGCTCTGCAATTTCACCACAATTTCTCCTTTTTTTAAATTTCACAATGCATATCACTACATACTAAATATAATTAAGGTGTTAGCTCTTACAGCACTCATCTGAAGCAACTAACTTCATTTGGGTTATGCCTATAATTTCCCCAAATGAGTACAAGCCTTGGCTGGAACATAAGCTATAAAATAAATTTTAGGAACATTGCAGCACTGGATAAATCGGTCACAGTACTTTTATGGATGTCTGACCTAAAAAGAGATGGGAACAGCCGTAGAGCAAGAATCAGGGCAACCTACCACAAAACGGCCACCTAGGTAGCAGGCTGTTCTAAGAATATTTACAAAATGCCTGAACGCCTTTAATACGCCGGTCAGGGGACAGCTAATAGGTTTAGTAGTACAGCACGAATAAGGTGATGGCGCCCCGTGTATCTCACGTCCCCCGAGCACTAAGTCCTTATCTGGGAGGCATTTTGAGAGGTTTCATTTTAAAAGCCTCATCTCCGCAGCGTTGAAGGCCTGCCGCGAAGCAGTGATTCCATTACACATACGGAGGATTTCTTATTTTTTTAAATATCCAATAACAACATCCTCCCCTTGCACCTTTCACATCAATAGAAAACAGATTTATTTGTGAGCGCGCGCTTTCTCATACTGTAATTTGATAACCATAATGCCGATAGGTTAATCTCATTGATGAAGTACCCTGAGCGACTGTATTTAATGCAGCTTACCCTGTAAAAGTAACCTGATTTACTGAGGACTCCTTCACCTCCAGCGGCAGGGGAACAGCTGCTAGTCTCTGGCCCTGTGCTCAGGAATATAATTCCGCGGCTGGCATGAAACCCAGGGGCGGTGCTGCTACCGCGGGATTGATTCGTGCTAACAAGGTAACAGAGGCTATCTCCAGTTCGGATACAGATGACGACCGCTCGCGGACAGATGACTCGGGTGAATTTACATACGTGGAATGCGCCTCGTGCCCTTATGGAGAGTCTTTTTACGTGGATTCATAGGGGCAGATTTACAAGGCCCTTGCGCCACTTTTGCGTCATTTTTAACGGGAAAAGTGACGCAAACGTGGCGCAAGGGCCTTGTAAATAAGCCCCATAGTCTTTGGTCAGAGAAAATCAGACATGGAATCACCCCCCCACAAAGGATCAAAACAAAGGTGACATCTTTCCAACCACACATTCTACACTGTACACACCCTACACTGTGTAGTGTGCTACTCATGTAGGCAAGTGTGTGAGCCCCTTGTAGAGTCAGGGGCCCTGGGCCCACACACTTTGGGCCTCATTTATGAAAAGTCACGCATCGCTGCGTGAAAACAGCGATGCGTCACTTTTCATTGCGCCCTCCTTGCGACACCAATGATGCGTCATATTTACAGTATGACGCATCATGTCGCAAGGAGTTACAGATACGTCAGTATTTCTGACGTATCTGTAGGCGCAAAAATACCGCATTGCTGGAGTGTGTCACAAAAGTGACGCAACTCCAGCAATGTGTCCTTTCACATGGGGCAAGCCCCATGTGAAAGGGCCTGCGTCAGTCTTATGCCTGCCATGAGGCAGGCGTAAGATATTGACGCATTAGGGTCAAAGAAATGGCGCAGTGAAATCTTATAGATTTCACTGCGTCACTTCTACGACCCTTTCTTGCGTCGGAACGCCCCCCCTGCATACATTATACCTGGCGCAGGTATAATGTGGCGCAGGGGTTTACAAAGTGACGCATCTACCTAGATGCGTCACTTTGTAAATTTGACGCACCATGGCGCATTTTTACACTGCTGGTGCGTCACAAAAAGTGACGCACCGGCAGCGTAAAAGTGACGCAAGGGCTCATAAATAAGCCCCTTAGTAAATAAGGACACAGACATGCTTACTGAACTGGCCACGAGCTCGAGTGCTCGGGCCCTTATATTAACAGGCACACGTCACTTGTGACGCCTGTGTTGGATGGGTGTGTGGTGGGTGTATGGACAGCCCTCGAAGGAGTGGCTGATAAACCAGAACCTGCTGAGACACTAGAACATGTCCAGCAGGACCCTACGGGGCATATTACCAAGGATTTGCGATAATTATCGCAAAGCGCGCTTAGCGCTGTTTTTTTTATCGCCGGCTATCGCTGGGTTTCATTGCGGAGATAACGCGTTATTATCAACGCTTATCTCCAAGGCGATAAAAAATCCAGCGATAGCGGCGAAACCCAGCAATAGCGCGAGAAATCCAGCGATAAATTCACTGCGCTAATGAAAAGCTCGCTAATAGGCAGGTGAGGACTTAACCTTACAATCCACCTCCCATTGACAAGATGGTTAAGTCAAGTTTTTAACAGGTGTTAAATTCCAGCGATAATCGCGGTTAGCGCGACTTTTTTTATCGCTTCGCGGGCATTGGTAATAGGGGGAAGTTGTGTTTGCGACTGTTTGCAGTCGCTTTTAGTTGGGAACGCCTACTTTGCATGTCATTAGCGATAAATATCGCTAACATGCAAAGCGGCACCAAAACGGTCGCTTTCGCCATAAAGCTGTCGCTAACAGCTGTTAGCGACAGCTTGCTAATAGGGCGATAGAAATATCGCCGCTTTAGCGGCAAAAAGTGCCGCTAAAGCGGCGATAACACCCTTGCTAATATGCCCCTACATTCCTCCCAAACTTTATTGACAAAGAAAAAAAAAGTCCAACCTGTGAGAATGAATGAAAACAACTAAAACAATACAGTCTCACATCCTTGAGAGGCAGTCCACAGGACAGTGGTGGACAGGTGCAGCTGGGAGAACCCGGGCATCTCGGCACGCATCCTTTGTCTAACCAGAACACCTCTGGATAGGAAGACTGTGCTGACTGAATCCGGATCCCTCAGCTTCACGTTAGTTGGGTGACAGTCCACTTATGTGATGTTGATCAGCCCGGCGTGCTCTCGCTGTGATGCAATTAGTGTTAAAAGTTAAAACTTGCGGCATCAGGAGCATAGGTGGAATCTGCTGTGGAGCTTTTCTCCTGTGGGTGTCCTGACTTTGGGAAGGTGAATCTTGTCGGGACTGGGATGCCATAGACAATGCTTGGAACATGTTCCTCTGAAAGCCCGGTGCCTCCGGCTAACTTGTCAGTGGAGCAGCTTCCAAACCATCTCTCGTATCAGGATACCTTTGTACTTTTTGCTTGATTGCAACAGGACTGCATGGACTGTGCAGGACTATGTGTGGGCCACCTGGGGGCCGCTACAGGATCGCCGACACAACCACAGATGAGTCGTTTGTGCAAACCGCAGGGTGGATGACACATAGTCGGCGTGCTTACTAACAGGACCCAGGTGTGTGTGGGCTGTCAGATAGTCTCTGGACCCTCACGATGTCAGGAGCACCTTCTTGGTGTCTTGGTGGGTTTTAGGGATTAGGCTCCACTTGGATGGTGAAATACTCCTTTGGTGGTTATGGTGATACCCATGGCACTGATAGATGTGTTTGCCATATAGATGACCTGGACGACAGGTGGTGATGACTCGCCTGGAGTGAGGATGACTGCGGGGACTTCGCAGCCACAGCTCGGTGTACTTGCTGGAGCTGTACCTCTCCTTGGGCATGTGCTGTTGTGATCAGGTATGCCATCTGTCTCAAGAAGCCGATGCTTGGGAACTGATGAGCTCACTGGGAAGCGTAGGGGGAGAGACGCGGTTTGCACTTACTGGCGGCTCAAAGTGGTTCACCCATTGGGTTGTCTCCAGGGACGTCGCTCTGCCTCGGTGGCTGACTTGAATCTGCGGGTGCACTCTTGTAGTACGAGTCTTCATTCATATGCCCTTGTTGATCTCTCCAGGGCACCTTTGATCGTCAGGTTGCTCAGTGTGACAGGATTATCACTCTTCTTCTCTTCACGATGTGACATCGTGCCTCACTCTCTTCTTGCTTGCTGTATGTTGTGACATCCAGCCACATCGCATGTCTTCGCTACATATGCTGCAAAGTGGCGATAGGCCACGTGTTGCATGTCTGCTCTGCACATGCTGAGAAAATGGCGTCAGGCCATGTGTCACCAGTTCTATTTCCATGGAGCTCTTGCTGGTCCAGTCCTGTCTGGAGGACTGGGCGTCTTCTCCTCTTCGTGTTGCGATGGTGGCAGAATACGACCACCAGGTGGCGTTGTCTCAGCCAGTCTCTGCTTTCCTTCAAATAGATGTCCACACTGCAGCATGGGAACTGAAAAACCTCTCATGCCACCACTCCCCCTATTGTGAGTCTGTGCAGTGAATGTGGCTACAGTTCAGGGTCATGTTTAATGGTGCTTGTCGACATTCTTTTGAAGGGTCCACTTTCTGGGAGGAGGCAATGCCCCTATTCTCACTTCCCCGCTGACTCTGCTGCTGCAGGCAGTGTGTCAATACAGCTGAGCCTCTTACTCCCCATGTCTGTGGTTTACTGGCTGAGGCATTGCTGTGAGCTACTTGGGGGCTCTTTGCTGCTGCTGGTCTCCTTCATTTGGAGCTGCAGCCTTTCATCCTCCAATGCTGCATCAACCGCTCTCCTTTCTACTTTGCTTGTGGTGGTGGCAACTCGCCACCAGGGAGTGCATGCTGTGTTCTTTTGGCTGGCTTCTTTTGCTCAGGCTGGGACTGTCTCATTCACATCACCTCGCCCCAGCACACCTACCCTCCTGCTCCAGTGAGTGAGGACAGGCAGGGTGGAGTACCAATGTTCAAGACAGCGCTGGAGCGGCAGTGCGGCTTATGTGTTCTTTATTTCACTGGGGACCCTTCTGTGCGTCACTTACTGTCTGCTGGGCAGGGATGAGGTGCAGTACAATGGACTAGCACTGCAGCCAACTGTACTTTCAGGCCATGGCAGTCTCCCTGATGCAGTGGCGCTGAAGCTGCAGGTACAGGGGGCTTTCTTCAATGCTTGTGCGGGGGCCTTGAATCCATGCAACTGGCAGCTTGGCAGCTGCATTGTCTTTGCACGGTTGAGCCACCTTATTTCTTGTCACTAGTGCGGTGTGACAGGGAACCGCTAGATGGCATAGCAGTTACTTCGCATGGGTCACAACAGCTATACTAACACTGCGGGGCATGATACTGATTCAGGCTCATGTATCTGTGCCAGCCTGAGGCGAGGTTGTGGATGTGGCACTGTAGCCATTCTTCATTGACTCGCGGCAGCTTCCCTAATGCAACGGGTTGACTCATTGCTGACGTGCGGCCTAAATTTTCACCCTTTGATCAGGAGATCTGTGTTTGGGTGGGGGTCAGGACCACAAGGGGAGATGGTCATGGGGTCGCAGGCACATCAACCAGCCCCCTTTATGGGTGTGCCTTGGTGGTCTTGGGAGAGGGCAGGAACCGCTTTACCCCCAGGTTACCCTACATATTTTTGGCCAGCCATCTCTCCCTGGTAGGGCACCAGCTCAAGAGGGGACCCCTGGGTCAGCCACAGGATGACGCAAACAGCAAGACTTCAGGAGAGGGGCCGGGTGGGGGAAGAGCATCACCCAAGCCACAAGGGCAGCCACCGGATGGCGCAAGTGGTAAAAACCCGGCAGAGTTGTCGGGCACAGGGGCGGCATCGCAAAAGGGCAGTGCTGGAGTGAGCAGCAGCAAGGAATAGGGGAACAGTGAAAGGAAGGACAGTGCAGGGAGCAAAGGGGCGGGTCATGCAAGTGGCGTTGCAGCCCTTCTTGGGGAAACTGTTCCCACCAAGGCCTGGGCTGGGGGGACATCACATGGGGTGGTGGGGGCAACCGGCAAGTCAGTGTTTATGCCTTCCCCTGGGGATCCGTCTATCACAGCTTGGTGGGCAGGCCTAGCCAGTCTCATTTCCCTAACAGTGAAAGAGAGGATCTGGCACAAGGAGTACATCGATATCTTCTCACTCCTGGAAGTACGTCAAGCAGGGTTAGATCTGACCTCACAAGACAAAAAGGAAGAGGACAGGAAGGATAGGTAGAGAGGAAGGGTGGAGAGATCAATTGAAAATTAGTTTCGGGCCTTCAGAACCCTCAGCAAGTGTTTTCTTGGAGAAATTCCACCAGAGCACAGCTGCCCTTTTCTTGCACGAGCAAAAGGTACATGAGGCTCAGCAAGAATACCAAGGGAACGCCTGGCTCCTTTACGGCAAGGGCTTTAGGGAGAAAATGCAAACCTGGCTTGTGATAAAATGGGGCCATCAGGACATAGAAGGCTTTACTAATTATATAGCAGCAGCCAGGGAGGGGGTAAGCATGCAAGAGCACCCTTTTCGTAACACACACAAAAAAGGGAGATACAATGGGCCCCTGCAAGGGAACAAGGCCAAAGGGAACACTGGGATGAGGACTGGAAAAAGCCGCTACGCAACTTGCTGGAGGTATGATAGGGATTCATGCAAATGGGGTCATGCTTGCAAATTTAGACATGCCTGTGGCAACTGTGGCAGGGCACACCTGCTGCACAAATATATTGATATAGCAGAGGAGATCAGAATGCCGCTACCTGAGGAGAAGACAGAGGGCCCAGCCACACAACTGACCTTCTTGGGGATCGAGCTGGATAGAAAGGAAGGGTTGTGGAGGCAGCCCAGGGCCAAGGTGGAGGAGCAACAACAGATAATAACAAGGAAGAAGGCCACGCTGGGTGAGTATAGTAAGGATGACAGGCGAAAACCATGTAAGTAGAAGTTGTTTATTGATGGCTACACGGTAGACAGGAACCTCCTCAACCAACGCCAACCATTGTCTGATTCAGCCCGTATTTTCAAATAATACATTCTACAACTTGACATCATCCCATAGAAACACTAGAATCCCTGGGAGAGAATGGTACCAAGAAACAGCATTGACTAAATTCTACTCCCAGTACTACATATCCTTCCTCCTTCTTAACAAAAATATAAAAGAAAAAAAACAAAGGAAAACAAACATTGCAAAACACAAACACAAAACAATGCAAATGCAGAGTAAATACAAATATATTCACGAAACCTACCAGGAGTAACTCTGGTTCTCGAGCTTCTCCTGGGAATATTTCCATTGGACACCCTGCTTCTCTCATCATTACCACCATGACTAGGTACAGAATCACACCCAACACCACCATACACGCCCACTTTCCTCTCCTTTACCTTGACAATTTTACAAAGATTCCACCAATGACCTCCAACCACCTGAACGGCATTACTTCCCACATTCGTGACAGTTGTAGGTGTCCCAAACGTGTTTTGGCCCTTCTTCACAGATCCAGATGATCTGATGTGAACCATGTCACCCACAGCCAAAGGAACCAGCTTAGTTCCCCTTTTTTGGTTATATCATTTTTTCTGTTTGGATTGCGTTTTCAGCACATTTTCTTTCACAATCTCCATGAGACTCACAACATCAGAATCTGATTTGAGCCACTTACTCATTCATCCTGGTCTAAAACTCGTGTTCGCTTTCCTACCCATCAATAACTTGAAAGGTGAAACCTTGGTGGTGGAGTGTGGTGTGGTCCTATAGAACCACTGCATACTGCCCAATGAACTTAGTAACATCATGGTTATCTGACATGGCCCACCTCACACACTCACCAACAACTCTGTTCATCCTCTCCACAAGACCATTTGTTTGTGGGTGATAAAGGGAGCTTTGCACATGCTTTATTCCACATGCATCCATAAACATCTGCAGTTCTTTACTCACAAACTGAGTCCCATTATCAGAAACAAGAACTTCAGGAAATCCTTCCCTCATACACACTTCTTTCAAAAACACCACACTCGCTGCACTGGGATCTTTTACCAACTCGATCTCTGGCCACTTTGACGCATAGTCGCCCAAAACTAAAATAAACCTTGAACCACCTGGCAAGGCATCGATAGGTCCCATAACATCAATTCCAAGTTTGACCCAGGGCCCAGAGGGACATTCCACAGGAAACAGAGAAGGGGTCGCTACCTTCAAGCTTTTGTTTGCACATTCGCACACCACTAAATTCTCAACAACATCATTAACCTCAGTATCCATGCCAGGACGCCCAAATCCTTCACGGATGCGTTGTTTGGTAAGCGTCACACCCATGTGACCATCATGAACTTTTGATATAATGACCTGTCTTAAAGAATGATGAGGAATAAGTTTGTCAGAGCGCAACAACATTCCATCTTCCAAAGATATTTCTGTTTCGACTTTACAATAAGGCTGTAGAAGAGGGGACAACACTTTCTCTTTGGGCCATCCCTTCTTGACCAAATCACAAACTTGTTGTAACAATGTGTCATTTTTCAACGCATTCCTCCAATCTTCTTACGCACCCATTCTGAGAACAGGTACTTCTAATGCAGCAACAAAACAGTCTTCAGGGTCCTCCTCATACAGATCATGAAACTCTGAGCCCTCACTTTCATCACATCCGAGGGGAAAACGGGAAAGAAACTCTGCCCTACTATTCTTCCCTCCAGACATGTATGATACATCAAAATGATATTGCATCAACCTAGAAACCATCCTCACAATCCTAGGAGTGCAGCATTTGCTAGCTCCAGCACCAAGTATGTTGACTAATAGATTGTGATTGTCCTTAGACAGAACCTTCTGCTCCATGGACTTCTCCACAGCCCACAGGTAAGCCAGCAGCTCCTTTTCAATGACGGAGTACTGTAGTTCTGCATCTCTGAGTACTCTTGAAGCAAAACATGTAGTGTTTTCTTTGTCCCCATAACCTTGAGTCAAAATGGCATCCAACCCAACCTGGCTGGCATCCACTGTGATACAACAGGATAGGTCAGAATCAAAAGGCTTAAGAGGTCCACTCTTGCTCAGACACATTTTGACTTGTTCAAATGCAGAAGCACACTATTAGACCACTCAAACTTTACCCCTTTTTGAGTAAATTACTGATGGGCTGTACAATGGTAGCAAAATCTGGTACAAAACGCGAGTAATACTCGAAGAGTCCCAACAACGATTTGACACCTGTCTTGTCACAGGGTGTGGTGGCACCAACAATGGCCTCCATGAGTCCCTTCCTGGGCTTGATCCCTTCGTGTGAAATAAGATGACCCAAATATTCCACTTCTTCACACAGGAATTTGCACTTCTCCGACTTGAGAACCACACCATGCTTCTCAAAAATCTCGAACACTTAATGTAATGTAGCGGCATGAGATTGAATGTCCTTAGCAAAAATCACAACATCATCCTTAAAATCTAGTTCATCATGCACACTGCTCAACAAGTTTTGCATGACCCTCTGAAACACAGACGCAGCAGACACCAGTCCAAAAGTCATGCGTCTAAACTGAAAGGTCCCCAGAGGTGAAACAAATGCCGTCAATGGTCGTGAATCGGGATGTAATTCAATTTGATGATTGGCGTTAGCCAAATCCAGTTTAGAAAAAAATCTAGCACCTTTAACACATGCAAACAGGTCACTAATTTTTGGTAGTGGATGTGAGTCAACCCAGATTTCTTTGTTAAGTGACCTCAAGTCAACACAAACACGTAACCGTCCACACCTTTTCCGTGCTACAACAAAGGGAGACAACCATAAAGAAGACTCACTAGGCTCAATAATCCCCTTGTCAAAGAGGGGCAAACGTTCTTTGTTGAGATCTTCCCTCACACTAAAAGGAACTCCCCTTAACTTGTGCTTCACAGGAACGGCACCCTCCTTCACTATGATTTTGTGTTTAAAACCACAAATCTTTCCTAGATCTTCACTAAATACGGAGGGAAAAACTTTTTTTCACTTGCATCCTGTTTCATCGCAATCAACCACCAAGGCTTGCTCTTTGGCACCGGGTCTCAGTATCATCCCAAACAACCCCTGATGGAACCAGCCTAAGATGTTTAAACCCTTGACCACCACATAGACCTTACCCTTGATCTTTCACCCCCTGAACACAAGTGTGTCTTCTATATAGCCCAAAAGGTCAATTTTGCATCTTTCATAGGAAACTGGGGAATGGTCTGGCTGGCTCAACTCACGATCACACCACGTTTCCTCAAACAATCTTTGCGTGTTCATAGTTATTCTGGCACCTGAATCCACCAGTATTTTGAGAGTTTTTCCCCCAACACTCACTTCAACAATGGGGTCAATACAGCGAGACGGATCGCCCTCTATGGGTTCATTCTCCTCAGACAAAACAACCATCTGCACATCTGTGACTACAGAAATTACTTCAGAATCTGATTCCTCATCAGACTCAACCACTCACGCCACAGTTTTCTTTTGGCTCTTCTTCTTCAAACACACCTTTGCAAAGTGTCCCGTTTTCCTGCAAAAATTGCACACCACATTGGCCGCAGGAGACCCACCACCTTTAACATATGGGTCATTCCCACACCGAAAACACATGCTGTTGGGGGCAGCATTGATACTATTACTCTTGGTTTTGTTGTCAATAACCTTGTTTTGGCGAACATTCTTTAGTTTTGATCTGTTGTTCACTAGCGTCTTGATAGCTTCAATAGGTTTGTCATCCAACTCCCTCAAGGAGACCTGAGAAACCTCAATGCTTTTAGCCACCTTCATGGTTTCCTCCAATGAGGGATTTCCCATCGCTAGCAGCTTCTGTCTTATTTGCTTGTCTTTGCAATGGCATACAAACTGATCCCTGATAAGTTGGTCAGTAAAATTCTCAAATAAGCAGACAGATGCTAATCTCCCCAACACAGATATATACGAGTCCACATCCTCACACTCCAATTGCTTTCTCTTGAAAAACTTATGTCTTAAAACCATAAGACTTGGTTGTTTGTCAAATCTATTCCTGAGTTTGAGAACAGCATCTTGGTATTTGTCAACATTGCTACCCTCCTCATGTGTTGAATCAGGTAAGTGCTTAAATATAGACCTCCCTTCAAACCCCAAGGAATGAAGTAATAAACACTTTTTTCACTCAGCACCGAATCTCAAAGCGCCTATGGCGCCCAGATACGTTTCAAATGCATCAAACCACACTTCCCACCTAACAGGTGGCTCACCTGGGCTGTCTAGGAATGAAGGGGTAGAAGTACCGGCTTGCATGGTACACATGAGAAGGATTATATGAGTGCAAATAAATGTTAACAGAAAGCGAGCAGTGGTATGCGCTGATATATTAGACAGTAAAACTCAATACTGTCTCTAGTAGTATAAACACCAGGTAATACAAGAATGATACAGGTTGACCCAAAGTAGAAGTATGTTTGAACAAGGCAGAATAATGAATATATATATATATATATATATATATATATATATATATATATATATATATATATGTATATATTTTTAAACAACCTAAAAGAAGGGTGTGCGAATCACTGTGATCCCCACTGCAGGATATGAAGAATTTAAGCACTTTCTTCACATACAAGCTTTGCAGAAGAAGAGAACAGGTGTGTGAATCACCGTGATACACACTGCAGAAAGTAAATGAAGGGAACAAATTCTATGCATTACAGTCTTAGAAAAGGAAAAATGGGTGTGCGAATCACTGTGATCCGCTTGAAGATGCACACAGCAAAATATGCGCTGCACTGAAGTAGAAATATATTTCCAAAACAAACGAAAATTAACATGTGCATAACAAAATGCTGTGCAGCACCAGTTTTACTGTGGATACTCTCAGGGTCTCGTGTAGCTCGATGTTGCCTTAGTAACAGAATTTGACCAGGGCTGCGGCTGGCACAGAGCAGGCACAAAGCGTTGCGGATGTTGTGACACAGAGCAGGCACGAAGCGTTGCGGATGTTGTGGGTGTTGCCTTGGTGACTGAAGTTAACAAGACCTGCGTCTGACACCGAGCAGGCGCGAAGCGTTAAGTACGTTGTGGGCGTTGCCTTGGCGACCGAAGTTAACAAGGCCTGCATCTGACGCTGAGTAGGCACGAAGCGTTGTGGGTGTTGCTATGGCAACCCTGGGGGAAGCAAATATGAAGCGGAAAAGCCTTCCCCAGTGACGTCATCCCCGCCCGTCCCCCAGCGGGCAGGCAAATCGCAGAAATATTGGCTGGAAACACACATCTCTGCTACCCAGGGAGATGCGCAAGGAAAATCTCAACAACAAATGAACTCACTGTGTCAGAGGGGAGCAGATGGTCTGTAGTGGACTCCCCACCTCTGCAGTTGCTGCACTCACAAGATTGTCAGCAATGAAAATAGATGAAACCGGGGCCGGTCAAACAGCGGCGGTATCCTCCCAGTAAAGGGAAAGCGGGCCAAAACAGCTGACAGCTCCATCAGCACTCATCCAGTGAAATGAGACGGGTGTAGAAGCTTGGAGGATTTCGCACGCGTGGGGTCACAATGTTGCCGTGTAGCCAGCTCGTCACCAGGAAATTGTCGTAAGGACGACAGGAGAAAACCAAGTAAGTAGAAGTTGTTTATTGAAGGCTACACGGTAGACAGGAACCTCCTCAACCAACGCCAACCGTTGTCTGATTCAGCACCCACTTTCAAACAATACATTCTACAACTTGACATCATCCTATAGAAACACTAGAATCCCTGGTAGATAATGGTGCCAAGAAACAGCATTGACTACATTGTACTCCCAGTACTACAGTGAGATACATCAACTACTAGATAAGCTGAACTTTGCCAACCAGGTGGTCCCAACAGGATGACCATTTACACAGCGTTTGGCATAGTTGACCAAGGGCATGAAAAAAAGACATCAAAGTGTGCGACTTACCCAGGGAGTGAGGGAGGACCTGGCACTGTGGGCCGTCTTCGTAGACACCTTTAACAGGACACTTATGTGGTGCGAGCCATGAGTAACAGCCAAGTAATTAGAGCTATTTACGGATGCCGCTGGTAGCGAGGGCTTTGGGGCCATATTGGGCTCGGCATGTGCAGCTGCCCGGTGGCTGGAATCCTGGCACTCAAAAGGGGTCACCGGGAACATCACACTGCTTGAACTCTTCCCCATCATCGTTTCCTTTACCAATTGGCAGGACAGGCTCACCAACAAGCAAATCTCACTGTGGGTAGACAACCATGTGGTAGTACAAGCCTTGAATTTAGGGACCACAAAAAGCCCAGCGGTGATGAGTCTGCTACGCCACATGGTCGGCTGCCAGCTGAGAGTCAACATAGCGATTAGAGCCAGGCACATTTTGGGCTGTGATAACTCCATAGCTGACGCGGTATCTTGTGTTTAGTGGCAGAGATTCAGAGAGCTGATACCGCATGGGGATAAGAACATGACGCCTCTTCTCGAGCAACTATGGGGCCTAGTGGACCTGACCTAAGGATACTGGTGGACAATGCAATGGCCCCTAAGTAGTCACAAAAATACCATAAGGGTTGGGAGGTCTTCCAACAGGTCACCGGTGCAGCAGCACACAGTGTAGTGATAACTGGGGTTGTGACCGAATTCATACACTGGGCGTTCACGGGGAAAGAGAAAGGCATGGGCACAAGCCCACCTCAGTGTGGTATCCTACTAGGCAAAGCTGGCTGCAGGGTTGGACCCATCCAGTTCATTCTACTGCAGGGCAGCGATAAAGGGGCGGAGAAGGATGCACCCTAGGCGCAAAGACCATAGTCGCCCTATTGATTTCTCTGTGCTTATAAAGTTACTGGCAGCACTCCCCAACATTTGCGGGCAGATGCATGAAGTGACATTGTTCAAGGCAGCATTCGCCCTTGTCTTCTTTGGGGCCTACAGGGTAAGTGAGCTGGTAGCCCCCTCCAAGTTCAGTCCAGGGACAACCTGCATGTGGGGGAAAGATGTGCACATGGACAACGGGTACATGACAGTTTACCTGTGTCGGTCAAAGACTGACCAGGAGGGAAAAGGGAAACTCACATGTCTAGATTGCCTTGACAACAGTGCATGCTGTCCGGTTTGCCTCATGCAGGAATACATGCAACTCGGTGTATGCAAAGGGCTACTGCTCTTAACACACCAAGACGGGTTTTACCAAAGTCATTTTCAGTTTTCTGCAGTACTTTGTATGGCAATAAACTGGGCGGGCCTGCATCCCAAGGAGTTCGGATCACATTACTTTCGCATAGGAGCTGCAACTACAGTGGCGTTTAATGGGCTCAGCAAGGAGCGCATCAAGTGGCTAGGCCGCTGGGCTTCGGGACCCTTTAAATGTTACTTATGGCCCACAGGTATCTAAGACATGTTTCTTTTCACAACACGGTCTACTGGAGGCGGGCGTGGAGGACGGATCCTGGGCCACTCCTATATCGCACGGGATCAACGGTGGGCGGAGGTGCGCAAAGACTACAAGGGAATCTTGTTGTGAAACATGGCTGTGACATGGCTGAGAGGCTCAGGAACACGATGGGCACAGTTGCTACCCACCATCCAGGGCACCCTACAGCAGGAATAAAGGCCAGACGTGGTTTTAGTGCACCTAGAAGGAAATGATCTGGCAAACCTGGACAGAAAAGATTTACTGGGGGCTATGACTTCTGGCTTAATGGCAGTTGCAAGGCTAGTCTGTCCGCGGATCTTATATGGTCCGAAGTCATAGCTAGGCATGCATAGGGGGGAGAACTAGCTCATGTGGCACTGGAAGGGTCCAGGAGGAAATTGAACATTTCCATGGCAAAAGTATGCAGGGGTTGGGGTTTCGTGAGGCACGGGCTTATCAACCTCAGGTGACGGGGTATTACAAGGTAGATGGGGTTCACCTGACTTGGGTAGTGGTGGACATGTTCTTACTTATCCTACTGGGGGCACTGGATCAGTTAGGCTTCTCATAAATGAGCTGGGCAAGGGGGGAGCTGCCAGCAGTTGGGGAACTACAAGCAGCGTGACAGAGACAGCACACTTAGACAGCCAAGAAAGCACAATAGCTGAAGAAGAGGGGCCACTCAAACAGTGTCCTTGGGATGCCTTATGGCAGGGGCACTGGGAGCAGGCAAATGGCCAGCAAAGGGTCAGCAGAAGGAGGACATGGCACTTGCAGCCTGGGCAAGGTCTGATGGCCACCCACTCAGATATTTGTAGCAAGGGAAGCTTAGAGGGTGTGAACGCTAGACACCTGAGCCACTCACACGTCTGGGAGGGGTTAAGGCTTGGACCGGAAAGGCAAAGCCAGACTAATGAAGGGCCCGCGATGAACGCCTCCAGAGGGAGGGACCACCAGGAGATGGGAGGTGGTAAGCCTGCGAAAATCAGCGCAAGCCAAAGGAAATTGGAAGCAGGCAATTGCTGGCATGGTTCAAACCCCCAATCAGAAGGAAGTGAGTGGCGTGAAAAGAGGGTTAAAAGGACAGGGTCCAACACCCTGGACATACCTTAACCTCTCCACGTGGCCAACCCACCCACACAGGAATGCGGGCGTTGCAGCCACAAGTTGGGAGCAGTCAAGGAGGCCATGGAGACAGCACACTTAGCCATCAAGAAAGCACAATGGCTGAGGAATAGTGTAGGAGAGTAGGATCTGCTTCACAGGGGTACCCCCACTTTTTGCTGATGCTTCACTGTTTTTCGACATTAGTCTGGCTGGGGCCCTGCTAATCAGAACCCCAGCCTAGCTGCTTCCTCTCTAAAATGGTTTCCATGTGCCTTAGGCACATCTCTGATTGGAATCTGGAGTGCCCTTATAAGTCCCTAGTATATGGTATACTATGTACCAAGGGCATAGGTACCTCAGAGGCCTGCCAGGGGCTGCAGCATGTATTATGCCACCCCTGGAAGGCCATCCAAACTGACACCACAGGTCTGCTACTGCAGCCTGGGTAAGGTGGTGCATGCACCCCTTACTGTGATATAGGTTACCCATATCACGAAATACATACACACATATAAACCTATAAGTCACTCCTAAGGCAGGCCTTATCAATCCTAAAGGCAGAGTGCATGGTTCCTATGTGAGAGGGTGCCCCTGCATGAGCAGGGCCCCTCTGCAGCGTTTGGAGACCATCTCTGATGCTGTTTGTAGTGCAGCCTGACCATATACTCTTAAGCGCATTATATCCTCGCGGTAAAATGCTAACTTTGGAATGGCTGCACCTAAACATGTCGTGTTTGGTGTCAAACATCTTGGAATACTACCCCCCCACCAATTCTGGCGGTGGGGGTAGCATTCCACCCTTCTAGAGGGAAAGACATGTTAACCCTGACTAACCCGGTAACTTCTCTCCAGAGCCCTGGCATCACAAAATGGATGCTGCTGCCACAGACACGAGTCTGGCCTCCTGCTGCTGGACGAAACTCCGGCAGGGGAGGCCTGGACAATAGGTTTCCTGTCCCAGGGAGGTGTGATCACCTCCCCAGACAGGATAATGTGTATTGGGGCTGGGCGGGAGCACCATCTGTGTGCTTTGAAGTCCTGCACTGGGGGCACATTTGGTGTCCCTGTGCATACCCCAGTTCAAACCGGATCAGGGGCTTGCAGCCCCTGCTTTGGCGCGAACTGGACAAAGGGAAAGGGGTGTAGCCACCCCTCTGCCCTGACCCACCCATAGGTGGGGCCACAGAGTAGTCCAACCCCTATTTTTTGAATAAAGGTAGGAACCCAGTCCTTAGGACTTTAGATTATACCTGGACGAAACTCTGAAACTGAATCCTGGACCTTCGACGCTCTACGACAAGATTAGAGGACTGAAGAATCTCCCTTGGGGTCAAGGAGTGACTCCCCTGCTTGGCAGGCACCAAAGAAGCATCTGTCCAGTTCGCATTACTGAAGCTCCCGTCAGACGCCGAAGTCATCGCATCACCAGAGGTGGATTCTCAGACTTCCCCGAGGCTACCCTGAGTCCCCAGCAAAGCTGAGGCCCGTGGCTATCGTGGGTGACTTGAGACCGTGACCCCTGGACACCGAGCACATTTGCAAGTGCACCATCTTCTGGGTCTCCCAAGAAGTCGTGCTTTGGGCTCCAAGTAGCCCTAGCCTCCAGCACCACCTGCACCGAAGATCACTGGCCCCCACTCCACGAGTGTCCTGCAAGCCAGCTCCACGTGCGGCGTCACGAGGCTCCTTTGCGGTCGCTAGCCCGTTGGCTAGTAGCCCTTAACGAAGGCCAATCTTTTCCTTACTTGGCATCCTGGTTGCTCCAGGCCTGCCCTCACTTACCCTTGCTGGGTGAGTTCCACAGACCTTGCTGGTCTGCACCATCGACGATCTACATCTTACTCGAGACTTGCCGTTGCCAAGGCTTGTTGGGTCCAATCTGGTCGCTGACACCTCAGCACTCGACAGACATTGAGCACCAGCCCGAATCCTGCTCCTGGTCACTGACAACGCCTCCCGGACCTCGTGGCTGAAGAGTCAAGATGACCGTCAACGCACCTGAAGCACTCGACATCGGTGGGCATCTGTCCATCGCCTTCCTGGTCACTGGCTAGTGACCCAGACTCTGTCCCCTCTGCTTTCAGGTTCACCAGAACTCCGATCCACTCTTGGATCCACCCGGACACTTTTCTCTTGGCCGCCAGCAGCACTTTGCAGCAGATCGCCATTCGAATCGACGACGAAACCCGACCCCGAAAGGCACCTATGCACCCGGCTTCCCTGGGTGAGGTAACACGAGTACTCCGGTGCTCCCGTGGGTAGAGACTCTTCAAAGTCCTAGATCTCAAAGGGTTTTGTCCTAGTCCTCTTCTAAGTGTCCCTTTCCTCTATTTTCCCGATCCCGACTTTCTCCATAGAAGTTAACGGCGTATCGCGGTTGTGTATTTACACTGCACGCGTCTCCCGTGGGTCCCCTGTGTCACTACCTTGGGTGGTTCCTTGTGGTCCAAGCACTTCTAGAGGCTCTAGGCCTAGTGTCTAGTTCAGTCGTGGTTCGCATACCACTTTATTGGTATACGGTTTGGTACGCCCCTAGGGCCCAAACGTGTATTTGTGCTATTATTGTGATTTAAGATCTTATAACTTATGTATTTCGAACTCTAGCCTCATAAAGAGACTAGAGGGGTGTGTTTAGTAATAAATACATATATTTTGAATATATACCTGGTGTGGTGCTCTTTCATTTGGTCACTCAAGAGATTATAGACTGGTAAAACAAGCTGCTTTACATTCCTTCAAGACTTAGCCTGAAGGCTGCTCTCCATAGCTACCACTAGGATAGCTTTCAATAAGGTTGTCTTTAACCTACCTACCATAAGAGTCGATTTGGACTGGTGCAAGGTGCCCACTATAATTAGTGGACAGCATATGCCAGGCCAACTTCTCACATTGGTGTGCAGCGTGTGGGATTCCAGCTTGCTATTGTTTTACCAGATAATCTCAATTGAATTGATCAACTGAAAACCACTAAAGGTACCTAAGGTACATATAATTTAAGCTTAGAATAACAGTAAGTTCTACTGAACTTAGAGTTGTGTGTGAAGGGATAGCACAACCCTTTCTACAACTCAAGAGAGTTTAGTAGGCCACACTAGAGTAGGTAGTGCATACACCACACCACACTAGTAATGTCTTTAAGGGCAGGATCCAAAGAATCCTTGCAGGAAGCCATTGAGCTTCCACCCTCCAAGTATGATACACTCCCATTCTTGGAATTGAGAGCTTTATGTAACTTGAGAAAAATAAGGACAGGCCAAAGCCCCACCACCCAACACCTCAAGGAGTTGTTGGTGGCTTATGACCTTAGTAAGCCTGTAGGGACTGAAGGGGTAGGAGCTGAGGGTGGGGCAGAAGAAGAGGAGGAGGCCAGGGGTACCAATACCCCCAGCCCCCCTCTGAAACTGGCCAGGAGGGTGACAATGACCCTGACCTGGAAAACCCAATCCCTCCTGTGGAAGATGATGAGGATGATCAGAATGATGCCCTCTTTGTCCCCCCAGGAAGGATTAAGAGTGTGCCCAGAAGGTCTAGGTCTCCTTCTCAGGAGTCTAACCACTCTGGCACCTCTATAGGGAGCTCTGTCTCATCTCATAGGAGAGAATCCTCTCATGAGAGAAGAAAGAGGCTAGTCCAGTATGAGGAAACTCAGCTGGAACTCAGAAAAAAGCAATTAGCTTTAGATAAAGAATCCCTAGATCTCCTTAGAGAGAGAAGAAAGTTGGGACTAGAGTCCCATGGTGGCAGCCATGTCCCTAGAGATAGGGAAAGGTCCTATGACCATAGGAACCTGAGCAAGATTGTCCCTCCCTACCAGAGTGGGGATGATATCAACAAATGGATAACTGCTTTAGAAAGGGCCTGTAAAGTACAGAAGGTCCCTCAGGAGCAGTGGGCAGCAATCTTGTGGCTCTCCTTTGCTGACAAAGGTAGAGATAAGCTCCTCACTGTTAGAGAGGAGGATGCTGATAATTACAAGGTCTTGAAGAGTGCTCTTATTGATGGGTTTGGCCTAACCACTGAACAGTACAGGTTGAAGTTCAGAGACACCCAAAAAGCACAGACTCAAGACTGGGTAGACTATGTGGATTGTTCTGCCAAGGCTCTGGAAGGCTGGTTGATGGGCAGTAAGGTGTGTGACTTCTCAGGATTGTATAATCTGATAATGAGGGAGCAGATTCCTAATAACTGTCAAAATCAGCTGTTGCATCAATACCTGGTAGACTCTGATCTGACCTCTCCCCAAGAATTGGGAAAGAAGGCAGACAAATGGGTCAGGACCAGGGTGAAGCAGAAGGTACAGAACCAAGGTGGGGAAACCAAGAAGCAAGATGCTAAGAACTCTGACAAGGGTGGGGAGAAGGGTAAAGATCAAAAGTCTTCATCAGGACCCCAAAAATCTTCTTCTGGTGGGAATTCCCAGTCTACCAAGGGTAAAGGCCAAAGAAAACCATGGTGCAAGGTCTGTAAGCAAAAGACCCACTGGACCAGTGATTGCACCAAGTCCAAAGACTCCAGTCCAGCACCCACCAATGCCCCTAAGGCACCTGTTCCCCCTAGTACAGTTGGTGGAAGTGCTCCAGCAAAGGGTTTAGTAGGGTTCACCCTGGGAACTGAGTTGGGCTCTGACTTAGTCAGGGAACTGACTCAGGCTGTGTTAGTCTGTGATGGAGGCATGGATGTGACCTCCACTGTGAGTCCCAGTAATCTGGGCAAGTACAGACAACAGCCTTTAATTAATGGACGTGAGGCTTTGGCATTTAGGGACACAGGGGCAAGTGTCACAATGGTGACACAAGACCTTGTGCTTCCTGGGCAAGTTATGCTTGGTGAGATGTACCAAGTGACCAATGCTAGCAATGTCAGAACAGACCATACTCTGGCAGTTGTTAACTTCTCCTGGGGAGGGGTAACTGGCCTTAAGAAGGTTGTGGTAAGTGCAAACCTACCAGTCGAATGCTTGCTTGGCAATGACTTAGAGACTTCTGCTTGGGCAGAAGTGGAGCTCAGGACCCATGCAGAAATGCTGGGGATCCCTGAAGATGTGTTTGCTGTGACCAGGTCACAAGCCAAAATGTCTAGCACTGAACAGGCCTTGGATTCTGGAAAAAAGGACCAAGTGCCTTCCAAGAGGAGGAGTAGTAGGGTTAAGGCAGTGCCTTCCCCCTTGGCTCAGGAGGAAGATCAGTCCCTTGAGGGGGATGATCTCAGCCCTGAAGAAGGAACTGTCCCAGAGGAACCGGAACCTGACCAGGTTGAGTTCTTGGGGACAGGGGGACCTTCTAGGGCAGATCTGAGCCAGGAGCAGCAGAGCTGCCCCTCCCTTGAACCCCTCAGACAGCAAGCTGCTGCTGAGGCTGCTGGGAAAGCTAGTGGTCCCCATACAGTGTATTAGGATGATGGACTCCTGTACTCAGAGAGTAGAGACCCCAAACCTGGTGCTACCAGGAGGTTGGTAATACCTTTGAAGTTCAGGGGCTTCCTATTGACCCTAGCCCATGATATTCCCTTAGCAGGACACCTGGGCCAGAACAAGACTTGGGACAGAATTGTCCCTCACTTTCACTGGCCCCACATGTCTGAAGACAGTAAGGAGTTTTGTCGCTCCTGTGTAACCTGCCAAGCCAGTGGCAAAGCAGGTGGCACTACAAAGGCCCCCCTGATACCACTACCTGTGGTGGGGGTGCCCTTTGAGAGGGTAGGGATTGACATTGTTGGTCCCATGGATCCCCAAACAGCCTCTGGGCACAGGTTTATCCTGGTGGTAGTGGATCATGCCACCAGGTACCCAGAAGCTATTCCCCTAAGGACCACTACAGCACCTGTGGTGGCAAGGGCCCTCCTGGGAATCTTCTCAAGAGTGGGCTTTCCTAAGGATGTAGTATCAGACAGGGGTACTAACTTCATGTCTGGGTACTTAAAAGCAATGTGGAAGGAGTGTGGAGTGACTTATAAGTTCACCACACCCTATCACCCACAATGCAATGGTTTAGTTGAGAGATTCAACAAAACCTTGAAGGGCATGATTAAAGGGCTCCCAGAAAAGCTTAGGCGTAGATGGGACATACTCTTGCCCTGCCTTTTATTCGCATATAGGGAGGTGCCTCAGAAGGGGTTGGTTACAGCCCTTTTGAACTTCTGTTTGGCCACCCTGTGAGGGGTCCACTGTGCTTGGTGAAGGAAGGATGGGAGTTACCTCTCAAGCCCCCAAAGCAAGATATAGTGGACTATGTACTTGGTCTCCGCTCCAGGATGGCTGAGTACATGAAAAAGGCAACCAAAAACCTTGAGGCTAGCCAGGAACTTCAGAAGGCCTGGCATGACCAAAAGGCTGTTCTGACTGTTTACCAGCCAGGACAGAAGGTGTGGGTGTTGGAGCCAGTGGCCCCAGCAGCTCTCCAAGACAAATGGAGTGGACCCCACACTATTGTTGAGCAGAAGGGTGAGGTCACTTATTTAGTAGACCTAGGAACACCCAGGAGTCCCCACAGGGTTCACCATGTCAACAGGTTAAAACCATATGTGGACAGGGCAGACATGGGCTTGCTCATGGCTACTGATGAAGGGCAGGAGGAAGAGAGTGACCCACTCCCTGACCTGCTCTCACAGAACCCTGACGATGGGTCAGTTGATGGTGTAGCCTTGGCAGGCAGCCTCACTACCCAGCAACAAACTGATTGCAGGCAAGTCCTCAATCAGTTTCGACATATGTTTTCACTGACACCCAGTCAGACCACCTGGTGCACTCATGAAGTGGACACTGGGGACAGTCTGCCTATTAAAAACAAGATTTATAGGCAATCTGACCATGTCAGGGACTGTATCAGGACTGAAGTCCAGAAAATGTTGGAATTGGGAGTAATTGAGCCCTCAGATAGCCCTTGGGCTAGTCCAGTAGTCCTAGTACCGAAACCTCACACCAGTGGTGGAAAAAGAGAGATGAGGTTTTGTGTAGACTACAGGGGTCTCAATGCAGTCACTAGGACTGATGCCCATCCAATACCCAGGGCAGATGAGCTCATAGATACTTTGGCCTCTGCCAAATATCTCAGCACATTTGACCTAACAGCTGGCTACTGGCAGATCAGACTAGCTGATACTGCAAAGCCCAAGACAGCATTCTCAACCCCTAGTGGGCATTATCAATTTGTGGTAATGCCCTTTGGTCTGAAGAATGCACCTGCCACTTTCCAGAGGTTGGTGAACACAGTTCTCACAGGACTGGAAGCCTATAGTGCAGCTTATCTAGATGATATTGCTGTCTTTAGCTCCACCTGGGAGGATCACCTGGTCCACCTCAGGAATGTTTTACAGGCCCTGCAAAAAGCAGGCCTGACTATCAAGGCCACTAAGTGCCAGATAGGGCAGAGTCAGGTTGTGTACCTGGGCCACCTTGTGGGTGGAGGCCAGGTTCAACCTTTGCAGAGCAAGATCCAGACCATCATGGACTGGACTGCTCCCACTACCCAGACTCAGGTGAGAGCCTTCTTAGGCCTGACTGGGTACTATAGGAGATTTGTCAAGGGGTATGGATCAATAGTGACACCCTTGAATGACTTAACTTCTAAGAAAATGCCCAAAAAGGTTCAGTGGACAGTTAGCTGTCAAAAGGCATTTGATGACCTCAAGCAGGCCATGTGCACTGCTCCAATTCTGCAGAGTCCTGATTACTCCAAGAAGTTCATTGTTCAAACTGATGCATCTGAATTGGGGGTAGGGGCTGTACTGTCACAATTGAATGAAGAAGGTCAGGATCAGCCAGTAGCTTTTATTAGCAGAAGGCTGACCCCTAGAGAGAAACGTTGGTCAGCCATAGAGAGGGAGGCCTTTGCTGTGGTCTGGGCTCTGAAGAAGTTGAGGCCATACTTGTTTGGTACACACTTCCTGGTTCAGACAGACCAAAAGCTCCTCTAATGGCTAAAACAAATGAAGGGTGAAAACCCCAAACTGCTTAGGTGGTCCATTTCCCTACAGGGGATGAACTTTACAGTGGAACATAGGCCTGGGAGTAACCATGCGAATGCAGATGGACTCTCTAGGTATTTCCACTTAGAACATGAAGACTTAACTGGGCAAGGTTAGTTTAATGTCCCTACGTTTGGGGGGGTTGTGTAGGAGAGTAGGATCTGCTTCACAGGGGTACCCCCACTTTTTGCTGATGCTTCACTGTTTTTCGACATTAGTCTGGCTGGGGCCCTGCTAATCAGAACCCCAGCCTAGCTGCTTCCTCTCTAAAATGGTTTCCATGTGCCTTAGGCACATCTCTGATTGGAATCTGGAGTGCCCTTATAAGTCCCTAGTATATGGTATACTATGTACCAAGGGCATAGGTACCTCAGAGGCCTGCCAGGGGCTGCAGCATGTATTATGCCACCCCTGGAAGGCCATCCAAACTGACACCACAGGTCTGCTACTGCAGCCTGGGTAAGGTGGTGCATGCACCCCTTACTGTGATATAGGTTACCCATATCACGAAATACATACACACATATAAACCTATAAGTCACTCCTAAGGCAGGCCTTATCAATCCTAAAGGCAGAGTGCATGGTTCCTATGTGAGAGGGTGCCCCTGCATGAGCAGGGCCCCTCTGCAGCGTTCGGAGACCATCTCTGATGCTGTTTGTAGTGCAGCCTGACCATATACTCTTAAGCGCATTATATCCTCGCGGTAAAATGCTAACTTTGGAATGGCTGCACCTAAACATGTCGTGTTTGGTGTCAAACATCTTGGAATACTACCCCCCGCCAATTCTGGCGGCGGGGGTAGCATTCCACCCTTCTAGAGGGAAAGACATGTTAACCCTGACTAACCCGGTAACTTCTCTCCAGAGCCCTGGCATCACAAAATGGATGCTGCTGCCACAGACACGAGTCTGGCCTCCTGCTGCTGGACGAAACTCCGGCAGGGGAGGCCTGGACAATAGGTTTCCTGTCCCAGGGAGGTGTGACCACCTCCCCAGACAGGATAATGTGTATTGGGGCTGGGCGGGAGCACCATCTGTGTGCTTTGAAGTCCTGCACTGGGGGCACATTTGGTGTCCCTGTGCATACCCCAGTTCAAACCGGATCAGGGGCTTGCAGCCCCTGCTTTGGCGCGAACTGGACAAAGGGAAAGGGGTGTAGCCACCCCTCTGCCCTGACCCACCCATAGGTGAGGCCACAGAGTAGTCCAACCCCTATTTTTTGAATAAAGGTAGGAACCCAGTCCTTAGGACTTTAGATTATATCTGGACGAAACTCTGAAACTGAATCCTGGACCTTCGACGCTCTACGACAAGATTAGAGGACTGAAGAATCTCCCTTGGGGTCAAGGAGTGACTCCCCTGCTTGGCAGGCACCAAAGAAGCATCTGTCCGGTTCGCATTACTGAAGCTCCCGTCGGACGCCGAAGTCATCGCATCACCAGAGGTGGATTCTCAGACTTCCCCGAGGCTACCCTGAGTCCCCAGCAAAGCTGAGGCCTGTGGCTATCGTGGGTGACTTGAGACCGTGACCCCTGGACACCGAGCACATTTGCAAGTGCACCATCTTCTGGGTCTCCCAAGAAGTCGTGCTTTGGGCTCCAAGTAGCCCTAGCCTCCAGCACCACCTGCACCGAAGATCACTGGTCCCCACTCCACGAGTGTCCTGCAAGCCAGCTCCACGTGCGGCGTCACGAGGCTCCTTCGCGGTCGCTAGCCCGTTGGCTAGTAGCCCTTAACGAAGGCCAATCTTTTCCTTACTTGGCATCCTGGTTGCTCCAGGCCTTGCCTCACTTACCCTTGCTGGGTGAGTTCCACAGACCTTGCTGGTCTGCACCATCGATGATCTACATCTTACTCAAGACTTGCCGTTGCCAAGGCTTGTTGGGTCCAATCCGGTCGCCGACACCTCAGCACTCGACAGACATCGAGCACCAGCCCGAATCCTGCTCCTGGTCGCCGACAACGCCTCCCGGACCTCGTGGCTGAAGAGTCAAGACGACCGTCAACGCACCTGAAGCACTCGACATCGGTGGGCATCTGTCCATCGCCTTCCTGGTCACTGGCTAGTGACCCAGACTCTGTCCCCTCTGCTTTCAGGTTCACCAGAACTCCGATCCACTCTTGGATCCACCCGGACACTTTTCTCTTGGCCGCCAGCAGCACTTTGCACCCGATCGCCATTCGAATCGACGACGAAACCCGACCCCGAAAGGCACCTATGCACCCGGCTTCCCTGGGTGAGGTAACACGAGTACTCCGGTGCTCCCGTGGGTAGAGACTCTTCAAAGTCCTAGATCTCAAAGGGTTTTGTCCTAGTCCTCTTCTAAGTGTCCCTTTCCTCTATTTTCCCGATCCCGACTTTCTCCATAGAAGTTAACGGCGTATCGCGGTTGTGTATTTACACTGCACGCGTCTCCCGTGGGTCCCCTGTGTCACTACCTTGGGTGGTTCCTTGTGGTCCAAGCACTTCTAGAGGCTCTAGGCCTAGTGTCTAGTTCAGTCGTGGTTCGCATACCACTTTATTGGTATACGGTTTGGTACGCCCCTAGGGCCCAAACGTGTATTTGTGCTATTATTGTGATTTAAGATCTTATAACTTATGTACTTCGAACTCTAGCCTCATAAAGAGACTAGAGGGGTGTGTTTAGTAATAAATACATATATTTTGAATATATACCTGGTGTGGTGCTCTTTCATTTGGTCACTCAAGAGATTATAGACTGGTAAAACAAGCTGCTTTACATTCCTTCAAGACTTAGCCTGAAGGCTGCTCTCCATAGCTACCACTAGGATAGCTTTCAATAAGGTTGTCTTTAACCTACCTACCATAAGAGTCGATTTGGACTGGTGCAAGGTGCCCACTATAATTAGTGGACAGCATATGCCAGGCCAACTTCTCACAAATAGGAGCCATTCAAACAGTGTCCTTGGGATGCCTTACAGCAGGGGCACTGGGAGCAGGTGAATGGCCAGCAAAGGGTCAGCAGCAGGCAGACATGGCACTTGCAGCCTGGGCAAGGACTGACGGCCACCCACTCAGATGTCGGTAGCAAGGGAATCCTAGCGGCCGCAAATGCTAGACATCTGCAAAAAGGGGCCGTCACTCAAGGGACTGTGCAGGAAATGCTGTAATAGCTTTATGGATCAATTAAGCAGAATGTTTGAAAAATTGATAGATTTAATTCATTATTAAACCATGGAGTGTACGAATGACCGCGAAAATGTGATGCTTATGATCCATATTTCTAAATAAACTGCAGCCTTTATGCACAAACAATGAATCAACTTGTGTTTTAACCAAACGGGTTAAGTAAGGGTACATGAGTATGGCTGGGAGGTAGTGGTGGTCATACGCACGTTTGGGAGAAGTTAAGCAGTGTAAAACCAATCAGCCAATTTGAAGAGATTGACATATGTATGCACTGCACGCAGAGGTCTCAGAGGAGGTGGAGGTGTGGCTGCAGATGAGTAGTGAGCCTCAAGCACAATGAGGCAGTAAGGTGGATTGCTGAAGGTGCCTTGGAGGAGTTACCAAGGCAGACAGGCAAGCTACTGGTGGCGGGTCAAGGCCGGAACTGAGGCCGGAGGTAGAAGACAGCACCTAAGCACCAGCTCTAGTGCTTGCACTGAAAGCCAACCAACAATAGCCTACCCACAAGCTGAGAGCCAAGAGCCTCTTGGTGAGGGTGAGGACGTTCACTGCCCTGTCCCCAACACCTATTTTGCCCTGCTTTTGTCTGCTTTTGCTGCTGCTGGGAATCAGGAGTTACCTGGGAGTCTCCCAGAGTCACCCACTCTGACTTCAACTAAGTTCTGTGCTTGGGCTGGTCTGGTAGTCTCGGCAGATAGTGGATGGTGGGCGGTGGCAGCGAGGACTGGCCGCTAAGGTTGGAAGGTGGAGGCATCGCTGAGGTCAGACTAGGGACCTACCTGATTGGAGCCTGAGTGGAACCTGAGAGGAACAGTGTCAATTTGGGTAGATAGTGTAGCAGACACTGCAGATAAAGAGGATGTTGTGGTCATTACGGACATTGTGACTGTGGTAAAAAAGCATATGCTGCCCAGGGACTAGTTAAGGTCCATTGGTATGCATAAAGACCGGCATAGGCAGCACAAAGAGTGCAAAACCATTTCTGTTAATAGAACTGCTCACAGAAATTACAGAACTGCTACCAAAGTACAGTCCATGACTCATTGCTTATGAATATATACCAATCCGTCAACCTGCAGCTAAAAAACAAGTGCTAAAATTACTGGGTTTAGACGGCAGCTTATAGTTGGTAGCCTAAAGACCTATAGGCTTCAGCTTCAGCATACAATCTGTTGTGTTAATAAGGAGGCCTGTGAAGAGGTGTTGCTGCAGTGTTTTAGAAACTTCAATGTACCCGGTGTTTTCATGTCTGCCCTGTGATAGTTAAGTAACTTGATAACAAGTTGATCTTGGTCCATTCAGGGCTGATGAGCACCGTGACAAACCTGTTGCCCAGTCTGTCCTGACTTACGTGACAAGTTGTGTAGGGGCAATAGGGGATACGGTGGTCCGGGGAGGGTGGAGGGCTCACAGTCCCATACCTTGAAAGTGGATGAAGCGGAAGTTATGGCAGCTGGTGTTTGGCACTGTGTACACAGAGGGCCTGGTGACACCAGGTGGGATTGAAAGCATTGTGCAGTTACATTCTATATTTTAAAATCAAGAGTGGCGGCATCATTGCGTGACGTGTGCTATGTCATTGTTCCAGTCTGTATTGGAGATCATAACTTATTTTTATTTTGGGCCAGATGTCAACACCACGATTATCATCAAGCAGCAGTAGGAGCAGAGAACTTGCAGGGCTGACCAGTTGTAAATATGTCCTACCCACAAACTCTTCCAAGCTCCTACTATTGGTGTTGAGAGGAGCTTTAAAGGGTTGTTTGCTCTTAGCATTTTTCTAGGGTGAGTCTCTAGCTTTGAGTAGAGCATCTGATTGCAGATTGCTGCCTAGTGTTCTCTAACAATGGTGAAACAACCGGTATGTCGATGGGGCTAGGGCTCTCTAAACTAATTAACACACTCCATAAAGAAGTCTCTGGAGGTTAATCATGCCGACAACAATGAAGAGCAAGGAGGTAATGTCAGATACTCTACTATGGGAAGGTCGATTAGATCCCTGAGTTTTGACATGAGTCCTACCTGTGTCGAGTCACCTATAAACATGGGCTTAAATCTAGATGAACAGCCTAAGTCAAAAAAAATTAAATAAACAAGAGATCTATACCTAGTAGGACTAAACAAAGGATTTGGCTTGAGGCAGTTAGTCACAGTTCAAGGCATCGAACAATACCGGATGATATGATATCAATAAAGACTGCCCCAAGTCTCTTGTTCAGGGTTGGACGGAGCATTGATAACGTCGTCAAGTGAAGTGTGCCCAGAGAGATATAATAAGAAGAACTGGAAAATCTGGGCGTTAGTACAATCGGGCTTCTAAAAGCCCCGTAACATGGAAGCTGAAACAACTAAATCAATTGTGGGCCATAAAGTGGGTAAGAGTCTTCAAGAAAGTGACGACAAACTGCAATATGGTAAAGGAGGGCCAAACGTTGTTGATACCCTAACAAACATAAAAAGATCAGACGTCCAGACATAGGCTGAGATCCATAATTTACCTAAAGAATCTGTGGTAACCCTTGGATGTGATAGATTGAGCAGGTCAATGGAACAAGGACAACCGATAAAAATGTACCTATCTATCAAGCCTATTATTGATCTTCTGGGGAAAGAAAGGCAAGTTTTATTTACCACAAAGGGCAAGTGGTTGGAAAGGGCGGTAAGGAGTGGTCTACAGGTTCCGAAATAAGGTCGGAAGCAGGGCAAGTTAAAACAACTGATATGCCAGTATGTGACGGTCAGTATCATCAGGCGGAGGCTTTAACCCAGTGGAAGAACGTAAACCAAGACTGTCTATGCTCTGCAACACAGAAACCTCAGTTTAATAGGGTAAGTGATACTTCAATTTTTTAATCCTTACAAGTGGCAGTGGAACCTAAGGAACTAATGGATATACCATTTTGCGCTATGATGTCCGGCCTATTCGAATTATTAGAAACTAAAATAACCATCAAGCTTGATTGCGGTGGACCCCACTACCCAAACAACAAGTCCTGATTACTTGATCCACAAACTGTCTAAAAAGAAGGGTAGATGCTCTTTTCTTTACTCTTGATACATCAATTACCAATAGTATTTGACACAGTAGTGTTGTATGGGAGGAAGCAAAATCACTCCCCAGTAGGGCCAATGAAGGTAGATGGTCAGACATTAATCCAGCTATTGGGCCTCCATTGATGGTAGCCATTCAACATATTCTGGAATCTATATTAAATCTTCCAGGAAAAGTGGTAAAAGATTCCGACGACAACATCGAAATTACCTTGGCTATATTGAAACACCTGATTGAATCTAAATTAGACACCCTCAACAAAGCAGTACAACCAGTAGTGATGGTGACAAAAGAAAATATTAGTACACAATCTATTGAGGATTTAGATCTTCATCGGGCGTTGAAAACAGATAAATGCATTCAAACTGATGAAACGCCCTACATAGTTGAAAATAGTAGGCACTTCCTGACATGAATGAACCAGCAGCTCAAGACACTCAGAAATTAGACGTTTCTTTAGCTCAGTTGAGTGTAGCTGGGAGGGTCATATCATACAGATGATCCTCCTAACACAATGCCCCACGGAAAGTGTTATATCCTGATTTTTTAGTCTATGTTTCCCAGCTTAGCTATCTCCCTGCTGCTCAGCCAGTGTGAGTGTTGACAGTGGAATGTTGGTGTGACCGTGATGCATGGAATGCTTGGGTGCCTGTGTGGATGTGTGATGACAGTTGGAAGATAGGCTGAGCAGCAGGCAGGCTGCTCCTGGTGGGGCTGGAGAATAAGGAACACCAGGCTAACGGACATTTGTACATAATTACAATCCTGCAACAAGAAGTTAATAAAGAAACATACAAAACTCATTTCGGCAGCCTGTTGTAAGAAACAACATATTTTTGGCGACGACCTGGACTTGGACTCAAGCGTGATACAAAATTTAAGAAGCTGTCTACGGTTTGGACATGAAGAACCCAAAGGAACATAAAGAAACAAAGAGTATAGCGTGAAGAATGGAGCGACAGGCAAACCAGCCCCACTAGTGTCACTGTCAGCGGACGGCCCCAGCCTGGACATGCTTCATTGGACTTTTAAAAATGACATTAATCCATGTGGGTAAGTGGTGCGAGTCTCACTACTTCCACAACTCAATTTGGGTATTTTCTACATCCAAATGGTTCTACAAGTTTTGGTGGTGCTTAGAAGCATACAAGTTGTACATCTGTGGCATTTACAAGCACCATGGGCATAAGGACGTGTGCAATGGAAGGGAGAATACAGCCTCAAGCTCAAGTGAACAAAACACAAATCGATGGAGCAATTTGGAGGGGTAGTAGAGGGGAAAGTGATGCTTGTATACAATTAATCATGAACCAAACAGCATCCCAAAAGTGCTTGTTCCCAATAAAAAAAATGTATTAGGAGGTTTAAGGGACAAACCGTCTCCCTCATTTACATCAAAATACGTATGAATAACCTGAGTCTCACTACAGTGAGGGAGATTCACTGTCTCTAACAATTGTGTATATGTTTGCAGATTGGACTCCTAATCCATATATGAATAAGTCTAAAATCTTGATGATTTTTAGCTCCATTCCCTCTTTATCAAAGGTTACATCGAAAGGCATATCATTGGTATTTCTACCACACAAAAAGGTAGGCTGTGCAAGTTGGTCATATGTCATAGTCTCTTTTTAGTCTAGAGTAGTTCTTGAACTAGTCTTAAAGGCCATTGATGATGTGAGATGTGTGGGGTTTAACATGCATGTAGAAAGGTAGGAGATGCCTGATGAGACGACATTGGTGGATGAAGACGTCAATTTGCTAAGACAACCCCCCTGATTTATGAGTGATGCGACATGCTCTCAGCAAGAGCTTGGTTTTGAAAGACGAAAAATAACTGCCTCTGAAACGGGGCATAAGATAGTCACAGAATCCCTGGTGAAAACCAGTGAGGAAACGAATGAACAAGACTGGAGCTGGGTGGCCGCAGTGATTAATTCCAGGATGATAGGACCCAAAGTTCATTTTTCTTGATAAACCCAACACGGGTAGCTTCCCATGGAATATAGCAGGGATTACAAGAAATCGACGATATGTTAAAAGTAACTTAAAAGAAAATAGGTATATGATAGTTGCCATCCAGGAAAACTGGGCTACAGCCGAACCCCTTTTTGAAGACTACATAGCCTACTACAAGAAAGTTGATAACAGTATTTTTGGCTGTCCAAGAGGGGACTTTTTAACACTAGTTGCTGTGCATAAGGATATAAAAAGCTTTAGAGTATTTAAGGAATTCTCAGATTTCCTAACAATTGACCTGTCCGGTCGTACAGACTTTCAATAGAGGTGGGAGGATTTTTGTAGAAAAATGCTAGTTATCGTGAATGTATATCTGTCACCTAATAAAAATCAAGGACAATAATTAATCAAGCTGATTCACTTAGTCAAGGAAATTGGATTTTGATACCCCATGCCTCTGTACCACTATTAGGGGATTTTAATAGAAATTCCACCATGTGCTAATAGCGAGTTGGAGCAGCTTGATGCTTAAAGGATATTGGGCATCCCTTGTCAAGTACCGGGTCAAAGGAAGAGTACCTGTTTGGGAAAGAAATTAGGCCATGCCTTAAACAGAATTAACTCGACAGTCATGAATGGGAGGTCCGTCAGTGACTGCACTGTTAAGCACATTTTACAATAAGAGAGTAACTTCACTGATTGATTATGTGGTCATTTCATCTGAATGTTGTTCTATGATAATAGATGTGGTGGTGGGGGATAATTGGGGCAGTGACTACAAGCCTCTTCAATTAACAATTCATTATGATCTGAGTAATAGGGACACTTGGGTTAACATCAAAGGTGTAGGAATCAAAGAAGGATATTTGGTCGACTAAGGTGGAACAAGAGAATGAGAGGTGGATATTTGGTTTATTCATTGAATATGAGCCCCATACCCCTAAAGAGATTTTGTAAGAATATGGAAAAATGATATAAACATGAAAACAGTTTGGACTTGTTTCAAGCCCGTAATAAAATCTCAGTCCAGAAATCTGGTTGGGATAAAGCATTATCTACCTTAAATAAAAACATAAGAGAGGCCCACAAACTTGGCTCACTGAAGAGAGAGGTATAGCAAGAAAGATAACCAGAAAGGTATACCGGAAACAAGTGCATTGAATAAGGTTGTCTGAAAGGGGAAAGAGATGGTCAGCAGTTATCGTAGCCTTAAGAGGAAAAAGGAATCAAACCTTACGGAATCTGATTGGAAAAACCCTTGGTACCACTAAAAAGATTATCGCTAGCCCCAAAGGGTAAGAAACATGAGTTAAATATATATCTACACTGTACAAGACAAAAGAGCCCGGTGGACAGGTAGGGTTGGCTTCGTCCCTGTAGGCTGTAGAAAATGGTAAAGCTTCCATCTGACAAGGAGATCTGATTCCATTTGTTCAGGAGGTCAAAAGGTCAAAAGGTTAATGGAGAGCCTAAAAAATCGGGAGCTCAAGGTACTGACGGCCAATCTGCACAGATGTTACAGACAAACCCCATAGTATGGACCCCAATGCTTACTCCTCTTTATGAGGCAGTTATAAAAGAAAATAGAATACCGGAGTCCTGGTGTGGCAGCATCAGAGTTCCAATACATAAGAAGGATCCAGGAGATTTTCCACAGAGCTATAGAATGGTCACATTGCTTGATATACCTAGCAACAGTTATACTAAATTGCCGCTGAAACACCTGGAAGAATGAGTTGAGGAGAAAAATATATTATTTATGATGCAGATTGGCTACTGGAAGGGGTACTCAACTTTTGACGGATGCATTACATGGAAGCTGCTTGCAGAGAATTAGAGCCTACAAAAGTATCAAGGGCTATTTGTGACAAACATTGATTCGACATCCGCATCCAACACCATTAATTGGCAAAGGATGTGGAAAAAATGGGAAAGTTGGGTATTCCAGGGAGGTTACTGGCCCTGGTAGTCCAATTACATGATAGTTTGTGGATGCAAATAGATCTTGTCTAAAAAAATTGAAACCCCAAAATGGCTTGCGACAAAGCTATATACTTGCCCCTCTTCAATTTTCTATCTACATAGCAGACATCCCAAGAGCTCTTATGAGAGTCAGGTCTTTTCCACCAAGGCTGGGGCAAGCTGAAACACTGTATTATTTTACGCAGATGATATGATCATTATGGATCTTACACTAGTTGGTAGGCAGAGACCACTGGAGGCTTTTGCAAACTGTTGTGCTGATAACAACCTGATAAACAATGTGTTTAAAACCAAAGCCATGACTTTCTCTAGGGACCGGCCCAAAACACATAAGCAAAAACTATGGTTAAATGGACAACGGGTCGAATTTCTAACAGAATATAAGTATTTGGGCATGTCTTTTGGTCATAATCTTAATTTTAAAAAAACATATCAGAATGTAGGAACAGAGTAGCAAAGGAGTTGCGGATGCATTGGCCATACTAGATAAGGGTCTCGGCCACAGCACTGTGAAGGTGCTAAGATAGATTTATAACTTGAAATGTACAAATTTGTTGCCTTATCGCTTTGAAACTTTGGTAGAGAAAGACATCCAACATTTGGAAATAATTGAAATTAATATTTGGAAGTCTTGGATGGGATTGTCAAGCGGGTCAGTTAACTCAGCACTGCAATTAGAGTTAGGTTAGTAAATATTACATTTATATACTTCCAAAGACTCCTGAATTATTAGGAGAGAATCGAAGAAGCAGTAAATAGCACAGTTAGGTACATACATAAATCATACCTGCAGTCTATGCCATCCATTGCCATAAATAACGAATTTGAGTAAAATCACACGTTTCGTGGATTTAAAGGGATCCTTAAACAAGGTCCAATGTCAAGGAGCTACTAGGAAGAAAATAATTAAACTTCTGATTAATGAATAGGCCATTTTATGTGATTTCAAAGACTGTGGTCGCAGTCTCCATCTTGCCCATATGTTGGACATCGTGGGAATAGGTAAAATGCAGTAATACCTAAAAGATATAAAGGCAAGAGGGATCAGACATTGGATGTTGAAGTTAAGACTGAATCAGGTGCCTCAATTTATAGACTGGGTGATACCGAAAACTGGAACAATAAACCAATTAGAATACCCTAGAAACTGCCCATTTTGTATAATTGAACCGCGTTCACTGAGTGTGAGAAGTTGGCCTGGCATATGCGGTCCACTAATTATAGTGGGCACCTTGCACCAGTCCAAACAACCCCTTATTGGAGATAGGTTAAAGACAACCTTATTGAAAGCTATCCTAGTGGTAGCTATGGAGAGCAGCCTTCAGGCTAAGTCTTGAAGGAATGTAAAGCAGCTTGTTTTACCAGTCTATAATCTCTTGAGTGATCAAATGAAAGAGCACCACACCAGGTATATATTCAAAATATATGTATTTATTGCTAAACACACCCCTGTAGTCTCTTCATGAGGCTAGAGTTCGAAGTACATAAGTTAGAAGTTATTAAATCACAGTAATAGCACAAATACACGTTTGGGCCCTAGGGGCGTACCAAACCATATACCAATAAAGTGGTATGCGAACCATGACTGAACTAGACACTAGGCCTAGAGCCTCTAGAAGTGCTTGGACCACAAGGAACCACCCAAGGTAGTGACACAGGGGACCTACGGGAGACGCGTGCAGTGTAAATACACAACCGCGATACGCCGTTGACTTCTATGGAGAAAGTCGGGATCGTGAAATTAGAGAAAAGGGACACTTAAAAGAGGACTAGGACAAAACCCTTTGAGATCTAGGACTTTGAAGAGTCTCTACCCACGGGAGCACCGGAGTACTCGTGTTACCTCACCCAGGGAAGCCGGGTGCATAGGTGCCTTTCGGGGTCAGGTTTCGTCGTCGATTCGAATGGCGATCTGCTGCAAAGTGCTGCTGGCGGCCAAGAGAAAAGTGTCCGGGTGGATCCAAGAGTGGATCGGAGTTCTGAAGAACCTGAAAGCAGAGGGGACAGAGTCTGGGTCACTAGCAAGTGACCAGGAAGGCGATGGACAGATGCCCACCGATGTAGAGTGCTTCAGGTGCGTTGATGGTTGTCTTGACTCTTCAGCCACGAGGTCCAGGAGGCGTTGTCGGCAACCAGGAGCAGGATTCGGGCTGGTACACGAAGTCTGTCGAGTGCTGAGGTGTCGGCGACCGGATTGGACCCAACAAGCCTTGGCAACGGCAAGTCTCGGTGAAGATGTAGATCGTCGATGGTGCAGACCAGCAAGGTCTGTGGAACTCACCCAGCGAGGGTAAGTGAGGGCAGGCCTGGAGCAACCAGGATACCAAGTTAGAAAAGGATTGGCCTTCGTTAAGGGCTACTAGCCAACGGGCTAGCGACCGCGAAGGAGCCTCGTGACGCCGCACGTGGATCTGGCTTACAGGACACTCGTGGAGTGGGAGCCAGTGATCTTCGGTGCAGGTGGTGCTGGAGGCTAGGGCTACTCGGAGCCCAAAGCACGACTTCTTGGAACACCCAGAAGAGGATGCACTTGCAAATGTGCTCGGTGTCCAGGAGTCACGGTCTCAAGTCACCCACGATAGCCACGGGCCTCAGCTTTGCTGGGGACTCAGGGTAGCCTCGAGGAAGTCTGAGAATCCACCTCTGGTGATGCGATGACTTCGGCGTCCGACGGGAGCTTCAGAAATGCGAACCAGACAGATGCTTCTTTGGTGCCTGCCAAGCAGGGGAGTCACTCCTTGACCCCAAGGGAGATTCTTCTGTCCTCTAATCGTGAGTAGAGCATCGAAGGTCCAGGATTCAGTTACAGAGTTTCATCCAGGGATAATCTAAAGTCCTAAGGACTGGGTTCCTACCTTTATACTAAAGATAGGGGTTGGACTACTCTGTGGCCCCACCTATGGGTGGGTCAGGGCAGAGGGTGGCTACACCCCTTTCCCTTTGTCCAGTTTGCGCCAAAGCAGGGGCTGCAAGCCCCTGATCCGGTTTGAACTGGGGTATGCACAGGGACACCAAATGTGCCCCCAGTGCAGGACTTCAAAGCACCCGAAAGTGCTCCCGCCCAGCCCCAATACACATTATCCTGTCTGGGGAGGTGGTCACACCTCCCTGGGACAGGAAACCTATTGTCCAGGCCTCCCCTGCTGGAGTTTCGTCCAGCAGCAGGAGGCCAGACTCGTGTCTGTGGCAGCAGCATCCATTTTGTGATGCCAGGGCTCTGGAAAGAAGTTACCGGACTAGTTAGAGTTAACATGTCTTTCCCTCTGGAAGGGTGGAATGCTACCCCCGCCGCCAGGATTGGCGGGGGTAGTATTCCAAGATGTTTGACACCAAACACGACATGTTTAGGTGCAGCCATTCCAAAGTTAGCATTTTACCGCGAGGATATAATGCGCTTAAGAGTATATGGTCAGGCTGCACTACAAACAGCATCAGAGATGGTCTCCGAACGCTGCAGAGGGGCCCTGCTCATGCAGGGGCACCCTCTCACATAGGAACCATGCACTCTGCCTTTAGGATTGATAAGGCCTGCCTTAGGAGTGACTTATAGGTTTATATGTGTGTATGTATTTAGTGATATAGGTAACCTATATCACAGTAAGGGGTGCATGCACCACCTTACCCAGGCTGCAGTAGCAGACCTGTGGTGTCAGTTTGGAGGGCCTTCCAGGGGTGGCATAATACATGCTGCAGCCCCTGGCAGGCCTCTGAGGTACCTATGCCCTTGGTACATAGTATACCATATACTAGGGACTTATAAGGGCACTCCAGATTCCAATCAGAGATGTGCCTAAGGCACATGGAAACCTTTTACAGAGAAAGCAGATAGACTGGGGCCCTGAATAGCAGGATCCCAGTCCAACTAAGTCATAAACCAGCAAAACACCATAAAAAAAGTGGGGGCAACCATATAGTCAGATTCCACCTTCCTACATAACCCCCCACCAAACGAAAGGAGATAAGGCTAACCTTGGCCAGTTGAGCCTTCATTGACTAAGTGGTCATATAAGGAAGCACCTGCACTAGCATGGTTGCCCCCCTGTCTTATGGTCCACTAAGCAATCCCTCACCCTAAGGGTATGAGAGGGTCTCCACCATGGAGAATCACTACCTGTGATGTGCTTAGGTAAAGTACAAGGCTGGGGAGGTGTCTGAGTAGAGAAGTGAGGCCCTAGGAATGTTGGCCTCAGCTTCCTCAGATCACTGGTCACCATGTATGCCTGTCTTTCCATGACTGAGTTGCACTTTGCTCTAAGGGTCAACCTTTGGCTGCCTACAGCTGGGGGTTGGGTCCCTTTGGATGGACTACTGGAAGGACATGGCAGGTTTGGAACCTTCTGGTCCCAGGTTTGCCCTTGCCTACCAGAGTCCTTCTGGGGGAGGTCCCTACATAAAGGTATGGGGATCCCTCAGTGTGTAGAGGAATTTTCACCTGGCTAGGGCTACTAGACTGGGTGCCCCTAATCTGCTGATGGGGGCTTCCTCTGGACAGGGGGCCATGGGGGTCCACTGACCTCCCTGACCTCTGCAGCCCTGGGCTGACTGAGGCAGGGTAGAGAGGGGCAGGTTACCTGCTCCAGACTGGGTACCACCTTGGAAGGGTCCTCTGCCATCAGGGGGTGGCCAGGCCAGGCCTGACTACCTCTGTGGCAGTTCCTTCACTAGGGGTAGGGTCAGCTCCCTGAGGAGGCTGACCCTTACCTACTGTCTGGGGGAAGAAGACTTTTCTTCAACCCTTGTGCTCTCTTTTGGGGGCGAGTGGGCCATCCTTTCAGGCTCCATCTCTCCAAATTCTTGGGCTGGGGCTGTGGCCATCACAGCCCCACTAACCTTTACAGGGACGCCCAACATCCTAAGATGGGTTTGGTGTTCAACTTCAGCCCAGGCTGAAATTTCCAAATCATTGCCCATCAGGCAATCTACAGGTAAGGTGGGGGACACTGCCACTCTCTTTGGGCCTGTGACCCCCTCCCAGCTGAGATTGACTATGGCCATGGGGTGATCTGTTCTGACACCATCAATGTTGGTCACCTGGTACTTAAACTCAGGTAAAAACTGGTGAGGGGGACTAGTTTCCCTGCCACCATGGTGACACTAGCCCCTGTGTCCCTAAATGCCACAGCTTTCTGACCATTCATTATTGGCTCCAATCTGTACCTGCCCAACGCAGTGGGACCCATGGTAAAGGTGGCAAATCCTATACCACCATCAGAGTCAGAGGAGTCTGTTGAGGGGTCCCTGTCTAAACTAGGGCTCACCTCTGTTCCTCTTGCAAAAGCACCCAACTTTTTGGGTGCACTACTCCCAACTGGAGGATTACTACTGGTAGTACCAGGAGGGGTGGTAGTAGTTGTGGGAGGAAAATTTTCTTTATTGCCAATCCTGGGGCAACTGGGATCAGTTTTCCAGTGCCCAGGCTTTTTACAGACATGGCAATATGGTTTCTTTTCAGGAGAGGAAGGAGTGTGGGACCCACCCCCAGAAGAGGAATTTTGGGGCCCTGTAGGGGACGTATCCTTAGATTTATCCCCACCTTTCTCTTGGGACTTAGTAGAATCTTTCTTCTGGTCACCACCCTGAGTTCTAGTTTTTACTCTGGTTCTGACCCATTTGTCTGCCTTCTTTCCCAATTCTTGGGGAGAGGTCAGATCAGAGTCCACCAGATACTGGTGCAAAAGCTGGTTTTGACAATTATTAAGGATCTGCTCCCTCATAATCAAATTGTACAATCCTAAAAAGTCATGCACTTTGTTGCCATGTATCCAACCTTCCAGAGCCTTTGTAGCACAATCTACAAAATCAACCCAGTCTTGAGTCTGTGCTTTTTGGGTGTCTCTGAACTTCAACCTGTACTGTTCAGTGGTTAGGCCAAACCCATCAATAAGAGCACTCTTCAAGACCTTGTAATTATCAGCATCCTCCTCTCTAACAGTGAGGAGCTTATCTCTACCTTTGTCAGCAAAGGAGAGCCACAAGATTGCTGCCCACTGCTCCTGAGGGACCTTCTGTACCTTACAGGCCCTCTCTAATGCAGTTATCCATTTGTGGATGTCATCCCCACTCTGGTAGGGAGGGACAATCTTGCTCAGGTTCCTATGGTCATAGGACCTTTCCCTGTCTCTAGGGACATGGCTGCCACCATGGGACTCTAGTCCCAACTTTCTTCTCTCTCTAAGGAGATCTAGGGATTCCCTATCTAAAACCAATTGCTTTTTTCAGATTTCCAGCTGAGTTTCCTCATACTGGACCAGTCTGTCTCTTCTCTCATGAGAGGATTCCCTCCTGTGAGAGGAGATAGAGCTCCCTATGGAGGTGCCAGAGTGGTTAGACTCCTGAGAAGGAGATCTAGACTTTCTGGGCACACTCTTAATCCTTCCTGGGGGACAAAGTGGGGATCATTCTGATCATCCTCATCATCTTCCACAGGAGGGATTGGGTTATCCAGGTCAGGGTCATTGTCACCCTCCTGGCCAGTTTCAGAGGGGGCTGGGGGTATTGGTACCCCTGGCCTCCTCCTCTTCCTCTGCCCCACCCTCAGCTCCTACCCCTTCAGTCCCCAAGGGCTTACTAAGGTCATAAGCCACCAACAACTCCTTGAGGTGTTGGGTGGAGGGGCTTTGGCCTGTCCTTAGTTTTCTCAAGTTGCATAAAGCTCTCAATTCCAAGAATGGGAGTGTATCATACTTGGAGGGTGGAAGCTCAATGGCTTCCTGCAAGGATTCTTTAGATCTACCCTTAAAGACATTACTAGTGTGGTGTGGTGTATGCACTACCTACTCTAGTGTGGCCTACTAAACTCTCTTGAGTTGTAGAAAGGGTTGTGCTATCCCTTAACACAGAACTCTAAGTTCAGTAGAACTTACTGTATTCTAAGCTTAAATTATATGTACCTTAGGTACCTTTAGTGGTTTTCAGTTGATCAATTCAATTGAGATTATCTGGTAAAACAATAGCAAGCTGGAATCCCACACGCTGCACACCAATGTGAGAAGTTGGCCTGGCATATGCGGTCCACTAATTATAGTGGGCACCTTGCACCAGTCCAAACAACCCCTTATTGGAGATAGGTTAAAGACAACCTTATTGAAAGCTATCCTAGTGGTAGCTATGGAGAGCAGCCTTCAGGCTAAGTCTTGAAGGAATGTAAAGCAGCTTGTTTTACCAGTCTATAATCTCTTGAGTGATCAAATGAAAGAGCACCACACCAGGTATATATTCAAAATATATGTATTTATTGCTAAACACACCCCTGTAGTCTCTTTATGAGGCTAGAGTTCGAAGTACATAAGTTAGAAGTTATTAAATCACAGTAATAGCACAAATACACGTTTGGGCCCTAGGGGCGTACCAAACCATATACCAATAAAGTGGTATGCGAACCACGACTGAACTAGACACTAGGCCTAGAGCCTCTAGAAGTGCTTGGACCACAAGGAACCACCCAAGGTAGTGACACAGGGGACCTACGGGAGACGCGTGCAGTGTAAATACACAACCGCGATACGCCGTTGACTTCTATGGAGAAAGTCGGGATCGGGAAATTAGAGAAAAGGGACACTTAAAAGAGGACTAGAACAAAACCCTTTGAGATCTAGGACTTTGAAGAGTCTCTACCCATAGGAGCACCGGAGTACTCGTGTTACCTCACCCAGGGAAGCCGGGTGCATAGGTGCCTTTCGGGGTCGGGTTTCGTCGTCGATTCGAATGGCGATCTGCTGCAAAGTGCTGCTGGCGGCCAAGAGAAAAGTGTCCGGGTGGATCCAAGAGTGGATCGGAGTTCTGAAGAACCTGAAAGCAGAGGGGACAGAGTCTGGGTCACTAGCCAGTGACCAGGAAGGCGATGGACAGATGCCCACCGATGTCGAGTGCTTCAGGTGCGTTGACGGTCGTCTTGACTCTTCAGCCACGAGGTCCAGGAGGCGTTGTCGGCGACCAGGAGCAGGATTCTGGCTGGTACACAATGTCTGTCGAGTGCTGAGGTATCGGCGACCGGATTGGACCCAACAAGCCTTGGCAACGGCAAGTCTCGATGAAGATGTAGATCGTCGATGGTGCAGATCAGCAAGGTCTGTGGAACTCACCCAGCGACGGTAAGTGAGGGCAGGCCTGGAGCAACCAGGATGCCAAGTTAGAAAAGGATTGGCCTTCGTTAAGGGCTACTAGCCAACGGGCTAGCGACCGCGAAGGAGCCTTGTAACGCTGCACGTGGATCTGGCTTACAGGACACTCGTGGAGTGGGGGCCAGTGATCTTCGGTGCAGGTAGTGCTGGAGGCTAGGGCTACTCGGAGCCCAAAGCACGACTTCTTGAGAGACTCAGAAGAGGATTCACTTGCAAATGTGCTTGGTGTCCAGGGGTCACGGTCTCAAGTCACCCACGATAGCCACGGGCCTCAGCTTTGCTGGGTACTCAGGGTAGCCTCGGGGAAGTCTGATAATCCACCTCTGGTGATGCAATGACTTCGGCGTCCGATGGGAGCTTCAGAAATGCGAACCGGACAGATGCTTCTTTGGTGCCTGCCAAGCAGGGGATTCACTCCTTGACCCCAAGGGAGATTCTTCTGTCCTCTAATCGTGAGTAGAGCGTCCAAGGTCCAGGATTCAGTTACAGAGTTTCGTCCAGGGATAATCTAAAGTCCTAAGGACTGGGTTCCTACCTTTATACTAAAGATAGGGGTTGGACTACTCTGTGGCCCCACCTATGGGTGGGTCAGGGCAGAGGGGTGGCTACACCCCTTTCCCTTTGTCCAGTTCGCGCCAAAGCAGGGGCTGCAAGCCCCTGATCCGGTTTGAACTGGGGTATGCACTAGGGACACCAAATGTGCCCCCAGTGCAGGACTTCAAAGCACCCGAAAGTGCTCCCGCCCAGCCCCAATACACATTATCCTGTCTGGGGAGGTGGTCACACCTCCCTGGGACAGGAAACCTATTGTCCAGGCCTCCCCTGCCGGAGTTTCGTCCAGCAGCAGGAGGCCAGACTCGTGTCTGTGGCAGCAGCATCCATTTTGTGATGCCAGGGCTCTGGAAATAAGTTACCGGACTAGTCAGAGTTAACATGTCTTTCCCTCTAGAAGGGTGGAATGCTACCCCCACCACCAGGATTGGCGGGGGGTAGTATTCCAAGATGTTTGACACCAAACACGACATGTTTAGGTGCAGCCATTCCAAAGTTAGCATTTTACCGCGAGGATATAATGCGCTTAAGAGTATATGGTCAGGCTGCACTACAAACAGCATCAGAGATGGTCTCCGAACGCTGCAGAGGGGCCCTGCTCATGCAGGGCACCCTCTCACATAGGAACCATGCACTCTGCCTTTAGGATTGATAAGGCCTGCCTTAGGAGTGACTTATAGGTTTATATGTGTGTATGTATTTAGTGATATAGGTAACCTATATCACAGTAAGGGGTGCATGCACCACCTTACCCAGGCTGCAGTAGCAGACCTGTGGTGTCAGTTTGGAGGGCCTTCCAGGGGTGGCATAATACATGCTGCAGCCCCTGGCAGGCCTCTGAGGTACCTATGCCCTTGGTACATAGTATACCATATACTAGGGACTTATAAGGGCACTCCAGATTCCAATCAGAGATGTGCCTAAGACACATGGAAACCTTTTTACAGAGAAAGCACATAGAGTGGGGCCCTGAATAGCAGGATCCCAGTCCAACTAAGTCATAAACCAGCAAAACACCATAAAAAAAGTGGGGGCAACCATATAGTCAGATTCCACCTTCCTACACTGAGTCACCTATTACTTTTTTGCACAGCTTTTTTACAAGAAAGAAGGAGCCTTTTATTACTTATTTTTAGAGTTTTTGGTATTAGAACAATTGCTACTCTGTCTTGTACTGTTATGAAATGTGAAAATATAACCTTGTGTTTTAGATTAGGCCACTTTTTTGAGAATATTAACTCGTGGGTAAAGGAAATCGAAGCAGAGGGAGGTTGTAAACTGCGATGTTAATTACTATGCACTTAATATAATATTTGCCTGCTTCTAGGTCACTACTGCGCTTTAAATTTTGGAGTTCTTATCAGAAGATTTTGTATGGATCTCAAAAAATATTTGTATAAGCTTGCACACAATTGTGGGTTATTTTTCTTTATGAAATGAGACAATATATATTTAGTATTTTAGAATAGGTCAAGCCTTTGATATGATTAATTTGTGGCATGCTTTTATGGAGGTGGAGGCAGCATATAAGACAAATTTCTGAAGTACGTTAAAAACTCTTGGATGCTTCTAGTCAACTAATGCACTCTTGTCCTTGGGGTTCTAACATGATTTTTGTATATATTTAGAAAAATTGTTTCATGCTGCCAAATAAATGCAATTAATTATCTGTGCTGCTTTAAGGTTTAACTAGTTGATATGTTGTCTGGCTAGGTTGAAGGGCATTGTCTGATTTTAGTAATTTTAGCTCCATCATGAATATGTTTATTTAGTATAATGGTAAGCTGAGGCTGGTTGGAGTAATTGAAGGGGGATAGGGAAATCATGGGCTTTTACCTATTTTTTCATACTCCGTTTTAAAATCTATTTATCTGTGGAAAGGTGTATATACTGTATATTTGTAATTTTAAAAAGTTTGCTTCGCCATGTCGGCATAATATCAAACTTAATAAAGTCAACTAGTGTAGTTCTATTGTGTTCAATTTTGACTGTTTTTTAATGTTGTGCCCTGTTATGTTTTGTTGTGTTGTTATTTTGATTCATGCTATCTTATTACATTATTTTCTGTTGAGCTGTGTAAATTCTTTAGTTATGTCTACAAATGCTACTACGTTCCCAGCCAAAAACAGCACATTCCTAATGTTCCAGGGGCAAACAACCAATTAAGAATGCCTGGCCCGGTAACATATCACTGCTCCAAAACTTCAACTATGTAAGACACCATTCAGCCCAAACCTGTGGTAGAGCTAGGGGTCTCAATCAGAAAATAGTTTCAACTGACCCTGTAGCATATACTTTGTGGTAAGTAAGACAGTATTTGGTGCTAACAGTTGTTGACACCATACTATCAAAGCATATTTATGGAGATGGTAATGTGCGACAAGAATGCTTGTACATATTTGTTGTTTTTCATTTTGTTGAAGTGGTGATGTGTGGTTTTATCTTGTTGTATTTTTGGGCTGCATTATTGCATTGTGTATTTCTCTTGTACTGTGTTGTTTGACTTGAATTCAGTTTGGACTGTTTTGCTGTGCTGCAAACTGTTATGTTTTATATGTGCTTTTGTTTATCTTTGTGTTAAGGGCTTTGATTGTATTCTGCTGTTGAATCAAGAGATGCCAATAAATGTTTCTACATTCCCTGCCAAAATCAGAAGATTTCTTTAAAGTACCAGTGAATATTTACCCCTCTTGAAGGTCAAAAAATACTGCTGCTTTACCTCTTTAACTATTTAGGACACCTCTCAGCCCAAACCTGTATTAGAAACCTGTCTTAAATTACAGTTTCCGGTGCTCACTTTATGTGATAATGGCTCCGTGCTTCAAATTACCACTTTCAGTGCCCATTTTATGATAGAGGCCTTTTTCTTTTTTCTCACTGAAATGTTATCTGCATGTGATAATTATTTTATATGGTTATTTATTATTAGATGTATTTTTTGTATTGCACATATGGAAAATTATTTATGCCTAATTTCCACACAAAAAACAAATGAAAACCAGGGTGTACAGCATTCTAGCTCTCAATCCTCTTGGCTCTACAGCAAGTTCAAGTGCAGCCACTTATGACACTTCAAGAAAACCACCCTGGTAATCATGCATGGAATTAAAACACTTCTACCGTAGTCCACACTAAAAATCTACACTATTGCAATCAAACTTTACATACAGAGCACAGAAAACCCTTTAACGCCTCGTCAGCGGTAGAAAGCTCTATATAAATACAATTGCAGTGAACACAACACTCTCAGTGATGTGCAATTGAAATATGTAGCACTGACAAAACACAAAGCAAGACGTGCCTTAATTTTCATATCAAGAATTCTGCAGGAGTCTATATGGTACCGCGCAGAGTGTAATAGAACTCGTGGGAATGAGGTTCTTAATCATTGTTTTCATTCTATGGAAACTGATCATATACCTTGTATTAAAAAACTACAGTTTTTGAACAGGTGAGCTTCGATGTGCCCTGCTGAGGACTGAGGAGGAGGAGGGTGCCTTTCTAACTTGTGGAAGCAGGGCCGGACTGACTGTAGCCGGCATCGGGCTTTTTTCCGGGAGGTTGGAAGGGTGGGGGCTGGTTTTGCAGCAGTGGGGGACTTTTTTCGTTACTGGAGGCCGGTTTTGCAGTGGTGCAGCAATATCGGCCCCCAGTAACAAAAGAGGCAGTTCTTTACACTTGCACCCAGCCCCGGGGGAGGGGGGGGAGTGGGGGGCTGGTCCTACAAAATCGCCAGGGCTGCTTTGGATTACCAGTCCAGCCCTGTGTGGGAGGATGCAATGGACAGTGAAGGAATAAACAAGCAGTGAATTCTATTCATCCCTTGCTGACTGCAGTGCCTCCTTTCTGAACAAGAGATGGGGTAGTTTGCAGGAAATGCTATATGTCTGCTATTAGCTGTAATTGCAGCCATTAAAGCAAAAGCATTATATTATTCTACAATACACATAAAACAATTGCTTCCCCTTTGAGTATGCCAGCCAGTCTAACTCCCCATTTGTTTTGAAGTGTTAATGGCACATTCCAAGTAGGCTGCCTTTCGAAGTGCTTTCGACTTCATGCTCTATGTTTTAAGTCTTGCCTGGCAGCTCAGCTGTTGCCACATCATATAGGATCAAGAAAAAAATAGCTTTCAGAATATTACTGAGGGGCTTTAGACTCCACCCACATATTGTTTCTCCTAGGTACAGAATTTGAATGGGCCAAAGTCGTGTGCTTCCACTGAAAAGAGTGCGTGTACAGTGGGTTTTGGCTTGTGACAAATTTTACACTCAATACATCAGAACTTAGTTGATTATGGTGGCAAGACTGTAGTCTTGGCTATAGGCCTGACCTGCTAGATATGAAATGTTATAATAAAGGTAGTAGACCTGACAAATTTATTGTGAAAAGCATATGTTACGAACAATCCATTTAAGAATGGATTGTTAATACCTTGTGCGAAAGGTTACGCTCAAAACAGTAAGCCTGAGTTGGTTATAGTGACAAGCTAGAGGCCTGCTTGGTGCACTGGGAAAAGCTATGTCTGCTGCCATAAGCCTGATCTGCTTATTATGAAATGTTATGGCAAAGACAGTAGGCCTAGCTCTTTTATTGTGAGAAGCATTTGTTAAAGTTCATGGGCTTTTAACAGTGTGTTGTCATCACATTGTGTTAAAGGCTATAGCACATATTTTGCTACATGTAATCTCACAGATTAAGCTAGCAGGCAAGGGCTTTGGTTTTGGTGACCCCCTGGAACAAAGCATGGGGTTAGAAGTTGTCCACTCTGATCATCTTTATTAGGCTCTCATAGGAAGGAATTTATGTTGTTTGGACAACTGTAATTTTATACAGATTTGCAATTTTTTTATAGTATGCCTGAAGGTGCCTTGTGGGAAAGCTTGTGCCCAACGCATTAGATCTGAGTTGGGTAGAGAAGCAAGCCATTGATAAAGATCATAGGCATGTTTTTTTTTTAATGAAAGGTTATAACAAATGGAGTAGGCCTGACATATTCATTCTGAAAAGCATATGTTAAAATCAATGAGCATTTAAGGGTAGATTGTTGTTACTTTGTTTGCTATTTTATTACTATTAAAGCCTACAGATGCTTTGTTATATTGAATCTCACAGTTTATCACAGTAGGCAAGGATATTAGAGTTGGTCGTCCCCTATGACAAACCGTGGGTATAGAAGATTTACACTATGAGAATCCTTGTTACACCCTCTGAGGAGAGGTGGTATTTTGCTTTGCCAATAGGAAAGCTCAGTGTGTTAATGCACCTATTGAATTGATATGTGTGTGTGACTTATTGGTCAAAGGTTCCAATCATAGTGGTATAAGCCAGTGGGGTGGGTGCATAACCTGCATGTCACAGGATTTAATCCGTCCAAGACCACGCTGATGGTCAAAACTGTGGACATGTTTAAATGTCAACAATCTGTGCTTTAGAAGGTAAATAAAACATGTTTAACTGTCAGTTTTTTTTTTTTTTTAGTCCTCATACCACCATAGTTTGCAATGTCTAGCCAACCTGTACCGCCCCAGGCTGTTTGCAATATCTTAATAGTCCTGCGTACCAGCCCACCCAGTTTCCTGGTTGCTAGTTCCACGCAGGTGTAATCATAGGACTCCAAAAACTTTTTAGGATCTGATGGTACCATTCCAATTTAGCAAATCATCCCATATCTCAGAGTGTGCACTGTTTTGAAGTCCTATGTCCATTTTGCAAATGAATTTTACCACCTGAAGCCATCCCATCCCCAATGGCGGTACAGTGTCTGTCCATTTCTTACATATTTCTCTCCTGGCGAGAAGAATCAAGTAAAACAATAAGGCCTGCCTATTCTTCGATAAAGGTGAAACCGGGTTCTCCTCCACCCCCATCATTGCCAGCATTAAACTCATTTTTATATTGGGGCAGAGAATTTCATTTATTACTTTCTCCACAAACGTCCAATAAACCTGCAGTGAGGGGCATTCAAAGAACATGTGCCGATCGTCCGCACTCAGCATTCCACATCTATAGCATCTTGGGGCTACTACTTTTACGAATTTAGCCAGTTTCCTCGGTGTCCAATATAATCTGTTAGCTGTAAAAATGTGGTTCCTTTTCAGATTTGCTGGCTTAACCACTTTATACGGCAATTTAAAAGAGAGTTGCCACATTCGCTGTGGTTTTGTCAGCTGAATATCACCTGCCCAGATCTCGTATGGTGCTTTCTGCTTCTTTTTTTCTGATATCACCAGGATCTGGTACCAGACAGATACTTCTTTCTTTTTCGGGGCCTCATTTTGTATTTCCCTTTCAAAGTCCCAGGTACCTCCTCCAATCTCTCCCCTGTTTGCCTCCCCCCAGGATAACAACTGTAGGTATTTGAACCTTGAGAGGGACCCCCCTGTCTTAGCTGTCAAGATTTCCCTTGGGACCACCTCTTTCGACAACATAAGATCTCCCCATCGTTCAATCCCTGCTCTCTTTAGAGGAATGCTGAGTTGATCCTGCAAACATTCTGGCGTTCCGGGTGAGTCCCACACTGGTGCTCCATCTGAGTAGTACCCCATTCCCTGTATTTTTCTTATCCCTACCCAAAGGGTGAGTGCTGCCTTTAGTGTCATTAATCTGACTTTTTTGAAGTATTTTTTTGCACCAAATTTATAAAGGAACCCTTTCCTACCCCACTCCTTGACCATCTCCTCCAACAACCCGCCCCATACCGTGGAACCCGGTGTTCCTAGGAGGGCTCTACAGTTTTTAAACTGAAATGCCATGCAGTATAACCTTAAGTCCGGAAGTGCCAACCCCCCTTCTGCCAATTTTCGTCGTAGTTTTTTCCATGACATCCGTGGCCCCCTAGCTGCCCAGACAAAACTACCGAACTTGACCTGTATTTTATCTATCAACCCCGTGGGGAAAGCTAGAGGAATACTATTAAAAAGAAATGTCAATTTAGGCAGCAGCACCATTTTTATTAGATTTACTCTACCATAAATTGAAAGTGGGAGATTCTTCCATCTAGAAAGTGTTTTTTCAATATCTTTCATTACCCTTTCCAGATTGTGCTGGGGGATTTTTTCTAATACCTTAATGATACTTATTCCAAGGTATCTAATCTCTCTCTGATCATTTCCTCCAATCAGGAACATTCCAACACATTATCCCTGTTTTTTCGTTATTGACTAGATATCCAGAGAAGGCTCCATATTCTTTCACTAAAATCTCCACCCTGGGAATTGTGACAGCCGGGTCTGCTGTATATATTATAAGGTCGTCCGCATATAGTGCGATTTTCTTTTCATATAAGCCTGCCTTAAAGGCAATGACCTGTTCATCTTGACGGAGCATCTGGGCGAAAGGTTCGATATATATATATCAAACAATAGTGGAGATATGGGGCACCCCTGTCTCGTTCCTCTTAGTATCAAGAAGCTCTTTGTAAGCACCCCGTTTAGGAGGATCCTGGCTGTCAATCGTTGGTATAGGGCCTTAAGCATTGTTATGAAAAAGGGCCCAAACCCCATGATTTCCAGCACTGCCCATAGATAGTCCCAGCACACGCGATCAAAAGCCTTGGCGGCATCCAAAGTGACCGCCGCCAAGGGTATCGACCTTGATATAGCTATGTCGACACAGCCAATCAGCTGCTGGGTCAGGCGATTCTAGCCATCCTCCCTGCTAAAATGCTGACAAAGATCTTATAGGCTGCATTCAGCAGGGATATTGGTCGATACAATTCTGCCTTTACGGGATCCTTAGCTGGCTTCAATATCAGGACAATAGTTGCCTCTCTCCATGATTCTGGAACCTGTGTACCCCTCATATATATCAAATTAAACAAATCTTCCCACACAGGCAAAACTTCCTCTATCAGAGTTTTGTAAACTTCTGACGGGATGGCATCTAATCCAGCCGCCTTTCCATTTTTTACTCTTTTAATTGCTCCCCTAATCTCTTCCTGTGTTATCGGAGCTTCCATCATTGTTCTCCCATCCCCATTAAGTACCGGGAGACCCATTGTACTAAGCCAACTTTTGAGCTTTAGAGGATCAGAGATAGTTTCCTCCCTATATAGTTGGGAAAACAGTGCCACGTCATGCTCTTGCATAGCCTCCCAACTGTCAAGCACCTCCCCTTGATTCCCTCTAAGCTCCTTAATCTCGTTCCTGGTTCTTTCTACTCTAGCCTTCCAGGCCAATAATGCCCCAGTTTTTTCTCCGTACTCAAATTCCTTTTCATTCGCAGCTTGCCAATTTGCTTTGCACTTTGCCTCCATCCTTATTTTAAATCTTAATCGAGCCTCCTCTAGCCTTTTTTTGAACTTCTCCCTTTCCTCTCCCACATTCATGGAATGCAAAGCATTCTCCAAGGTACCAACTTCTTTTTCTATTTTTATTAGTTCTATTCTTTCTTCTCTACTTTTTGCACATGCAAGACTTTTCAGAACTCCGCGAAGGTAGGCCTTATAGGCATCCCAGACTATCCCTGGGGAGGCGGAATCTTTGTTATTGATGAAGTATTCTACTGTAGCCTTTTTCATAGTAATATCTATTCCTGCTTCTAGCAGGAGGGCACGTTTAAGCGTCCGTCCCTTGCATGGCTGTGGTCCTAAAGCTTGTAGGGTGATTATTACTGCGGAGTGATCCGAAATATGTGCAGAGAGATGCTCTATCTTTTTTATATTAACCGCAAGAGACCTGTCGATTAAAAAATAATCAAGTCTGGAGAAGTGATGATATTTTTTACTATGGTATGTATATCCCCTCATCTTCCCCTTAAGATATCTCCATACATCTAGATAATCCATATCTTGTATCATACCCCTCAGCGCATTCCTCATTCTAGGAGTACTAGCACTTTCCCTCCGCGTTGATCGGTCTAATACATGATCCATCAGAACATTAAAATCCCCGCCCACAATTGCGGGCGCTGAAATTTCCGCCAATCTTAGTTCCAGCTCTATGATATGCTGTGGATCATCCTCGTTTGGTCCGTAATACCCGACACATACAAAATCACTATCAGCGCACCTTATTCGTACTAAGACCCATCTCCCTGAGTTATCTGTGCTTGACGCTTTAAGCTCGATCCCACTACCGCTTCTGATTAAGATTGCAACCCCTTTACAACATTGTGCTTGGTATGAAGCAATATAGTTTTGGACCCAACCATACCTGCCGAACAACTCCTTGCTCTCACTTGCAAGCAAGTGTGTCTCCTGTAGGATCATGATTTGCGCCTGCCTTTCTTCTAAATACTTCATCACTTTCCTCTGCCTAGGTTTTGATCTAAGACTGTTCACATTCCATGTGAGTATATCTATGCTTGGAGCCCTAGCCATAATACTCCCCCGCCTCCTCCAACTTTTCCTGCTTCATCGCCAGTTTACTTGAAATTTCCAACCTATGGGGATCTGAGGATTTTTTTGTTTTTTTAACCCACTGCACCCCACCCGTGCCCACACCCCCCCACCACCAACCCTCCCCTCCCACCTCAACCCACCCCGGGGAACCCTCCCTTCCTTTTTAGGCATTATAATGCCTATGGGCGCTCAGTTTCAGGGGGACTTTAATTAACTTATATATTACCAAAGAGCGGTCTCAGAAGTTAGTCACTTGGCAGAATCTCCCTTTTTAATTCTATCTATTAGCGACTCAACATCTTCTACTGTTCGGAGGTTGTACATTTGGTTGTTCCACATGATTCGTAGCATTGCAGGGAATCTTAACTGAGCCTTTGCACCCATCTTCCCCAGCTCTTCCATCTTATTTCCCAACTCCCACTGCCTTTGTTCAGTGACCTTACATAGATCTGATCTAACAAGCAGTGAGTATCCATCCACTGAGTATGGGCCATTTTTTAGGGCATTACTTAGAATCTCCTCTTTGATGTTGTATGAGAGAAAATTCACTAAGATCTTCCTGGGCTTAGCTCTCTGAGGGTTGCATCGGAAAGGTTCTCTATGCGCTCTTTGAACCTCATATTCGAGGTTTAGTTCTTCCTTGCCCTGCAGGATCGTGTTCCGTAACAACGAAATAATAAAGGCTTTCATGTCAGACCCTTCCTTAGCTTCCGGAACATTCAAGAACCTCAGATTGTTCCTTCGAGAATGGTTCTCAACTCTCTCGATGTCTTCCCGTAAGATTTGATTCTGCCTTTCCAGCCTAGTGATTTCCGCAGTATTTTTTCCAATATTTTGTTTTACGGTTACCACCTCTTCCTCTAACACCTTAGTGCGTAAGGTTACATCGTCTAACTTTTGCGTCAACTCCAGGCATGATGCTTGTATGGCTGACTGGTTTGCTTCTGAGGTCTCGAAACGATTATTAATATCATTTTTTAGTCCCAATAAGATGGACGCCAGTGAAGCTTCGGGGGTTTCAGGGATCTCAGGTATCTCCTGCCTCACCTCTAGCCTTACATCATCAGGGCTATTCAGCCCTCTTCGAATACCTTGGCTTTGACTTTGGCTCTGAGCTTGGCTCTGAACTTGAGGTGAAGCACCAATATCTTCTTCATCTGGTAGCGCAAGAAGGTTAAATCTGTTACTCAGAGGGACCGTTGCAGCACCTTGAAAGGGCGTAGTACTGTTACTTGACCCCTTCGTTCTTGGCGGACTACTGGCTCTATCCATATCTTTTACTGAGTTAATTATAGGTTCCTGTGAGCTCACACTGTCTCCGGGTCCATCTGGGGTTCCCACTTCCATATGTACTACACCCCCACCACCTTTTTGCATACTTGGAAGGACTCGGAAGAAAGACTTAAGCGAGGGAGTTATTTTTGCTTTTGTATGATCGACTGCTCCTCTACTCCTCTACTCCTCTTCTTCCCCTCAATATTTTTTCCTAGTGTCTGCAATTTTCCTTCTCCCCTGTTCTGGAGACTCCCGCCTTGACGCCCCCGCTTTGCCTTAACAGTTATTTTTGCGCCTTGCGTCAATTCAGGCAGAGTATCTGACAAAATGGAAAGAGGGTTCGCCTTACCTCCAATATTCCTGGTCCTCAAAGTATATCTGGTGGGTGCCTCACCTTCTTTGGCAATACCTGTATCCATAAGCGAGTGTTGCTCCACTCTCTCAGAGAGCTCTCCCCCTGTTCTTTCTCTCACCGAAAGCCTCCAGCCTCCGGGAACCCTCCACGTATCCTCTGAATTCAGCTGGGTGCATCGACTTGTTCTGTCTCTGCCCCTCAGCCAAACGCCAGCCTCTCACGAACGCCGGAGCTCAGCTGCTGCCTCAGCCCAGCACGTCCCCGGGAAACCTGAGAGCGACCTCCCGACTCCACCAAGGACATCAGTCCCACATATCTGCGGCATTACGAGTCTCCTAATCATGGTATGTTAAAGATACCGAATTCCGGCTTATTTCGGTGCTTGTTTCTCTTCAGTTACTGCTCTCCTCCGGCAGCACGCCCCCATTAACTGCGCCCGCGGCCAAGAGCGTCTAGCTCAGAGCCGCCATGTTCCCCCAAAGCATGTTTAACTGTCAGTTAAGCATAAAGTTGGACTAAGTATTTATAAGGAGTAACCTGTCTGTTAAAAGCCCACAAGATAATTTCAATCCACTTATTTTGATCTTTTTCGCTGTGTCTCTGTCTCCAGGACACCTCTTACCCATCCCCACCCCTGGTATGCCCCATTGCACCCAGGGTCACAGTTCCTAAACTTTCCTATACACTTCATTCACAGGTACCAGACACAGATTTACATGTACTGCCCACTCGCTGCTAGTTAATCCATTGTTTGAGAGAAGTCTTGTATTCACTTAACAGGGATCAAAGGCCAGTTTTGAGCATGACTAGAAGGTATCAGGTCCAAGCATTCACATATAATAATAAACCCAATTAGTAGCATTTACTAATATTGTGCAATTAAAGTATTGTTTGTTTTTATATAGAAAGTCATTCCCCACATCTGCCATTACAAAAGCATTGAAAATAATAGTTATTATTATCCACTATGTTGGAACTCACTGTACTGACCTCGAAATTATGGAACTCTGAGTCTGTCTTGAGATAGTTTAATCATGAACCATGATGATCAACACATGTTTTAAAAGTTCATGTTCAACCCGCTGAGCCATCGTGTCAGCTATAGAGAGGAGAATGCCAGTGAAGGGAAATATTTAAAAGTGAAAAACAGTGAATCTATATCTGTTGTAAGAGTGAAGGGTGCAAAGGAGGGTAAAGACAACAAACCTGTTGACAGGTCACATACTGGTTATGGTGATAAACAAAATTCTTTTTTTTTACAACAAAATATTTGTTTCAGGTGTGGGTACAGAGCACATGTGAAAGGGGGCAGACAGTGTCCAGCAAGGTTTGTAACCTGCATAATTTGCAATAGACCAGGTCACTTTGCAAAGGTGTGCCAATGTGGCAAAAACAAACAAGTATCTTCTGACAAATGTATAACTGATGATGAACTGGTGAATGAGGGAGATATGAGTATTAGCAAGGACCTTAGAGACATGGTTATGGTAGTGCAGAGTGAGGAAGTAATAGTGGGTAATCCTGAGCTATGTGTGGATCCGTATGTAGAGATCAGAGTGGGAAACAAAATTTATTGGTGGATTCAGGGGCACCCAACTCAATGATCACTCAAGAGCTGTATGACAGTACATGGCCTAAGAGACCGCTCCTAACTCCTGATCGCAGAGCAGTCTCCTATGAGGGACCTGAAATAAATTTGTCTGGATATATAGAAGATATTATGGAATTCAAGGGAAGGAGAATAGCAGGGAAGGTGTATGTTGCGCACAAGGGTTTGAACATCCTAGGGTGGTTTTACCAAGGATTATTTGGGATGGTGCTCAAACCGGGAACCAGAGACCAAGTATTAGTGGTAAGGGACAATTTGGAGTTGGAGAGCGTAATAAAGAAATACCCACATTTATTTTCTGGTGAGTTAGGAAAAATAAAAGATTACCAGCACAAAATTATAGTACAGGAAGGAGCAAGGCCTGTGAAGCACAAGTTGAGAAAAGTCTCTTTTTGTATAAGACATGATTTGGAAAAAGAACTAGATTCTCTGTGCAAAAGTGGCATCATTCAACCTATTGACTCCTTTGGTAGTTGCCCGCAAACAGAATAGTGAGCTTAGAGTCTGTGTTGATCTTCGGTGTTTGAACAAGGAGATCTGGGTGGATTCTCACCCTTTGCCTAATATCAATGAATTGTAAGCAAGGTTGAAGGATGCCAAAGTTTTCTCTAAATTGGATTTAGCCTCAACGTACCATCAGGTTGAGTTGGCTCCGGAGTCTAGGCACCTCACGGCATTTGTTTCTCCTTTTGGAACTTACAAGTATGTTTGCATGCCGTTTGGGCTGGCGTCTGCTGCTTCGATTTTTCAGCGTGTGATGAACAACATGCTTAAGGGTATCAAGGGTTTGTCTGTGTTCCAGGATGATGTTTAAATATTTGCACCAGATAGGGCAAACCATGATGAGATTTTACGGGAAGTGTTGAGCAGATTTCAATCAAACGGTGTGGTTTAGTGGAGAGACAAATGTGTTTTCCTTGCTAATGAAGTTGAGTATTTGGGGCATATGGTTACCAGTCAAGGTGTTTTACCGAAATCGAGTTTGATTGACTCCATAACTTAGACCAAGGCATCAACAGACAAGGCTGGTCTGAAGTCATTTTTAGGGTTTTGCAAATTTTACTTACGATTTGTCCAGGATTTTGCTACGAGGTTGAGGCCGTTGTCGCAGATGCTCACGAGAGGTGTTTTGTTTGAGTGGAATGCTGAATGTCAAGAGGTGTTCGTTTGGGTAAAACAACAACTAATTTCACCCAAAGTTTTGAAGCATTATCATCCTGGCCTTCAATGTACATTAACTGTTGATGCAAGCAATGCCGGTATTGGTGCTGTTCTTAGTCAGACTAAAGGTGGGGAGTTGAGAACCATTGGTTATGCTTCGAGAGTGTTATGAGGGACAGAAATAAATACTCTGTCATTGAAAAAGAGTTACTAGCCTGATGGTGGGCTGCAATGGAGTTTCGAAATTATGTATGGGGCAAGAGATTTCGCCTTCAAACCGACCACAAACTTTTTATTTTTATTTTAAGTGTCACGATTGTCAGAGGTTGTTGAACCAGACACTGATGAGAGCAATGAAGATAAGGAAGAATTCATGGTGGCAGCTGTTGACCTTCCGCAAATGTGTACGATTTCTGAGAGTGAGTGGCGCCAAGCTGTGAGTAATGATGCCTCCATGTTGTCAGTCATGAAAAATGTGGATACGGGTTGGTCAAAAGAGAGAAATCTAAATTTTGAATTTAAGACATATGTCAAAGTGGCAGAAGACCTATCCATAGAGAATGGATTGTTAATGAGGGCTGATAAGCTGGTTCCCCCGGTGAGTGTGAGAAATGACATAATTGTACGTGCCCATGATGGACATTTGGGAGTGACGATGACAAAGAAAAGAGTCAGATTGTCCTTCTGGTGGCCTTCCATGGACAGAGAGATTGATGATGTTGTCAAGGAATGTGTCATTTGCTCAAGTTGCGCTAAATCTGTGAAGTTACGTACACCACCTTTATCTCCCATAGAGCTGCCGTCTGCACCATGGGTGAAGTTGGGTATTGACATAGTGGGACCATTCAATATGCTGGATGTCTCTTCAAGGTATGCTTTGGTCATGATGGACTACTACACTAAATGGCCAGAGGTGAAGTTTATGAAGGAAGTGACGTTGAGGACTATAGTCGATTTCTTGAAAGATGTGTTTTTGAAGGAGGGTTTTCCAAAAAACTTAGTAACAGACAATGGGACACAGTTTGTGTCTGATGAAATTGAGGTGTTCTTGCAAACCAGTGGAATTAAACATTTGAAAAGCTCACTGTTTCACCCTCAAACCAATGGTTTAGTGGAAATAAAGAACAGGGTGTTGGGAGAGTGCATACAATGGCCTGTTGCTAATAATTGCGTGATAGCTAATGCTGTCAAAACTATACTTTGGTTCTATCGTACCACGTCTCATGCTACTACTGGTGTGTAACCATTTGAGTTGTTGCGGGGTTGCAGGGCTACCATCAATTTTTGTCCCAGTTGGATGAGTAAATGGGTTAAATGTTGTCAATGGACAGATGCAGGTGTGAGGAGACGTGTGAGCATGACACAAGATAAGCAAAATAAATATTTTGATGAAAGGAAGAAAGTTAAGGACTTTAAGGTGATAGTGGGAGATTCCGTTCGAGTGAAAAAACCCACACATGTGAGAAAGAGTGGATCCAGATTTGGTTCATCCACTAAGGTTGCGAAAGTGAATGGTAATGGTGTGATGCTCCAAAATGGCCAGTGGTGTAACAAGTATTGGTTAGTGAAGACTAAAGGTTTTGAAGAAAGTTGTGGGGGTCATAGTGTGGATGGTGAAAGTTTACCAACAGAGACGGAAGAGGTGCCTCTGAGATGCAGTTCAAGAGTAAGGAAAGTTCCTTACTGCCTCAGACACTAATGTGTTTTGGGTATTATGTCTGGCATTCTTTGGGATGTTCACAGTGTTAGAGACTTATCTATGTTTTGCCTAATCTTCTGTTTTTTCTCCATTATTTTAGCGTTAAGTGTTTTATATGGCATGTTTTATTTTATTTAAAGGGGAAACCCATGTAGTGGTTATCTTAAATCTTAGAGCTTGGAACCTTACTGTGTTAGGGTTCTGAATGTAGAATGAATGTTATGTGGCAGTTGGAGTGTAGACGCTCTCCGTGCTCTGCCTAGGTGGTTTAGTTCAGTTATTGATGAATTAAAGGATCTCTATGAAACTCACCTTGCCTCCGTCATCAATTACTACACAACTCCAGCTTTGGGAGTTGGATTTTGAAAAATAAAAAATGTTGGAAAAGGTTGACATTTGGCCGTCACTTTTGACACTGAGAGCAACCACCATGACAGTGGTTCCTGACAATTTATAGAGATGTCTGCAAGACCAGCAGACATCTTTAAATTTGGCAGGACTAGTAAAAGTAAGGTGGTGGGAGACAGATGTTGTGGGGAACACGAGCACTAAGACGTTAGTGAGGGGATCTTCTATGGTTGCTAGCAGGTTAGTTTCAAGATGGATTTTGAAATGAATGACCCTAACGATTGGGAAATTGTGGAGTTTCATGGAGAAACACAGGGACGACTCTAGTTCTCTTCTAGTTTTCGGTTTAGTTTAATTCTGTTTTGCTTTTTGTTTTCTATTTATGTGCATGAAACTCGAAGTGCTTTCAATAAGGGAATGTGGTACATTAATGCAACAGATGAGAAACAAGAAGCCCGTTGACATTAGTTAAACTGAGACAATACTCTGTGGAGACTCTCACACTAGTAACACTGCATAGGATTTTTCACACAATATGCATATATGTTTATATTATTGTAGATGTTGGCGGCAATAGATTTTGTGGATCGCGTACACTGTAACGAGTCTACTAGCCCTTGAGGGAATAGAAAGAAAGAGCAAATGATATTTTACAGCTGACATATCATCAAATTAGTTTGTAAGGTGAGCAGGGATAACTCATTTATCTGAGGTAGTATATTTGTGGGTGGCTCAAGAATTAACATGCTTATTGAATTCAGTGATTCATTTCAATTTAGACTAGGATGGGGAGCGATATTAGATACAAATGTGGATTATTTCTGTTCTAAATAAGGAGAACAGTATAAGGTGTATCAAGCTTTAGTGATATTTGTGTATATGTTTGGGTAAGCAGGAAATATGTTAAATCATGCCTACTATCATGGGATGACTGATAATATAGAACCCTATATGCGTTAGTGAATTAATTCCAATAATGATTATTTGTTATTGTTCATAAATTTGGAACTGAATGGAAATAAGAATTGACTACATGAAATTTTGAGTAAATGTTACTTGAATTCAATTTGTTTCAGCCCTTAAGGAGCGGCTAAAATCACTGCAAAACACGTGTTGTCTGAAGTCTACTCTGGATAAAGTTTTTAGCCACATTGACATTTTTTATGGGTTATCTATGTCAAAATTGGCCACTTAAACTATTTGTGCTTTTTGTTTTCTATTGATAAATTGTGTATGTGCGATAATATGTGTGGAAATCATATATTTCTCTTGAATCAGGTTGACATTAAAAGTGAATCCAACTGCAAACTATATTACAGAGTATTTGGTGTTGTTAGTAGCGCCCGACAATCATTAACAGTTCACTTTTCGTATAAAGTGCTTCTTATATTGAAAGTCTTTAGCAACTTGTCCAAATAAGCCCACAAATTGTATAGAGTGTATGTTGGACTTGGCCCATTTTGCAGGGTTATCCCCAAACCTTTTGCTTCTTTCTCCTGTTTTTTCCTGACCTGTTGGTGTTGGTTTTAGGACACTGGGCACTTTACCACTGCTAATCAGTGCTAAAGTGCATATGCTCTCTGTGTAAATTGTTATTATGATTGGTTCTCTCTGATTGGCATATTTTGATTTACTGGTCAGTCCCTAGTAAAGTGCACTGGGTGTTCCGGGGCTGGTAAATCAAATACTACTAGTGGGCCTGCAGCACTGATTGTGCCACCCACATGAGTAGCCCTGAAAAGATGTCTCAGGCCTGCCACTGCAGTGCCTGTGCGCAGTTTGCTAATTGCCATGTCGACTTGGCAAGTGCACTCACTTGCCAGGCCCTAACCTTCCCTTTTCTTACATATAGGACACCCCTGTGGTAGGCCCAAGGTACCCCCCTGGGCAGGGTGCAGTGTATGTGAAAGGTAGGACATGTACTGATGTGTGTAACATGTCCTGATAGTGAAATACAGCCAATTTCGTTATTCACTATTGAAAGGCTATCTTGCCCCATAGGACAAAATGGGGAATGCTTTGTAACATTTTACAAGCATATCTTCCCATAGGGATAAGATAGAAAAATAAAGTTTAGGCTCTCTGAACTCAGAATTTAATAACACATCTTTTGCTAAAGATGGTTTTTAAATTGTGTTTGAAAATGCCACTTTTAGAAAGTAAGCATGTTCTTGTTTAACCAATCTGTGTGCCTCAGCCTGTTTGTGTAATGACTGTCTGGTTTTGGAGTGATAGGGGTTGGGGAGGTGCATTCTCTCGGACAGCCACCGGGGGGGGGCGGGGATGTGTGTCCTGCCTTTCCTGAATGAGTCAGGGCTGGGCTGAATAGACCTGGGCTGCATTCAGAGTAGGGGGAGGAGCTCTCACTAGCACCTGAATAGGCCCGGTCTGCATTTAGAGTGGTGGGAGGAGATTTCCCTTGCACCTGGATAGGGCCAGTCTGCCTTACACAATGCTGTCTCCACCTCCTGCTGGGCAGCTGCACCAGAGAGGACAGAACTGGTTTGGACTGGGCTCAGAGACCCTTGCAAAAAGAGAACAAAGACATTTTGGGATATAAGTATTAGACCTAAAACCCCTGAACTTTAGACTATTTCTGGAATCAAGAGGAACCTTTGCCGAGGAGAAAAGCTGGAGAAACTGAGGAGAAGTACTGCCCTTGCTGTGTGTCTGGGGTTGGCCTGCAGTTGCTGTTTCTGCCAAAGAAAGGAGAAGGACTTTGCTGTGTGCTGTGTCCCCTGCTTGAGGAAAGTTCCCAAGGGCTTGAGTAGAGCTTGCCTCCTGTTTTGAAGTCTCAGGAGCACAAAGACTTCACCCCCAGCTCCCCTGAACTTCCTTGCTGGGAATTCTGACCTGCCAAGAGGTGCCTGTGACTGTGTTGGGCCTTTGGAGGTTGTTTCTGCTGTTGGGAGCTGGAAAAGCAACGCAACTACAAAGAAATCGACGTATCGCTCTTCTTGCAACAGTTTTCTGATGCAACGCCGTGGTGTGAGAAGAATTTCCCCGCATCGCCGCGCCACTGCCAAAACTGACACAGCGCCTGTTGCCGCGGCAAGAATCAATGCATTGAGGGATCGCGGCTGAAGAGGACGATGCAGCGCCGCTCGCCGCGCGGCGCTGCCGCATCGTTCGCCGACGCATCCCGGATTTCCATGCATCGTCCCTGTGTGGCAAGTTTTCCCCGACGCATCACCCGAGGATCGGAGGCATCCCAAAATCAACGCATCGCTTCCCCCTATGGACCGGACCCGAAGCATCGCTCCCCTGTGTACAGCGGAACTGTCACATCGCATCCACGAGGGTCTCAGGAATCGACGCATCTCTTTGTTTTTTGAAGCTTCCCATCGCTGCAGCTGTTTGGCTTGGTGAATTTTGTCGCAACCACAGGTACTTTGCAAGAAATCACGCATCCATAGTTTTCTATGGACTCAGTTGCTAAAACCTTTTGAAAGTAATTTTTCTTAATACATGTATGTTGTATTTTTGTCATTTTGGTCTTGTTAAGTTTAGATAAAGATACTTTATTTTTCTAAACCGGTGTGGTGTCCATTTGTGGTGTTATCACTGTGTTACTGTGTGTGTTGGTACAAATACTTTACACATTGCCTTTGGGATAAGGCTGTCTGCACGTGCCAAGCTACCAAGGGGGTGAACAGGGGTTATCTAAAGTGTGTATCGCCCTTACCCTGACTAGAAGCAAGGGTCCTCATTTGGACAGAAGGTACCTACCTCTGCCAACTAGAGACCCCCATTTCTAACAATGTACTTAATAAATTAACCCATACCATGCAATATCGTTCAATGGATTAACTTATATTTTTGTTGCTATATGATATTTCATAAGCTTTTTAAAATGTATTGCTGATGTTTTAATTGTATGTATTTTGCCCGTTTGTATAAGCTTCTTCATTATTCAACAATTTCACTCTCGCTTTTACCAGCCTAGGAGTCCACCATGGCTGTTAAAGTGCGGCATCCCTTAGTATACAACACACTAAGGATTAACTGGAAAAATATAATTAAATGCTATGCTTTTTTGAGAAACTGAAGAGAGAAGTATTGCTCCAGTGACATGCAGGGGCATTTGGCATTTACAATATACAACCACCACTTTGAAGGAGAACACATTTTAGGTCTGGCCTTTGAGACAGCTTTAGCTGTTTCACTAGTCTAATATTTTTAATAAAAAGTAATATGTATTATACATAAGAAAGGCTTTTGGTAAGCAGGGTTCATCCATTGGTTGGTTAAACTATCATTCACATTTTGCTTCTTCCCACCAGATGCATGGGGCAACCGGTCAGCCCACTTTACCCTTTGGCTCCCTTTACTTTGAATGGCTGCACAACCCCTGTGTAAATTGTTTAAATTCTCCTAAAAATAGTTCTGTTCTCTTCAGTGACAAAGCTGGTTCAAAGTGTGCTTTTAATCTATTTATTAATTTAAAATTAAATACTGGCTATTGTTTTGCCTGCATTTCGGTTACCCAGTTAGATGAAGATTAATTTTATGTATGCTTTTTACAGTTGTTGTTATAAAGTGTTTAGGTGGCATTGTAACATTGCAGCAGCTTTTGATTTAAGTGTCTGGTTAGGTTCTGATTTATTCTTAGTCTCATTCACAAACAATAATGCTAAAAATGTATGGACAGTTGGAAGGGTTGTTATTTGAAAAAACAAACGTCACCAGTAAAACAGACACATCACTGAGGGGCCGATTCCGATCTCGGTCGGAGGCGCACCCAATACTATTCGGTCGGGAAAAAAGCCATGCGAAAGCCAGTTTCCCGACCGATCCGTACAGCACACCGAACGAGCAAGTACGATGCGCACAACAGCAAAAATCCCGGCCGAGCCGTACTCACCCAAACCAGGTCCTGTTCTCCGACCGAGGCGAATCCGGAAACGCCGAATCGAGTCGCACGGAAGGGAAAATGCAGCCCCGTCCGGCCGGACAAGTACGATGCGCTTCCGTACGCGCCGAACCCGTCGCTACGCACGGCACGTCAAAGCATCCGGGAGAGGCGCACATAAGCTCCGAATCACGCCACAACACGATCCACGGCTACGAGACGAACACAGCACAGACGAGACGACGCGGCGACGGCGAAGCGAGCGAGGACGAAGCCAAGCGACGAGGACGACGCAAGCAACGAGAAGGACGAACGACACGAACCAACCATGAATCCCTTCGTCCCGATCATACCAATATTCTACATCTACTACCGGAACAGGCACGGACGCGTACGGCGCAGAAGGTAAGTCAGACACCAACCACAAAACACATACAACACGTACACGACACATCACACACATACACTGGGAATCTGAATATACTTACACCAGCAACAGCAGCACCATAGGGGCGGGATGCCCATCACCAATGCCACATATGCACACAGGGGCCTGAATGCGCGCCACCACCCCAACCCAGGGGGCTGGATGCCTACCACCACTACCACCCTTAGCCAGGGGGGCAGGATGCCCACCACTACTACCACCCTCACCCAGGGGGGCAGGATGACCACCACTACTACCACCCTCACCCAGGGGGGCAGGATGCCCACCACTACTACCACCCTTAGCCAGGGGGCAGGATGCCCACCACTACTACCACCCTTAGCCAGGGGGCAGGATGCCTACCACTACTACCACCCTCACCCAGGGGGGCAGGATGCCCACCACTACTACCACCCTTAGCCAGGGGGGCAGGATGCCTACCACTACTACCACCCTTAGCCAGGGGGGCAGGATGCCTACCACTACTACCACCCTTACCCAGGGGGCTGGATGCCCACCACTACTACCACCCTTAGCCAGGGGGGCTGGATGCCTACCACTACTACCACCCTTAGCCAGGGGGCAGGATGCCCACCACTACTACCACCCTCACCCAGGGGGGCAGGATGCCTACCACTACTACCACCCTTAGCCAGGGGGCAGGATGCCCACCACTACTACCACCCTTAGCCAGGGGGGCAGGATGCCCACCACTACTACCACCCTCACCCAGGGGGCAGGATGCCCACCACTACTACCACCCTCACCCAGGGGGGCAGGATGCCCACCACTACTACCACCCTTAGCCAGGGGGCAGGATGCCCACCACTACTACCACCCTCACCCAGGGGGCAGGATGCCCACCACTACTACCACCCTTAGCCAGGGGGCTGGATGCCTACCACTACTACCACCCTTAGCCAGGGGGCAGGATGCCCACCACTACTACCACCCTCACCCAGGGGGGCAGGATGCCCACCACTACTACCACCCTTAGCCAGGGGGCAGGATGCCCACCACTACTACCACCCTTAGCCAGGGGGCAGGATGCCTACCACTACTACCACCCTTAGCCAGGGGGCAGGATGCCTACCACTACTACCACCCTTAGCCAGGGGGCAGGATGCCCACCACTACTACCACCCTCACCCAGGGGGGCAGGATGCCCACCACTACTACCACCCTAACCCAGGGGGCAGGATGCCCACCACTACTACCACCCTTAGCCAGGGGGCAGGATGCCCACCACTACTACCACCCTTAGCCAGGGGGCAGGATGCCTACCACTACTACCACCCTCACCCAGGGGGGCAGGATGCCCACCACTACTACCACCCTTAGCCAGGGGGCAGGATGCCCACCACTACTACCACCCTTAGCCAGGGGGCAGGATGCCTACCACTACTACCACCCTCACCCAGGGGGGCAGGATGCCCACCACTACTACCACCCTCACCCAGGGGGGCAGGATGCCCACCACTACTACCACCCTTAGCCAGGGGGCAGGATGCCCACCACTACTACCACCCTCACCCAGGGGGGCAGGATGCCCACCACTACTACCACCCTCACCCAGGGGGCAGGATGCCCACCACTACTACCACCCTTAGCCAGGGGGGCTGGATGCCTACCACTACTACCACCCTTAGCCAGGGGGCAGGATGCCCACCACTACTACCACCCTCACCCAGGGGGCAGGATGCCCACCACTACTACCACCCTTAGCCAGGGGGCAGGATGCCCACCACTACTACCACCCTTAGCCAGGGGGCTGGATGCCTACCACTACTACCACCCTTAGCCAGGGGGCAGGATGCCCACCACTACTACCACCCTCAGCCAGGGGGCAGGATGCCCACCACTACTACCACCCTCACCCAGGGGGGCAGGATGCCCACCACTACTACCACCCTCACCCAGGGGGCAGGATGCCCACCACTACTACCACCCTTAGCCAGGGGGCAGGATGCCCACCACTACTACCACCCTCACCCAGGGGGCAGGATGCCCACCACTACTACCACCCTCACCCAGGGGGGCAGGATGCCCACCACTACTACCACCCTTAGCCAGGGGGCTGGATGCCTACCACTACTACCACCCTTAGCCAGGGGGGCAGGATGCCCACCACTACTACCACCCTCACCCAGGGGGGCAGGATGCCCACCACTACTACCACCCTTAGCCAGGGGGCAGGATGCCCACCACTACTACCACCCTTAGCCAGGGGGGCTGGATGCCTACCACTACTACCACCCTTAGCCAGGGGGCAGGATGCCTACCACTACTACCACCCTTAGCCAGGGGGCAGGATGCCCACCACTACTACCACCCTCACCCAGGGGGGCAGGATGCCCACCACTACTACCACCCTCACCCAGGGGGCAGGATGCCCACCACTACTACCACCCTTAGCCAGGGGGGCAGGATGCCCACCACTACTACCACCCTCACCCAGGGGGCAGGATGCCCACCACTACTACCACCCTCACCCAGGGGGGCAGGATGCCCACCACTACTACCACCCTCACCCAGGGGGCAGGATGCCCACCACTACTACCACCCTTAGCCAGGGGGGCTGGATGCCTACCACTACTACCACCCTTAGCCAGGGGGGCAGGATGCCCACCACTACTACCACCCTCACCCAGGGGGGCAGGATGCCCACCACTACTACCACCCTTAGCCAGGGGGCAGGATGCCCACCACTACTACCACCCTTAGCCAGGGGGCTGGATGCCTACCACTACTACCACCCTTAGCCAGGGGGGCAGGATGCCTACCACTACTACCACCCTTAGCCAGGGGGCAGGATGCCCACCACTACTACCACCCTCACCCAGGGGGGCAGGATGCCCACCACTACTACCACCCTCACCCAGGGGGCAGGATGCCCACCACTACTACCACCCTTAGCCAGGGGGGCAGGATGCCCACCACTACTACCACCCTCACCCAGGGGGGCAGGATGCCCACCACTACTACCACCCTCACCCAGGGGGCAGGATGCCCACCACTACTACCACCCTCACCCAGGGGGGCAGGATGCCCACCACTACTACCACCCTTAGCCAGGGGGCTGGATGCCTACCACTACTACCACCCCCACTCATAGGATGGACAATGCATGACACAACAAGCACACCACAACCTAGGGAATGCAAGATTAAGACATCCCCCCACCACCATGACAAGCGTGTGAGCAGGCTGTGTCAAATGCCTACAACACCGAACATGACATTGAACATACAATGTGACCCCCTAGCACATGTGCCACACATATATGTGTGTGGCACCCACAATGCAAGCAGCCCATGACCATTGTGGCAATGGGGCCTAAACCCCCATCATCACAGTGACCAAAAGGCAAGTGTGGGGTCCATAGCTGAAGCACATTTTGACCATTGTGGCAATGGGGTCTAAACCCCCATCATCACAGTGACCAAAAGGCAAGTGTGGGGTCCATAGCTGAAGCACATTTTGACCATTGTGGCAATGGGGTCTAAACCCCCATCATCACAGTGACCAAAAGGCAAGTGTGGGGTCCATAGCTGAAGCACATTTTGACCATTGTGGCAATGGGGTCTAAACCCCCATCATCACAGTGACCAAAAGGTAAGTGTGGGGTCCATAGCTGAAGCACATTTTGACCATTGTGGCAATGGGGTCTACACCCTCATCATCACAGTGACCAAAAGGTAATTGTTGACAAAGAAAGAGCTGCAACTGCCAAACTGCATGGATCATTCCTGGTCACAGAACCAAAAACTCATCTGTGGCAAAGTAGTGTATGTGTCCCATTGCAACATAAATTGGGGGAGCCAAATACTGCAGTGCAAATGAAACATTCCTTTGGCCATGTGCAGACAAACAACACCCATGGGGGCTGAGACCGTCAACAGTCATCAATGACACAATGACAGAAGTGACCATCAGAATGCAGACCCACATATTTGCACCAATGGGCACACAAATGCAGATACCCTGTGGAGACAGCAGATGTGAGGTGAACAGATACCATACCATGGCAGCAATGGGACACACAAACCATGATCACTGTGCTGACCGATGACCTAGGAGTCCCAGGGACAGCAGGGGAAACACACCAAACAACATACAGCCAATGGCACACCCAAGTTATGCCAATGCAGTGGTGCAGATGCACAAACACAAACAGGCAGACCAACACTGTCATCATACACAGCAGGTGAGGGGTGGGGGTGCCAGTGTCCCCAGGCAACAACACAACACATGAGGAGAGCTGAATACCAATCATACAGATGTGCATACACTGCCACACTAAGGTAACTCATGGATCCAAATCCCCTATGTGGGCAAGCAGGCATTGACAGGTGAGAGGGAGCACAAAACACACATGTCACACAGGCACGTAGGAACAACAACTGACACAGCAAGTCACAGACACACCACAGCACCACCCCCAGGGCCCCCACAATGTGGTGACCCTGGGCTGAAGAAAAATACCACTGTGATGACAAAGCTAAATGTCGTTCACACTGTGAACCACAGTCAGGTGTCCTGAGCAACTAACTACCATCACACCTACACAAGCACAAATCAATCAGCATGGCCAGTAAGCCAAGGCCAACATGGAGGCAGGGGACTAGCCGGGCAACAACTCTCATCTGCACACACTCAAGACCACACCCCTCGACCTCCAACAATGTGCAGCAGTGAAGTACACATGCACTGGTGACATTGCACATGCACCCATGACTATTCCAGGGTGGTGGGTGGGAACCAAGGTGTAGAAACACATCACACATGGACACTCAACAAGACTCCTGAATGTCTGACACACTGCACACTACGCTGTACATGGACATGACGGCAATACCACACCGACCAATGGGATCCCAGCCACAGTCACACACCAATGAAGAAGCCAAGGTCACCCACAAAGAACACACATAGACAACAACCAACATTGCAGCCCGGACCCTAAGGAGTGCCAGCAGTCACACACACAACGTGTCACAATCACTGAAAGATAACACAAACTGGAAATCACATGACAGGGGCAAACAACAAGTGCCAAAGGGAAACCTGACTGTGACCCATCTGCGTCAGCACACAAACTCTGCCCTGACAGCAAACACACCTATGGGTGACACCCTGATGACCAGTAATGTGCCATGCACCCACATCACAGAGAACACAGGGAGAAGACTTTGGGGGAACATAGCTCAAGTCAGCAAGCATCACAAACAGGTACAACACTAGGGATCACAGCATGCGCAGATGAATGGAAGTGAACACACAGACATGCACATACAACACACACCTTGGGCGCAGGCAATGTCACACGTGTACACACTGCCATGAGGGGACTCCACTCCTGTGTGAGGAAAGCTGTGCCATATGTTGCCTCAGTAGGGCCCCATCATGTCAGCTGAGCACTTGGTCACACAATCAACAATTAGCACCAAATGAGGGCTCCCATCACATCAGCCTGGTCATGGATGTGCCAACGGAATCATCAGCACAGATCCAACACACTTGTATAGCAATGTTGCACTGACTACACGGATGAGTCCCTCCCCATTGATGCCCAAACCTGCATGTCCACTGGAGATGGCAACACGGTCAGGGAAGTAGACAAATGCAACGATGGCAGGCACAACAGATGTGCAGGGGTGGAAGCCACAGATATGAAATTGCCAATGTAAGTAGGAAACCCATTGCCAAATACTGAACACATGACACCCTCAGATGCTGCTATTGATGACATGGATACACCACATGATAGGACACATTCCCCCTGGACCACATGGGTTCCTGCACAGTAACACTTCATAATCATGAGACCAGATATCACCATCACTGCAGCAAGGGCATGGTTAGCTGCACCAACAACATGTACATCTGAAGCATGAGCACTAGAGAAAAGAAAGTTGCTTTATTCAGCATATGTGTTGAGGCCAAACGAAGTCCTGAAAAAGAGCAAAGGCCAATGGCCAGTCCATTGTCAAAGTTCAAACAGGGTGACACTGGCAGATGTCACCCTACGCATGCCTGCACAATACCAGGGACAATCCACTAGGAGGGGCAACCGGGGGGCAGGCCAGGCACCGCAGGGACAGGATCAGGGCTCACCAGGGGGAGTCAGGGAAGGGGTGGTGGGTGCTGGAGAGCCACTGACAACTGCAGTGGAGGTGTCTGACATGGTGTGTGCCGGCACAACTGGGGGGCATGACACAGATGTCGTGGGTGCCGGCACAACTGCAGTGGACCCTGCAGATGGGGTGGACAGGTCCGCCACTGCAGTGCCCAAGTCAGACAGGGCGGTAGTGGACTCCACTGCAGTGCCTACCTCCAGGGGAGGAGAATGGGGAACAGGCAAGGTGGGTTGGACAGAGGGGGGGACACCCTCACCACATCAGTGGCACAGACAAGCGCAGCGGGGGTGTGGTGCTGGGAGAGCAAGTGGCAGGGGGAGAAGGCCGGAGCATCTTGGGGATGGTATATCTGTGGGTGGGGGAACCTGGGGCAGGGTGTGGTGGGGGCACCTGTGCAGTGGGGGCCTGAGGGATGGAGGACGGAGACCTTGTGCCTGAGCTGCAGGGCGGTGGCGGGGTCTTGCTCTTAGCACTCCGGGGGGACTTGCGGGTGGGGGCCTCAGTCCGTCTGCGCCTGGGGGAGGGTGTCCGGGGGCGAGGGGCACTCTGCTCCGTGTGGGTGGGCTTCCTCTTCCCCCGGGATGCTGGAGCAGCTTCATCGGTGGGGAAGAGGCCGAGGTCACAGAGGAAGAGCTGCTGTGACTTTGGGGTTGCAGGTGAGGCAAGGGAGGGTGCTTTGGAGGGAGAGGGAACTGAGGACTGCGCAGTGCATGTGGATGCGTGTGTGTGTTCCAGGGCCCCATCCCCTGTGAGTCTGGCTTCAGTCCCCTGAATGTGCGTGCGTGTGCGTTTTGTCATTGGCGTGTGTGTCAGTGTGCTGGATGTGTGTGTGCTGGTGTGTGCCAGTGTGTGTGTGCCTGGGATGGGTAAGGTGCTGGGGAGTGTGGATGGAGCAGAGGCAGGAGGGGTGAGGGACCGTTTGAGGAGGGACACTGCTGCCGTCAGGGAGGAGTCCATGGACCTATTGCCCCTCTGTAGGTCAGACATGCCCGATGAGATGCCCTCCATGAACGACACCAGCTGAGTCAACAGCGCGGTGTGCGCATGGAGGACACTCAGCATGGCTGTCTGCCCTACATGGAGCTGGCGAAGGAGGTACACAGACTCCTCACTCAGGGCAGCAGGGGACACAGGGGCAGGGGGTGCGGTGCCTGGCCCAAAGGAGACACGCTCCCGGACATGGGAGCCTCCACGGACCTGGGGAATGGGAGCCGATGGGAGGGCGGTGGTGGTGCTGGTGGTGGCGGGGACAGCAACACTAGCTGGGGTGTGGTGGCTGCTGACACCCGCCTCCACAAGGGAGTCATCCTCCGAGTTGCTCTGGTCCTCAGCTGAGGTGGATGCTGCTGAGGACTCCTCGGTGTGGCTCCCCTCGCCCTCCGTGCCACTGGGTCCCTCCGACCACTCCTCGGCTGCTGACCCAGTCTGGCTCTCCGGCTCCTCCTGGTCCGTGGAGCTGTCCCCTTCCGTGGCCGTGGATGTATCTGCAAACAATGGGGAAACAGACAGACATCAGTCACCTGCACATAACGCACACACCACTGTGAGCACAGCACATCACAGAGCAAGCCCTGGCATCATTAGTTGTACATTGCTAAAAGTGCACTAATTGAACAGGAGAAGTCAATTGTCAGTCTGATGCCAAGCATGGCACTCACATCCCACATGGCCTTGCACCCATCTGTCTGGTGTCTGTTGGATTGCAACACCCCAGTGTTGACACATGCACCAAGTACACAGTAGTTGGACAGTGCAGAGGACACGGTGTGGACACATCACAGCTCTTGCCACTGAGTCAGTACAGGTTTACGGATGTAAGGGATGCCCAGAGTCAAATAGGAAATGCATGTGATGCATACCAGCGACAGACACCATGATGCACCCATGTCCTGATAGCCAGCGCCACTATGGTGTGCATGTAGCACATGTCACTCCCCTGCAGGATCACCAATCAGTAGACACATGCCATGGCGGAGGCATGACTGCAAAGTCATACATCACTGTCTCAGTGATGTATGACTTTGCAGCCAGACAACAACACTCTGCACTGTGTCACAATAGTAGGTCATGGGGAATGCAAGTCCTGGAGCTGCACAAGTGCACATGTACATCCCCCCCACAACACATCCTCTTAACCCTCATCTGTCCAGGTCATACCTATTGGACATATGGGAGACCTGTGACACTACCCTCTGAACCTGAGCCCCTCACACTCTGCTGTGCATGGGGAACAGCTGCCTGAACTTCACATTTACATGCCCCAGTCTGCATGGGCAGCTGATCAGACACCTATGTGTCACACAAGTATCGTCTCCTATGGTCACATCTCCAGTGGCATGCTGAGCCCCTACCAAGAAACTCCACAGCAGTCCTGGCGACTAATCCACAGCACACTGACACAGAGGCAGACACCTGAGGGGCAAATCACTGTGCACAATGTGTCCTCTGATACACGGGAGTGGGAGTACAGAGTGTATTGTATGGCCTGGAGTAGGCATGACTGTCCAGCCCCACATGAATGAGGGATGAGCCCTGGACTGTAGGCAGCTGGCTAAGTATGTGTGACACACGTCATATACATACTCCTGGGGCCCAAACATTGTTCCCACCCGCAGCATGGGTGTGTGCCAGGTACCCCAGCCACATGTGGTGGATCAGCTCAGCAATTGGACCACAGATCAAAGTAACACGCTGAATACATGTCAGAATACAGGCATTGTGTAAGCAATGGACCCACCCATGATGCCCACCACAGAGTCAGGGAAACAGATGCTGTCTCCCACCTTGAGTCAAGCAAACTGCAAGGACACAGTCCTAAGTGACAGAATTCCCTGCATGTAAGGGCCACACCTGGGTATCAGATGAGGAGTGGGCAGTGCACAATAGAGGGACATGGCTCCTGGACAACATGACTGCTGTACTGTGGCAGTTCAACCTGGCCCGAGGAGGGCACATAACATGTTAGACAGAGTACACAGTGCAGTCTTTGACTCACCCCTCCTTGCTGCTCTCTGGCCTTCAGCTGCCCATCCAGGTCTGGAAAGACCACCGCCAGGATCCTGAGCATGTGGGGGGTCAGGGTCCGTGTTCCGCCCTCCTGCGAGGAGGCGACAGCTTCAGCTGGACCCGTGCAATCCTCCGGGTCCAGCCCCGAAGGTCCTGCCACCTCTTTTGGCAGTTGCGGATCCGGCGCTTGTAGACCCCCACGGACCGGACAGCCCGGACGATGTCCTTCCAGATCTCATGCTTCCGATGGGCAGAAGCCTGTCAGGATGACAAAGTGATAAGGACATTACTACACATGCAACATATCCGTGCATGACACAGTTGCATATACATGTCGCAATCACAGGGGCACATGGTGTACCCAGGCAGTGCACGGCTGCCCATGGACAGTTTTCCAGAAGTCACTACATGGTATCATAGCATGGGGAGTAAAACCCTGTTCAGAAGCACTGTCACTGCACCATACCTGTCCAGTGCAAGTCACTACACACTATGGGGGGTGACAACTACTCAGTGAGCCTGCTAGCCAGTGGTGTGCTGACTCTCAGCCTTGCTAGTCAGACAAAATGCACATTCAGAAAGGCAGTGCACAGAACACTCACCTGCTCCCCTGGTGTCCCATACAGCTTGCTGTACTGTGGAAGTAGGCTGTCCAGCAGGGCCTGGTTCTCTTCAAGGCTGAAGGCTGGGGCTCTCTCCACAGTACGTGCCATTGCAGGGTCCAGAGGGGCAGAGACAGCAGCAGTGCAGTGGCAGATGTCGTCCTGGAGCATGTAGTGCAGGCAAGTGGGCTCTCAGGGGAACATGCAGCAATATATATGTGCTGGAGAGGCAGATACTGTCCCTTGTGTCCAAAGTGATAGGTCCAAGTCGTTTGCATCTTCTGAATCTGGCCAATCCATGGAATAGCAGCACCAAAACACGCCCACAGCATCCTTCAAAATTTCAACTTCATGACATACATGATTTTGCAACATTGTTGTGGGTGACCAACTGATTTTCCAGCAACCGACTCGTTCGAATATTCGAAAACGCGTCCGTTGCCAGGCAAGCCCATTGTCAATGGGTGCGCACCGATCGGTCCATTGAGGTACAACGCGCACAGGGGTACAACGCGTACCCGCACACATTGAAAGCAATGGGCCGGCCGGAGGCACCGATCGGTCCATTGCTGTTCAACGCGCACAGGGTACAACGCGTACCCAGCACACATTGAAAGCAATGGGCCGGCCGGAGGCACCGATCGGTCCATTGCAGTACAACGCGCACAGGGGTACAACGCGTACCCGCACACATTGAAAGCAATGGGCCGGCCGGAGGCACCGATCGGTCCATTGCAGTACAACGCGCACAGGGGTACAACGCGTACCCGCACACATTGAAAGCAATGGGCCGGCCGGAGGCACCGATCGGTCCATTGCAGTACAACGCGCACAGGGGTACAACGCGTACCCGCACACATTGAAAGCAATGGGCCGGCCGGAGGCACCGATCGGTCCATTGCAGTACAACGCGCACAGGGGTACAACGCGTACCCGCACACATTGAATGCAATGGGCCGGCCGGAGGCACCGATCGGTCCATTGCAGTACAACGCATCACTGTACATGTGACTGGCATATGTCAGCATGCCTGTCTCAGATGGACATATGCCAGCCACAGATAGCTCCCAGGGAGTGAGGGGCACACCTACATCACGACAGCCTGTCCAAACCTTATCATAAGGCATGTAAGGCTGCATTTCCTATTGTGTGTATGTTGGTGTACATGTTGTCCTGTGGGTGTCACCTGTGGGCAGCCACCCCCAGGCTGTGCACGTGTTAATGGGGACAGGATCCTGGGTGTTACGTGTACGTGACCACTGTGATGTGCAACTGTTCATATCTGTGCATGTGCCATGGTCACATTTCACAGTGGTGTTTGTGTATGTCATGTCACATACCCCGTGAGTCCCATGTGGGACGGTATGTTTGAGCCAGGGTGTCCCAGTGGCACAATAGTGATGGCCCTCCACAGTCTTTGTGCATGTAGTGTTTACAATGTCTCTGATTTCATGTGCACAATGGGAGACAGTCTCCACATCCACGTTGTGTGTGCATGGACTCTGATGTTGTGCGTGTGTGTCACAGACGTCCATGGCTCTCCTGCCATGGCAAGTGTGGCCACTACCTGTGGGGGTCATGTTTGTTTTGTTGTGGTGTACACATGATACTCCAGGTGATGCCAGTGTCCATGTGGCATTACAGGGTCCCTGGGAATGTGCCTGTCGTTGAGCTGTGGTGCCTGGGGCACATCTGTCCTCACATGTCACTGGGGGGTGACTGTGACACAGCATCATGATATCCAATGGGCCAACCTGGGACAAATTGATGCCACCTGTAGGACCGTGTTGACAGATGTTGGCCATGTATGTACCATAAATGTCGTTCCGGTACTGCACACTTCATGTAGTTGTGCCTCATGATGATGTATGTTGGGATCTTGAGTGTGTTCAATGCCGCATATGTGGGGTGACTGACGATCTTGCTTACTTCTCCTCTGCACTGCAGGGCTCCTGCTGTCCATCGGCCATTCCCAGACCTGGCAACGATGGTGGAACGGGACAGCATCCGACGGTACCGCTTCACCAGGCAGCTGATTGAGGATTTGGCAGTGCAGTTGTCCCCACATTTGCAGCCTGGCCGGCCGTATCCTACAGCGCTGACCCCCAAGGTGAAGGTGATGGCAGCCCTACACTTCTTTGCCACCGGTACCTTCCAACATACTGTGGCGTCTGCTGGTGGGATGTCACAGACCATGTTCAGCCGTGTGCTCCGCGATGTTTTGGCGGCAATGTTGCTCTTCCTGAACCGGTACATCTATTTCCCTAGACTGCGACGACTCACTGACGTGAAGAGTGACTTTTATGCCCTGGGGAGGATGCCGCATGTCATTGGCTCCATTGATGGGACACATGTGGCTTTGGTACCACCACAGGCCCAGGAGCAGGCCTACAGGAACCGCAAGCACTACCACTCGGTCAATGCACTGGTGGTGTGTCTTGCAGACATGACCATCACACACGTGTGTGCCCGTTTCCCTGGTTCAGCACACGATGCCTTTGTGATGAGGAGTAGTCGCATCCCCAGGTTGATGGCACAGATGCAGAACCAGCGTGCCTGGCTTGTCGGTGTGTACTGACTTTGTGCCATTGTGTGTGATCTGATCTGTAGTATTCCGCCCACTTTTCCAAGTCAGCTGATGTGCACTTGTCTGTCCGTAGGTGACTCGGGATACCCCAACATGCCGTGGTTGCTGACACCCCTCAGGAACCCTGTGACACCTGCCCAGATGCGCTACAATGAGGCACATGGTCGGACCAGGAGAGTGATTGAGCGGACCTTTGGTCTCCTGAAGAGCCGCTTCCGCTGCCTGGACAAGACCGGAGGGTCCCTCCCATATGCCCCTGCGAAAGTGTGCAAGATTATCATCGTCTGCTGCATGCTCCACAACCTGGCAGTGCGGAAGGAGTTGCCTCTCATCCAGGATGACGATGACCAACATCCGCCACCTGTGGAGGATCCTGGCCTGGACCACGATGCCAGTGACGATGATGATGATGATGGTGATGGTGATGTCCGCACACAGCTCATCACCAACTTCTTTAGCTGAATGTGAGTATCCTGAGGTGTCATGTGAATGATGTGAGTTGGCATGATGTGTGGGTGGTGCTCTGGTGCTGTTGGAGTGTGTCCATGGGCTACTTGACAGGATGTGTGTTGCGATGTGTGGTGACAGGTGGGCTGTACTCCCCAACAGTGTTGACATGCTAACTTGGTTCTGGGTGGGTATCTTGTAACATGTATTGTGCATGAGTTTTGCTGTTCTGTCCTGTACTGCATTGCTTTTGACTGTGTGTCATTTCTGTCCTTCACAGGGTACTTTCAGATTCGTTTGGTCAACTGTGTCCACCGACGACGTGATTGCACATCCAGGCTGGTAGCTGTTGTGTCCCTACAGGTGATGTGCGCCACACCCATGGACTTCCTTCTGTCTACAGTTGTTGACTGTGTGCCCGCTACCAGGTGGGGTTACCTTGCATCTGTAGTGGTTACGGCATGTTGCTACTGTGTAATAAACCTGTGCTTCACTTAGTGATGTGCGTTGTCTGTGGTCACACATTTGACTGCCATTTGCTTACTGCACCTGTGGGCTACTTGACTACAACTGGGAATGGGTGTGGTGTCTGTGCATTGCACCGTCTTCCCTGGCAACATCAGTGTAGGCAATGAGTCAGATGGCCTAGGTGTGTATGTGTTGTGTAGCCCTGGTGGTGTGTCTCCCTCATATGTGTCACGTTGCCTGTACTCACATGCCTGTGTTGTCCTTGCTGTTGCAGTTCGCATACACTGTGTAATTTTGCAGTTCATCATCCCCATAACAGCACCCACGTTGGAATCACGACAGAGGCAAGTATGGTGTATTAGTGTGTTTATTGTGATAATAGTGCATAGGATGGATTGTGCTGTACATGAATCTTGCAATCCCAAGTTCCTAGATGAATAGAAAGTCCAGGTAGACAGGATCCCCAGTATCGGGGCCACAGTTGTCTGACACATTGTTCCAACTTGTACTCCCCATGCAATGTGTGGGAGTAGTGTTGCCATCAACAGGGTGAACAGTCTGTGCACAAAGGCGAAAATCCAGAACAGGTTCAGGCTTCCTGGGAGTTGCGCTTGGCCATCAGCCTCTCACTTTCCCCTCCTCGGACGACCCCTCTTCTTGGGGGGGCCCTCAAGTGCAGGCTGCTGCGGTGCAGGGGACTCTCCGCCAGAGTCCTCCTCCCTCCCTGTGGCAGTTGCAGTTTGTTCGGTACCAGATGTTGTTGGCACACAGGGAGGTGTGGACTGGTTGCTGTTCATCTGGCGGAGGCATTGTAAAATGTCCCTGTGCACCGCCGTCATCTCATGTAGTACATCCCACTTGGACTCCACGCGGGTCATGTGGGAGTCCACACGTGACATGTGGGAGTCCACACGTGACATGTGTGACTCCACGTGGGACATGTGGGAGTCCAAGCGGGCATGATGGGCAGCCTGCTGCTGTTTGATGTCTCTGAGGAGCCCCACTACCTGGCTGAGCTCTCCGGTGCTGGACTGGTACGCATCAGCTATGCGTACCAGTTGTGGGTCTTCATGCACACCAGCAACGTCTGCAAGCAGCGACCTCTGTCTCCCACCCCTCCCACCACCCCTGCTGACATGTGCAGTGTGTGCAGTTGCACGCACAGATAACCCTGGTCCACCTTGGGGGTTGGTGGTGGTGGTGGTGTCCATGGCCCCAGGTTGGTCCAGGGTCACTGCGCTGGTGTTGTTCCTTATTCTGTCCATGTCGGCAGGGATGGTATTCGTGGTGACAGTCGTTGGAGGGGTGGGTGCAGGGGGTGCAGCTGGTGGACCTGCTGGTGCTGCAGCTGGTGGTCCTGCTGGTGCAGCATGTTGACTTGCACCGGATGTGCCAGGTTGTTCATCGTCCGAGGAGGACAGAGGCTGTACGACGCCAGTGAGCTCGGCATCCTCTTGAGCCTGGGACTGGGACTCCTCAGCGTCTGCTGCTGTGTCCCTATCATCACCTGTTTTTGGGAGACACAAACAATGTATGTCATGTTTCTGCAGGCATCAGTGGTTGACACACCTGACAGTTGTGACTGTGCCTCGGGGTGCGGGCCTGTACATTGCATTGTCCTAAGTCGTCACAGTCAGGGGTTGATATTGGTGTGGCACATTGTCCTGCATTATTTGGGCATTTCTATGTATTCTCTGGGGTGTGAACATGGTCTGCATTGGTTGTGTTTGGTTGACAGCCAGACCTCCTTCCCACCCACCCACCCACCCAGTCAGTTATCCCACCATGGAACGTGCTTGCATTGCAGGGAGTGTAAGTTGTCTCTCAGGATGTCAGTCAGTGGTGTCCTGCTGTTTGTTGGTGCACAGTTGGCAGCAGGGCCTTGTGCTCCCCACAGCAGTAGCCAGTGTCAGCCATCTTGTGAGTCCTTCTCCACTCCCTGTGATGTGAGCATGGTTCAGGGTGGTGTTGATGGGCCAGTTGTGAGGCTGAGCAATGTCTGTGACTACGACTCCCATCATGCTATTGCCTCCACCCCCTTCCCAGCATGCCCATGCTTCCTTCCTTTTGACTCTGCTTCCCTGTGGGGTGGGCTGGCTGTGCTGACAGGATGGCTGGGAGTGTTGTCCTGGCAGTTGTTTGGCTAAGAGTCCCAAGAGTGTCCCTGTGCTTCACACAACATAACCCAGGGTGGTGGTGCTTTGTGGGATCTTGTGTTAGGATGGAGGGCATTGCATTCTACCAGGTGGGTACTGTGGAGTTTGTGTTGGGGGGGGTGAGGGGAGGTGCTGGTGACTATAGTCAGTGCTGCAAGTCCCCCTTCCCACCCAGCCAGCCAGATATCCCACCATGGAACGTGCTTGCATTGCAGGGAGTGTAAGTTGTCTCTCAGGATGTCAGTCAGTGGTGTCCTGCTGTTTGTTGGTGCACAGTTGGCAGCAGGGCCTTGTGCTCCCCACAGCAGTAGCCAGTGTCAGCCATCTTGTGAGTCCTTCTCCACTCCCTGTGATGTGAGCATGGTTCAGGGTGGTGTTGATGGGCCAGTTGTGAGGCTGAGCAATGTCTGTGACTACGACTCCCATCATGCTATTGCCTCCACCCCCTTCCCAGCATGCCCATGCTTCCTTCCTTTTGACTCTGCTTCCCTGTGGGGTGGGCTGGCTGTGCTGACAGGATGGCTGGGAGTGTTGTCCTGGCAGTTGTTTGGCTAAGAGTCCCAAGAGTGTCCCTGTGCTTCACACAACATAACCCAGGGTGGTGGTGCTTTGTGGGATCTTGTGTTAGGATGGAGGGCATTGCATTCTACCAGGTGGGTACTGTGGAGTTTGTGTTGGGGGGGGGTGAGGGGAGGTGCTGGTGACTATAGTCAGTGCTGCAAGTCCCCCTTCCCACCCAGCCAGCCAGATATCCCACCATGGAACGTGCTTGCATTGCAGGGAGTGTAAGTTGTCTCTCAGGATGTCAGTCAGTGGTGTCCTGCTGTTTGTTGGTGCACAGTTGGCAGCAGGGCCTTGTGCTCCCCACAGCAGTAGCCAGTGTCAGCCATCTTGTGAGTCCTTCTCCACTCCCTGTGATGTGAGCATGGTTCAGGGTGGTGTTGATGGGCCAGTTGTGAGGCTGAGCAATGTCTGTGACTACGACTCCCATCATGCTATTGCCTCCACCCCCCTTCCCAGCATGCCCATGCTTCCTTCCTTTTGACTCTGCTTCCCTGTGGGGTGGGCTGGCTGTGCTGACAGGATGGCTGGGAGTGTTGTCCTGGCAGTTGTTTGGCTAAGAGTCCCAAGAGTGTCCCTGTGCTTCACACAACATAACCCAGGGTGGTGGTGCTTTGTGGGATCTTGTGTTAGGATGGAGGGCATTGCATTCTACCAGGTGGGTACTGTGGAGTTTGTGTTGGGGGGGGTGAGGGGAGGTGCTGGTGACTATAGTCAGTGCTGCAAGTCCCCCTTCCCACCCAGCCAGCCAGATATCCCACCATGGAACGTGCTTGCATTGCAGGGAGTGTAAGTTGTCTCTCAGGATGTCAGTCAGTGGTGTCCTGCTGTTTGTTGGTGCACAGTTGGCAGCAGGGCCTTGTGCTCCCCACAGCAGTAGCCAGTGTCAGCCATCTTGTGAGTCCTTCTCCACTCCCTGTGATGTGAGCATGGTTCAGGGTGGTGTTGATGGGCCAGTTGTGAGGCTGAGCAATGTCTGTGACTACGACTCCCATCATGCTATTGCCTCCACCCCCTTCCCAGCATGCCCATGCTTCCTTCCTTTTGACTCTGCTTCCCTGTGGGGTGGGCTGGCTGTGCTGACAGGATGGCTGGGAGTGTTGTCCTGGCAGTTGTTTGGCTAAGAGTCCCAAGAGTGTCCCTGTGCTTCACACAACATAACCCAGGGTGGTGGTGCTTTGTGGGATCTTGTGTTAGGATGGAGGGCATTGCATTCTACCAGGTGGGTACTGTGGAGTTTGTGTTGGGGGGGGGGTGAGGGGAGGTGCTGGTGACTATAGTCAGTGCTGCAAGTCCCCCTTCCCACCCAGCCAGCCAGATATCCCACCATGGAACGTGCTTGCATTGCAGGGAGTGTAAGTTGTCTCTCAGGATGTCAGTCAGTGGTGTCCTGCTGTTTGTTGGTGCACAGTTGGCAGCAGGGCCTTGTGCTCCCCACAGCAGTAGCCAGTGTCAGCCATCTTGTGAGTCCTTCTCCACTCCCTGTGATGTGAGCATGGTTCAGGGTGGTGTTGATGGGCCAGTTGTGAGGCTGAGCAATGTCTGTGACTACGACTCCCATCATGCTATTGCCTCCACCCCCTTCCCAGCATGCCCATGCTTCCTTCCTTTTGACTCTGCTTCCCTGTGGGGTGGGCTGGCTGTGCTGACAGGATGGCTGGGAGTGTTGTCCTGGCAGTTGTTTGGCTAAGAGTCCCAAGAGTGTCCCTGTGCTTCACACAACATAACCCAGGGTGGTGGTGCTTTGTGGGATCTTGTGTTAGGATGGAGGGCATTGCATTCTACCAGGTGGGTACTGTGGAGTTTGTGTTGGGGGGGGGTGAGGGGAGGTGCTGGTGACTATAGTCAGTGCTGCAAGTCCCCCTTCCCACCCAGCCAGCCAGATATCCCACCATGGAACGTGCTTGCATTGCAGGGAGTGTAAGTTGTCTCTCAGGATGTCAGTCAGTGGTGTCCTGCTGTTTGTTGGTGCACAGTTGGCAGCAGGGCCTTGTGCTCCCCACAGCAGTAGCCAGTGTCAGCCATCTTGTGAGTCCTTCTCCACTCCCTGTGATGTGAGCATGGTTCAGGGTGGTGTTGATGGGCCAGTTGTGAGGCTGAGCAATGTCTGTGACTACGACTCCCATCATGCTATTGCCTCCACCCCCTTCCCAGCATGCCCATGCTTCCTTCCTTTGACTCTGCTTCCCTGTGGGGTGGGCTGGCTGTGCTGACAGGATGGCTGGGAGTGTTGTCCTGGCAGTTGTTTGGCTAAGAGTCCCAAGAGTGTCCCTGTGCTTCACACAACATAACCCAGGGTGGTGGTGCTTTGTGGGATCATGTGTTAGGATGGAGGGCATTGCATTCTACCAGGTGGGTACTGTGGAGTTTGTGTTGGGGGGGGTGTGAGGGGAGGTGCTGGTGACTATGGTCAGTGCTGCAAGTCCCCCTTCCCACCCAGCCAGCCAGATATCCCACCATGGAACGTGCTTGCATTGCAGGGAGTGTAAGTTGTCTCTCAGGATGTCAGTCAGTGGTGTCCTGCTGTTTGTTGGTGCACAGTTGCCAGCAGGGCCTTGTGCTCCTCACAGCAGTAGCCAGTGTCAGCCATCTTGTGAGTCCTTCTCCACTCCCTGTGATGTGCGCATGGTTCATGGTGGTGTTGATGGGACAGTTGTGGGGGGGCAATATGTGTGACTGCGACTCCCATGATGCTATTGGCTACACTGACTTGGCCAGCATACACAGAATTCCTTCCTTTGAGTGGTCTTCACTGTGTGTTGGTGTTGTTGTGGTGGCTACATGTGTGGATGTGTGTGTTAGTTCTATTTGTGCCACTGCCTAGCTGTAGTTGTGGTTGTGTTTGTACATGTGTTGGCACAGTTGGATGTGACTTTTTTGATGGCATGTGTTGTGTTTATCTGACTGACATACACATTTTGGGATGATTCTGTTCTAGTTGCTGTGTAATTGCTATGAGTGCATGGTTTGACTCTCCCCTTGACAGTGATGTGTGTGTGTTTTGTGGCAGTATATTGTGTACATTTGTTGTGTACTCACCAGGCTCTGGGATGTCCTCTAGTCCATATATGCTCACTGGCGGTAGGATGGCCCGCACCTTCTCCTCCCAGGGCCTGAGGTATATTGGCTTGGCAGGAGGGCCACTGCCGGTGTGTTGGCTGTTGATGTAATCTTGCTTCAGCAGTTTCCGTACCCTCCTGCGCACGTCATACCACCTGTTCTGGATGTCGGTCTTTGTGCGCCGACATGGTGATTGGGCGTTCACCCTGTTGATGATCCTCTCCCACATCTTGGTTTTCTGCGACATGGGGGTCTGTTGGACCAATGTGCCAAACAGCTGTGGCTCTACCCTGAGGATCTCGTCTACCAGGACTTCCAATTCACAATCTAGGAACTTGTGATTCTTCTTGGGGGGCATGGTGATGGGTGGTGATGGTGGGTGATGTGTGTGTTGGTGTGCAGGTGAGGGTGTGTGGGTGTGTGTTGTGCTGGGTGTATGTGAGGTAGGTATTTGTTGGTGTGCTGCTGGTGTGTGGCTTGTGTGAGGGATGAGCTGTGGGTGTGTGGTTGCTTTCTCTTGGGTGCTGGTAGTGGAATGGCATTTGCAAAGGCTCATGGTAGTGATTTGTGTCCTTTATATAGGTGGAGTTGTGGGTGTGTCTTTGTTCTCTGTCCCCACCCCCCAGTATTTATTGGCTTGGTAATTGCTTGTTTGGCCTTTTTTTGGTTGATTTTTCCTTTGTGCTGTTTGTGTATGTTGGAAACGTTCTTGTGACCGAGTCGGACCCTGCATTGGTCTCGTACGGTGTTTTCCGTTTCGTTCACGCTGTGTTTGTGCAGTTTTGTATGCTGCGTACGCGTCGGTCGCGGTGTATTGTGTTGCTTCGGCTCGGTTTTGTATGCGTGTCGGTCGTACGGCTTGTCCTCCGTCCGACTCGGTCGTGTTTTCGCGCCTTGCATCGTACTTTGCGGGTTGGAGTTGGCGGGTACGATTCGGTCGGATTTGTTCCGGGTGCGTGTCGGTCGGTTGGATTCGCGTGTTTTTCCGGCCGGATTGCTATTTTCCGAGCGGCTCGGTCGGTCGGCTTGGTTTCCTGACGTGTCGGTCGGATTTATCGCGGCTTGCATCGTACTTGGCGTGTCGGGCGCCACTGGTACGTGTCGGTCGGTATTTTTTCCGGATCCGAGTCGGTCGGTGCTTTTTCCGGCCCGAATCGGAATCGACCCCTGAATGTTTTTGAAATTAATTTTTTTTATTGCAAGCAGCCATGCTTATGAGGTGACATGTTACCTTTTGTTTGTTTTATTCTTGTGGTGTATAATTGCAATAATTAAAAAATAATAGTAATCATCTCACTTGTCTGGTAAGACCAAACCTATTGGCTTTGCCAATGCTTGTTCCGTCATGTGATGTCTTGGCCACAGTGTGCTCTCTTTTGCTTTCTGTCTTAAACAGCTGGTGCCTTTATCCCAGTCTTCGTCCTCTCTCCTCACTCTGTGCTCTCTATCAGTCTGTGCCCTTTAAGCCTGTCCCCTCTTTACCGACGTGCCCCAGGGACTTTTCTTCCATTGGTACAGCAGCCAGGAGTCCCATTTCCTTCCTTACACACTGGCTACGCCACCGATGTGCCCTATTGGACCTTCTCATCCAGTAAGCATATACAGTCTGTCATACTTTGTGCTCTCTCTCTCTCTCTCTCTCTCATTTTGTGTCATCATATTTGCTGTGTGCCTTACTTCCCAGCCTGTGCCCTTGCCAAAACCTGTTATCCCTCTAACCGTGTGTTCAATTGGCCTTCTTTCAGAGTGTGTACATTTGGTTCGAGCCTGGTGTACTTTTCCGATGAAAACCAAAGCAGCCCTGCTGTTTCTTGTTCAGGGATAATGCCCCAGATTTTGTTTTTCATCTAAGTACACTTTAGAATTCTTTTGTTGGACACAAAAAGAGGGTGGTGAGGTTTTACTTTTTGAATAAAGTGCTGTATCCGGTTTGAAAAGTCTTGGTAGAATCTTGGAAAGTCATATCATTGTATGCATGTGTGCCGTTTCCCACCCACAATCATTAAAAAAACTAAAAACACTCAAATAGACTTCCCCATTTAAGAGCAGTGCTAATGACTGTGTTTTCAACAATCTATATTTGCCATCTCCAGGCTGTGGCATGTCCAGTGACTGAAAATCAGTGATAAACCTTCCTGGACTTCATGATCCACTGCGTGCACATGCACATTAGACCCAAAGTAAAATATCAGTAAATCTTTTGAAAATTTGGTCAACCAAACCAATCTATAATTTTCAAATGGCTAGTTCACCCGATACTCCAGGCAGCCAGAGGCAGAATCAGTGAAAATCCTTGTGTCATACCTTTTGTCCTATTTGAGTAGACTTGTATAGTGCACCTCATAGAAGAGTCACATGTGAGGCACAGGGGCGGCTCCTCCACTAAGGCGGAGGGGCATCGCCCCACTGCTTCAAAGCAGTGCAAAGTAAAAATAAAACGATAACGTCCGTTAATATCATTTTATTTTTACTATTGCAGTTCAGTTGCACTGCAGTGCAGCCCCATTGATAGAACGGGGTGTGGCCGGCCTTCCCTGACGTCGAGGCCGGAGGAGGAGTGGTGGCTGCACCTAAAGTGCGCATGAAGCTTTGGCCGGATGGCCTGCATTTTACAGCCTTAGTGGAGAACATGCCCAGCCTCCAAGTCCCTGTCTGAGTGCGGAAACACGGCGCTCGGACCAATCACAATGCTGCTTAAGGCAGCGTTGTGATTGGTCAGGGGATTCTGAGAGGCTGGGTGCTTCCTGCAGGAGGAGAAGCTGCGTCTGCGACAGCGTCCTCCAGATAAGTTTGCTTTTCTCTTTCTTTTTTTTTTCCTAACTCACCCCCCACCTTCCCCTACCACTGTTCCATACCAGCCGCCACTGGTAAGGCAAGGACAAAAGGTAACATATGATTTCTGATAAAATAAAGTTTTACCACTATGAAAATTCTTAAAATGTTATAAAATCCCTGGTGATGTGTTATACAACAGTCTGAATGCTGAATCCATAATTATATACGAGACACAACAAATATGCTATTAGAGTAGCGTTATGACACATCTGATTATGACACATTAATGAGATAATAGTGAGCTTTGGTACCATAAGCAATATTTATGTTGCATTTTTCTACCTCTGTCTGTTCTCTTCAAAGCTGAGAATGTTTTTCCTTCCTACTATAAAATGCTGAATAAAAACAGGCCAGGGTAATCAATCAAGCTTGCATTTTGCTACACATTATTGCTGGTGGGGCTGAGGGACAGCTTTAGTTTTGTTGCAAGCCTCATATAATTAAAACATCATAAAACACATACATTTATGTATACATAGTGGGGCTTTGGATCAGCCCTCTTAATTAACTGGTCTGTTCAATTGTCATTCACATTTTGCTTCTGGCCAGCAGAGCACACAGCATGGGGCAGTGGGTCAACCGACTTCAGCCATCAGCTCGTTCACACTTTTATATGTACATATCCTTTCAAAAAGAAGTCACTCCAGTGCCAGGGCTGGTGGTTCAGTAGTTTGCTTGTCAATGCTTTTGTCTTTCAACTCTTTATTGATTTCTTAATCATCATTGTGTCGTGTAGTTCCTAAGGACCCCTCAGGACCTGTGCGTTTTGGATGACCTAAACTGAGGGCTTGGTGTGCAGACAGACGCTGGACACCCCCACAGAATGAGTCAGCCGTTAGACAAGCTAGCTCTACAGTGTCACTACCACCCCCCTGTATTCTACAGCGGTGTAGGTAGTTTCTGGCAACCACTGAACATGACAACCCTGATTCCTCAGGTATCGTGGAAAACAATACGGTATCTTTCACTCAGTCACTCATGCTTACTTTTCTCAGAATACACATAGAATGACGATTGGAACGGTTTCAATAATTATTTATTGATCAAGCATCAGTCTAGTATCAAACATATTCGCTGGACAATCAAAAGACAGGAGCAGACAAATGTGATTGCTAGCACCAATATCGTAAATAGTAGATACATTTCTACCATAGTGCTAATAAGATTAATAAAAGCTGATTATATAAAACAATAGCATTGGCGTACTCCTACGATGTGTATCCTACCTAAATGTACCTAGCCTAGATATGTAGGTGAAGCATGTGTATGTAAGTGCTAGGATATATCCTAATGGAGCCAAGAATCCTCCAGGGAAGTGCTAATCCATCACCTGATGGTTCTGAATGAAGGACCCAGTCTCTGCATCGAGGATGGCACCCCACAAGGGATGTCAGGTCTCTGCCTGTCGAAGAATCAGCCTGCAGAGTCTCGGTCCAGCCTGGAAGGAATTATCCTCTGTTTTGTAAGGGCGAGTGAGGGTCTTTTATACTAAAGTGGTCACTCCAGGGTTTCTTCTAGAATCGATATTTTTTGAAAACATTCGTAAATCCTTTGCTAATCCTTTTCTAAACAAAAATGATCATGCATAGCTGGCTGTTGGCCATGGATGAAAAAATTGGTGACCCTTATATATAATAAATCTGCTGTGCCTGGGGACATGTTTATTTGCGTCAGGTACAGGGATTAAGATAGGGTACCGAGAGCCTGGTGTCGAATAGACAGAAGTAAGCTACTAGGTAAAAGGTCACCTGTGTAGGACCGTTATGTCGTGTGGATGGGACAAAATGTATGTAATCGGTATGTACATGACGGGACTATCCTAAAGGACATGACACCCACTCCTCATCAAAAGGTCAACAAGGTCAGCTAGGTAACGATAGATAATGCTAAAAAAAAGGCATAAAAAACATGTATATTAAAGCATACTAAAAAGCACTCAAAAAAGTCTTAAAAAATGTCCATAAAAGCAAAGTCTATAGTGAAAGCATTCTTCCCTAAAAAAGCGTTCATAAAAAGGTCCTTTATATGTTTGCATTGTTACTCTGAGCACCTTGAAAGCCACTATGTTCAGATAGAGCAGAGAAGAAAAACAAAGTCAGTTCTACCTTCAATTTGGTACATGTTTAAAAATTGTCCAAACGGTTCCCAGCACAGGAAAGGCCAGATTGTTTAAGAATCCTGTGCTGAAGACTCAACATCACTGAGCATGGCATCTGCAGGAGGCAGTCCCTCCAGTACTTCCAGTATGATATCAAGCGAGCAGAGATGATCATCTCTAGTTCCCATGTCAGCTGTCGGGGAAGAATTAGATGCCTGTGTGTCGGAGCCGATCTCCATTCCAACAGGAGCTGAAGCGTTCCATGGAGGCTCTAGGAACACCATCATCAACATGGGAATACGATGTGGACAACTGTGCACATGGGCCCACAAAGGCGCCAGGAGCATGTCTATGTCCGGCGGCGCAACCGATGGAAGTGTCAGACAGAGGTCCAACACGCGTCCAAATCCGCAAAAAGAGGCAGCGGAATACTGGCAGAATGTAGTGAAGCCAGGCCGGTCTGAATGACAGGAACCAAAGCTCACTCAGCTCTCGAAGCCGAGGTATACCCTTGAAGAACACCAATCGCTCACGACAACGTCGCTCCAGCAGTGTTCTCTCCATGTCTCGAGTGATGTTGACATCCATTGCGAAGCAATAGAATTAAAACCAGGATGCCCTCCACTGAAAGCAGGGCCAAAGGAAGCCCTCCAAAAGCGCTTCCAAGTACGGAGTGCATGAATGATGGAATCACTCCGAAATGGTTTGAAAGGTGGTTAACAGACCTGATCCAATGCTCTTAAATAAGTGTACTATCCCCCGCGTATCAGACATGTTAAAGATACGATGGACCATTTCTCCGAAATGGAGAGGGAAGTTTGTACGGACCAGAGCCTGTATCTCTGCCGAGGACCTTGCAACTTGGAGAACAAAGATCTCTCGTGCTGAAGTTAAGGCCACATTTTGCTGAAACAGCATGGCTTTCAGTCTGCTCAGAGAATCAAACCCTATGTTGGAAACATTCAGTGAAGGCCACAGTGGTGCCTCCCTAACTGTGCGGGCAGGGGGAATCAATACTTGCTTACAACAAATAACCCTGGAGTTTATAGTCACTAGATAAGCAATGCCTGGTGTCATTCCATAACAGCCTTGGTCATTCAGCATCAAGTAACTCCCATTGGAAAGTAACTCAAAAACTGGATGAATTACAGCAGCTTGGGAACCCTTCAGGTAGTAGGACAAGTTCGCTATTGACGGATTACACACTCCGTGAAGCGACACTTCTTTACACACTAAAGACCCACTCAAGGCCTTTTCGCAGTTTGAACCACTCAAGAAAACCTCCTTGTCCTTGTTCCTGCACCTATATGTGTATGGCAACTCCCAGGTTTCTCGTATGTATCATTTGCCCAACGCTTCATACCTGCCTACTGAGTAATATTTCAGGCAATATTGGAATTGGAATGTCGTGATTGGCAGTGTGATATAGCCATGGATTAACCTCCATAGATGGTGACTCTGCTACAGTAAAAGGTAACTTCTCTAGTTTTTCAATGAGCAGCATGGTGTACTTCGCATCTCTGCGTTCCATGGTCATTTATCTGTCGGTCAGATTGTAAGCCGAAAACAGATTTGTGTCTTTAATGTATCACCATGGAACGTGGCCAGAACGCAATGATTGAAGCGTCCAGCTTAAAAGCATAATAGCTCGCAGCTGAGATTGCCCATCTTGTAGAATACACAAATCTTGTTCCATTATGTCGATAGCTGAGGACACAATGTTGCCCAGTGAATAAATACGAGACAAGAGTGTGGTCACGCCGTTGTCTACCACAGCTAAGGCCTTTTCTAGGTTAATTCTATCGATTTCACGAAGTCTCTCAGCAGCTTCCTGTTGGTAGACTTTCCAGACTTCATTGTAGATGGCATATAAGAAGTGTTTCCTACGTGGTTTCTTGGGACCTAACAAGAAAACCCTAAGATCCATGTTGTCTGACAAAAGGGACAAGTGTTGTTTCACCTGTGATAGTGTTGAGGTCTTTAGCCAATCTAGGCACAACTTCCCGACACTATAGGAAGTCACTACCCCTGGGTCATCTGTGTGTACATAGCGTGGGTCGGGCCTATGGACACTAAACCCTTCGGTGGTATCCATGAATCTTGAGTTACACATATTCGTGTCTACAGGCCAAACCAACCAACCCTTTCAATCGGGAGATGATGAATTGTATGTATTTGTACCATGTGTCCCCTCACTTGTTAGTGTGTTGTTTGAGATACCCTTAATAGGCGTGGGTGAGGGGATGCTCGGTGTTCTTAGGTCTTTAATTTTAGCAAACCCATAACAGGTAGTCTGTTGCACAGTTCTGTTCAGGAAAACCATCTGTAATGGTATGAAGCAAGCTCTGAATAAAGCCTCAGTTCCCTGAATCTGCCACTCTCTTGTCCCCCAGATGGATTTTGTGTCTATGGTGTCTCTCCAGTAGTCGAAACCCTGTATAGACAGTTGGGAGATAAAAGGTGCTGAATATATCAGCTTATTATTAGTCAGTATAATCTTCTTTGTTGTTGCATTAGTCTGTGCAAGTTTGTAGTAAAACGATTCTGGGTCTGATGTATTGAACCCTGAAAACTATGCAAATTTCTGTGCGAATGTGGCAGAACTACCCTTTGGTGGTGTTGGGCAATGTTCCCATTGATGGTAAGTGTTAGCAGTGCGTGGTACACTTGCTCTATGCAAAAAATTATGACCATAATGCTGGTAACAAAACATGGTATCGTAATCACTTGTATCTTCATACAATTCCCGGTAAGAAAATGCAGCAGACTGTTCTAAATTTGAAAGCATAGTATTTACAGTTTCAATGTCCCAATCATCAGAGAGTGTACTGGGGGTAATGAAATCATTTAAAGAAATTTTAAACAAATGTGGAATTTCTAAATGTTCAGTGGGACCAAATACATCATATGAAACTTTATCCCAAACTATACCATCAGGTACTGGAATTGATGTAATGTTCACCAGGGACAAGTCTCTTTGTTCACGGGGTGATGACGTATGTGGTGTCAGGACCAAGTTCACAGATTGTACTGCAGAGCGTTCTGGGAGATAATGTCCGTTCAGAAGCAGAAAACAGACAGTCACTGTGCCAATCCAAATTAACAGGTATACTACCCCTATTGCAAACCAAATATGCAACCAAGGTGACACTAAGGGGGTCATTAGGATGGCGGGTGGATCGCCACCGCCGGCTCGGTGGTGGCGATCCACCCGCCATCCCAACTAGATTTACCCCCGCCATATTATTATGGCGGGGGTATCGCGGCAGACGCAAAGTGCGTCCGCCGCTTTTCCGCTGGTCGGCAATCGTTTGCCAGCCGGGCGGACTTGCCCACTAATATGGTGGCGGTGCCTACCAGGCACCGCCATCCATATTAGGATGGGTGCTGTAACTGGCCTTTCCATGGCGGCGATGCCACCATGGAAAGGCTGGCGGGGATGTGCTTTGGGGGCCCGTTGCGGGCCCCCAGGGGGGGTGGGGGGATGCACTTGGCATTCCCATGCACATGGTGTCAGGCACCACGCGGTGCCTGCCACCTTGTGCATGGGACTGCACAACATGTCAATTTGGCATTGTGGCGGGTGCTGCTGTAAGCAGCACCCGCCGCAATGCCAAATATGCAGAATGCGACCGCCAGGGTGGCGGTCGCATCCTAATCAGCGGTGCAGGACAGCTGCATGTCTGGCGGCCGGTCCCAGCACCACGAGGATGGCAGGCGGACTGAAGTCCGCCCGCCATCCTAATGACCCCCTAAGTAAGTCTTTGTGAGCAAAAGATAGAACTGTAGAAGTTTCTCTTTCTTTGAAATGGGTGGTGTTTGATCAGGTTCACTTGGATCTGAGGAGAAATCATCAAAGTTGATGAAGTAGCCAGACGCAGATCAATCTATCTTTTGTAGCTCTGTAGGTTTTGTAGAACTGGCAGATGTGTCGTTTGAAAGCACATTAATGTAGACATCATTGTTGGGCCGAATGGCAACTTGCATTGTTGTTTCTTCTTGATGTTTTTCAATTTCAACTGGAATGATTTGTGCTCCATTATTCGGTACTCCTTCACTTTGTGTAGCGGAGTCTTGAAAGGTTATTAGTCTTTTCATCTGAACTTCCTGTATAGTAGCAAGAGGAGATCTGCGGCTACTCAGGACCCCATGTGGCCTACTGTTGAGAATCGGCCACATGATTCGGTTTGATCAGATCAATGGAGACGAATCTTTTCTCTTTTTTGCCGGCAAGAGGTGGAAGAAGTACTGTTCTTGTTCCCACAACCGCCAGGACAGGTACAGGTGCTCTGTAAGATGGCCCAAACTCTCTTCTGTCCACGATCTTTTCCCTGACCAGGTCCCCAATCTGCGGGACCCAGGCAGGTCTTGCCGGAACTGGTTTCACTTCCCCAGTGGCGGTGCGTTTGACTTGCACGTTGCTTTGTAATGCCCGGAATTCATTGAGTTCCTGTAAAACAGCTAAAACGGTCATTCAGTTCAAATGGTTTTGCATCCGCCACTGTGCTGGCGCAATCGAGATCAGGTACCCACATTCTTGTCTCAAACAGGATTTCATAAGGGGTACGGCCTCCCAACGATTTTCTTGGCATATTATTGAGTGCCCTCTGGACCCCGTATAAGTGATTGACCCAACTACCACCCGCACCTAATACCCTAGCTGTTAAGGATTGCTTTAGGTCCCGGTTTTTCCTCTCCACCACCGATTTTCCCTCGGGATGGTAGGGGGAGGAGTACCACAAGGCCACGCCCATACTTTAAATGGCTTCCTTGTAAGCCCGAGAGCTAAACACAGGGCCACGTTCGGAATGTAACGTGCCAATTGCGAATGTCCCGATGAAGACTTGCAAATCCTTTACAACAGTTTGAACATCAGCTGAGCGCTGGGGCTAAACCCATAGGAATCTAGAGCATGAATCCACTGCCACCAAGATGTACTTGTAAGCCCCTTCTGAATTTAAGGCGCCGCAGTGGTCCAAATAGACACATGCGAGAGGTCTGTCTGAAATTAGTAATGGTGTTTGTGGTGGTCTGTGAATGGAGGAACCCTTCATCTGCTGGCAAATATCGCACTTCAGGACATAGTCCTTTGTTTGTTTTGTCAGCCCTGACCACCAGTAACACTGCTTCAATAATGAAATTGTTGCAGTGACTCCTGCGTGTGCAGCTAGAATTAAACCTAACCTGCGATCTATGTTTGGTATTACTCTATCCCCCACTCCTGGAATTGGAGCATATGGACAGTTTTTGCGCATCGAACTTGTAGGAGTACTTGAGTGGAAAGCCTTTTGGCAGGACGGCAGAGTCATTCTTTGTGGCATTGATAGCTACTAGTATATCTCCGTCTATTCTCGTGTGTGAACGAGTGATTGCAGCTACGGCAGCAGTTCGCACTGTCACCTTGGCGGCTTCATCTGCCAGTGAATTCTCTTCAACGTGCATGCCAACAAGCTGATGACTCAAGGTGTGAATAACTTGAGCCCGTGGCAGGCATGCTTTCAGCTTTGCCCTTTGTTCCCATAACAATTTATGTTTTATCGTGCCACCCTTGGCGTCTTTAAACCCATTCTGGCCCCAGTAGTGAAGATATATTCATTGTAAGATTGCACACAGTAAAATGAATCGCACACAATCAGTGTGGGGAATTCCCGATCCGTATACTGTAGTGCTAGTATCAGGGCTTTCAGTTCTGCCAGCTGCACTGTACAATCTCCCAGAGATTGCGTAGTCGTATTGCTGGGATGGAACTTACCATCCCGCATACGACCTTTCACTATAGCACACGCAGCGCTATATTGCTGTTTACTTCCAATGGCAGGTTGAGCAGAACCGTCAGTGTAAATGATGTATTCATACTGATCTAGAGGCAAGATTTCATTCGGAAGAGGGTATTCTTGTTCGTACTGCAGAAATGCTTGTATTCTCAGTGTTGGATCGTATCTATATTCTACATCTTTTAGCCCATTGTATCCAACGTGTATGCAATGTCTTTGCATTTGGAATGCTGGCTTTGGTTACCGCTTTGGTTACCGCTTCTAAAGTCGGTATCGGGGTTACAATGATGATTAATTTCCCCTGTGCTAGTGATCCAGCGGTAAACCAACAACAGATACTCCACTATCAGATACTCACCTGGGCCCATAAAACACTCATTGCGTAAACCGCTGGAGTGGTTTATAGTTTATGTTTCTCAAGATTAGTTATTTAATTCTCTTAACTAACCATTCACTGATCAAAAAGTTCTTTCCTCTGGTCGGTGGACCATTAGTTGGAACTAGTTGATGATGATAATGAACTTAACCCTTAACTATTTATAGTTTGACGAAAATAATCACAGACTCAGGAAAGTTTTAAATCTTTATCTAAATAAAGTGCACGTGAACCATTTAAAAAATACAGTGTAGACACCCTCACTTCAGGAGAGGAGTTCAATTGATTAAACATCAAAACCATATACTTCGGACTCATACAATAATTAATGCTCAGAAAGGGAGAGGACAGAGAGAAAAGTACATTTGCAAATAACATGAAATTATAGTTACCAAGAATGGTGTGAAAAACCAACCCCCTGGCCAAAGGGCTGGTAAAGGTCCCCAGGATAGGTCAGGAGACAAAGACTTCAGGACAGGGTTCAGGACAGGATAGGTCACCTCTCTAGAATACTGATGAATTGCGTCGCACCCCTCTCTGACACTCTCTTCCTCCTCGAGATTCTTCCGCGATCTTCTAATCTAACCCAATTAAGTTAGGATAGAAAGTTCTTCTTCAGCGTCTGCATTCGAGTCTTCATCAGCACCTCAGAGCAACAGCATCCCTTACTCCCCGAAAGCATCCCGAGCTCTGCAATGCAATCTTCTCCTCTGCATAACTAACTAACTAAAGCTACCTTAATTATACCTTCGTTTCTTCAGGTTCCACCCACTAAAGTTACAATATCGTAAAAATATGAAATCTAATTGGTCAGGCAAGGGGGATGATCATCACACCATGCTTACATATCACTATACTCTATTAGACTATTGTTCGCAAACCCATCCCCTTAATTTTTTATTCAAGATGTTATTCCCATCCACTTCATGTAGCAAACTTGCAACATTTATGACACTATAAAGAATAGAACATCACAACGCTGAACTTTTCACCATCCGTTCCCAGGACAAGTCGCTACGAATTGGCTTCCATTCAAACGCTTCGTCATTGACCTTCATAGCTTCACTCTGTAGGCATGCGCAAGTGTTGCGTCATTTCATTAAGTCTGGTCATACGAGAAAGGCCCAAATGCGCACTAATAATAAAGTCAAAAGAGAAATGTTATTTTCACAAAATAAATGGTCTCACTGTATACCTCCCACCTCTACTCTATTCCCGTTCTTTTATTAATATTTTTCCCGCATTAGCATTAGTAAAATAGCCTGTTTTAGTTTTTAGCTGAGCAGATGCCATGCACGCGATTCTTCGAGACTCCATTTTAGTACCTTCTGCTCATGCGCTAGAATTTCCCTCCAAGCGTTAGTTCGTCATATTGCGTAGATGCAATTGACGCATGCGAGAACAGTTTCCCCTTTTTAAAGCGGTATGAGTCTGTTTTCATTGTTATCTGCATTAGTACACACATAAACAAGCTTCGCTAACCCGCGTGTTTTATGTGGTGCGTATTAATTATTCACAAGACATGGTTAGCAATTCTGTTAATGAGTTAAACGAGAGGATTGTCTCCGAGCAAGTCTCTTTCTTACGAGACCTTGCTCCATCAATCCCCTCTCTGATGGCATTTTAAGCCATCACAAAATTACCCATCCCTTCCCAGATGCCAACTTTAGCACATCTCAATTTCTCCTTCTTTTCTTTTTATGTCATCATTTACTTCTTTCCCTTCCAAATCTTTCATCTTTTTGTACAGTTTTCCTTTCATCTCTTCTAGCTGGATTTCTTCATATTCTCTCTTTCGTTTCTTTCCTCTTCCTTCACTTTCTAGATGTATTCTTCTCTTTTCCTTTCTTCTGCACCATTTACAGGTGATCATTACTATCATAACAATTGTCATTACTATAACTACTGGCAATATTATTTGACCTAGAAAACTCCTCCCAAAATCAGTAAACCAATTCCATATTGATGTTATACTTTTTGTTAGTTTTCCCCATACACTGTCAACCTCCAGTTGGGTCAAGTCATTATGCATTCTTGTAATGTTTCCAATATACCCCTTAATTTCCTTGCTTTTGTCCGGAATATAAGTGCAGCAATGTTGAATTTTCAACATACCACAGACTCCGCCCTCTTTTGCCAATAGGATATCAAGGGCAAGATGATTTTGTAAAACCATAGACCTTATCGCAACCATTTCTGTGTTAATCATTAAGAATCCTCCTGCAGTATCTGTAGAAAGACGATCAACTATGGTTGATAATTTACAAATTTTGCGCAAATTTAGAATGACTCCAACTGAGGGTATCAATGCACTAAAAATATCACCTACTATTTCAGAAAAACTAGCTCTTCTTCTCCGTGTTAGTCTATTAGAATTTTCATTGATTCCATTGATTCTGTCCACATGGTAGATTTTTGGAAAAACTATTCCAAAATAATAGCTCCCGTACCATCTTGCAGGTAACCTATAATAGGCATTATTCCTGCATACATAATAAACTCCTGGAAATACAGGATCAGTTCCCCTTTTAGTCCCCACCCTCCTAGAATTAGGAAGTTGTGTTCACACTCATTGGAACCAATGAAATTGTTATTATAATCTGTCTTTAACCAATGGAGGCAGAATTTTCCCCTTTTCACAAAGTCTAGGGACATCGCAGCATGAGCTTCACCCTTTGCATAAATTCCCTCTTTCTCAGCCCATGGAGTTACATGGGATTTCTGTTCAGCAGCTTTCTTTGTTAAATCCTGTCTCCTTCCTTCTACTAAATTCAAAAACTCTTTTTCTTCTTCATGTAATATACATGTTAGGTTATCCTTGTGAGCTTGAACTATATCTATTGAACTCATTGTTAAAAAGAATTCACCCATAAATTGTGTATTTTTTCTACTAACTGCTGGATTCATTTTCTTTCTAATAGGTAATTCTGAAAATACTACATCTAAATTTGAATAAAAATACTGAAGTTTCCCTGTTACGTAAAATAAACTTGATAAAACACTACATGATACACCATATGTTAGAGGAGATATGGTGATACGTCACCCCTTCTGACACTGATGAGGGTAACTTCATACATACATAACAATTACTAATTTCCATTGTGTTAATATACTGAAATAACAATTTAGTAAACACATTTAAAGACGACTCATTGTCGGATTCATTATGATAGTTTATCTCATCTTCTACCCCTATTTCTATTTTAGTTCCTTTTACTCTATCTACCTTCTCATTAGTAATTGTACTATTCTTGTTACTTGTTTCTATCAACAAAGGTACTCCTACTGTTAGGAATAACCATACCAATACTACTAATATAATACTACATAAACAGGTTCTAAAACATTTTCTTTTTAAACTTCGTTTCGGTCTTTCAGTATTTTCAATTTCTGCCATCTTTAATCAGAGAGATTTTCTTTTTCTCTTTCTTTTGTCTAAACCTTTCTAAAAAAGCCAGTCTTTTATTTTAAGGAGGTCTTAATTTGCTTTCATCAATCTGTGCAACATGAACTCTTTCTGATTCTTCACATAAATCTAAGTTTTCAAATTCTTCAAGAATAACATAAGTCCACTCAAGGGCCTTGTATTTTCTGTTCAGAATTCTCAATCTTGGGCTTCTTCTTGTAAGTTTTTCTAATGTTTGTTTGGATTGTGTCTGACTCGTGATCTCATTTACTTGCTCTGGTTTCTTTTCTGCTCTTCTCAAATGATATCTTAGTCTCTTCACTCCTACAGGCCAATTGTCTCCTTTTCTAACTCTTTTGACCTGAACTGCACTTTCACCTTCTCCGTCTTCTTCTAAAGTTCTTTTATTTTCACTTAATATAGGCACAATCTGTTCTTGTTCCTCTTCTCTTTCTAATTGTCTTCGTTCTGTATTTTCTGTATTTTGTTCTTCCTCTACTTGCACCTGTTCAGGTCTTATTACAGTTTGTTCTTCTTCAGCCTGTACTTGTTCTTCTAACTCTATCTGATCCTGTTCAGGTCTTATTTCAATTTGTTCTTCTTCTGCCTGAACTTGTTCTTCTAGATCTACTTTTCCCTGCTCAGGTTTCTGAATGGCTTTGTTTATTTTTACCTGAGTGTGTTCTTCTTTCCCTGTCTTTTCCTTTCTACCTTCCTGTCTTCTTAGTTCAGTTCTTCTTCTTGTTTCAACAGCAGCATCAGATATTGCAATCACTGGTATCCACTCTTCCTGACTTGTACTTGGCTGTTCCTCATATGGTTGTCTTTCAGAATCTATCACTCTAGATTCTTCAGCGTCACAGCTTTCAACTTCTGACATCTCAGCTTGTTCAGTCAGTGGCTGCTCTTGTTGTTCAGATGGGCTCAGAACTCTTCTGGTATGACTAGCATGAATCCAATTGGGTAAACCTGCACACTTCACTGCTGTGGTAGTGACTAGTATGACTTGACGTGGTTTATCCCACCTGGGTGCTAGACACGACTTCCTTGCGTGTTTCTTCACTAACACCCAATCTCCAGGATTCAAATCATGCGCTTGGTCTGGCTGTCTTTCAACTGCGTCTTCTCCAACCTGATGAGAGACAGAACGCACCATTTCAGCCAATCCTTTGCAATAGTCCAATACCAGATCATCAGTATTATTCATCAATCTATTTCCAGGAATATATGCTTGTCTCATTGCCCTTCCCATGAGTACCTCATGTGGACTCAATCCTGTTTTTCTGTCAGGAATACTTCTGAGACCCATCAGTACAAGAGGTAATGCATCTGGCCACTTCAGCATTGTGGATGCACACACTTTCCCTAATCTTGATTTGATTGTGCCATTTAGCTGTTCAACTATTCCAGAAGCCTCTGGACGATAAGCACAGTGCAGTTTTTGTTCAATGTTAAATGCAGCACAGATTAATCAAATTATCTCATTATTAAAATGAGGTCCTCTATCTGATTCCAAAGTGACTGGAAAACCGAAACGAGGAACTAACTCTCTCAATAGTAGTTTAGCAACTGTGAGACTGTCATTTCTTCTAGTGGGATATGCCTCTACCCATCTTGAGAACAGGCACGCTATGACAAGTACATATTTCAGTCCGTTGCAAGGAGGCAACTCAATGAAATCTAACTGCAATCTGGTGAAGGGTCCCTCTGCCTTCCCAATCTTTCCCCAACTACCCACTGTCTTCCTGCCTGGATTCTGCTGCTGACAGATTAAGCATCTTTGGCAAAGGCTCTCTGCGACTACCCTAAACTTTGGATTGTACCAACTTTGTCTGAATAATCTAATCATCGAATCCCTGCCAATGTGTGTTGTCCCAAGGTATACTCTTGCCATTTGAGAGAGTAGGCAGTCTGGCATAACTGGTCTTCCATCTAAGTACACCCACACTTCATCTTCTGATCTCCTTGTACAACTTGATTTTATCCAAATTTCCTTTTCGTTTTCCTCAACTTCTTCCTGTAACTGTCTGACATCATCCCATGTTTCTGGAACTGAGAAAAACATAAGTTGGCAGCTGGTTTCACCCGTTTCAATTTTTCTGTTAATTGCCATTGTATTTCTTGCACAGTATCGAGCAGTTTGGTCGGCATATCTATTACCAGCCGCCACATAGTAATTTCCTGACTGATGTGCAGCACATTTAACAACTGCTACTTCTTTTGGCAATTGTAATGCTTCCAACAAATCCTTTACATTTTTACTGTTTCTGATAGGAGATCCTGAAGAAGTCAGAAATCCCCTCTGCATCCAGAGTTGGCCAAAATCATGCACAACCCCCCAAACCATATTGACTGTCCGTAAATATGGTTATTCTCCAATTTTTCCCACTTTTGCATGCCTTTGTTAAGGCCACCAATTCGGCTACTTGTGCAGATTTGACTCCTGGTAAACAGGATGCTTCAACCACCCCTGTTACTTTACATACAGCATATGCAGCACTTAATCCTCCTTCTTCAGTTCTTAAGCAAGACCCATCCACGAATAATTCATGATCAGCTTCCTTCAATGGCGTTTCTTTTATATCTGGGCGGGGCTTAGTGCACAATTCAGTTACATCTAGACAATCATGATCAATCTCATCTTTCACTTCTTCACAACATGGATCTGGCAATAATGTGGCAGGGTTCATTATCGTACATCTTATTACTGTCACATTTTCTGCTCCCAGAATCACCCTTTCATACTTAGTCAGCCGACTGGGAGTGAGATGCTGTGTTCTTGTTCTTGTCAAAAGAATCTCAACTGAGTGTGGAACATAAACCTTTACGAAATGTCCCATCACTATGGACTCACTTTGCTCCAGACTCATACAAGTAGCAGCAATTGCTTTTAAGCAGCCAGGTAAGGCTGAAGCCATCGGATCCAAGGTGGCAGAAAAATACTCCACTGGACGTCGACTCAGTCCATGCCTCTGGGTTAAAACTGAAAGTGCACAATTTTCTCTCTCACAACAAAATAATGCAAAGTCTTTTGAATAATCAGGCATGCCCAAGGCTGGGGCCTCACATAAACAATTTCGTAGTTTCACAAAAGCTTCCAAACATTCATCATTCCAATCGATGGGATCTTTCGCTCTTTTCCGAGTTAATTGTATCAATGGCTTTGCTAACATGGAGAAGCCATTGATCCACTGCCTACAGTACCCAACCACTCCCAAAAACATTCTCATCTCTTTTTGTGTCTGAGGTAGTTGCCTTTCTTTGATTATTTTAATTCTTTCCGGTGTCACTTTTCTAACTCCTCTTTCGATTTTATGCCCTAAATATCTAACTTCTTGTTGACAGAACTGTAATTTTTCTGGAGACACTTTGTGTCCTCCTTCGGCCAAATGGTTCAGTAATGCAATTGTGTCAGTGACACAATCCTCTCATGTTTTTGATGCCACCAATAGGTCATCGATATACTGAACCAGAACTGATTTCCCGGGCATAATCAATGACTCCAGACACTTCTTCAATATTTGATTACAAATTGAAGGACTCTCTGAGTACCCTTGAGGAACTCGGCACCATGCCAAAATACGATCCTCAAACCGGAAGGCAAAAAGATACTGGCTGTCTGGGTGCAAAGGAATAGAAAAGAATGCTTGGCACAAATCAATTACCGTAAACCAACCTGCATTCCAGGGTATCTGATAAAGGATCACCGCTGGGTTTGACACTATTGGGCAACAAGGCACTACAATTTTGTTAATTTTTCTCAAATCCTGCACTATCCTGTATTTTCCGCTAGGCTTTTTAAGTCCCATGATTGGTGAGTTACAAGGACTACTCATTATTTCTTTTAAAATGCCCTGTTTAATCATTCGGTCAATTTCTGGAGCGATTCCTGCTTTCACTTCTGGACTCATTTTGTACTGTCATGTGTTTGGGTAAACTACACCTTCTTTCACCGTCACTTTAACTGGATCTACATTTGACATTAACCCAATATCCTTTCCTGTAAAATCCCACACTTCTGGATTTACAGTGGTTCTCAACTCTTCAGGTAATTCACTCTCAGTTATCAATGAAAACATCTCGTCTACCTCTGTACCTTGCTTAGCTAACATCATTTTGTATATGACATCTTCATCAGGGGTTTGGAAAGTGACACCATCCGGTGTATAATAGATCGTGCAATTCATCTTGCACAGTAGATCTCTTCCCAACAGATTTACGGGACTGGAATCACAAACTACAAACCGATGCATTTCTTTAAAATTTCCGATATGTACCTCCATTGGTTTTGTAATTGGGGTTCTAATCTGTTGATTTGATACTCCTACAACTTGGATGGACTCTCCCGAGAGGGGTAGGTTTGGGATGTCTGCTGTTCTCCCAGTAGACCGGGTAGCACCAGTATCCAATAGAAAAGTGATGTCTTTACCTTCCACTTTCCCATCAATAAATGGACCTGACTGATCTACCGGCAAGGATGCGCCAAGCACGCACTCCTCTTCCTCCCCCCTCAGGCACCGTCATTGCACGCAGTCTGAATTTTCTCCATCATTCTGCAAAAAATATTGTGTAACCACTCTGTTATTCTTACCACTTTCTCCGTGAAATCCGGTGTTCGCACTGTATTTTTGTGCACTCACAAAGTTTGGCATAGGAGCTGGTGGCACCTGATACTGTGGAGTAACTACCTGCTGCGGCTGAATCATAAGTACTTCATTCTGCATCTGTGGAATTAAATTTTGATTTGGCCCATTATTATTCTGAATACTCTTACACTCATTCTTCCAATGTCCAAGCTTTCCGCACGCATGACAAGGAAACTTCTTCTTCGCTTCCTCTCTATTAATTCGTCCTCTTATTTTACCACCATTCGCTGCTTGATCATTCTGACTCTGCTCTTTTATCTGATTTTCAGTCTGGGAATTTACTTTATTCTCCTGCTGTTCTGCCAATTTTACTTGTGCCCACATCATTTTCTCTTTTAGCTTCCTACGCCTTGCCTCAATATCATCACCACAATATTTTGCATATTTCAGAATTTCGTCAATCGATTTACTCTGCCAGCACAACATGTGCTGTTGAATCATCTGACTAATCTCAGGTTTCAGACCATACACAAACCGATACACAAAATGTCCCATATTCTTATCAACAATGTTCTCAAAACCACTATACTGTTTAAACACCTGTAACAACCGCTCATAATATGCATGAACAGACTCATTTGGCTCTTGAGTTGTTCTATCTATCTTTACCCAATCTGTGTCTTTAGGAGGGATTTTCCCTTTCAGGTAAGTAATTACTTGGTGATATTTTTTCATCACCTCTTCTGAGGGTGCTCCTGTCTTTGCATCCCTAGCATACTCCTCACTTGGCCAATCAACTGTGATCTTACATTCTGTCCACAAATCAGCAGGTACTACAATATCAAATAATCCATCCAGATCCTTCAACAAAACCTTTGAAACCTTCACAAATCTGTCTACCTGTTTATACCATTCCACTGGCTTTTCTCTCAACCTGGGAAAATCATTCGTAAATGACAAAATATCCTGTCTACTCCAGGGGACATGAACATATCCACCACCAGGAACTTCTCTCATTGGACACAATTTCTCAACCTTATTTGATTCTCTCACTGGAAATGCAGATGATGCTTCTCTTGCTTGTACTTCCTCTTTCTTTCTTATCCACCTAATTCTCCATTTGTCAATGTCTCCCCATTTTCGTAAAATATTCATCAACTCTTTTATCTGTAGTCTCTTACCAGAAGCATTTACACTCTCTAAATCTTTGTCAGTAAAATCCACCCAATATGGTTTCTGCAACAATTTCGATTTCCCTATATCTATTCCAATCTCTGAGGCAACTTCCGTTAATTTCTCATGAAATTCTCTTGCTCTCCTAGTAATACTCTTACATAAAAATAATAACTCCTCATCGTCGTAAACATTCAGGGGCATATTCACAAGGACTTATCGACGAGTTATCGCCACCTTAACGCATCAAAAGTGGAGATAGATTTAACGCCAGATTCACAAGCGGGTGCAAACTGCAGACATCGCCAGTATTCCCGCGATAACTGCCCCAAAATTTATCTCCACGGTGGACACCACCAACTAACCCTAATGAGATGCAGAGTAGGCGTTCCCGTGCAAAAACACACGAAAAAACCACAACACCACTTTCACAACGAACTGCCAGATCTGAGATGCGAGTCAAAACCACGCGATAAGCCGCGGTAGCAGCAGGGATTCAACACCTGCCTTTTGCTGGTGTTAAGCAGGACGACTACCTGCAGCATGAAAGGGAGCCCAGCCAAGAGCCACATCTGGAGACCCACAGATGCCATGGAGATAATGATCATGCAGCCCCGAGACCCATGAGGGCCACAACACCCACCGCCACCCACCCCAGGCCCGCCACCACCCCCAGGACCTGTCCCGCCCCCCGGGAACACCACAGAGGCAGCGTACACAAAGACAGCGGACCCACCTGAAACGCACCTGCCGCCCAGACCCAACGTCAGAGGAGGACATTGCCCACTACAGGCCCAAAAGGACAACCATCCCCCGCATCCTGACCCACATCCCCCACCTGCTGACGGTACCAACCCAGCGGACAACCAACATCCCTCCGCAGACAAAGCTGCCGGCTGCGCAGCACATGTCGGCCACTGGTACCATCCAACCCACAACTGCCAGAGTCGGAGGAGTAAGACAGCCAGCCCCATCCAAGGTCATCACACCTGTCCTGGATGCCAACATCATCCTGGTACCCCAGCCCCTCCACCTCACCCACACTGCGCAGGAGCAGCTGGAGACCAAGCAAGGCCCCTACGCCAAAGCTGGATTCCCTCACGTGTCAGGGCCAATCAACTGCACACATGTACTCCTTGTGCCCCCTGCCAACACTGCACACAACTACCACAACAGAAAGCACAGGCATCCCATGAATGTGCAGGCAATAATGGACCGCCCGGGACACCTCAACAATGTCGTGGCCAACTCCCCAGGCAGAGTGCATGATTCTCACATCTCCCGACAGTCCATCATCACCCAGCGCTCCCAGGATGGCACCCATGGAAATGCAGTGCTCGTTGGTAAGTCCAAAATGAACACACCACACACCTCCAGCCCACAGTCATGCAACTCACGGCACTGGCAATGGGCATGCAGCACAACTACATTCAACATGCCACACAACATGCCAACTGACCAGACACGACAACACGACTCCATTGGGAACTTGGCCTTGCCATGCCCACAACCCAGCCACGGCATGGCACCACAGACACACAATAGCAGGATGTGAGAAGAGGCATGGAGCAGGCATGTGCGAGAGCGGCAAGTGACTAAGGAATGTGAACCTACCCAATGCCAGGTGTGGCGTGGAGGTGCCGGACAGACCACAGTGTGAAAACCACAGAAATGGCCATGTGGAGATCAACTGCTGGTGCATGGAGTGTAGTGGCCAGTGGACGCTACCATGTCCCCACAGGCTGTGGGGCAGAATGCGGAAATGTCGCACATTACGTTCCCCCCTGCATGCGCAAGCGGAGTGGGTTGGACCTGCGTATGCCAGGCCTGCGTAGGGGTGTGAACAAAAAGCCTGTCGCACTGGGCGTGGTTCTCATTCGGAATGGACAACGCGTCTGCCAGGGCGATGCCTCTCAGCCCGCCACGAGTCCTGCCCCGAGTGCGGCGGGTGCCGTCCCTGTGCGCCTGCTGCACCCCGGGCCGCTGGTCCCCAGACCCGTCATGCCTGCCCCAGCACACCAACGAGGCTCCGCTCACCTACCGACACCAGCGTGTGTTAAAGAGGGCCCACCACGTGCCGGTGCAAGCTCCAAGCCCCCGTCCCGCGACCTCTGCAGCCTCCACAGACCATCGCTGGCCCCCCCACGCTGGCCCACATTACTCCTTTGAGGTTAGGTCGCTTGTGCACAGCCTCCCTGTTGTTATCTGGTGTGATCGTTTTATTCTTGTTTGACGTGCTCCTGGGGTATCGCTCTCAGGTCATGAGCGTAGGTACAATACTAGATAATAGTCCAACCCAAATGAATGGGGTGAATCCCCCTAGGCACAGTCGTGTACCTTGATTAGGGTGTTAAAGTTTCTCTCTTTGATAGAAAATTACGTAGTCATCAAGGGCCATATGTATGAAAGTTTGGTTTTGCGATTCTCAAATAGCGAATTTTAGAGAATCGCTATTTGAGAATCGCAAAACGAGATGTATGTAGGATTTGCAATAAATTTTGCGAATCCTACATATTCCTTATTTGCGAATCGCAAATTGCGATTCGCAATTAAGGAATACCTCCCCATTCATTCCTATGGGCCTAGAGGCCCATAGGAATGAATGGGAAGACATTCGCAATTTGCGATTCCCAATTAGAGAATCGCAAATTGAGAATGCAATTTCAAGGGTGCCAGGGTGTCTAAAGGACACCCTGTTGCACCCCTGAAATGAGCATGGGTGCAGATGTGGCGCACATACATGCCCTAAGGGCATGTATGTGCGCCACATGGCACTTTGAAAAATGCAAAAAGTGCATTTTTCAAAGGAATCGCAAATTACCACCAACCTGAAGTTGGTGGTAATTTGCGATTCCTTAAGGTCAAATTGCACTTTTTTGGTGCTTCTTAAATTGCATTTAAGGAATCGCAATTTGCGATTCCTTAAATGCAATCGCAAAATAGGGAATCGCAAATTTTGCGATTCCTTATTTTGCGAGGCAGTTTTGACTTCATACATACCTCTAAGCAAAATTGCATTCGCAAACGCCGAAATTCTGCGAATTTCGGCGTTTGCGAATGCAATTTGGCTTGATACATATGGCCCCAAGTTTGTTCAATCGTTTATTTTGTATGGACTTAGTTTCAATCCTTTTCTTTTTCAAATCATTTCATATGCTCTATAAGATGCATTACACTTTTTTGAATGTGTTCCAAAAATCAGTCAATCCAATGCTTTACGGGCATTGTGCCCTTCATCAGGGGTGACTCTATAAACAAAATATATGCATTTAATGAGGAAACCAGTAGTTAAACAGGTCATACTATTCCAACAGTTTTAACATGAAAATCATTCAAAGTTAAACTAAACTCTTCGGGCCAATATGAACAGGATAGGTGTAATGACGTTATCTTCTCCGAAACGAGATTAGAGTGCTCACTGGAGGGCAAACCCATGTTTGTATTGTCTCGAGTTATTCCTATCTTAAATTAACCACATTACTCCTTTCTCATTGACATACACCACCGGCGTCCTCTTCGGCCCAGTAGGTCCCACATATGGAACTGTGTCCTGAGTCTTGAATGGCAGTAACCCCAAGTCCGTGGCAGCGGCCACAGCACCAGACTCCCTTCGATCAGTGAGGCATAATTCCATATCGCTGGCCTGCGACACGTGGTGCCACTAACCCTGTTCAACGCAAGCCGGCGACACGTGGTGCCACTAACCCTGTTCAACGCAAGCCGCCGACAGGTGGTGCCACTAACCCTGTTCAACGCAAGCCGGCGACACTTGGATGAGGGCTCAGGCCTACATTGCGCTCCAGTAGGTCCCACATCCAGCACGCAGTCGTGAATCATGAATGGCAGAGTCCACACCAGTGAACGCACGGAGAGGAGTAAGAGGAAGATGCGGCTCAGTCCGGATCAGAATCACGGAGGTGATTGAACACTATCAACAACTGATCTGGTGCCATCAACCCTGTTCACAGCAAGTCCACGTCCCGTGGTGCCACTGAACCTGAACTACGCAGGCCGGTGGGACCATCCAAAATAAGCCGGCGACACTCAGTGAATGACCGCTGCCTCAGGCCTACACTGCGGACCAGTAGGTCACACATGTGAAACTGTGTCTTGGGTAAGATGTGGAGGAGTCCACACCATTGGACACGCCTCATCGCAGGCGGCATCCCCTAACAGCACTGGTGCCACTAACTCTGTGCGCAATGAGTCATGGGCACTATCTGGTTGGACCTTGGTGGCGTCTGAGTCCATGGCCTGGGGGTTTCCTGCATCTTCATATGGCTGGACCGGACTTGGTGTCCGACATGTGTCTGTTCCATTCATCTCCACCATAGTGACTGTTTCAGCATGGTTCTGCCCTCTGCATCATGCCCTGGGGGTGCACCTTCCCCTGTCCACCGAGACACTCCGCGACAAGCCCTTTTGTCATCTACGGCAACCTGCTCTGCACTCGTGACCCTGCCCCAGTGCCCCGCAAGTCAGCGGCCCGTGGCGGTAGGCCCGTGCAGGACGCTGTGCATCCGGGGCCACTGACTCTGTGCAGCACAAGTCATTGGGCCTTTATGGTTGAATGGTTGTGTCCTTTACGATGTACACTGTTGTCGATTTCTGACTGCACCAGGCAGCCCTTGCCGGCTGGTGTGCACACACCCCACACACATCCAACACAGGTGTCACTCGATATGTGTGCCTGCTAATAAATGTGGCCGGGCGCACGTGCCCGTAGCCATTCACACCATCTGAGCAAGTGTGTCCGTGTGGTCATTGTGTCAGCATGATGGGCACAGGCCCTGCAACATCGCACTGTGCTGTCTTCAGTGGATGATACCATGTCACCTCAGCGTTGGCAGTGACCTTAGACATGTGGCTTCGCCCGTCCCCCCTGCATGCACAAGCGGTGTGTGCTGGTCCGGCGTACGTCAGTTCAGCGCAGGGTTGTGCAGATTCGGCAGGGGGAGCAGGGCGTGGCTCGGACCTGGCCTTGGGCAGGATGTGCGGTAAGTGTGTCTCTGTGTTGGGGTGTTGTCACCACCAGGGCCACAGTAGTCGATGTTGCAATGTAGCATGCACCAGGAGGGCGTGCACGGACGGGGAGATGTAGGAGCGCAAGACCGCTCGGGGTCTTGGCACATGCATGCCAAGTGTTATGTGTATCAGTCCTGCGGCTGCATGAGTCAGTTGCCTAGCCTCATTCGCCGCGCGATCACAGCCAGCCATGGACTGTACACCTGTGTCCGCCCTGTCCGGACCATTGGCCTACACTCACGTGGCCGCACACCTTCAAAGGCCAGCGTCACGGTGTTGTTGGCATGCTGCTGGACATGCGCGGACAGGCATTACAATGGTGTGCCATAGAAGTGCACGTGATACAACCGCGCAGCGCACACAAGTGTGGGGGCTCGTGGGAGGGAGGAGCAGCTGTGAGGCAACGTAACACACAGTGAGGCCGCTCATGTGCCACGTGCTGGGCATATCATCCATGATTCCCAGGGTCGCAGACATCCCACCACACCCATGACAGGCCTCTGTACATCTCCTGAATGCATGCAGATGGTGAAGTTACTGTAGGGATGAAGGGTCCTTTGTCTGTAATATCAGGGGGTGGCACATCTGCAGCTCCGAGCTGGGACTTGCATGCGGCCAGCACCCCATTACAGGTACGAAAGCATTTACTTGCGACTCCCACACTACACACTGCCCGACGTGAGACAAACGTGTACACATTCCACACGCAGAAGTCCTTGGTCGTAGTTAGCGTGCGTGAAATGGCCTTCACACGTACTCCCACCCCACCCCAGGCCTGCACCCGTTGCACACAGACACTGCTCATTGCTCCGAGCTGTGCCATTTCATCCACAGGACTGGCGCAGGGCAAGCCAGTGCCGCTTCAAGCAGAGCCACTGACCATCCCGGACACATGCTCGACTCCAGTCACGTGGACCTGTATTGTGCACGTCTGCTGCATGTACTGGGGGCACTGCCGTTGGCAGTGCTGCGGATCAGTTACCGGCTGAGCTTCCGCCTTGCGAATGTCACCTGCGTTCAGCCTGTGTTGCATTGTCGCTTGTGCATATTCGAGTGGACCATGGATGTCTGCCTCTCCAAAGTAACAGTAGCTGACCTGGATTTCGACGGGTGTGTGCGCCCCCTGTTGGCCCACGACCAGGAGTCTCACCGTGATGCCCGTTTATGGCATGCATGGATGTTTGCCATGCATGCTGGCAACTGGACCTGGGACATTGCACGAGTCGTCGTGTGCATTGAGCACATTGAGTCACTACCCGATTGGGCTTTGGTGCACATTGGGGCCAGGGGTTGGAGTCAGCACATCTGTCCGGGTCAGCTGATGGATTACGTCGACGACATGTCAGATGTGGTGGACAACGATCTCACGTTGGAGATGTTGGCCTACGCTGATGCACTCGCGTTCATGGACGAGTGACAAGGTATCTGCAGCCACAACTGGATGTGACCCATTGCACTTGTCCCGACGCCTGGTTGCATGTTGGGAATCTGGTCACATGTCCCAAGTCGACAGTGGACATGGCTGCATTGGCCTGGACTCCTGATCCATGCGCGGACAACCAATGCGGGTTGGCACTGACTTGTGTTGGTGATGGACTCCCCCGGGGTGGACATGGGCGCTTTCTTACGTTCCTCATTCAGACATGCTGCTGCATTGTTCTGCATGTCGTGGCACTTCTCTTGGCCGTACTGACACGCACTTGTTGATAAAGTTTCCGCACTTTCACTTGTCTCCAACTGTGTTGTGTCTTGATTTGTATGCCAATGTGTGTGTCACGGACTCTCTGGCTCCCTGCCATACGTGCATTGCTACCCCATCAGGGCTGTGGGTTTGTACTTGTGCATTATCATGTCCCTGTTTCATGCTTTGCCAGATGCGTATGGTCATTTACCGGCCACAAGCGGGTGCACTTGTGTCCTGTGTTCGGTTGTGCAAATGTTGGTGTTTGTACCACATTGTGTTCGATGTTGGGGTGCTCTGCTTCCTATGTATGTGTGCTGCATTGTGTGTGAGACGTCCCTTCAGCTCTGATTTGGCTCACCCTTCTCCCTTTCAGGCAGTGTGGTTTTCACTTCTGTGCTTGTTCAGTGGTGTGATATTGCCGGGTTGTGTGACTTGTGCTCTTGGTTGGTGTTGTTACTCTTGGGCATGGTTTGTCTGCAGTTGTGCTGTGCTTAATTGTGCATGTGTGCCATTGTGCCCATCTCCCCCGTCCCCCCAGTCCCTGGTCGTTCCTCTCCCTGTTGCTGTTGTGTCTGTTGTTTTGGGCAGTTTCCGGTCCCCGAGTCCTGCCACCATCTCCAGACTGATGTGGTGGACACCATTTCCTCCATGTCATCCAGCTCCTGGTGTGGCGCTGGACTCCCACCTCCGGTGTGCATTGCTGCCTTCTTGTTGTTGCCGTGTTTCTGCTTGTTTGTGCGTTTCGCATCATTCCGGCTGTTCTGGTTTTCTTCCATTGTCCTCCTCCGCTCTCCTGCTGCATTCACCTTGTCCACGATGGCCTGCCATGTACAATGTTTTGTTGCCAATGGGGCTTGTGGGGTTGTATACTGGCTCCGGTTGCCTCCATTGTGCTTGGCTGTTGTTTTCTGTTTGGTTTGTCTTTCTTTTTCAGACTTTTGTTGTGCTTATTCCTGCCTGCCGTGTGTGTGTTGCGGGCCTGGCGGTGCTTATCGCTGCTTTCCTCATCGCGAATGGGCTCATCGCACGTTTTTTTGTGTTGTGTTTTGTGTTTTTATCTCCATGGAGGTGGTTGTATCGCGGACATTGGCCGCGTTTTCGGCGGACTATCGCCTGGAACCGCCGTGTTGTGAATTCCAGGTTGACACAGGGTTATTTTCCCACGATAGGCTGCGATGTGTAAAGTTGTGTTAACATTTTTTGGAGATGTTTAGCACACGTTCTTGTGAATATACCCCTCAGTCTTTCTATGCTCACATTGCCAGTTATCTTTTCTTCCAATTCTACTTTCAATTTACTGATATCTAGTATCTTTGGTTGTGGGTTTCGATTGTCTATTTCCTGTGCCCACCTTTCTATATCCGCAGGGGTAACTACTGTTGAACTTCCAGTTCCTATGGGAACCAGAGATCTCTTTTCTCTCAAATTTATAGGTATAATCCTCTTCGGAGTTTCAGTTAATGGTTCTACATTCAGGAGATTCATTAATGAAATGACTGATTCACTCTCACTAGTCTGATCATCCATAATTATTACTTCTTTTCTGGGACTTGTTAACGGAATTGTCACAGTTTGAGGTTTCTGGCAAGTCTTTTTATCTCCATATAATGGGATTACAGGACCAATAGTCACTGGTACTGTCAAAGCTTCAGCATTTAAATTTAATTGGTTTACTTTTTGAACTAATTCTTCTCTAGTTTTATTTAAAGCTTCTCTCTCGTTATCCTGCAACACTCTATTAGGTGGTACATCATGTAAGATTTGTGGGGTTAAAGGCATTCCTATCACTGGTGCACTTGGGGTAACCTTACTAGGTGCTTCTTGATTCGGTGGAGGGTTTTTAATCAAAATATCCTCTAACAGCTCATCATCTGATTCACTATAACCTGTCGTATTCAGGTGTTTCGTTTTTTCTATACATTTTCCTCCTATCTGTTCTTCAGCCATTAATACTGGACATAAACCCGCGGTCATCACAGCTCTCCTCCAACGCGTCATTTGTTCTCCACTTGACTCATACGGATATCTAGGTAGAAACCCTCTAAATCTCCGTCCACTTCTATATTTTTCACGATCAAATGCCTCAATTTCCCATTCTTCCAAAGCTTCATACTGTGTCATTCTAGGATTCAGTTCTAGTTTATTCATTCGATCTCTCAAATTCTGAAGTATTTTTAAATTAAAAGTACCATGCTCCGGAAAAGCCAAAACACCATCACCTTTAGTATATTCCACGCAATTCTCCAACCATACACACGTGTGATATCCTTTCTCCATCATCATAAAGGAAGCAGGTGTTTTGGGTGGTGGAATAGGAATTCCCTCTCTAGTTATTACAGGCTTGTCTTTCTTAAAGACATTTTTAATTTTCTTCATTAATGTCATTTTCTTTGGTCTTCCGAACATTTCTGAAGTTCGATATAGGAAAGAGTCTTCCGTATATCTTCTAGCTCTATTACCTACGTCGCGTCCTATGTCAGCACGACTCACACCCTCAGTTAAATCAGGACTCAGCATACAATACCTTTTCTGACAAATCCTAGCGCGACTCCTATCTATCAACCAATTAGACTCAGGCTCACGCTCGTAATCTGACCAATGCCAGCGCGGCCTTTTGTGACGTCAGTATTACTCCTCACTACTGAAACCTCCTTTACAATCTGCTTCTGTTTCACGCCCGCTGTTTCAACCAATCCCAGCGCGGCTCTCTGTGACGTCAGTATAACTCCGGCGACTGACCCTCCCTTCACAAGGTAATACGAAAACTTATTTCTTAATACTTTTCATTAAAATTCTTCATTAATAACAACATAAAAACATTCGCTACTCTGTCTGTTCCACTAAACAAAAGGATAGATTTCAATTTATTCTTGAGTTTCAGAAATTACTCTTCTTCTTACTGCGAGTAAAACCCCTGTTTACTCTTCATTTGAGCTCAGGAGAACCCGTTACTTCTCCAGTGTCACCCGTATTGGGAAATGAGACCGAAGTTTCATCAGCGAACCCCTTTTGCTACCATCCACACTCTACTTTTATACGAAATAGTCCCTAGTTTAATACTGCCAGCCCTGCGTAGCTTTTCAGTATTATTCCAACAGACGAGTAACCTCACTGCAGTGTGGCTTCTGTCACCACCCGCATTTCCCGGGATTCTGGACAACATAATACAAGACGCTAACTCTTTTTGTTAAACATAAATCAATAATCAATAGTTATCACCAAACTAATCAATAATAACCATAGCTCTGCTGCCAGAAAACTGATCCAGCGGTAAACCAACAACAGATATTCCACTACCATATACTCACCTGGGCCCATAAAACACACATTGAATAAACCGCTGGAGTGGTTTATAGTTTATGTTTCTCAAGATTAGTTATTTAATTCTCTTAACTAACCTTTCACTGATCAAAAAGTTCTTTCCTCTGGTCGGTGGACCATTAGTTGGAACTAGTTGATGGTGATAATGAACTTAACCCTTAACTATTCTTAGTTTGACAAAAAATAATCACAGACTCAGGAAAGTTTTAAATCTTTATCTAAATAAAGTGCACGTGAACCATTTCAAAAATACAGTGTAGACACCCTCTCTTCAGGAGAGGAGTTCAATTGATTAAACATCAAACCATATACTTCGGACTCATACAATAATTAATGCTCAGAAAGGGAGAGGACAAAGAGAAAAGTACATTTGCAAATAACATGAAATTATAGTTACCAAGAATGGTGTGAAAGACCAACCCCCTGGCCAAAGGGCTGGTAAAGGTCCCCAGGATAGGTCAGGAGACAAAGAGTTCAGGACAGGGTTCAGGATAGGATAGGTCACCTCTCTAGAATACCAACGAATTGCGTCGCACCCCTCTCTGACACTCTCTTCCTCCTCGAGATTCTTCCGCGATCTTCTGATCTAACCCAATTAAGTTAAGATAGAAAGTTCTTCTTCAGCGTCTGCATTCGAGTCTTCATCAGCACCTCACAGCAACAGCATCCCTTACTCCCCGACAGCATCCCGAGCTCTGCAATGCAATCTTCTCCTCTGCATAACTAACTAACTAAAGCTACCTTAATTATATCTTCGTTTCTTCAGGTTCCACCCACTAAAGTTACAATATCATAAAAATACGAAATCTAATTGGTCAGGCAAGGGGGGGATGATCATCACACCATGCTTACATATCACTATACTCTATTAGACTATTGTTCGGAAACCCATCCCCTTAATTTTTTATTCAAGATTTTATTCCCATCCACTTCATGTAGCAAACTTGCAACATTTATGACACTATAAAGAATAGAACATCACATCGCTGAACTTTTCACCATTCGTTCCCAGGACAAGTCGCTACGAATTGGCTTCCATTCAAACGCTTCGTCATTGACCTTCATAGCTTCACTCTGTAGGCATGCGCAAGTGTTGCGTCATTTCATCCAGTCTGGTCATACGAGAAAGGCCCAAATGCGCACTAATAATAAAGTCAAAAGTGAAATGTTATTTTCACAAAATATATGGTCTCACTGTATACCTCCCACCTCTACTCTATTCCCGTTCTTTTATTAATATTTTTCCCGCATTAGCATTAGTAAAATAGCCTGTTTTCGTTTTTAGCTGAGCAGATGCCATGCACGCGAGTCTTCGAGACTCCATTTTAGTACCTTCTGCTCATGCGCTAGAATTTCACTCCAAGCGTTAGTTCGTCATATTGCATAGATGCAATTGATGCATGTGCACAACAGTTTCCCCGTTTTAAAGCGGTATTAGTCCGTTTTCATTGTTATCTGCGTTAGTACACATATAAGCATGCTTCGCTAACCGGCGTGTTTTATGTGGTGCGTATTAATTATTCACAAGACATGGTTAGCAATTCTGTTAATAAGTTAAACGAGAGGATTGTCTCCGAGCAAGTCTCTTTCTTACGAGACCTTGCTCCATCACTAGTGCTCTTCCTCTCCCTACAGCAGTCAGTACCGCCCTCAATATTTTTTCTGTAGCTGCAAATCGATTTTCAGCATTCGTGTACACATAAGATTTGTATGCAATTGGAACTATCTCACCTTCATTGAACGTAATGTAGGTATACCCTGATAACCCGGGGATGACCCGTATTACCAGGTTGCGGATGTTTACTCGTGTCTGCAAGTGTTCTGAAGCTATCATGTCAGCTTGAATTGAACGTTTAGGGCCTGATTCACAGAACTAACTTATGTCAAAAACGTAAAGTTAGTACTTTTTGGTATTCACAGAATACACTTACTCATTTTGGTATTCACAGAATGAACTTACTCATTTCGGTATTCACAGAAGTTAGTAGTCCTAACTTTAGGACTCCTAAATGCCTTCTGTGAATACCGAAAGTCTTAAAGTTAGGATTTTTCTCAGTTTAGGAGTAGTAAAGTTAGGACTCCTAACTTTACTACTCCTAAACTGAGAAAAATCCTAACTTTAAGACTTTCGGTATTCACAGAAGGCATTTAGGAGTCCTAAAGTTAGGAGTCCTAACTTTACTACTCCTAAACTGAAAAAAATCCTACCTTTAAGACTTTCAGTATTCACAGAAGGCATTTAGGAGTCCTAAAGTTAGGACTACTAACTTCTGTGAATACCAAAATGAGTAAGTGTATTCTGTGAATACCAAAAGTACTAACTTTACGTTTTTGACGTAAGTTAGTTCTGTGAATCAGGCCCAGAGTGTCTGTATGTTTTTGAGTCCACTTGTTCGCTGTGAAATCTGGTCTGATTAGGTCGTAGAAAGGTTTGACTCTTTCTGCGTAGTCTTGAATGTATGTTCTTCCGAAATTTAGAAATCCTAAAATGAATTGTAACCCCTTCAGAGTCTTGTGAGGATGGATTAGCGCGCATTTTTCTAAAAAATTTGCAGCCAGGCTTTTCCCTTCACTTGACAGTGGTTAATAAACAACTCACAGACTTTGTCGAGGCCGCTGGTTTACTTCATCCAGCTCAATCCGGATTCAGAGCCACCTTTAGCACTGAGTCGGCCCTGGTGGAAGTCTCAGAAGCTATTCGGTAGTGTCTGGATGCTGGCGGGAGGGCAGCTCTTATTTTGTTGGATCTCTTGGCAGCATTTGATACCGTCCCCCACTCTCTGTTGCTTACCTGTCTTGCGAGTCTGGGGATCTCAGGTGTTGCCTTGAGCTGGCTAAAATCCTTTTTGGAGGGGCGTACACAACAAGTTTGGCTTCCCCCGTTCTCCTCCCTACCTCAGGAGGTGACTACTGGGGTGCGCAGGGATCCTCCTTGAGCCCCCTTCTATTTAATCTTTACATTACCCCCTTGATTTACTAAGCAGAAGAGCTGGGAGCTAAAATTATAGCATACACTGACGATACACAGCTTCTGTTCACCTGGGGAAAAACAGAGTGCTCCACGTCCTGGGCCAAAAATTGCTTGGCAGCAGTCTTCAAATGGCTTTCCTCAGCACAGCTTAAATGCAATGAGGATAAGTCTGAAATTCTCCTCTTTGGGACTTTTCCCCCCCAGTTCAGAGAAACTCTATGGCCAGCTGATTTTCCCCTGCCAGCCTCAACGGGGCAACCTGCAAAAAATTTGGGAGTCTGGTTCGAGGAGAATCTCTCCTTTTCTACCCAGATCAAGAAGTTAACAGGGAACTGCTTTGGGATGCTAAAAACCCTCAAGAGATTTCTCCCTCTTCTCCCCAGAGCAGCTAAGGAGACAGTGATGCGGGCCTTGATACTTTCTCGGCTCGATTACGCAAATGCTCTGTACACCGGTTTGCCGAGCTATCTTCTTCGCAAATTACCGGTTGTCCAGAATGCTGCTGCGAGACTTGTCTTTAACATCCCGATGAGAAGCAGTGTTCGACAGCATTTGCGTCTACTCCATTGGCTGCCTGTGGCCAATCGAGTCAAGTTTAAAGCCTTGACCCTGGTCCATCGTGCTTTGCACGCCCTTGGCCCCATCTATCTGCGGAAGAGGTTTCTGTTCTATGCTCCTGCCAGATATCTTCGTTCATCGTCTCAATTCTTGGCCCACATCCCTCGCTTTCGGCTCACTAGAATGGGGGGCAGCTCACTTGCTGTTAGAGCTACCACAGCCTGAAACTCACTTCCTCTGGCCCTCCGTAGTATTCAAGACTTTGGTCTAGTCAAAAAAAAAATTGAAGACTTACCTTTTTGATTAACTGAGCTTCTCTCTTCCTGTGCCAACCCGCCCTCTCCTCAGGTTCGCGCCGGGACACTCCCAGGAGTATCTGTGCACGTTACAAATCCAAATAACATAACATAACAGCTCATATCCCAAAAATAGGACGCTGAGATGGGCAATTTTAGATTTTTTGAAGTTAAAATTGTAGCCCAAATTGGCAAAACCAACAATTATGTTGTTCACCCTGCACAAGTGTTCAAGTAATTCATCGTCCGCCAGATAAATATCATCTACGTAGGACACTGCCTCCTCATCACAAGTTTGTAATAGCTCTGAAACTCTTGCCGAAAATGACCCGGGGCTGTTCTTATAGCCTTGAGGCAGACAACAAAATTGACGCTGAGTGCCGAGGGCAGAAATTCCTGTCAAACATCTGCTTTCAGGAGCTATATTTTGGCAGAAGAATCCATTCGAGATATCTAATGTTGTTTGTATTTCTTCTGCACAATGTTATTCATTAATGCGGCACTATGTGTGTTCTGAACTGCAAATGTTTTTGAGCATGTGTTCAAATGTCTGTAGGCTAAAACCAAACGATATGTGTTGTCAGGTTTCATGACGGGAAACAAAGGGTTGTTTATTGGCGAGGTGCAAGTTTCAATCACACCTTGGTATTCAAGTTGGTCTAAGATTTCTCTGACCTGTTTCTTCGCCTCAATTTCAATAGGGTACTGTCTCTGTGGAGTTGGAGTAGTTTTTAATGGGATTTTGTGGTGTTTGGACTCCACATCCCACCCTACATGGTTGCGGTATAATGCCGGAGCTAGTGCTTGGGCCCACTCCCGCGCGTATGAGTGTTTAAAGGAAACAGGAATGAGGTCGGAAAAGGCAGGCAAAATGACGCTTTCACCTTTTGGGCAATCCATTACAAATTCAGGCGGCCAAACTTTTTCTGCTAACAGGATATCATATCCAAATGTCAAATTTTCCCTTTAATTTTTCTTGAGATGTGCCCCTCTATTTGGAGATTAATTTCGTGTAGACGGTGTGGGACACTCACTCTTGTATCAGGTGTTTCCACCGTGATGTATTCATTCAATACTGCTGTCACCAGAAATTCCTTCAGGTTCTGGCAAGCTATTGTTCCCCATTCAGAAGCTGAGTCCTCTGTAACCTGGGCATGTCTGATTTTTAATCCGGCTACTTTCTTCTTTTTGAATTGAGTCTTTGCTTTAGGTTGCTCTTCCTGTTTGATAATGAAATCTGAATTGTGATGTGTTTCCCTTTTTCCCTTAAGTCGATCTTCAGTCTTTTGTTCTGACCGTCCTTCCCTCTCCGAGTTTTTTGATGAACCCTGAAAGGAACTAAATGAACGTGTATCTCTACCTAGTGAAGCATAGGATGCCTCGATAATTTTTGGTAATGCACGCTCCTGATTTGTAGGAGCTGCTTCCCTTAAGCGTTGGTGTATAGCAACTGCTGCTGCTTCCCCCTTGATGTTGCTCAGCATAATTGTCAAGACTTGGTCAAAATTACCCATCAGTTTCATCCCCAAGTCCAGGGCAGGTCCTGCCCCGTACTCATTTTGTATCTGTTTCAATACTTCAGGAATAACTGATATGGTCGGGGTACCATGTATTCTAATGTAGGCTGCAGCGAAAATTGTTCCTCATGTGGTATAATCCTCATATGAGGGAACCAGTCCCATTGGCAAGCATATTGTTAACATTCTGTGTTTTTCCTGCGGACCTGTATGGGGAAATACTTCTTCCAACTGTGCTATTTTTTGAGCAATCCAGAATGGTACTTGATCCCTCTCTGATGGGAACGCACTGATTATTGCTTTTAATGTGTGTGGGCTAATTATTGGTGTGTGTTAGGTCTGGACTGTTCCAGGTGGAGCAGATCTCGCAGGTTGTAATGTGAGTGTTGGCATGACGAACTGGACAATGTGTCTATATAGCCTGACTACTTCTTTGTAAAGTGCATGCACTTCCCCTACTGGGAGCGTGTCTATCTCAGGATGTGGAAAGTAAGTCGCTAAGACCGGCCATGTCGCTCCTCCTATGCTGAGCGGAGCAAGTCTTACAACCAAAGTTGTGTGATTTAGGGCGCCTTTAAACCAGTTTCTATGTTACTGGTAAGTTAACGGGACTTCAATGTCCTCGTATGAGATGTATTCTTCCGGTGAGTCTCTGTATCTGCAGGCGGGAATTTCACCCAGGAATAGAATACCTCTGATCCGAAAACCTCGTATGCCTCAATCACGAAAGTAACATGGCCACCTGTTGCAGGTACTCCATGTTCTAATAATTTCAGAGTTACGGCCTGTCTGCAGTTTCTGTAATGTTAAGAGCGTTAGCAAATTCGTCTCCTTCACCACTTCCACTGCTACTTGCAGATTCAGTCATTTTGAAAGGAGAAGAAAGTAAAGGTTTAAGAGGTAGGGTTTTAGCACAATATGGGAACCTTGCTTCCTTACAAGCTTGTCTAAACCTTCAGCCAATACACAGGGTGTACCTGCTCAGCTGAGGCGGATTATCCTTTCCCACTTCAGACATCTCTGAAACATTTGAGTAGGGCTGTCTGAGAAAGCACGACTGAACTACTCAGATTTTACTGTTAATATATTAACCAAACCAACGTTGGAGGAGCCATGTCGTGTAGTTCCTAGGACCCCCCAGGACCTGCGCATTATGGATGACCTAAGCTGAGGGCTTGGTGTGCAGACAGACTCTGGACACCCCCACAGGATGAGTCAGCCGTTAGACCAGCTAGCTCTACAGTGCCACTACCACCCCCCTGTATTCTACAGCGGTGTAGGTAGTTTCTGGCAACCACTGAACATGAAAACCCTGATTCCTCAGGTATCGTGGAAAACAATATGGTATCTTTCGCTCAGTCACTCGTGCGTACTTTTCTCAGAATACACATAGAATGACGATTGGAACGGTTTCAATAATTATTTATTGATCAAGCGTCAGTCTAGTATGAAACATATTCGCTGCGACAATCAAAAGACAAGAGCGGACAAATGTGATCGCTAGCACCAATATCGTAAAGAGTGGATACATTTCTATCATAGTGCTAATAAGATGAATAAAAGCAGATTATATAAAACAATAGCATTGGCGTACTCCTACGATGTGTAGCCTACCTAAATGTACCTAGCCTAGATATGTAGGTGAAGCATGTGTATGTAAGTGCTAGGATATATCCAAATGGAGCCAAGAATCCCCCGGGGAAGTGCTAACCCCTCACCTGATGGTTCTGAATGAAGGACCCTGTCTCTGCGTAGAGGATGGCACCCCGCAAGGGATGTCAGGTCTCTGCCTGTCGAAGGATCAGCCTGCAGAGTCTCGGTCCAGCCTTTGAAGGAATTCTCCTCTGTTTTGTAAGGGGGAGTGAGGGTCTTTTATACTAAAGTGGTCACTCCAGGGTTTCTTCTAGAATCGATATGTTTTGAAAACATTCACTAATCCTTTGCTAATCCTTTTCTAAACCAAAATGAACATGCACAGCTGGCTGTTGGCCATGGATGAACAAAAGTGGTGACCCTTATACAGAATAAATCTGCTGTGCCTGGGGACATGTTTATGTACATCAGGTATAGGTATTAAGATAGGGTACCGAGAGCCTGGTGTCGAATAGACAGAAGTAAGCTACTAGGTAAAAGGTCACCTGTGTAGGACCGTTATGTCGTGTGGCTGGGACAAAATGTATGTAATCGGAATGTACATGACGGGACTATCCTAAAGGACATGACAATTGTTTAATTACGTCTTCTGGTTACAATAATTCAAAGCCAATAGTACCCTGTTTTTGTGTCAATAGGTATTATATTTTCTTGGGATGTGTATTGAAATGAAAAAAAGGTTTCTGATTCTCTTCTAAGTTCACCTACCCACTAGAAAGCACCTAGAGTGTTCTATTAAAATAATATGTTATGGTTTATATTTTTTGAATTTATTATTTTTACTGCAAACATATGGCCGCTATGCTTAGGTGGGTGCATGTTTTCTTTTTTTTAGTTTGCTTCATTTTTAATGGCAAATTCTTGCAATCAAAAATACAAAATAACCATTGTACCAGTTTGCCAGATCTAGGCCTGTTGGGTTTGCCAATGCTTGTTCGTTATTCTGTATAAAATGGTTGCCTCTAGTTAATATAGTTTTCAGCCAACGTTTCACACCTTTATAAATTAATAAGAGGAAGATGTTTAAGATTATTCATACTGAGATTGACGTGGGGGAGGAGCTGTAAAAACCTTTGTTACATGACAATTCTAGAAAATAAGTCCATATGGATATCTGTGATTTCTGGAAAAAGGCAAATAATCTAATTTGAGAATCTCTCAGTTTTTGCACAGACCAATACAGTAGCAGAGCAATATCCTTCAGAATGTAGACCTCATTCAGTAGGAATGATAAGCTTATGAATTTTTGGAGCATATTCTCATTTGTTCTGCAGTTTCATTCACCTTTAACATTCCTAAGCCTGAGCCGCAGGAACTGTAGCCACCAGTATATGTCAGCATCTCAAAGAAACCAAAAGCCACTCATGGCTGCTTAAGCTGCTTAAAAAGTGATCACTACTTCGTTATTACTCCTTGTTTTATCAATAGGTGTAAGCGTCCCTTCATTAAATGTTACGTAATCATGTTACGTAATTAGGGAGAGGATGTAGCCTAACGGCAAGGGTGGTTGATCTCAAATCTGGGGAACCGGGTCCGAGTCTCGGCAATGATGCTCAACATCCTGTGATTCTGGGCAAATCACTTAATCTCCCCGTGCCTAACAAAAATGAGAGTGTCCTTGTTTAAGCACCTGGTGCGCATGTAAAGCGCTCTGATACCCGATACCTTTGGGTCAAGTTTGCGCTATGTAAAACTCCGGAAAAAAAATCAATACAACTCAACCAGAAAGGCACAGACTGCCATTTGAGGTACATAGTTCCTCACTTTTTTAGTCTAAACATCCTTCTCTCTTCTATCAATGCAATGCAATGCTTAATGGAGACTTGCCTTCAGTTGGAAATTGTGTCCGTATCTTTTGATCTTCAACAGAGCTTTGAAGTAATGCAAAAAACATTTATATTCAAGAAATACTTCCTGAGTGTAAAAAATAATGCGCTTTGAATTCACTACTTGATCTATTTCAGACAGTCCAAACTTTCCTTTGGCCCACTTGGAGAGCCGCCAGACTCCTGCCTTATTCTCAGCTGCTGTATGAATCCTTTAGCTAGTTCTTTATATAAAGGTCCAAAAGCAGAGCATCAGCAACAAAAGTGAAATCTGAGCACTAGTCAGAAGTACAGTGAAAATACCAGTTTGCGACAGGATGAGAAAGTAAAAAGGAATCACCTTTAAAGGGTTAACTCCATGTGCAGGACTGTGTTACACTTGCACATGAGAAGGTTATCTCCCAGTTCTTGTGGCCAAAGCCTTTGTAAAAATTCTTCAACAAGTCATTCTTAAATGTGTTGTTTTATGCATGAAATCTGGACCTGTTCCACATCTACTTATGCATTTCTTGGTGGCCTCCTTTTCCCTGACTTAAAAATGTTGCTTTGGGTCATATTGTGCTTAAACACTTCCTGAAATCCCAGAGTTTCCGGCCACTTGTAACTTTCTGGACAGATGAGTAATGTCAAATGCAAGACTTTGTGGATAAAGGGGCCATTCTTGATACCCACCGGTAATGCTCTTGGATAATTCATGGGATTGTACAGTCCACTGATTTTTTTTTTTTTATCATATTTTATTGGCATTTAATCAATGCTTATACACACATTGTTTCAATCTGGTAATCATCGCAACAGATGTCATTGTTGCTCTGCTAACATCCGCGGTCTGAGAGTAGTAACTATTCCCATAAACAAAAACAGTCCCCCCTCCCCCCTTAAGTTGCTTTAAAACAATTAGGATGTGCTGTCTGCTTGTCAGCAGTTACCATGCGGGTTGGTCTCAAAGGTCGTGTGGTGCAGCGCCAGAATTTTGGGGTCGTTTTAGGCCTGTTGGCCCTCCTGGTCATTGTCTGGGTCCACGTCTACTGCTCTAGGAGTACCCGCCTCACTAATGTCCTCCTGTCCAGATGTTATTAGCTCACCTACTAGGGTTTCCCAGGCTCTAGCTCTGTCCATCTTGCCTATTCCCCGGCTGGCCTCCTGGAATAATAACCTGCTTTCTGCTCCCGCCCATCTCTCCAGCTCCCTTTTCCAGGTGGTGATCAGTGGTCCTCTTGGGGCCTTCCAGTTCCTGGCTATCTCCCTCTTGGCTAGGACATAGGCAAGGTCCTGAAACTTCCCCGTCACCTTGTTCTTGGCTGTATGAGGAAACCACCCCAATAGGAAATGTTCTGGTGTGTGTGGAAGCTCTTTGTCAACCAGGTCGCCTATTACCTGCCGTATGTCCCCCCAGAAGGTCCGCAACAGCGGGCAGTCCCAGAACATATGGAGTATTTGTGCCTCTCTTTCCCCACATCTCGGACAGGCCGCTGACTCCGTACCAAAGTATTTTCGAATGCGGGCCGGCGTCAAATATGCTCTGTGTAGAACATAGTAGTTAATTAGTTTAAAACGTGCGTTCCTGGACGCCTTAGGGGTGCGCTCTAGGATTTTCTCCCACTCCCTCGCTGGTATCTGCTTGCCGGGATCTTCCTCCCACTGCAGCCTTAAACGCTCCAACAGCTGTTGCATATCTTTCTGTATTGCCTTGTAAAGGCAGGATACTGTTTTAATTCTTCCTGCTGAGAGCGCGACATATCGGCACCCCGCCAGTGCTCTCGGTTCTGTGTCCCCACTTTTCCAATGTATCCTAACCCTGCGCGTTAAGGCCCTGTGCTTCAGGAAGTGGCCCCCAGGTAAGTCGTGCGCAGTCTGTATGTCCTCAAAGGGGAGGAGCGTGGAATCCCGGTATAAGTCACCCATCTCCCTTAGTCCTGCTTCAACCCAGTCTTCCAACCCTGCCCAGTGTTCTCCCTGCGGGAGATAACGCAGCATCGTCAGCGGTATGTCAGGGGAGTAGGGAGTCGCAGCACCCACCTTCCTCAGGTATCTGGACCAGCAGCGCACTACCACCTTAGTAGCAATTGTGTCCTCTGTCGCGGTTCGGCGGATCCGCAAAAGGATTTTTGCCAAATTTGCAGTGTCCGGTGCTTCTGGGCACCGTTCCCTATCCGGGTTACGATCCGCCGCCAGCCATTGGATCAGCCAATATAGCTGCGCAGCTAGGTAGTAGCTCTCGAGGTCAGGCACCGCCATCCCGCCCTCCGCCGTGGGGCGCCGCATCGACGTCAACGCCACTCTCCTTCGGCCTGTACCCCAAATAAAGGACGTGACCATCGAATCTAACTCCTTGAATGTCGCTCGTGGGATCCACACTGGTAGAGTCCCAAAGTAGTATAATAGGCGTGGCAATATGACCATTTTCAAGACCGCTATTCTCCCAGCAACAGAAAGCGGGAGTGTGCCCCAGAAGTCCAACGCCGCTTTCGCTGACCGCACTGCCTTACCCACATTACCTTCCAAGAGGTCGGCTGCGTCGTGGTAAATTTTAACTCCCAGGTATTGTAGACAGCTAGGTTCCCACCGCAATCGTTCCAAAGTAAGCGGCGGGGGGTATCTGGCACCAGCGGATACAGGCTGGATTTTTGCCAGTTGACCTGACACAGTGCCAAAGCGGGCCAGCATGGTGCGCGCCCCCTGCAGTTCGCCCGCCATGTCGCACAGAAAGATCAACAGATCGTCCACGTATAATGCTATAAAATGCTGTCCTGTTGCCGTTTCTAGGCCCTTGTAATCCTGGCCGCTCCTGGCCCTGCATGCTAATGGTAATTTGGTAAAAAAGGGACCCCTACTGAGAACAATATATCTTGTTAGCTGTAGGGAAAAGTACTAAAGGGGGTAAAAAGAGAGCTAAACACAAGATCTATAATGGGCAATTCCTACCAATCTTCAGGCCTTAATCTATACAAAAAGGTACATGTAAGATGAACAAATACATATGACTGAAAACAATTCTTTTTATGACAAAATTTATTTTTTACTTTTTATATATATATATTTAAATATTTTCATTATATTCATCCTTTTTCTTTTTGATATTTTGATATTTATAAAGATTATTATTTTACACAATTAATATAATATTCACATTACATAAACACAAACACATATGTACCACAAACAATGAATGACAGTGCTGTACAATAGATAAAAATTAGGAGAGGTAATCGTTTTGTTGACAAATTATTCAAAGGCTGGCGGTCGATGAGGAAAAACACTCTGGGCCTGGGATTTGGATACTGATGCAAATATGTGCTCATATTTGCATCAGTATCCAAATCCCAGGCCCAGAGTGCTTTTTGTATGTTTAATATTATGGTTTTTTTTTAATAGAGACAGTTGAGACGGTTTTCCTGACGAAGGCTATACGCCTTATATATATTTTGTCATAAAAAGAATTGTTTTCAGTCATATGTATTTGTTCATCTTACATGTACCGTTTTTGTATAGATTGAGGCCTGAAGATTGGTAGGAATTGTCCATTATAGATCTTGTGTTTAGCTCTCTTTTTACCCCCTGCATGCTAGTGGTTCCATGGCCAGGGCGAACAGGAGAGGGGAGAGGGGGCATCCTTGCCTCATGCCTCTCTCTACCATCTGCCTAGGTGATATGGTTCTCCCAGTGTGCACGCGGGCTGTAGGGGCTGTGTACAGGAGGCGCACCCACTTCAGGAAGCCCTCCCCCAGACCCATCTTGACCAGGACCTCGTATAAATACTGCCACTCTAAGCTGTCGAATGCCTTCTCTATGTCCACTGCGAACACTGCCGCTTCCTACTTGTTGTACCCTGCAGAATCCATTACCGCTAGGAGACTTCTAATATTTATGGCAGTGTTCCGTCCAGGGATAAATCCTGCTTGGTCCGGGTGGACCAGATGGGGCATGTGTGGCAGTAAGCGAGTCGCAAGGATTTTGCTCAGGATCTTACAGTCCATGTTCAACATGGACAATGGCCTGTAGGCCGTGTAGTCATGGGGTGCCTTCCCCGGTTTAGGTATGGGGATAATAAGGGCCTCTCTGGCACTTTCGGGTAGCACCCCTAATTCTCGGGCCCCCTGGTACATTATGGCCAGGCGAGGGGTCAGCTCGTCCACGTATGTGGCATAAAATTCCACCGGCAGGCCATCTGTGCCTGGCGTCTTATTGCGCGCCATGCCCTTAATGGCAACCCGGATCTCCCGCTGTGTAATATCAGCCCCTAATAGTTGTGCTATTTCGGGGTCAGGCGTGTCAGTGGTAGATCAGTCAGGTAGTCCCCCATATCCACTGGTTCGCATGCGCAAGTTTTTGTATATAGTTTGGCATAGTAGCGCGCAAAGACCTCATTAATCTTCCCCTGCGTGAAGTGTCTGATCCCCAACTCGTCTTCTATCTCCACCAGGGGTGAGCCCCTACTCACCGGATTCGTCAGCCATGCCAGGAGCGAGCCTGACTTGTCCCTTTCAGCATGTGTGCGTTCTAGATATTTCTTATAGTCAAAGCTCCTGAGCCTCTCCGTTTGTTTTGCCATTTCCTCCTTGGCGTCCAAGAGTGCCCGTTGGAGCTCCAGATGTCCCGGCCTTCTGCGTTCCACCTCCCTGAGAGCTGACTCTGCCCCCTCTACTTCTCTCATGAGGACACGCCTGACTCCCGTGGTGCGCGCGATACACTGGCCCCTGAAAACCACCTTAAAAGCATCCCACTCTGTGGTCAGGGATGCAGTCGCCCCGGTGTTGACTCGGAAATAGTACGCTATCTAGCCCCTAATCTCCTCTCTAAAGACCTGGTCTTCCAGCGTGTCCGGATGAAGTCTCCACGTAGGGATTGCCGCTGGTGGATGAGCCCATTTCAGAGACATAATCAGCGGATTATGGTCCGAGATGGTGCGCGCTAAGTATTCCGCAGTCGTAACATGTTGTTGGGTATCTACTGAGCACAAAAGGGCATCCAGCCGGGCATGCACCTCGTGGACCGCCGAGAAATAGGAGTAGTCCCTACTTTGCGGATTTAGGGTTCGCCATGTATCTAACAGTCCCCAGCTCTGTCGCCAAGTAGTGAACGCGTGGGACGCGCGCGCCGCCTGGGATGTTGGCAGTGGAGGGTGGGACCTGTCCAGGAGTACGTCATCTACGCTATTAAAGTCGCCCGCCACTATAACAGTACCAGCTAAGTATTGTGCTAATTTGTGGCTTAGGGTCGCAAAGAAGGCAGGCTGGTCTACATTCGGGGCATAGACGCTAATCATATTAATTTCTCGTCCTTCCAGCCGCCCCTTTATGGCTACATAACGGCCCTCTGGATCAACTACAGAGTTCAGCAGCTGGAACGGGACTCCCGCTTGGACCCACACCAACGCCCCTCGCGCGTAGGCCGAATAAGTAGTGTAGAAGAGTTGCCCCCGCCATCGTTTGTGTAGTGCCTGCCCCTCCTTTTGTGTGAGATGTGTTTCCTGTAGGAGAGCTATCTGGGAACCCGTTTCCGGATATATGAGAGGACTTTGTGGTGTTTAGTAATGGTATGCATGCCCCTGATGTTCCAGGTCATGTATTTGTAGTGTTGCTTGTCAGCCATTATCCAATAATACCGTGGGCCGGCCACTGCCCAGGCCGAGTGGCACCCACTGTGTACCCCCCCATCTGTGCCCACAAGGTGTTCAATATTCAGCAACTCAAGGTCCCCCCCAAATCAACAATAAACTTAACCCCGAACTCCCACTCCCCCTAATAAGTAGGAAAAAAACCCCATCCAAACTAGTGTAAGAAGTCTACAAGTGACTGCTTGCAGGCCAATCAGTCAGTCCCAGGGGGTGGCTGCTCGTCGACGCTCTCCCAGTCACTGCCGCCGCCATCTCCTCTGCAATGTCAGAGGCCTTCCCCACAGCATTCCCCCCTCCTGTACCCCTGTACCTGAGTGTAACCGCAGGAGCGCCCCACAATAATCGAGTCCGGCAACTCTCAGTCCGCCAGTCCTCACCACTAGATGATGCCACCTGCCGTCTGCGGTGGGACACTCGGGAGTGACTCACTCTGCGCCTCAGAGTCACTGGACCCACCCTCCGAACCAGTGTCCGCCACATTTTCGCTGTCCTCAGGAGGGTCTTGGCTCTGGACACCACCGCTGATCCGAGCCACCACCTGCATCGCTTTCAGTCGTTCGAGCTGTGTCTCCTCCTGCGAAGGCGCCAGAGTCTCCACCCCAGCCCTCCGATTCCTGGGTCGGTGTCCTTGTCGTCCCTCTTTCGACGGGTTCCGTGGCCGCTCCGCACCATCATGGCTGTCTAACCAGTCGGACGCCTCTTGAGGGGTTCTGAAGAACTCCATGCTCCCAGCCGTCACAACTCGCAGCGTAGCCGGGAATTGCGTAGTGTATTTGTAGTTCAGTTGCTGCAGCCTCTGTTTCACATCCCGGTAGGATCCCCGTCACCGTTGCACTTCCCGCAAAAAGTCTGGTAAGATGCGCACCGTGGAATTGTGCACCTGTGTATCTCCCTTGATGCGTGCCTGGGTCAGAATGTGATCTCTGTCCTTGTAATGTAGGAGTTTTGCTATCACCACTCTTGGCGGGGCTCCTGGTAGGGGCGGTTTTGCTGGGACGCGGTGCGCCCTTTCCAGGGCAAAAAAGTTAGACAGTCCGTTTGGCGCTACCTCTTCCCTGAGCCATTTTTCGAGGTAATCCGTCATGCTGCGGCCTTCAATTTTTTCCGGCAGGCCCACGATCCTCGGGTTGCTTCTGCGTGACCTGTTTACGGCGTCCTCAGCCCTGTCCTCCAGTGTCCGCATTTTTGCTTCTAGCAGGGCCATTCGCTGCTTCACGTCAGTGAGCGCCGGCAGTGCTTCAGCGAGCTCCCCTTCAGTTGACTTGACTCGGTCTGCCAATTTCTTGTAATCTTCTCTGAGCAAACCCATGTCTAAGCTCAACGAGTCGATCTTGCTTTCCAGGCGCTCGCTGGACGTGGTGATAGCCTGCAAGATGTCCTGTAGCGTGGGGACTGCGGGGTGTTCCCTTTGCTGTTGGGCCTTCCTGCTCTCGTCTGCAGGCATATTTATGGTGGGATCCTCTCTCTCCTTCTTCTTAGGGGGCTTCCCCATGGTGTCTTCATGCCCTGTAATGTTCCTGGTGCTGCGCGTACTCATGGGACGCCTCAAATCATCCTCACGGGCTTGCGCGCGTCACCTTCAGCAGGCTCCCGTCGGCAGGCCTCTGTATCCACACCAGCCTTGCAGGATGACGTTGTCGCAAGTCGCTGCGTATCACGCCCAAAGTTTCAAGCCTGAATGTAAGGCCCCGCTACAGGCCCCCACTGCTCGCCGTCCGCGATGTCCGCTGTCGCTGGTAGAGTCCAAGCCACACAGGAGCTCTTGCCTGCCCCAGGTCCTGGACAGGAGCCCCCAATACTTCTCCTCGGGAGCGCGTGCTCTGGCCGTCCGGGCAGGCACATGGGCCCGCCAGGGGCCAAGTCCGCTCGCCGTTCAGCTCTCTGTGGCCCTGCTCTTCAGAAGTCACGCAAGTGGAAGGGAGCCAAAGCCTCGTCTCGTCCACTAGTGGCACGTGTGGGCAGCCGGTGCCCGCCCCAGCGTCGTCCCTATCCGGGTGCACCTTCTCGTCCCCGCCACTCGCGCAGCAGCGCGCGTCAGGCTCCTGGTCCGGGGGGGGTCCCACAGGTGCTGCCGCTCTCCTTCTGGCTGTAGGCCCTGCAAGGCCTATCCCAAGGCCCTCGGTGCCCAGGCTACCTTCGGCTAGCCTGTCCTCGGTGGCCTTCAATCTCGACACCCCACCCTACACAGTGGGCGGGAGGGGGGGCATCACTCCAGATCTCAGGCGGGCCCACGCCAGTCAAGTCACCCCAGGCTCACTGATCGCCGTCCGCGCCGCCATCTTACCGTCGTTCACCTCCACAGGCGGTGTGTCCGATCTCTCAGGGGCCAGTTTGCGGGGAGCGTCTCCGTGGTCCCCCAGTCCGTGGCGCCGCTCCCTGCAGGGGGCGGAGGAAGAGGTGCTCCAGCACTCAAGCCTCGCACTACGCGTCAGGCAGCCAGCGCTCATCCCGGCTCCCTCAGTTCCCGCTGGGCACCGCCATCTTAGCTCATCACTCGGCCGCGCTCGCCTCGATCGAGTTTCTGCAGTCTACGGCCGCGGGGGAGGCTCGTTTCTCCTCTGGGGCACCCCAACTTCGTTCTCAGTTGTGGGGGTGCGCTGTGGGGCGTCGTGCCCCGCGTGGGGGTTCAGGATGATCAGCGATGGCGGCTGGCCAACGGGAGCTCGTGGTAAGAGCTGCTCACTCCATCGGCGCCAAGCCACGCCCCCCAACAGGGCAAACTCTGTACAGTCCACTGATGACATTTTGTACAAATGTATGAGGATGCATTATCTTTCCTCATCACCAATCCTGTCTACCAATTTTGGTACTAATACCCAGAGTCTACTGCTAGATCATAGTGTGTCAATCATCTGAGAATCTGATTTGTACTCAACATGCCCTTATCACTGATCCACCTATTACAGGCAATGAGACCTCAGATGGTGAAAACTTGGATATTGATGCTAATATCTGTCCTTGTTGATTTGGAAGTTTCCCAGATTTATTTATTCTTACCTCTATATTTTAGTGTCTTAGGAGGCAGGGCTGCAGTTCAGCACAGTGCACAAAATAATGTAGCTGCCTCAAACGCAATGGGTGTAAAATGAAGGTTGCAGTTATCGGACTTCCCCATCTGTTGAATTAATTTGATCAGAAACCAGTCTGCTATTCTATTCGACCACCATATAATGCATGTCTTCAAGATAAAAACCTTAGTGTCATACTGGATATAAACTTGAACATTTTGAGGAAAGTGAGAGTTAGGCTCTGGGGAGCCTCTATTTTGTTATACCAGCCTATATTTGTGATCCTTTACATCCTCACAACGGGCATAGAGAAGTGGTGGGCATCTGCTGAATGAAAAGATGATGCAATGCCTTCTAGATGATCAGAAAGAGAGAAGGGCACCATAAATGTGGCACCTCATTTCACTGTTTAGAAAAAGGTATAACTTCATGTTCCATTTACAGAAAGTCCATCACAGACAGCCCATCAAGGAAAGGTGCATTTTTAGGACCTTGTGGTTACATATATGTCTCCAGACAACAAGGATGGGCAATATCAAAAATAGATACTCTCCCCATTCTTAGCTGGTCACTCCATTCATTAGGCTTGCTGAATCTCCTTGACTCTTAAGGCAAAAGAACAGGTAATTGAATTTGATTGGCTAGCCCCTTTCCTTCAAAGTGAAATTATATCAGTTGTGCAAAATCTGCCTATTTTAACCCCTTGCATGTAATACTTAAAATAGATTAGAAGCAGAACAATTATTTCAATCATCAAAAAATTGGAAATCTGGCAATCCATTTCAACCATGAAATACCTTCTCGATTCCTAAAAGGAATCACAGATTTGGAAATGTTCTCTTTTCGAGGAAGAAGGCTGAGATCCTTGCACAAAAAGCAAAGGTATATAATATTGATTGAGAAGCAGAAGAAGTAACACTGCATCTAAGCAGATACAATTCACAAATTGCTTGACTTTGGAGTCCTGAGCAGATTTGCTGTCTTCGGTTAATGAAAATATGAACAAATATGAATTTGAACTATTTGAGCATGGGGGTGTGCATCACCCTGGAGCTGTTTTTTGATTATCTGAGGTCACTCTTACTTGGGCCCATCTACGGGATTTTAAACTGTGCACCATATTTTTATACTCTAAGGCATTTTGAGCACCCAAGAATAAGTATACATATATATTATCTACTGGCGGTCGCCAGTAGATAGTTATAGTTAGGACCTATTTTCCATAGGAAATCCGCGACATTCTATTTAAAATAACTCTTGCGTCGGTTGACGAATCTTCGCGAAATTTTCAAACTTTATGGCCCGCTCCGGTCCGCTCCTACCCTGAAAGTCTCAGGGTGATTTGTCAAGCGGGGGCCGAGAAAAAGGGGGGTCCCAAAACGTGTTTTCCCCATTCATTTTCCCATAGGAAACTTTAGACACGGTTACAGCCTGAACTGCTGAACGGAATTACACCAAATTTGGCAAAGAGGTAGTTCTTGGTTCAGAAAGAACCCTTTTGTTAAATGGTGTAAATCCGTTCAGTAGTTGCGGAGAAATTAAAAAAATAAGAGTCAAAAATCAATTTCCCATAGGAAACTTTATGCAAGGCTACAGCTCGAACTGCTGAACGGAATTACACCAAATTTGGCAAAGAGGTAGTTCTTGGTTCAGAAAGAACCCTTTTGTTAAATGGTGTAAATCCGTTCAGTAGTTGCTGAGAAAATCAAAAGTAAAAGTACATATATATCTATGGCCGCGTAGGATTCGCGCACCCTCCCGATCACGAGCTGCATGCTAATTGGCTGTCAACACTCCAAATCAGGAAGTGTTGGCAGCCATTTTGTCCTCGGTAGAACCGAGGGACAGAAACAAGTGCGCAAAGCACAAAAGGGGGCAGGGTAGAAACACCCTGACCCCTTAGGTCTGCTCAGAGGGTCCCACAAGGACCCCCTGGGCAAAACATTTTTTTTTTTTTTTTTTCAAAATCGGCAGGATGCGCTCAGGGTGCGCGGATCCTGCCGAAAAAAAAAAAATCGAAGCGCGGTCTCCCGCGCTTCGATGTAAATTTGCCCCCGGGTTGCCCAAGTCCCGGGGGCATGCGGGGGGAGGGGGGTGTGTAAATTGTTTAAAGCCCCGGGGACCGCCACCCCCCGGGGCTTAATTTAAAAAAATGGTGCAGGAGGGCTCTGCTGCCCTCCCGCAGCCCCGGGGACCGCCACCCCCCCCCGGGCTTCTTTTTAAAATTTTAAATAATGTGTGGGGGGGCTCCAGCCCCCCACACGCCCCGGGGACCACCACCTCCCCGGGGCACATAGAAAATAAATGTGGGGGTCCGTTACGGACCCCCGAGCCCCGGGGACCACCACCTCCCCGGGGCTGTGCAATTCAAGGGAGGGGGCCGCGCGGCTCCCGTCCTGTCATTGCAAACTGCTTTGGATATTGGAAGCGAGAGCAGGGAAACCTGCTCTCGCTTCCAATATCCAAAGACAATTGCTTTTCCACATGGGGAGCAGCATGTTAGCTGCTCCCCATGTGGAAAGCAATGCCCGGCTCGCGCAGGAGGCGGGGAGCCGGCTGGGACTGTGGGGGATTGGGGACCCCCCCACAGTCCCCAACCAGAGGCCAGGCCCCGGGCGATGGGGTCCCCGGGGCCATAAGTGGCCAGGGAGGGGGGCCATGCAGCCCCCCTCCCCAAATTAGTACAAAATTAAAAAAAAGTGCAAGGCCGGCCCCGGGGGATGGGGTCCCCGGGGCCTTAAATGGCCTGAGGGGGGCCACACAGCCCCCCTCCAAATAAAAAAATTGAGGGCATGCCCCGGGGGATGGGGTCCCCGGGGCCAATACAGGCCCAGGGAAGGGGGCCACGCGGCCCCCTTCCCGTTTTTTTTTTTTCATTTAAAAAAAAAATGCTCAGGCCCCGGGGGATGGGGTCCCCGGGGCCAAAAGTGGGCAAGGGAAGGGGGGCCACGCAGCCCCCTCCCATTAAATTTTTTTTTTAAAAACGACCGGCATCGTGCCGGAGGCCCCGCCCCCTCCCTGCAGTACTCTGCAAACGCGCCCTGGCGCGTTTTAAGAAGGGAAGTAATTCCTTAAATACTGGGGGTCCCTGGGGGCCAACTAGCCCACCAGGAACCTCCAGTATGCGCTAGGGGCTGCGTTGCAGAGAGGTGTACAGAGCCACGCCCCTTTTACACCTCTCTGCAACGCAGCTCTGTGGCGCTTTAGAAGTATATGGTGGCCTAGTTGGACTCCAGGGACCCTCAGGATTCAAGGGGACTTAATCCCCCAACTTAAAAAGCGCCACGGGCGCGTTTGCACAGTGGTGAAGGGAGGGGCGGGGCTTCAGGTGACATGTGTGCAAACAGGCCCCGTGGCGCGTTTTAAGATGGGGAATTAAATCCCTTCAATCCTGAGGGTCTCTGGGGCCAACTAGCCCAACAGGTACATCCAGAAAGCGCACAGAGCTGCGTTGCAGAGAGGTGTAAAAGGGGTGTGGCCTCTCTACACGTCTCTGCAACGCAGCCCCTGGCGCATACTGGAGGTTCCTGGTGAGCTAGTTGGCCCCTAGGGACCCTCATGATTCAAGGGGACTTAATCCCCCAACTTAAAACGCGCCACGGGGCGCGTTTGCACAGATGTCACCTCAGGCCCCGCCCCTCCCTTCACCATTGTGCAAATATTCCTCTAAAATCTGCCGAACTACGAATTCCGATTTACTCACCTGTTATCAGGAGAGACCTCAGTGCTGCATCTTTCAGCCCAGTACTAATCCTGAAAAGTAATTTTAACCGTACTTACCAGTAACTTGAATTTCCTTCCATAGGATATCATTGCCTGCTTTTTGCTGAAAAAGTTTCTAAGTGTTGATTTTTGAAACATACAAATATTCCTCTAAAATCAGCCGAAATACGAATTCCGATTTACTCACCTGTTATAAGGAGAGACCTCAGTGCTGTATCTTTCAGCCCAGTACTGGTCCTGAAAAGTAATTTTAACCGTACTTACCAGTAACTTGAATTTCCTTCCATAGGCTAACATTGACTGGTTTCACTTGGAAATTCTTCTAAGTGTGGAGTTTTGGAACTTTAAAATATTCCTCTAAAATCAGCCGAAATACCAATTCCGATTTACTCACCTGTTATCAGGAGAGACCTCAGTGCTGCATCTTTCAGCCCAGTACTGATCCTCAAAAGTAATTTTAACCGTACTTACCAGTAACTTGAATTTCCGTCCATAGGATATCATTGTCTGCTTTTTGCTGAAAAAGTTTCTAAGTGTTGATTTTTGAAACATACAAATATTCCTCTAAAATCAGCCGAAAATCCGAATTCTGATTTACTCACCTGTTATCAGGAGAGACCTCAGTGCTGCATGTTTCAGCCCAGTACTGGTCCTGGAAAGTAATTTTAACCGTACTTACCGGTAACTTGAATTTCCTTCATAGGCTAACATTGACTGGTTTCACTTGGAAATTCTTCTGTGTGTGGAGTTTTGGAACTTTATAATATTCCTCTAAAATCAACCAAAGTACGAATTCCAATTTACTCACCTGTTATCAGGAGAGAACCCAGTGCTGCATCTTTTAGCCCAGCACTGACCCTGAAAAGTAATTTTAACCGTACTTACCAGTAACTTATATTTTCTTCCATAGGAATCCATTGTCTGGTTTTCAGCAGAAAAGTTTCAAAGTGTCGATTTTCACAAACTACAAATATTCCTTAAAAATCGCCTGTATGACTTAAACGCATTCTTTCAACTGTTTACAGGAGATGCACCAGTGCTGGATCGGATCCAACACTGAGTAAGAAAAAGTAACGATAACAGTTTTTACCTGCTAAGTGAATTTCCTTCCATAGGATAACATTGGTGATTCTATGTGAAAAGTTTCTAAGTGTCAACTTTTAAAATACAATAATATTCCTTAAAAATCACTACTGTAACCAAAACGCTTTTACTCAACTGTTTACAGGAGATGTCCCAGGACTGAATCTAGGATCCAGTTCTGTGGTTAGAAAAGTAATCCATAAAGTAACTAATTGCATTTAACTAGAAATTCACATTGAGCTGAATGTTGCATTGTGTTTGAAAATGTGTTGCCCATTGCAACAACTGTAACTACTGTACTTAAAAGTCTATTGCCTATGTGCAAAGTATTTAAACTAAAGTAATTCATTCTCAGAAAGTATTTTTTGTAATGTAATGTATAATGTAATTACAATGTAATTTAAAAAATAAAATATGTAAAAAAAGGTTTCTAAAAATGTAGTAAATCAGTATGACAAAAATTAATATAACAATTAATACATTTAAAAATTGTCATTTATAAAACCTTTGAAATTCACTGAAAAAACCGTAGGTTTCAGACATGTTATAGTTAGGAATTAGCATTTAAAAAACCTTTGAAATTCACTGAAAAAACCATAGGTTTCAGATATGTTATAGTTAGAAATTAGCATTTAAAAACCTTTGAAATTCACTGAAAAAACCATAGGTTTTAGGGACAGTTATAGTTACTTGGACATTGCACTCGTACAAAACCCGTGAAATTCCCCCGTTATAGTTAGTTCAGCTAACTATAACTCGCGCCCCTGCAATGCACTGCTGATGACGTCACATATTACATCACTCATGACATGGTCAGTGACATCACTGATGACATCACTGATGACATCTCAAATGACATCACTGATGACATCATCCACGTGATAATCTGATGCACCTCCTCACACCCTAATATAACCTTTGATACACCCACTCTAAATTACAGACTGCCATTCGCAAAACCATAGACACTCCAACACCAATAACTACATACCCACTCACTGATTCATAGGTCTACGCACACATCCACTCACTCACCCGTACAGTCACTCATACTTACGGTCACTCAGTACAGGACTATCATATGCACTCGTACTCCTATATAGACACTCAAACACCGCCACTCATCCATAGAGGTACTCACACACCTAGTCAGTCATGCAAATAATTAAACACACTGCCATTTACTCACCTATACAGTTATACCCACACCAGCTCACTTACTCATACAAATACTAGCACATTCTTACGCTCTTATACAATCACTGATACAAGCACACACTAATCCATACAGCCACTATCACAATCACTCACTCTCACTTACAGCTATTTATATACTCCAACACACATATATACTGCCTTTCACATATGTAGTTACTCACACATGTACCACTTGGACATACATTCACTCACTAACACACTCTTACACACACTTACCCACCCATACAGTCTATCACAGATGCACTCTTGAAACCATCCACCCAGTGAATCACCCACTCACACATCTATGCACAGAGTCGCACACACCCCTCCCACACAAACACTCAGGCACCCATACAGATACTCAGACAACCATTCAATAACTCATATAGACACTCATGTAGCTATTCACAAACACATGCAGCCACTTACACAGCAACAGACAGACGGATACAGACATTCACCCAGTTTAGTCACTAACCCATGCATTCAGTAAGATACGTTAAATCACTCACTTATAGAGTCAGTCACGCACCTACTAAATCATCCATACTAACACTTACACACCCACTCATTCTTCAATACGTCTTTTCCTATATATATTAAAAATATTTAAACTTTACAGAAACACACAGTCACTGGATGATGTCATCAGTGATGTCATTTGAGATGTCATCAGTGATGTCATCAGTGATGTCACTGACCATGTCATGAGTGATGTAATATGTGACGTCATCAGCAGTGCATTGCGGGCGCGAGTTATAGTTAGCTGAACTAACTATAACGGGGGAATTTCACGGGTTTTGTACGAGTGCAATGTCCAAGTAACTATAACTGTCCCTAAAACCTATGGTTTTTTCTGTGAATATATATATATATAGGTCCACATTACACTAAATGGGTTAAAGTAATTTTGACAGTTTCTTGAAAGGTATCTTTTTGGCTTATCATCCCTTGTTTTTCACGCTGTTATTCTGAAATAGGAGTTTTCAAATTAAGTGTACATAAATAGACAAATAAATAAATTGGTGGGTGTACAGCTGCTGCTATAGTAATTGTTTATTTGCAAATAATTCCAACAGCCAATTAGTTGTGATCCATTGCAGTTTGTCTTCACAAGACGTCCAAGCAATCAACAACACATCCAAATGTCCTCTCTTCTCCCTAGTTTACACTAAGAACATGTCTTCTGGATTGACGTGGTGACTGTGTCTGAAAACAAGTGAATCCTCTCTGTGTATAATTTCAAAAAGCAATGTTATTTAGAATAAATTATTATGACATGGCTGAGGAAAAGAGCAAAATTAATACCTGCTCCTCTGACTCACAAGATGGCCTTCAGGGTCCCAGGAAGTTGGAACTGATGTGCCACGCTACAGGCCAGGAAGGACCCACCCCTAGAGTATGTTCCTGATTGGTGAGTGCTGCTTTAGATCCTCCTAAGGATCATTTCAGCTAGGGACTAAACCAAAATATAATCTAGTAACTAGCATCACACAAATTCATTATTATGACTGAGCACAAGGGGAGGAAAATGGAGACACCGCTCCTGTCAGAAAGAAACAGAAAAGGTATAGTTGAGACCTCCAAAAAGGCAGAGTGATCCCAGGAGAGACTTCTGTGAACAAATCCAAAAAGTAGTTTGGTCCCTCAGGGAAACCTGCAGATGGCAGTTTAAAAGGTGGGGAGAAAACAAAACTGCTGAAGTGCTTGGAAGTAGTGTCAACTCAGACTAAAAGATATTAAACACCCTGATAACAACCATGAAAATGGTGCTCTGACAACGCAGCAGTCTTGTTATGACACTGGACAGCCCATGCAGATATGTAACACCCCTAACCAAGAATATGAAAAGTATAGCTTAAAATGGGTAAACCTAAACCATACTGTTCATCCCTGATTCAAATGAACACACCAAAACCATCCAGTGGAAATGATGAACAGGCATCAGGATTACCTAGCAGTGAAAGTGGAGAGAGCTGTCCAGCCAGATCATCTAAAACTCCTGATAAGTTGGGTGCTATCTTAACAGCCATCAATACTCTACAAAAGGGTCATAAGTTAAAGATAGATACTGAGCACCTCAGTCTCCTCGCTGCATATTAATGCAGGATCTCTGACAGGGTTGCTGAAATAGAACCATCCCTGCCTTCATTAGGACCCTTGGTTCAACAGACTTACAGGAGAAGAAGCGTAGAGAGTACGCTTCCTAGAGTACAAGGCAAAAGACTTGGAGGCCATTCATGAAGAAACATTGTATGAGTAATTGGGCTGTCAGAAAGGATCAAAAGACCCAGTATGAAAATCCATCTTGAGGAATGGATTTGTATCCCGGTTGGTCCAGAGAGGCTATTCAAATTTCTCTCCATCAGGTACCAGCAATGTCGCCAAAACAAGGGCCCTCCCCCACAACCAGTGGTGGCCCAAATAGTAAATTATAGGAACCTCAACCACCTATTGCAATTAGCACGTCATAAAGAACCATAAAGAGTGGAAAATAGTACTTGTTTCCAGGCTTCACCACAAAAGTCCAGCAACAGCAACACTTGTTTTTCATTATCAAGTGTCAACTCAGACTTTGAGTCTGAAAAACACGCTCCTTTTGACAGGAAGATTGACAGTACTAGATGGAAAAGACTCATATTTCCTTATGGAACCCATGGCGGCATAGGAATGGATTGAGAGATAGGCAGCTGAATATAAAGTGGAGGTGGTGGTGACACCTCAATGGAGAGGAACTTGCATGTATAACAGATCAAGAAAGCATAACATGCACAAGCATGCAGCTGAGCAGATGACTGAATAATGCTCAAGGAAGGTGACAGAGGTGGCTATGTGGTGTGCAGCTGTGATCTCGACTCTGGATGATGCTGTAGACTGAGCTGCCACTGCATCAACATCTGTGGCAGACAAAGCAGAAAGGGAGATAGGCATTGATCCACTGTCTCATGCCACACCCATGACAACAGGACATTTATTATGAATTAGAGGACTTCCAAGCTTTGCAGCAATGGGAATATGGATTTTTGAAACTTTAAAAGTCTGCACCCCTTGGCCTGGCAGGCTGGGAATTACCGACAAATGAGACAGACATGATTTGGAGGAGCAATGGTGCAGGTAAAAGGTGGGCTGAGTTTATGTAGCCAGTTGGGTAAGGTGTAAGTGGTGTAAGGTGTAAGTGGCACAGAGTAAGAGACCAATTGCAAATCTTACACTGCCCCACATGCAGCCCCAGTCCCTAAAGTGGTCTTAGTAAACTGCCCGGGTGGGAGATAATGGTTAATTATTATGGGTTGTGCATGAACTCGTTATATGGTATTTCACTTGAGATACAGGTCACATGCTAATATAGATCTGGACTTCTAAAAACACCGGGCTTTCAATGGTAATACTTTACTGGGACAATGGGGATAGAAAAAAGCAGTAGGGTTCTTGTATTCAAAGGATCGCTGACACATAATCATGCAAATTTCACTTTTATGGCTTTATGGCATGGAATGTAAAGGGTATTGGAAATCCCTTGTAGAGACACAAAGTGCATGCATACCATTCAAGATAGGCATGGGCACTGCTTGCCTCCAAAAAGTTGTGTAATGTGGAGGGAGGGAAACTACTCAAACTATAAAGGGGAGAAATTGCTCTTTACAACATATTTGCAGTATGTCAAGAAGTTCTCAAATGGATAATGCAGATGTCCAATTCATGCCACAACAAAACAAAATAGAACAGGAAGGCAGGCTTGTGTTGCAAAAGGTCTTTTTGATGGTGAGCCGCTAGCAATAATATGCATATATGCCCAACACTTTTCGGGTGTAGTTTCTAGGCACACTAGGAGCACAGAACTTAACATTGTTGTAGCTACCCATTATATCGGGAGGAGACTTTAAGTGTATTTTTGATGATGAGATGGACAGATCCTACCCTCCGCTGCCTAGTAAAACTGTGGGGAAGAATTTGAAGGATTTTGCATTGTGGTTACTTAATTGGAATCTAACCAACTCATGGTGACCACTAAACCAATAGTTCTCATTTTATTCCCTGGTACATGGGCTGCATTTGAGACTCGACATAATTTAGCAATCCATGCACATGTAGGTATGAATAGATCACATTGAAAACTTGGGGCACACACCATCGGATCACAATCCTTTGTTAGCACAAGTATTGTGGGGAAAATAGGGCATTTGTATTCTATGATGGCGGCTGCAGGCTTCCTATCTACAATACGCGCCTTTAGAGAAGTATCAGAGATCATTAAACAACATTTTGAAGACAGTGAGGGTCAACTGAATACTTCCTGATTCAATGGGAGGCCTTTAAAGTATTCATGAGTATATTCACCAGAAAAATCATAAAGGGTAGAAGCCATCCTCAATAGGGAAATTATTTGTGCAGAAGATGAATAAGGGACCTTGAGATCAGGGCTATGGCTAGTATAAAGGCTCACCCTTATGAGAGTCAAGCACATGGTTCTTATCAAACACATGAAACCCACAAGCTGGACACGCTATTTGTAACTGAAACCAGGCTTATTGAGTCATCCTTCCATGAAATTGCTCTAGCCGTCCCAGACAGATTATTCTTGGTATAATGTGACAGACCCAAAAGAGCAGATGATGGGCTGGCTATTATCTTCCATTCCCACTTCAACTGCACCATAAATTTTACCATAACACTCACTGGGGCACAAGGTATGCTTTTCAGGTGCTCATATTTATTTCCATCCAGGCCCTAAAAATAGTTTCAGTAACAACCTGGCCAAGGTTATGACTCCACATATGCCAACATCTGCTAAATTCACTATTCTAGGTGATTTAAATTATCACTTGGAGGACACCAGTCTGTCACTCTCAGCAGCTCTTTACAGAAGCACTATGTTCTTTGGAATTTATCAAAATGGTGCATTTCCCCACCCATGCAACAGTGCACTCTTTAGGTTCTGCCTTTACCAATATCAAAGATCTAGCTGTCTCTGCTCCAATTCAGCTATTATGGTTAGACAGGTTTTGCAATCCCCTTTCACCTTACAATGCAGCCATCCCAAAATGCTGCATGTCCTACTCTCACTGGTACATGAGTTTGGGCCATAATTACGAGGGCTACAAGTAGATACTCCTCTTATGCCTTCAATAGACCAATTCACCTCTGCAGTTAACTTCAATAATTGTAAAAGCTCCTCATTAAACACCATTTCCCCTAATAAATTATGCCAATCCATTAGAACAAAACCTATGGCCATGTGGCGTGACAACACCTTAATATCTGTAGAAAGAAAGTGCAAAGTATGGGAGAGCAAGTGAAGAGCAGCTTATGTGCCTGCTGCCCAACTTCATATTTGACAGCTGCTAAGAATTATCATCATTCCATACTCACTACTTGTACCGTCTACGCCACTTCTAAGATTGCCACCACCACCATCTCACCAAGAGAATATTTCAACATTGTCAATTCCTTACTAAGCCAAGGCTACAGACCAAATTATAATCTAATCCAAAGAAATCTGCATCGGCCTGGCTATATATTTCCATGATAAAATAGCTTCCATCGATTAAATTTTTCCTAAATCATCCTGAATGAAAAAAAACGTATGAATTTGAACTGACACCTTTCTCCTCCTCTGGCTCTTCCCTAGCTGAATTCATCCTAATCCCTGTTCAAAAATCCAGGGATGCCTTGCTACAATTAAATCCCATTCTCCCTCAGATCCATATCCACCCCATAACTTTGCACTATGTGCCGAACACATCAGTCTCCCTGTCACTGAAATGATCAGTTTCTCCATACAATTAGCAACGATCCCAGTAGCAAGGAAAATGCCACTGTGTTGCTCTTTTATAAACACCTACTCTTGATCTTAAAGCACCCAGCAACCATTATTGAACTGGCCTCTCTGGCACTTTGACACTGTCAGACCGGCTGGCTTGAAAGGTCCAGTGGGTGAACCATTTTTTTGGGTTCCATCATGGCCCATGAGGACAAAAAAAACTTGCTTAAACACTGGTCCTTCCAATCCGGCCCACCTGGCTGTGCCAGTGTTCCCGATAGGCTAGCCTCACATTGCCAGCAATCACCAGACCATATCTGTCCTATCTTTTCCATCTCAAAATCTTTTAAAAGCACATCAACTCACAGTTAGCACATTTTCTTGAATCAAACAGTCAGTTTGACTTCTCATAGTCCAGATTTCATCTGATGCACAGCGTAGAGACTATTCTTTTAGCGCTAACTAAAAATATCTGTGCTAGTTTAGATCAGAATGATTCTGTCACCCTCCCTTATCCTACTAGATCTGCTGACGGCATTCAACATTGTCTTCAACTCTATACTGATCAACTATCTCTTTGAACTGGATATTTATAAGTCTGAGTTGAAATGGTTTGCATTATTCTTGTCAAATAGATCACAATCTTCTGTTCTGTCTTGATTCTGCTCTGCTGTACTTGTCGTGCCTCAAGGAGTCCCTCACGGGTCATCAATAAGTCCCATGATATTCAATGTTTACATTGATCCTGTGGCTGATTTAGTTCATATGTTTGGATTTGAAATCTTCTACTCTGCTGCCCAACACACTACTTATTGGGTCAATTTACAAAAATCAGTCGGACACCAGGGAAATGTTTTTCTGCTGTATAACTGCTGTTTGCAAAGTGGATGTACACCAACTGCCTTAAACCTAATGGCAAAAAAACTGACGTCTTGTTTTTTGGCACCAAACCTTTATGGCCACCCAGTTTGTGGCCAGCTGTTCATGGCTGACCACCAGAACCATCCTCATCTGATCAAAAACTTTGTTTGTCGATCAGATCCCACATTTTCAGCCACCTGTTTTTGTCTTCTAAGATCTGTGAGTAAAGTGTTCACATTTTGTCCAGTCTCTGATCACATCACATCTGGACCAGGGAAATTATTTATATCTTACCTTACAGAGCCTCCAGATAGTCCAAAATGCAACTGCTGGATAACTTTTCAACATCCCTCACCATTACTCTATATCAATTCACTTCTGGCATTTGCATTAGCTGCCTATCACAAACCATTCTGGGCCTCATTACGACGTCGGGGACCGTTGCGGACTCAGGACCGACCGACCTCCGGTCGGCGGTCCCGACACCCCTATTACAATGCGACCACACATGGTGCAGTTGCATACTCCCATTTCTCTATGGGAGCTTGTGCTCCGGCCGTAAACCGGCCGCAGCACAAGCGCCCATAGAGAAATAGGAGTTTTTGTTAATCCATGCACCCCATGGTGCAGGGATTGACAGGGGGGCGCAATATGTGCCCCGCATGTCCCCAATCGGAGGCCACTTTTGCAGGGGAGCCCTGCTAGGGGCCCCCGAATTTACTTTCTGACCGGCTTTTCATGTCAGAAAGCCCAACATGAAAAGCCTCTGGGAAACCGACATTGTTATCCCGACAGCGGAAACACCGTCCTTAAGGACCATGTGCCAGTTCCGACTGGTCGATGGGCTCCTTGAGCCCATCGGAAGCCAGCCGGAATGACCGGCCAGTTTCAATTCCAACCACTCTATTCCTAATACGGCAGGCGGAATTGAAACCAAAAATGTCGGTTGGAAAGCCCCCAACCGCAGGTCAGAGGCTTTCCAACTGAGATTAAAATAGGGCCTCTGTGTTTAAGGTGCTCTGCATTATGTTCACATCCTTCTATAATACAGGTCCCAGGTATTTGCAAAACTATGAATCCACTGTGAATCTGCTCAGGAGCTACGATCATCTACTTTTAAATTGACCTGTAAACCTGGTGTCAACAAAGTTAGGTAAGGTGGACACTCTTTCTGTTACTTGGCTCACAAAATCAGGCCTACCACTTGATATTCATTTCAGCCATTCAGAAACTCAGTTCAAAAAGAAACTGGTTTGTCATTCATTAAGCTTTTTCTTTTTCCTTTGGGTTCTTAAAAGCAGCTGCTTGTGCCAGGATGCCCCACTGAGTGTAACAGCATGCTCTACAAAATGCTATTTATTGATTAACTTATTCATTCATCAAATCCCTACAACTAATTGAGAACACATTATTCTTGTAAAAATAATATAGTGATAGGGATAAAGCAGGCTTAACTGACTTAATGGTGGGAAACATGTACTCCTATACGTGCGTTAAAACTCTTAGATGGCTTAATAGTCAACTTGCAATGGTAAATAAACAAATCAATGAAAGCCTACTATGAGGGCTGAAATTCTCAGTGGTTAGAAAGAGGAGCTAATAAATAACATACAAGAGATTGGACTAAAAATGTTAACAGCTGCACAGAGGTGTTGCATTTACCTCTATTGATAACAGAAGTTCATCAGGCGACCAAGATCTGGGAACCAGAAAATCTCCAGATAGCGATGGGCTTTACGGTGTTTAGACAAGCTATCAGGATAAAAATATTGTAGGACAAAATACTGTGTCAAGAATATAGAGGACAAAAATACTGTGACGGTAAGTAAAGTTTTACTATATATAACTCCACATATATGTACCATGACGATATATATATATCTTCAAGGTACGTAGATGTGGAGTTAAGAACAGTAAATCTATACTTACCTATTTGCACTTACCTTCTCGATATTTCAACATGATATTCTGTCCACATGATATTTTTAGTTCCGATATTCTGTCAGTGATCCGGGCTCCACAGAATTCAAAGTCACGTACAGGAATTTTCTGCCTTCCTGGTTGTCTCAGGACACAGTTCCACCCTGAAGAATCAACAGAGTAATTAAAAGTGTAACATATGTTCATACAATTTCTTTGAATGGCAACAACTACAATATTTGGGAAATGATGAGAGTGATCTTGAGCAATAAAGGGGGCTCTCAATCAATCAATAAAATCTTTTTCAGTTTAAAAAACAAATTAAAGCATACAAGTTTATATTTGACTTTGGTACACATAAGCTTACAAATATGATTAGGTATTGATAGACAAAATCTAACAGAGGCTGATAAAAAATAAACGCATCTAATTAAAACATACTAGATTAAATCTCTACAAAACTGTAATCACTGACGAATTTCTAAATATCTAAAAACTCTATTCCTTATAGACACCAGTGTTTAATACAAGAAGAAGGTTGCATATGATTTCATATGATATGGTATAAAAGAATATCCAGCAGATAGACTCTATATAAAACAATATGACCAGCTCACAGTCTAATATTAAGATTAAAGAGGAATGCATGTCACTGTGCTTTTAAGACATAATCTTTGAGCTTTTCAATCAAACATTCAAAAGAAAATGACTTACTGCAAAGACAATTGTGCCTGAGATATCTGTTTTTACAATTCTATTTGCAGTCAAATAATGTGTAATTTTTATTTTCAAACACATTGGGTGTATCCATCATTTACGAGTGTAATAATACGCAGTGCAGAAAGAAAGGACATGCTCTTCTGTTTCAGGCACTAGGCCAAATGCTGGGCACTTTAATTGAAATATACTTTATTCGAATACAAGTTGTACTCATAAAAGTGCAACGCCAAACATACATGCAATAAGAATTTAAAATGTTAAAAACAAATACATGGAAAGCATCCAATGATTAAAAATTACACTCCCCCATCAAAAGTACATAAAACACAAAATCCCGGATTTAAAGCCAAGCAGCGGGTCTATAAAGTGTTAATTGTGCTACTTTTAAAAAGGCGCCCAGATGAATTGTTTCCTCCTCATCCACCAAATTAAAAAGCATATTCCCTCAGGTTCTTAATACAATGTTTCCTTAAAAAGAGAATCAGAAAATACTTTGAATACATAGCATAAAAACAACAGAAAAACATAAAATGCAACATTGTTTGCCCTGAGTGTCCGTCGCAGGGACATGGTAAAGAATCCAGACCATTGTTAAAACCCATTGGGAAGCACAGCAAATATTTCACTGTGCCAGCTCTGTACCAGAACAGTAGCCTCTGTTCCCACCGACTACTAACTCTTGTGAGATACCCTGCGATTTTGTCTATAGGAGCTGCTAGAAAATAGGTTGCACACTCACCTTTTGGCTCTCCAAACATATTCTTTCAGAAGAAGTGTGATCATATAGAGCCTTCCGTAACAGTTTTTTTTACTAATGTTTAAATCACTGGTTGGGTCGGTAAAGACCTCTTCTAGGTTGACAGAACGAAGGCTGGATCCGACACTGGCAGGCCATTGAATCTCAGTACCCTTTTCACAGCTAAGGCAATCCAGGATGATATCCCTGGTTACAACAAGCCTTACTATTTTTCCAGATGGATATCCATAGTAGAAGAGGTCAGGCTTTCATGTTGTCCTCGATATAAGGAATATCTAATTCTCTGTGGCAAATAAAGGTGGAAGAATAAATAGGTGCCATAACAGCCTGTCTGCAAAACCTATTTTCCTCAGCCTGAATAGGCTTACTATTCTGAAAGCCCCACACTTCTGCTCCATACGTTGCTGTAAGAAAACATTGGGTTTTATTTATTTGCTGTAGTGGCAAAAGCACCCCTCACCCCCAGGTTGTGGTAGACTAAATAAACTGCCACTAGAGTTTGATAGTTTTAGCTTGCTTTGCACAACTTGCGGGCCCAAAGAACCAGCAAATGTTAGACCCAAATAAGAAAAAGTGCTAACGTGCATTTAAACAGTTTTGCCTACTAAAAGGGAGGACAAACAATGTTTCTTAGGTCCACAAGCCATGGGAAAAGATTTTTTTAAATTCATATGCAAGTCCACGGTGGCCATAAAATCAACAAAACCATGCACTAACCACCACAGTGCTCTCGGTGTGCGTCATTAAGACGGCGTCGTCCGCATACAAAAGTGTCGGTAAGGCAGAGCCATTGATTATTGGGACATCAGGGGTTTGATGCCATAAAAACGGATAAAGGTTATTAATATATAAAATGAATAAAAGGGGGCCCAGCACGCACCCTTGCCTCACACCATGAGAACATCTATGGCTGATGATACTGCACCCTCAGCGGTGGTCCTAACTTTAGCCATCATATCTGAATGAGGGTAGGCTAGGAAGTGCACCAATGTATCGTCCAGCCTCTGTCCTGATGGAATGGACCAGAGCTTTGAGCGATTTACGCAGTCAAATGCTTGGGACAGATCCATAGAGGCTAAATATATGGGTGACTTACGTGCAATTGTGTACTTCCCAATAATCAAGGACAAATTTAAACATTGTTCAACAGTGCCTATTCTGCTCTTGAAACCATATTGACAGGAATGTAGTACAAAGTTCTCTTCTGCCCACTCACTGATACGATTGTATAAGACCATCCCAAGAATCTTGACTGTAGTGTCCATTAGGTAGAGTGGTCTATGGCAGTTCGGTTGGGTGGAATCTCCCTTTTTAAAAATGTGTACGATGATGGAGGTTGACCACTAGGCCACATGCTGGCCACTTATCTGAAGCTTGTTCTCTATTCCAATCACCAAAGGTCCTTAGTGACAAGCAGCCCAGGTAGAATCTCAGATATAAGCACTTTGATAATGGCGGTGAAATCATATCTAAAAATCATTAAAATTTGGGACTAGATTTGAAGCTCAGAAATTGACCAGTCAATCGTCCTGCCTTTGTACTCAAGGTATATTGGTCTGTCAGTGATCCGGGCTTCACAGAATTATAGATCACATATGGGAATCTGCTGCCTTGCTGGTTGTCTCAAGCCACAGTTCCACCCTGAAGAATGAGCAGAGTAATTTAAAAGTGGAATATATGTTCATGCGATTTCTTTGAATGCCAACAACTACAATATTTGGGAAATGTAGAGAGTGGTCTCGAGCAATAAAGGACTGCTCTCAATCAATTTGAGAGCATCTCAGGGTTGAAGAGCATCTTGGCAGGTCCTGTATCTACTCTCTTAAACCACTATTACAAATTGAGATTCATGATGTGACCAACTAATCTCTATCCTGGAAATGAATTACCTGCCCCTATCTATCTAGGGTGCAACAAAAAATTGGAAATTAAAAACAAAACATTGAATACAATTTTAATAGAACGGGATGGGTGCTTGTAGCAGTTAGGTGTACATAGAACAAGTATAAAACCAGTTTAAGATATATTGCACATCACAAGAAAATGTTATTCTTCATGGTGCAAAAAAAAGTACATAATGCTTTGAATTAGTGTAATCTGAATAGTTTACACACACAAGAATGTCTAAAAACAATAAAAGGGGAAAGAATGGAAAGAAAAAACTTTGGGCGAAGAGAAGCATTGGCTTACCATCCCCAGCATAAAGTATACTACTTTTAAAGCACATGTGCACATGTGATCAAGCCAAATGCCATTACTCACAGTGCAGAAGAGCCTAATGGCTCAAGCGGGCCACAGGCTGTGACCAGCAGAAACAAAATGTGAATGACCGTTGAACCCAACCATTGAATGAGAGCTGACCCAAAGCCTCACTAAGTATGTAGATAAGTATGCATATTTACTTTTTAATTTTTTGGATTGCGTGAGGGTAGCAAGAAAGATAAAGCTGTTGGTAGCGGGGAAAGAGTCCAAATTTACTCTCCGGTACAAGTTCAACCTTTTACATTCAAGGATGGACTCCAACTACACACTTAGGGGCCGATTCCGATTCGGGCCGGAAAACATACCGACCGACTCGGTACGGGAATTTAGTCCGACCGACACGTACCGGCGCCGCCCGACCAGTGAAGTACGATGAAATGCATGTGAATCACGACCGACTCGTACGGAACACAAGCCGAACGACCGAACCGCACGGAAACCAGCTATCCGGCCGGGAAACCACGCGAATCGAACCGACCGACACGCACCAGGAATGAACCCGACCGAAACGTACCCGCGAAATCCGACCCGCGCAGTACGATGCAATGCGTGGAAAACCAGACCGAGTCGCACGGAGCCCAAGCCATACTACCGACACGCATACAAAACCCAGCCGAAGCAACCCAATACTCCGCGACCGACGCGTACGCCGCACATGAAACCTAGCAGAAACACAGCGTGAACGACTCGGAGAAGCCCGCATGAGACAACTGCAGCGTCCTACTCGGTCAGAAGAACGTCTCCTACATGCACAAAAAGTACAAAGGGAAAAAATACAAAAAAAAGGGCCAAACAAGCAATTACAAAGCCAATAAATACTGGGGGTGAAAACATGGAACAAAGACACACCCACAACTCCACCCATATAAAGGCCACAAATCCCTACCATGATCCTTTGCAAATTCAACTGACCTGCCAGCACAGAACACCATCACACAGCAACCACAGACACACTCACAGCTCATCCATCACACAAGCCACACACCATTAGCACCTCAACAAATAGCACCCTCACATACACCCAGCAAAACCAACACTCACACACCCTCACTTGCACACCCACCCACACATCAATCACCACCACCACCCATCACCATGCCCCCAAAGAAGAATCCAAAGTTCCTAGACAGTGAATTGGAAGTCCTGGTAGATGAGATCCTTAGAGTAGAGCCACAGTTGTTTGGTACATTGGTCCAACAGACCCCCATGTCGCAGAAAACCAAGATGTGGGAGAGGATCGTCGACAGGGTGAACGCACAATCACCATGTTTGCGCACAAAGGAAGACATCCAGAACAGGTGGTATGATGTGCGCAGGAGGGTCAAGGACCTACTAAAGAAGGACTACATCTTGAGTCAGCGCACCGACAGTGGCCCTCCTGCCAAACCACTATACCTCAGGCCCTGGGAGGAGAAGGTGCGGGCCATCCTACCACCAGTGAGCGTATATGGACTATCAAACATCCCAGAGCCTGGTGAGTACACAACAAATATACACAATATTGTGTGACAATACACACACATCACTGTCAAGGGGATAGTCAAACCATGCACCCCTAGCAAATCCACAGCAACCAAAAGATAATCATCCCAAGATGTGTATGTCAGTCAGATAAACACAATACATGCCATTTCATAGTGATATGTAACTGTGTCATGACATGTACAAACCCAACAACAAATAGAGCTAGGCAGTGGTACAAATCTAACCAACAAACACAGTCAGATATTTTGCCACCACTAGAACACCACCTCACAGGGAAGCTCACTGAAAGGAAGGAATTCTGTGTATGCTGGTGAAGTCAGTGTAGCCAATAGCACGATGGGAGTTGTAGTCACAGATATTGGTCACCCTCACAATTGGCCCATCAACACCACCCTGAACCATGCTCACATCACAGGGAGTGGAAAATAAATTACAAGATGGCTGACCCTGGGTACTGCTTTGGGGAGCACAAGGCCCTGCTGGGAACTGTGCAACAACAAACAACAGGACCACACCGTCAGCCATCTTGCCATTGCTGTCACACTCACACACAGTGAAGTCCACTCAAAAGGAAGGAAGTATGGTCATGCTGGGAAGGGGGGTATAGGCAATAGCATGATGGGAGTGGTAGTCACAGATATTGGTCACCCTCACAATTGGCCCATCAACACCACCCTGAACCATGCTCACATCACAGGGAGTGGAAAAGAACTGACAAGATGGCTGACACTGGGTACTGCTGTGGGGAGCACAAGGCCCTGCTGGGAATTATGCAACAACCAACAGCAGGACACCACTGACTGACATCCTGAAAGACAACTTGCACTCCCTGCATGGTGGGATATCTGGCTGGGTGGGAAGGAGGACTGACAGCTCTGACCATATCTACAAGCAGCTTTTCTCACATACCCCCTTAACACAAACTCCACACAACTTGCCTGGGAGAATGCAATGCCTCACACTCTAATTAAATATCCCACAAAGAACCACCACCCTGGGTTATGCTGTGTGAAGCACAGGGACACTCTTGGGACTTGTAGCCAAACAAACGCCAGGACAACACTGTCAGCCATCCTTTCAGTACATGCACACTACCCCACAGGGAAGCTGAGTCAAAAGGAAGGAAGTATGGGCATGCTGGGTAGGGGGGTGTAGGTAATAGCATGATGGGAGTGGTAGTCACAGCTCAACATCCCCCACCCGCATGGCCCAGCAAGCTCACACTGAAGCATGCACACCTCACAGGGAGTGAAAAGCCACTTCAAAGATGTCTGACACTGGGTACTGCTGTGGGGAGCACAAGGCCCTGCTGGGAACTGTGCACCAACAAACAACAGGACCACACTGTCAGCCATCTTGCCATTGCTGTCACACTCACACACAGTGAAGTCCACTCAAAAGGAAGTAAGTATGGGCATGCTGGGAAGGGGGGTGTAGGCAATAGCATGATGGGAGTGGTAGTCACAGCTCAACGTCCCCCACCCGCATGGCCCAGCAAGCTCACACTGAAGCATGCACACCTCACAGGGAGTGAAAAGCCACTTCAAAGATGTCTGACACTGGCCTCAGCTGAGGGGAGCACAAGGCCCTGCTGGGAACTGGGCACCAACAAACAACAGGACCACACTGTCAGCCATCTTGCCATTGCTGTCACACTCACACACAGTGAAGTCCACTCAAAAGGAAGGAAGTATGGGCATGCTGGGAAGGGGGGTGTAGGCAATAGCATGATGGGAGTGGTAGTCACAGATATTGGTCACCCTCACAATTGGACCATCAACACCACCCTGAACCATGCTCACATCACAGGGAGTGGAAAAGAACTGACAAGATGGCTGACACTGGGTACTGCTGTGGGGAGCACAAGGCCCTGCTGGGAATTGTGCAACAACCAACAGCAGGACACCACTGACTGACATCCTGAAAGACAACTTGCACTCCCTGCAATGGAAGCACGTTCCATGGTGGGATATCTGGCTGGGTGGGAAGGAGGACTGACAGCTCTGACCATATCTACAAGCAGCTTTTCTCACACACCCCCTTAACACAAACTCCACACAACTCACCTGGGAGAATGCAATGCCTCACACTCTAATTAAATATCCCACAAAGAACCACCACCCTGGGTTATGCTGTGTGAAGCACAGGGACACTCTTGGGACTTGTAGCCAAACAAACGCCAGGACAACACTGTCAGCCATCCTTTCAGCACAGGCACACTACCCCACAGGGAAGCTGAGTCAAAAGGAAGGAAGTATGGGCATGCTGGGAAGGGAGTGTAGGCAATAGCATGATGGGAGTGGTAGTCACAGCTCAACATCCCCCACCCGCATGGCCCAGCAAGCTCACACTGAAGCATGCACACCTCACAGGGAGTGAAAAGCCACTTCAAAGATGTTTGACACTGACCTCAGCTGTGGGGAGCACAAGGCCCTGCTGGGAACTGTGCACCAACAAACAACAGGACCACACTGTCAGCCATCTTGCCATTGCTGTCACACTCACACACAGTGAAGTCCACTCAAAAGGCAGGAAGTGTGGGCATGCTGGGAAGGGGGGTTTAGGCAATAGCATGATGGGAGTGGTAGTCACAGCTCAACATCCCCCACCCACATGGCCCAGCAAGCTCACACTGAAGCATGCACACCTCACAGGGAGTGAAAAGCCACTTCTAAGATGTCTGACAATGGTCCTCTGTCGTGGGGAGTACCAGGCCCTGCTGGGAACTGGGCACCAACCAACAGCAGGACACCACTGACTGACATCCTGAGAGTCAACCTGAACCCACTGCAAGGGTGGCATGCTTCATGGTGGGATAACTGGGCTGGGGGGAGAAGGAGGGCCGGATGTCCACCAAATACAACCAATGCTGGCCATGCACACACCTCAACATTCACATTGAAATGCCTCAGGTTTGCAGGACAATGTGCTACACCAATATCAACCTCTGACTGTGACACCTTAGGACAATGCAATGTACAGGCCCGCATCCAGAGGTACAGTCACAACTGTCAGGTGTGTGAACCATTGATGCCTGTAGAAACATAACATACAATGTGTGTCTCTTCCAAAAACAGGTGATGATGGGGACACAGCAGCAGACGATGAGGAGTCCCTGTCCCAGGCTCCGGGGGACACTGAGCTCACTGGTGAGGAACAGCCTCTGCCCTCCTCGGATGGCGAAGACCTACCTGGCCCCTCCGGTGTGAGTCATCATGCAGCACCAGCAGGACCAACATCTGCACCCCCTGCACCCACCCCTCCAACAACTGCCAACACACAGACCACCCCCGCCGGCACGGACAGACCAAGGACCACTGATGACAACAGCACAGGGACCCCGGCCCAACGTCGAGCAACGGACAACGACCCCAGTAACAACCCCCAAGGGGGCCTAGGGTCACCTGTGCATGCCACCGCAGGTCCCGCACGTGTCGCCAGGGGTGGTGGGAGGGGTGGTAGACATAGGTCGCTGTTTGCAGAGGGGTCTGGACTGCATGATGACCCACAACTGGTACGCATTGCTGATGCGTACCAGAATAGCAGCGGAGAGGTCAGCCAGGTAGTGGGGATCCTCAAGGACATTCAACAGCAGCAGGCTGCCCATCATGCCCGCTTGGACTCCCACATGTCCCGTGTGGACTCCCACATGTCCCGTGTGGAGACACACATGTCTCGCATGGAGTCCAAGTGGGACACATTGCAAGAACTGACAGCGGTGCATAGGGACATATTGACATGCCTCCGCCAGATTAGCACCAACATGGCCACACCTCCCTGTGTGCCCACAACATCTGGTGCTGCAACAACTGCAACTGCCACAGGGAGGGAGGAGGACTCTGGTGGAGAGTCCCCTGCACCGCAGCAGCCTGCACGTGAGGGTCTCCGCCCAAAGAAGAGGGGTCATCCGAGGAAGGAAAACTGAGAGGCCGATGGCCATGTACATCCCCCAGGAACCCAACACCTGTTCTGGAAATTCTCCTTTGTGTGCAAACTGTTCACCCTGTCGAATGCAACCCAACTCTCCCACATGACATGGGGAGTTTAAGTTGGCCCAATGTATCAGATGACTGTGGACTTTACTCAGGACATTTCTGCTACCAAGACTTCCAACTCATCTGGGAACTTTGGATTACAATCCCAATGTACAGCACCCACCATCCTGTGCACTATACTCACACATGTATGTAAATAAACTCACTAATGCACCATACTTGCCTCTGTTGTGATTCCAACGTGGTTTCTGTCATGGAGATGATGATCTGCTAAATGACACTGTGCATGCTAACTGCTACAGCAAGTACAACACCGTCATGTGAGTCATGGCGACGTGACACATATGAGGGAGACACACCACTAGGGCTACACAACACATACACACCAGGGCCATCGGACTCATCGCCTACACTGATGTTGCCAGGAAATACAGTGGAATGCACAGACAACACACCTATTCAGAGTCTGTGTTAACTAGCCCACAGGTGCAGTAAGCAAATGTCAGTCAGATGTGTGACCACAGACAACGCACATCCCAAAGTGGAACACAGGTTTATTACTCATTTGCAACATGTTGTTTGCACTACAGATGCAAGGTAATCCCACGTGGCAGTGGCCAGACAGTCAACAAGTGTAGAAGAAAGAAAGTCCAGGGGTGTGTGGCACATCACCTGTAGGGAAACGACTGCTTCCACCCTGGAAGTTGAATCATGGTGTCGGGGGATCACAGTTGACCAAACAACTCTGAAAGTACCCTGTGAAGGACAGACATGACACACAGTCAAAAGCACTGAAGAACAGGAACAGGACAGAACTGCAATACTCATGCCCAATACATGTCACAAGATACCTACACAAAACCAAGTTAGCATGTCAACACTGTTGGGGATTACAGACTACCTGTAAGGACACATCGCTGCACGCTTCCAGTCAAGTAGCACATGGCCACACTCAAACAGCACCAGAGCACCACCAACACATATCACGCAAACTCACATCATTGACATGACATCTCTGGATACTCACATTCAGCTGAAGAAGTTGGTGATGAGCTGTGTGCGGACATCACCCTCATCATCATCATCATCACTGGCATCGTGGCCCAGGCCATGATCCTCCACAGGTGGCGGATGTTGGTCATCGTCATCCATGATGAGAGGCAACTCCTTCCGCACTGCCAGGTTGTGTAGCATGCAGCAGACGATGACAATCTTGCACACCTTTGCTGGAGCATATGGGAGGGCCCCTCCTGTCTTGTCCAGGCAGCGAAAGCGGCTCTTCAGGAGACCAAATGTCCGCTCGATCACTCTCCTGGTCCGACCATGTGCCTCATTGTAGCGCATCTGGGCTGGTGTCACAGGGTTCCTGAGGGGTGTCAGCAACCACGGCATGTTGGGGTATCCCGAGTCACCTACATACAGACAATTGCACATTAGCTGCGTTGGAAAAGAGGGTGGAATACAACATTGCAGACACACACAATGGTACAAAGTCAGTACACACCGACAAGACAGGCACGCTGGTTCTGCATCTGTGACATCATCCTCGGGATGCGACTACTCCTCATCACGTAGGCATTGTGTGCAGAACCGGGGAAACGGGCACACACGTGTGAGATGCACATATTTGCAAGACATACCACCAGAGCATTGACCGAATGGTAATGTTTCCTGTTCCTGTATGCCTGCTCATGTGCCTGTGGTGGTACCAAAGCCACATGTGTCCCATCAATAGAGCCAATGACATGCGGCATCCTCCCCAGGGCATAGAAGTCACTCTTGACGTCAGTGAGTTGTTGACGTTTAGGGAAATAGATGTACTGGTTCAGGTATCTCAACATCGCCTCCAAAACATCGCGTAGCACATGGCTGAACATGGTCTGTGACATCCCACCAGCAGACGCCACAGTGTGTTGAAAGGTACCGGTGGCAAAGAAGTGTAGGGCTGCCATCACCTTCACCTTGGGGGTCAGCGCTATAGGGTATGGCCGGCCAGGTTCCAAATGTGGGGCCAACCGCACAGCCAATTCCTCAATCAGCGGCCTGTTGAAGCGGTACCGTCGGATGCAGTCCCGTTCAACCATGGTTGCAAGGTCAGGGAATGGTCTATGGACAGCTGGTGCCCTGCAGTGCATAGGTGAAGAAAGAAAGACTGTCAGTCACCCCACATATGTGGCATAGACCATACTCAATATCACATGATACATCATTACGAGACACAAGTACCTGATGTGTGTGCCGTTCTGTAAGGACATGTATGGCACCTACATGGCCAACATCTAACATCACAGTTCAACATGTGTTGGCAACAAGTTCCAGGTTGTGCTATGGGATATCATTAGGCTGTGTCACAGTACCCATGTACTGCTGTCACGTTCCAAACACACACCACAGTGACATGTGAGGACAGATGTGCCCCAGGCATCACAGCTCATTGACAGGTAGATTCCCAGGGACCCTGTATTGCCACATGGACACTGGCATGACATGGCGTATCATGAATACACCACAGCAAAACAACCATGACCCCCACAGGTAGTGGTCCCTGCTGCCTCTGCAGGACAGACATGGACGTCTGTGACACACACACACGCACAACATCAAAGTCCATGCACAAACAACGTGGATGTGGAGACTGTCTCCCATTGTGCACATGGAATCAGAGACATTGTAAACACAACATGCACACAGACTGTGGAGGGCCATCACTATTGTGGCAATGGGTCACCCTGTGACATACATACCATCCCACATGGGACTCAGGGGTATGTGACATGACATACACATACACAACCTGGAAATGTGACCATGCCACATGCTCTGAAATGAACAGTTGCACATCACAGTGGTCATGTGCACAACACACAAAGGATTCTGTCCCCATGAACACGTGAACAGCCTGGGAGTGGCTGCCCCCAAGTGCCACCCAAAAAACCACATGTTGACCCCCATACACACACAGGTAATGCAGCCTTACATGCCTTAGGATACAGTGTGGACAGGCTGTGGTGTTGTAGGTGTGCCCCGGAGTCCCTGGAAAGTAAATGTGGCTGGCATACGTTCACCTGTGACAGGCATGGGGACATATGCGAGTGACTTGTACAGGGACGCGTTGTACAGCAATGGTCCGATCGGTGCGCACGCATTGGCCATTGCATATGATGTGAGCGGGTACGCGTTGTACAGCAATGGTCCGATCGGTGCGCACGCATTGGCCATTGCATATGATGTGAGCGGGTACACGTTGTACAGCAATGGTCCGATCGGTGCGCACGCGTTGGCCATTGCATTTGATGTGAGCGGGTACGCGTTGTACAGCAATGGTCCGATCAGTTCGCACGCATTGGCCATTGCATATGTTGTGAGCGGGTACGCGTTATACAGCAATGGTCCGATCGGTGCGCACGCATTGGACATTGCATTTGATGTGAGCGGGTACGCGTTGTTCCTTGAAATACGCGTTGTACAGCAATGGTCCGATCGGTGCGCACGCATTGGACATTGCATTTGATGTGAGCGGGTACGCGTTGTTCCTTGAAATACGCGTTGTACAGCAATGGTCCGATCGGTGCGCACGCATTGGACATTGCATTTGATGTGAGCGGGTACGCGTTGTTCCTTGAAATACGTGTTGTACAGCAATGGTCCGATCGGTGCGCACGCATTGGACATTGCATTTGATGTGAGCGGGTATGCGTTGTACAGCAATGGTCCGATCAGTGCACACACATTGGCCATTGCATATGATGTGAGCGGGTACGCGTTGTACAGCAATGGTCCGAACGGTGCGCACGCATTGGACATTGCATTTGATGTGAGCGGGTACGCGTTGTTCCTTGAAATACGCGTTGTACAGCAATGGTCCGATCGGTGCGCACGCATTGGACATTGCATTTGATGTGAGTGGGTACGCGTTGTTACTTGAAATACGCGTTGTACAGCAATGGTCCGATCGGTGCGCACGCATTGGCCATTACATATGATGTGAGCGGGTACGCGTTGTACAGCAATGGTCCGATCGGTGCTCACGCATTGGACATTGCATTTGATGTGAGCAGGTACGCGCTGTTCCTTGAAATACGCGTTGTACAGCAATGGTCCGATCGGTGCGCACGCATTGCACATTGAATTCGATGTGAGCGGGTACACGTTGTTCCTTGAAATACGCGTTGTACAGCAATGGTCCGATCGGTGCGCACGCATTGGACATTGCATTTGATGTGAGCGGGTACGTGTTGTTCCTTGAAATACGCGTTGTACAGCAATGGTCCGATCGGTGCGCACGCATTGGACATTGCATTTGATGTGAGCGGGTACGCATTGTACAGCAATGGTCCGATCGGTGCGCACGCATTGGCCATTGCATATGATGTGAGCGGGTACGCGTTGTACAGCAATGGTCCGAACGGTGCGCATGCATTGGACATTGTATTTGATGTGAGCGGGTACGCGTTGTTCCTTGAAATACGCGTTGTACAGCAATGGTCCGATCGGTGCGCACGCATTGGCTAGGGCCTGGCATGGCAACGGACGCGTTTTCGAAGCTATAACGAGTCTGATGCAGTGAATTCAGTTGGCCAGCCACAACAATGTTGCAATTTCATGGGTGTCATGAAGTTGAACTTTTGAAGGATGCTGTGGGCGTGTATAAGTGGTGCAATTCCATGGATTGGCCAGATTCAGAAGATGCAAACGACTTGGACCTATCACTTTGGACACATGGGACAGAATCTGCCTCTGCAGCACACATATAATGCTGGCTGTTCCCCTGAGAGCTCACTTGCCTGCACTACATGCTCCAGGACGACATCTGCCACCAACACTGCTGCTGTCTCTGCATCCTCTGGCTACCGCAATGGCATGTACTGTGGAGAGAGCCCCAGCCTTCAGCGCTGAGGAGAACCAGGCACTGCTGGCCAGCCTCCTTCCACAGTACAGCAAGCTGTATGGGAAACCAGGGGAGCAGGTGAGTGTGCTGTCCACTGCCTCACTAAATGTGCATGTTGTCTGACTAGCAAGACTTCCAGTGTGCACTACACTGGCTAGCATGCTCACTGAGTAGTTCTCACCCCCCAAAGTGTGTAGTTACATGCACTGAACAGGTATAGTGCAGTAACAGTGCATTCCAACAAGGTTTTACTTCCCAGGCAATGATACCATTTAGTAACTGCTGGTAAACTGTTCATAGCCATAGTTGCACTGCCTGTGTACATCATATGCCCCTGTGATTGAGACATGTATATCCAACTGTGTGATGCACGGATATGTTGCATGTGTAGTAATGGCCTTTTTCACTTTGTCATCCTCATAGGTTGATGCCCACCAGAAGCAGGAGATCTGGCTGACCATCGTCCGGGCAGTACGATCCGTGGGGGACTACAAGCGCCGGATCCGCAACTGCCAGAAGAGGTGGCAGGACCTTCGGGGCTGGACCCGGAGGATCGCAAGGGTCCAGCTGAAGCTGTCGCCTCCTCGCAGGAGGGGCGGACACCGGACCCTTACCCCCCACATGCACCGGATCCTGGCAGTGGTCTTCCCTGACCTGGATGGGCAGCTGAAGGCCAGACAGCAGCAAGGAGGGGGTGAGTCCATGACTGCACTGTGAACTTTGTCTGACATGCTATGTGCCCTCCTCTGGCCTGGTTAAACCTCCACAGTACATCAGTCTTGTGGTCCAGGACCCATGTCCCTCAATTGTGACATGCCCACTCCTCATCTGATACCCAGGTGTGGCCCTTACAGTCTGGTAATTGTGTCACTTGGGTACTGTGTCCTTGCATTTTGCTTAGCTCAGGGTAGGGGACAGCATTTGTTACTGTACCTTTGTGGTGGGCTTCATGGGTGGGTCTATTGCTTACACAATGCCTGAGTCCTGACATGTAATCTGCGTGTAACTTTGATATGTGTTCCAATTGCTGATCTGACTCACCACATGTGCCTGGGGTATTTGGCACACCCCCATGCTGCGGGTGGGAACAATGTTTGGGCCTCAGGAGTATGTATATCAAGTGTGTCACACATGCTTAGCCACATGCCTACTGTCCAGGGCTCATCCCTCTTTCACGTGGAGCAGGACAGTCATGCCTACTCCAGGGCATACAATACACTCTGTACTCCCACTCCCGTGTATCAGCTGACACGTTGTGCTCAGTGAAATGTTCCCTCAGGTGTCTGCCTCTGTGTCACTGTGCTGTGGCTTCGTTGTCAGGACTACTGGGGTGTTTATCGGTTAGGGCTCAGCATGCCATCTGAGATGTGACCATGAGAGACGATACTTGTGTGACATATAGGTGTTTGATCACTTGACTGTGCAGACTGGTGCATGCGACTGAGAAGTGCAGGCAGCTGTTTATCATTCACAGCAGACTGTGAGGTGCTCAGGTTCAGAGAGTTGTGTTTCATGTCTCCCATATGTCCAATTGGTATGACGTGGACAAATAAGAGTTCAGATGATGTGGTGTGTGGGGGATGGACATGTGCACTTGTCAGCTACAGAACTTGCATTCCCCATGACCTAGGATTGTGACACAGTGCAGACTGTTGTTGGCTGGCTGCCCTGCCCATGTGACTGGAGAAAGTGATGTATGACTTTGCAGGCATGCCTGTGCCATGGCATTAAACTTCCTAAGAGTGATCCTGCAGGGGGGTGACATGTGCAACATGCACCCCATTGTGGCATTGACCATGAGGACATGGGTGCATCATGGTGTCTGGTGCTGGTATGCATCACATGCATTTCAAATTAGACTCTGGCCATCCCTTTATCCGGACACCTGTACTGACTCAGTGGCAAGAGATGTGCTGTGTGCATGTTCACATACTTCACCGTGTTCTCTGCAATGTCCAACAACTGGGTAGGTGGTGCATGTGTCCACACTGGGGTATTACCATCCGACAGGCACCAGACAGATGGGTGCAAGCTGTTTGAGGGTAAATGGGTGGTCACACCCTTCTGCTTACTGGCTCATGAGAGCACGACCCGCACTCTGCTAGTTCACTTGAAAAGAAGGAACAACGGTGTGAAATACAGTGGCACTTTGTTAAGCAATTCAGTAACACCGAGAACTGTTCATTTAATGCTGCTCGTCAACACATGAGCAGGATGAAAATGAAAGCATCATCAATATTACAAATCATATTTTAAGGGAAGCACAAAGATTGATGTAACTATCTATCAGTGAGCTACAACCTATGGGGCAAGTCTTAAAAGAGGGATCATGAATAGGCAAGCGCCTAGAAGGCAAATCTTAAATAAGAGAGCAAGAACCATCCAAGGCTACACAGTTTAAGCTAGGATAAATGCAATGATTTGGGTGTGGATGAGCTAAATTAGAGAGGCTGACAAAGCCAAAAGGCTAGCAATCAGAAAAGAGCATTACCACCTTGAGAGTAGCAGTTCTAGGCCCAAGATCAGGAGAACGGCCGACCGGGAACCCTCCCCATGCAATGCACTGGTATGAAGAGTTCAGGGCGTGGACATGGGTGCAAACCTTTTATATGGCTTAATGCAGATCTCCTACCCACAGTTGACGTGGGCCCTGACGTGGGTCCTTGACCGCACGCTTACAGTAACTGTGGAAAGTTTTTTGAAGAACAGAGAAGTGGTATCATGGTGAAAACAGGAGCTTTTAGCAGGTGGTCGGTGCTCTTGACCGCAAACATAAGAAAAAGATAACTTTTACCGTAAGATGCTCAGAAATTAAGATTTCACATATTATTTCTCTGTCACGTAGCCGCCTTTTCAGTTTCAGTTGAGCAAGCGTGGAAAGTTTCATAAGTTAAAATATTGCAAACATTGCTTGTGAAAGAGCAAGATGTACCAGCAGAGTGTCACGTACGTGTGGGCTAACCTTATTCTGGTGACTGTGGAAATTTACAAGGGGGGGGCTGGTGCCGCGGTGGATGGCACAGGTCCCTGCTGTCAGGTCAGAAAGGCCTACAAGATTTGTTGTATTAAAAAATGATAGCAAGAGGCAGTGGCCTCTTGGGCCTACATGTGTGTGTGCATCTAAGGAGGTGGGTTTGGGCCTAAGTGTATGTATCTAAGGGGGTGTGGACCACTGTGAGGGCTTGGGCCTAAGTGTATGTATCTAAGGGGGTGTGGACCACTGTGACAGGTACTAAAAGGCTAAAAGAAAAATGGACAACTTAGGTCATCTATCAGGGCCTGACTGGTGGGGCCTATATGGGAGTGCCATGTTTCATGGGCAGAGTAGAAAGATACATAGGTCTGTGTTTTATGGCAGAACAGAACCCTACTTCAAAGGCCAGGAGGGGTGTGAGTGCCATGGTTGACCATCAGACTGACAATTGGCTTCTCCTAATCTGTGTGAGCACTTTTGGCAATGCTCAACTAAGGATGCCAGGGCTTGCTCTGTAATGTGCTGTACTTACTGTGGTGTGTGCGGTCAGTGCAGGTGACTGATGTTTGTCTGTTTCCCTAATTGTTTGCAGATACATCCACGGCCACAGGAGGGGACAGCTACACGGACCAGGAGGAGCTCAGAGCCAGACTGGGTCAGCAGCCGATGAGTGGTCGGAGGGACCCAGTGGCACGGAGGGCGAGGGGAGCCACACCGAGGAGTCCTCAGCACCATCCACCTCAGCTGAGGACCACAGCAGCTCGGAGGATGACTCCCTTGTGGAGGTGGGTGTCAGCAGCCACCACACCCCAGCTAGTATGGCTGGCCCCGCCACCACCACCACCACCGCCCTCCCATCGGCTTCCATTCCAGAGGTCCGTGGAGGCTCCCGTGTTCGGGAGCGTGTCTCCTTCATGCCAGGCACCGCACCCCCTGCCCCTGTGTCCCCTGCTGCCCTGAGTGAGGAGTCTGTGTACTTACTTCACCAGCTCCATGTAGGGCAGACAGCAATGCTGAGTGTCCTCCATGCACACACCACTCTGTTGACACAGCTGGTGTCGTTCATGGAGGGCATCTCATCTGGCATGTCTGCCCTACAGAGGAGCAATAAGTCCTTGGACTCCTCCCTGACGGCAGCAGTGTCCCTCCTCCAACAGTCCCTCACCCCTCCTACCTCTGCCCCATCCACACTTCCTGGCACCCTACCTGTCCCAAGCACATGCACACCTGCACACCTGCACAATCACCCAAACACACAGACACGAGCAGCACAGAAACACCCAAAACAAAGGCAAAACATGCACGCAAGCCTCCTCAGGGGACTGATACCACACCCACAGGGGATGGGGAACAGACACACACACAGGCATCCACAGTTACTCCGCAGTCCTCCAAATCCTCTCCCTCCAAGACCCCTTCCCTTGCCTCACCTGCAACCCCACCTAAACAGCAGCTCTTCCTCTGTGCCCTCGGCCTCTTCCCCTCCAATCCAGCTGATCCAGCATACAGGGGGAAGAGGAAGTCCACCCACACAGAGGGGAGTGCCCCTCACCCCCGGACACCCTCCCCCAGGCACAGACAAACTAAGGCCCCCCACACGCAAGTCCCCCTGGACCCAGAAGAGTAAGACCCCGCCACCGCCCTGCAGCTCAACCACACAGTCTCCTTCCTCCATCCCTCAGGCCTCCACAACACAGGTTCCCCCACCACACCCTGCCCCAGGTTCCCCCACCCACAGATACACCATCCCCAAAATGATCCGGCCTTCTCCCCCTACCACTTGCTCTTCCAGCCTCACACCCGCTGCACATGTTTGTGCCACTAGTGTGGAGACTGTGTCCTCCCCTCTGTCCTGCCCACCTTACCTGAACCCCATTCTACTCCCCTGGAGATAGGCACTGCAGTGGAGTCCACTACCACCCCGTCTGACTTGGGCACTGCAGTGGGGAACCTGTCCACTCCATCTGGCCAGCCCATTGCAGTCGTGCCGGCACCCACACCATCTGACTCATGCTCCCCAGTTGTGCCAGCACACACCATGTCAGACACCTCCACTGCAGTTGTCAGTGACTCTCCAGCACCAGCCACCCCTTCCCTGCCTCCTTCTGGTGTGCCCTGATCCTGTCCCTGTGGTGCCTGGCCTGCCCCCCGTATGCCCCTCCGAGGGGAATGTCCCTGGTCCGTAGCAGTGCAGGCAAGCAAAGGGTGACATCTGCCACTGTCACCCTGTTCGGACATTACTGTTGGACTGGCCATTGGCCTTTGTCTTTTTTCTGGACTTTCTATTTAACACACATATGCTGAATAAAGCTCCTTTCTGTTCTCTGGTGGTTTTGCTTCAGATGTACATGATGTTGATGATGCTAACCATGCCCTTGCTGCAGTGATGGTGATTTTTGATATCATGAACATGAAGTGTTACTGTGCAGGACCCCATGTGGTCCAGGGGGAATGTGTCCTATCCTGGTGTGTAGCCATGTCATCCTTTGCAGCAATATGAGGGTGTCATGTTTTCAATATTTGCCAATAGGATTACCTACATTTATTTGCAATCTCACATCTGTGGCTTACACCCCTGCACATCAGTTGTGCTTGCCATTGTTCAATTTGTCTATTTCCCTGACCGTGTGACCATCTCCACTGGAAAATCAAGTTTGGGCATCAATGGGGAAGGACCCATCTGTGTTATCAGTGCAACTTGCTATACATGTGTGTTGGATCTGTGCAGATGATTTCGGTGACACTCCCATGGCTGATGTGACGAGAGCCTTCATTTTGTGCTAATTGTTGACTGAGTGACCAAGTGTTCTGCTGACATGATAGAGCCCTGCAGAGACAACGTATGGCACAGCTTTCCTTACACAGGAGTGGAGTCCCCTCATGGCAGTGTGTAATTCCGTGACATTGCCTGAGTCAAAGGTGTGTGTTGTGTGAGCATGTCTGTGTGTGTTCACTTCCATTTTGCTACGCAGGCTGGGATCCCTAGTGATGTTCCTGTTTGTGATGCTTGCTGAGTTGACCTATGTTCCCCCCAAATCTTCGCACTGGGTTCTCTGGGATGTGGGTGCATGGCACATTACTGGTCATCAGGGTGTCATCCATAGGTGTGTTTGCTGTCAGGGCTGAGTTTGTGGGCAAACGCAGATGAGACACAGTCAGGATTCCCCTTGGCATTTGTTGGTTACACAAGTCATGTAATTTACAGTTTGGGTTAGCTTTCAGTGATTGTGACACGTTGTGTGTGTGACTGCTGCCACTCCTCAGGGTCAGAGCTGCAATTTTGGAAGATGTCTATGTGTGTTCTTTGTGGGTGACCTTGACTTCTTCATTGGTGTGTGACTGTGTCCGGGATCCCATTGATTGTGGTGGATTTGACGTCATGCCCATGTACGGCGTACTGTGCAGTGTGTCAGACATTCACGAGTCTTGTTGACTGGCCATGTGTGATGGGTTTCTGCACCTTAGTTCCCACCACCACCCCTGGGATTGTCATGGGTGCATGTGCAATGTCACCAGTCCATGTGAGCTTCACTGCTGCACATTGGTGGAGCTCAAGGTGTGTGGTGTTGAGTGTGTGCAAATGAGAGTTGTTGCACGGTTAGACCCCTACCTCCATGTTGGCCTTGGCTGACAGGCCGTGCTGATTGATTTGTGCTTGTGTAGGTGTGATGGTAGTTTGTTGCTCAGGACACATGACTGTGGTTCACAGTGTGAACGGCATCTAGCTTTGTCATCACAGTGGGATTATCATGCAGGCCAGGGTCACCACAATGTGGGGTCCCTGGGGGTAGTGCTGTGGTGGGTCTGTCTCTTGCTGTGTTATTTGCTGTTCCTACAAGCTTGTGTGACATGTGTAATTTGGGCTCCCTCTCATCTAACAATGCCTGATTGCCCACATAGGGGAATCCGATCCATGAGTTACTTTTGTGTGGCACTGTATACACATCTGTGTAATTGGGATTCAGGCCTCCTCATGTGTTGTGTGGTTGCCTGGGGACACTGGCACCCCCCCCATCACCTGTTGTGTTTGATATGCAGTGTGAGGCTGCCTGTTTGTGTTTGTGCATCTGCACCACTGCATTGGCATATCTTTAGTGTGCCATTGGCTGTATGTTGTTTGGTGGCTTTCCCCTGCTGTCCCTGGGACTCCTAGGTCATCAGTCAGCACAATGATCATGGTTTGTATGTCCCATTGCTGCCATGGTATGGTATTTGTTCACCTGACATCTACAGTCTCCACAGGATATCTACATTTGTGTGTCCATTGGTGCAGATATGTGGGGCTGCATTATGATGGTCACTTCTGTCATTGTGTTATTGACGAATGTTGACAATGTCAGCCCCCATGGGTGATGTTTGTCTGCACATGGCCAAAGGTATATCTTATTTGCACTGCACTGTTTGCCTCACCCAATCTATGTTGCTATGGGACACAAGCACTACTATGCCACAGATGTGTTTGTTGTTCTGTGACCAGGAATCATCCATGCTGTTTGGCATTTGCAGCTTTTCCCATGACAACACTTACATTTTGGTCACTGTGATGATGGGGGTTTATACCCCATTGCCACAATGTTCAAAATGTGCCTCATGTATGGACCCCACACTTACATTCTGGTCACTGTGATGATGGGGGGTTAGACACCATTGCCACAATGTTCAAAATGTGCTTCAGCTATGGACCCCACACTTACATTTTGGTCACTGTGATGATGGGGGGTTAGACCCCATTGCCACAATGTTCAAAATGTGCTTCAGCTATGGACCCCACACTTACATTTTGGTCACTGTGGTGATGGGGGTTTAGACCCCATTGCCACAATGTTCAATTGGGCTTCAGCTATGGACCCCACACTTACATTTTGGTCACTGTGATGATGGGGGGTTAGACCCCATTGCCACAATGTTCTAAATGTGCTTCAGCTATGGACCCCACACTTACATTTTGGTCACTGTGGTGATGGGGGTTTAGACCCCATTGCCACAATGTTCAATTGGGCTTCAGCTATGGACCCCACACTTACATTTTGGTCACTGTGATGATGGGGGGTTAGACCCCATTGCCACAATGTTCAAAATGTGCTTCAGCTATGGACCCCACACTTCCCTTTTGGTGACTGTGGTGATGGGGGTTTAGACCCCATTGCCACAATGTTCAAAATGTGCTTCAGCTATGGACCCCACACTTACATTTTGGTCACTGTGATGATGGGGTGTTATACCCCATTGCCACAGTGGTCATGGTCTGCTTGCATTGTGGAGGCGACACACATTTCTGTGTGACACATGTGATAGGGGGTCACATTGTATGCTCAATGTCATGTTCAGTGTTGTAGGCATTTGACACGGACTACACACGCTTGTCATGGTGTTGGTGGGATGTATTTTTCAGACATTCCTTATGTTGGAGTATGCTGGTTGTGTCATGCATTACCCGTCCTATGTGTAGGGGTGGTGTAGGTGGTAGGCATCCAGGCCCCCCTGAGTAGGGGTGGTGGTAGTGGTAGGCATCCATCCCCCTATGAGTGGGGATGGTAGTAGTGACAGGCATCCAGGCCCCCTGAGTAGGGGTGGTGTTAGTGGTAGGCATCCATCCCCCTATGAGTGGGGATGGTAGTAGTGACAGGCATCCAGGCCCCCTGAGTATGGGTGGTGGTAGTGGTAGGCATCCATCCCCCTATGAGTGGGGATGGTAGTAGTGACAGGCATCCAGGCCCCCTGAGTAGGGGTGGTGGTAGTGGTAGGCATCCATCCCCCTATGAGTGGGGATGGTAGTAGTGACTGGCATCCAGGCCCCCCTGAGGAGGGGTGGTGGTGGTGGTAGGCATCCAGGCCCCCTGAGTAGGGGTGGTGGTAGTGGTAGGCATCCATCCCCCTATGAGTGGGGATGGTAGTAGTGACAGGCATCCAGGCCCCCTGAGTAGGGGTGGTGGTAGTGGTAGGCATCCATCCCCCTATGAGTGGGGATGTTAGTAGTGACAGGCATCCAGGCCCCCTGAGTAGGGGTGGTGGTAGGCATCCAGGCCCCCTGAGTAGGGGTGGTGGTAGTGGTAGGCATCCATCCCCCTATGAGTGGGGATGGTAGTAGTGACAGGCATCCAGGCCCCCTGAGTAGGGGTGGTGGTAGTGGTAGGCATCCATCCCCCTATGAGTGGGGATGGTAGTAGTGACAGGCATCCAGGCCCCCTGAGTAGGGGTGGTGGTAGTGGTAGGCATCCATCCCCCTATGAGTGGGGATGGTAGTAGTGACAGGCATCCAGGCCCCCTGAGTAGGGGTGGTGGTGGTGGTAGGCATCCAGGCCCCCTGAGTAGGGGTGGTGGTAGTGGTAGGCATCCATCCCCCTATGAGTGGGGATGGTAGTAGTGACAGGCATCCAGGCCCCCTGAGTAGGGGTGGTGGTAGTGGTAGGCATCCAGGCCCCCTGAGTAGGGGTGGTGTTAGTGGTAGGCATCCATCCCCCTACCACAAGTGCTGTTGACTGACTAGAAACACGCATTAATATGAAAGACATGAGAACATGCTAACAACAAAGTTGCAGATCTGGTCGCTCCCATCCAATGAGAAGTCATCCTCCTACAGTACGCAGCTTTGTTCTTCCTTTTCCCACGGCAAACACAAGGAGTTCATGATCCACTATCAATTTGTATCTATCCATACTAAAATATTTGTATAACAGGGAACGTTCTGCATTGGTTCCCATGGAAAACTATTGCAGCGTCTATTCTATCATGTATTCAATGTTTCACTGAGAAACAATAAACTACACTAAAGACAGAAACATTTGCTTGCGGATCTCCATTTAGGCAATGGCATTGATATTTCTTATAAGCATACGTTTATTGTTAAATGTGCAATTCTCTATTCAGTACTATATGAACATGTGATAAAGCAGGAAGCTTAGTTTAGTTCATCAAGAATATGTGGCTTAAGAAAGGAGTACATTTTGTAAACTCTGCACATTCTGCAGTTATCTAAGCAAGTCACATTAAGGACAAGCTATTGAGTACATTTGTTCATGGTTCAGCATTTCCTAAAGAACATCTATTCATTTAATGAAAATCTAGTTGAGGCCTACCAGTGAAAGTGAATGCCTGGTGTGTTTTGCACAATTTGTCTACGTGTCATTTTAAAATGCATTTTTCATGTTAAAACTTAAGGCAAGTTTGCCTTGTTGTTAATTAATTTCATATGCAAATTTTCTACTTCAACACTAAGGGACATATTCTCAAGGACACATCGCCGATTTAGCGGCACTTTATCGCAGCCAAAGTGGCGATAAATTCATCGCACCATTCACAAGCAGGTGCTAACAGCCGTTATCACCAGTTTACCCGCGATAGCAGCCGCAAAAAACATCGCCACGGATGACATCGGCAACTAACGCTAATGATATGCAGAGTAGGCGTTCCCGTGCAAAAACCCGCAAAAACACCACTCCGCAACATTCTCAACGACCAGCCAGATCGGCGATTAGATACAAAAACATGCGATAAGGCGCGTTAGAAGCAGGGATTTAACACCTGCTCCTACCTGGTGTTAAGTCGGACGACAACCTGCACCATGAAAGGGAGCCCAGCCCAGAGCCACACCTGAAGAACAACAGATGCCATGGAGCTACTGATCATGCAGCTCGGAGCCCCAAGAGGGCCACAACACCCACCGCCACCACACCCAGGGCCCCCCCGGACCCCCCCTCCGGGCCCTACCCCAGGCACCCCCCCCCGGACAAAGATATTACATATCTACCTCACAAATTCATGAACACAACAAATCGCCTGATGTCGCACAAGTACAACAATTAACATTCATGTGCGGTCAGAAAAAGGAAAAACATTCATACATCTTAGAATTTCAAAAATGATCATTTTATTCAATTTAAACTCAACACTAATAATTGGAGGAGTCATGGCGGGTCTCCTCTGGACAATCTGTAAGTCACAGCTTGCAAGACCAAATTGAAGATAAGAAGGTGCGTCATGCGCTCAACAAAGGACAGAGAGAGAGAGAAAGAGAGAAAGAAATGGAGAGAGAGAGAAAGTGAAAGAGAGGGAGAGAGAGAAAGAGAGAGAAAGGCGGAGAGAGGGAGAAGGAGAGAGAGAGCAACAGAGGGAGAGTGAGACAGTGAAAGAAAGAGAGGGAGAGTGAGAGAGAGAAAGATAGAGAGGGAGAGAGAGAGACAGTGAAAGGAAGAGAGGGAGAGTGAGAGAGAGAGAAAGATAGAGAAAGAGAGGGAGAGAGAGAGACAGTGAAAGGAAGAGAGGGAGAGTGAGAGAGAGAGAAATATAGAGGGAGAGAGAGAGACAGTGAAAGGAAGAGAGGGAGAGTGAGAGAGAGAGAAAGATAGAGAAAGAGAGGGAGAAAGGAAGAGAGGGAGAGTGAGAGAGAGAGAAAGATAGAGAAAGAGAGGGAGAGAGAGAGAGACAGTGAAAGGAAGAGAGGGACAGGGAGAGACAGTGCCGACACTGCGCACCCAGGCCTCACGGCTCACCTGCTGCCACCGGTGTGTCTCCAACCACGTGCCGGTATACACTGCAGTCCACCAGGTCCCTCATCTGAAACATAGTCCACAGCTAATGATGGCAGAGTACATATCATTGCACACGACAACATCGCTTGGCCGCCCCTGCGCACACAGGCTGCTGCACCCCAGCCCCTCCCGCCGCCCAGCGGGGATTGCCCGCCCCTGCGCACCCAGGCCTCACTGCTCACCTTCCGCGACCGGCTTGTCTCCAAGAGGGCCCACCACGTGCAGGTGCAAACTCCAAGCCTGGGTCCCGCGACCTTGGCAGCCTCCACATCATGCAGCCACGCACCGCGGTCCACCAGGTCGCACACTTGATTCTGGGTCTTGATATTTCAATGGCAGAGACCATATCAGTGCACACGGCATCATTGCAGGGTACACACCTGCCCAGCTCTAAAGGTGCCACTAACTCTGTGACCCGCGAGGCAACGCCACATGGCGGTAGGCCCGCACTGCCCGCTGGCTCAGGCCTACACTGCGGTCCACCAGGTCGCACACTTGATTCTGGGTCTTGATATTGCAATGGCAGAGACCATATCAGTGCACACGGCATCATCGCAGGCTGCACGCCCGGTCAGCACTGTAGGTGCCCCTACCTCAGTGCACAGAAAGTCACCGTCCCTTGGCGGTAGGCCCGTGCCGGCCGCAGTGTAACCGGTGCCACCGACTCCGTGCAACGCAAGTCATGGACCCTATATGATTGAGTCTCGTCATATGCCAGGCAGACGCAGCCATGTCACCTCCGGCAGTGGGGTAGAACTGGGACACGTAGCATCGTCATCCCCCCTTTATACGTAAGCCGAGTGGGCTGGCTCGGCGTATGCCAGGCTAGCGTAGGGGTGTGAACAATTATCCCTGGCCTCTGGGCATGGTCCATATCTGGGCTGCACAGGAAACCAACTGATGCATGTGTCTCTGTTGCTGTGTCTGCGCCACATGGCCCGCAGTCGACAATGTTGCAATGTTGCATGCAGCCGGAGGGCGTCTGCGCACGAAGGGATTGTACAAGGAGCGCAAGGCCGCTCGGGGTCTTGGCTCATACATGCCAACTGTTGTGTGTTCCTCGCTTTTCGTGCACCATAAGCCCAAGGCCTAGCCTCAATTGCAGCTCAAAAGCCACATCACATTCCCAGGATTACAAGCAGTAGTCAGACTAACATTAGGGATGAAAGCCCCTTTGTCTCAATACAGAAGGCGGAAGGACATCTGCACCTCCGACCTTGGAATTGCATGCGGCAGGCACCCCCTGAGAGAGATACCATGGCAGATGATGACGACTCCCACACTACACACAGCGCTAATGTAAGATCAGCGTATCCACACCCCACACACAGAAGTCCTTGCTTGAGGTACTCCTGCATGGAATGGCCTTGACACTTACGTACAGGACAACCCATACGTCCAAACTTTGCACACTCATACGACTCATTGCTCCGAGCTGTGGCATATCTTCCACATAACAGCCACAGGTCAGAAGAGTGCTGGTTCTACGCGAGTTAACAACGCAATGTCAGAACATCCCGGGCACATGCACAACCCCTGTCACATGGAACTGTACCGTGACCGAATGCTGCATTTGTTAGGGGCATTCCACTGGCAGTGTTGCGCATCAGTTACCGTCTGAGCTTCCGTCTTGCGTACGTCACCTGCGTCCAGCCCTGGTTCCACTGTCGATCATGCATATTCGAGTGGCCAATGGATGTCTGCCTATCCAACACAACGGTAGCAGAACTGGATTTTGACATGTGTGTGTGCCCCCTGTTGGACCATGACCAGGAGTGTAACCGTGATACCCATTCATGGGATGCCTTGGTATTTGGCGTATCTGCTGGCAGTTGGGCATGTGAGATTGCACAATTCCTTGTGTGCAGTGACCACATCGAAGCGCTCCCCTATTGGGCTGTGTTGCGGATTGGTGATACGGCGTGGACGGAGCACATCTGTCCGGACCAGCTAATGGATTGGCTCGCCCTCGTGTTCGTTGAAGTCGACAACGACGTACTCTTGGAACTGATTGCCCATGAAGCTGCGCTCGCTTTCATGGACGAGTAACTACGTTCCTGCAGCCACAAAAGATTGTAACCCATAGCACAGGTCCCAACACCCTTTTGCATCTTGGAGAAATGGACACATATCCTACCATAACAGTGGACATGTCTGCATTCACCTGGACTCAGAATGCATGTGCGTGCAACACTGCGGGTTGACACACACCTGTGCAAGGTGAGTGGACAGCGGCTACTGGCAACGTTCCTCAACCTGACACACCGCTGGAGGGAGAGTACACACATGGCAATGTAGCACTACATGTGACCTTGTTGGACTCCTCCACCTGCTCACTGTCAGCAGAGCAGACAGTCAGCGCAGTCCGGTGGTACATGACTATGCAGATCCCATGGGCTGTGAGTGGTGTCCCCTGACATGGTGCAATGAGCATTCGCCAAACACCACATGACTCGTCCAGCAAGGCAAGGTGGGCTGAGACCGTTGGCATCCGTAATGATTGGTGTTCATTTGTGCCTCCCCATGTCTTGCACCCCTACATGTTCCTTTGCTGCCTGTTAGTGTATGATGCATTGGTCTGCATGTTGTGGCCCTTGTCTTGCCCGTACTGACATGCACATGCTTATAAAGTGTACGCAACTTCACTCGTGTTCAACTGTGATGAGTGTTGATTAGCATGCCAAGTTGTGTGCCTCAATGAGCATTGTCCGTACACAGGGAGGGACTGACTGACGCATTTCACTTAGGGGTGAGTCCCTATTGCCAGCTCCACCTCTGTGAGCCAAACATTGTGGTTGGGAGAGTCACTGGTAGACCTGTGCGCTTACGTGTCTTCAGCAATGTGAGTATGGTGTCCAACTTCTTGCCATGTGGATCAATGTGTTCCATCAAACCAGGCTGTGTCCACACAGTTGAGTGTGTGTAGGTATGCGAAGAGATGTTCTGTTGTCACATGTGATGTGGGACACTACTTTAGGCCTCCTACCGACTTTGACATTTTTGAAAACACAGCCCTATTCAATACATGGACGTGGGGCTACGTTGGGGGGTTGCGAGATTGTTGTTCATGATCAATGAGGCCACAGCTAGTTCACACCTTCACAGTCATCTAATTGGCCATGTGTGTCACGGGCAAACATGTGCATTGATGTCATTTCCCAGGGTGTACCTTTTTGTGCAATCAATGTCCCTACAGTCATCCATACTGTTATACTTGATTGAACATAGACATGACACATCTGTGTGATTAGGAATGTTTTATTCACATTCTGTGGAGTGTCGGAGCTGGAGCAGTACATGGCCATGCACACCCCACATTACATGGTTTCCCAGTGGAGGGCCAAACAGAGTCCTTTAGGGTATGACAAGTTAATCGGTAGAGGAAGGGTTGAGTCTGCAGCCTGTTTGCTGTGTCATTGGTAACCAGGGCAGATATGGCAGTCCATGTGGGGGTCCAGGTGAATGTCGCAGAGTGTTTCTGGGGACAGTGGAAGGTGTTGTACCAGGGCATGATACAGAGGGCTGTACCAAGCAGAAACAGGCCATATGGCGGAGGATGAATGCTACAACCTCCTTTCTGACACAGAGTCATTACCATCCACATCTTCGTCCTCTGATATGTCTTCTGTGTCAGGTGTGCCAGGTGTGTGTGGTGGTGTTATGGCTGCATCACTGTGTGTCACTGACACATCAGGGGCGGAGGTGGTATGGCTGCATCACTGTGTGCCACTGACACAACAGGGGCGGAGGTGGTATGGCTGCATCACTGTGTGCCACTGACACATCAGGGGGCGGAGATGTGTGTGTCGAAGTTCCTGCAGCAGTCATCTGGGTCAGGCTCTGTGGCAGCAATGGCAAGATGAGGATCTGCAGGGCATGGAAAATCCCAGCTACATCTCGCTGGTGTTCAGCCGTGGCAGCCATCCTTCCTGCCTGCATCCGCTCCATGTTCTCCATTGTCCTCCGCATCTGTGCCAACTCTGTGCTGTCGTCGCTGGAGCCTGTCCGACTAGACAGTTCTTGTATCCGAGTAATGGCTCCAGCGAGGTCAGCCAAGGATTGTTGTAGGGCATGGAGTGGACTGTGGGTGTCCGTTAGGGACTGTAAGTGGTCCCTGATGGGACTAAGACACCCACGTATGGCATCTAGTTTGGCTGCCATGAGGTCAAAACCCAGCCGCACCTGTTCAGCCAGCCCCCTCTGGCAGTCTGACACACGGCGTTGGAATGCCATGTGTTCTTCAGTGAGGTGCTGGGATCCAGTCGTGGTGGTGGGTGCTTCCTGCTGTGTGGTCTGTGCAGGGGGTGGGATCACCTCAATGCAGCTGGGCTGCCCTGCTCCTGGGGGTGGGGTGCGGAGGCTGTCCATGAGCCGTTGGAGGGTGTCGGAGCAGATGGCCAGGGGGTCCTCCTCATGATCACTGAAGAGATGTCTGATCTGCTCTGCAGGAGGTGTTGATTGTCCCTCTGCAATGTGAAGGGGAGATGCAGGTTAACAGTGTGTTCCATGTCTGTGCACGCATTGCACATGTTTACATTCAGACTGCATGACAATGTACATTGTGACTGTTTTGGAGGAGCTGGGTGTTTGATGGGAGACAGTGGACATTTCGACTACATGACGGATGTGAGGTTGTACTCGTACATTATCATCTGACAGTTTCCTGCTATACCTGATGTGATTGGCCAGTTTCTACGCACATGCGGCACCAGTTGTGTCCTCTGTTCTGTGGTGTAAGTGTGGCACTTTGTACCACATTGTCGTCAATGTTGATGTGCTGTGATTGCTATGTGTGTGTGCTCCATTGTGGGAGAGTCGCCCCTGCAGCTCTGATTTAGCGCCCCTTGTACCTTTGAGGCGGTGTGCCTTTGACTTGTGTGCTTTTACAGTGCTGAGATGTTGGCGACTTGGGTCATTTGTGCTCTTGGACGGATTATGGACTCTTGTGCATTGTTTGTCTGCAGATGTGTTGTTGACGTCAGGGGTTGTATGTGCACGTGGATGTGTCAGAGTGTGACCTGCTCCTTTGAGGATGTTATCCACACTGGGCCACCCAGTGTCGTGTCGTGCACCATGTCATGTATTTTGACTGCAGCCATGCTATTGGTCATGCAGTGTCACTTGCATTGTCAGTGTGGCTCACAGAGCCGCTGCTTTGCTGTGTTCAGCACATGTGCATGGGTAGGTTGTGAGATTGGTGAGGGGGGGGCATTTGTGCACATAGTGGACGGGGGCCTACTTGGTGTTTCTATGTGTGCTGCAGTGTGCCAAGGCCATCAGGGACATGTTCCACAGTCATTGTGGGTGTGCAGTGTGCTACACATAATTGTGCATGTGTGCCATTGTGCCCATCTCCCCCCGTCCCCCCAGTCCCTGGTCGTTACTCACCCTGTTGCTGTTGGGTCAGGTCATATCAAGCAGTGTTCGGACCCCCGACTCCTTGCACCGTCTCCGCACTGATGACTGTGGCCACCATTTCCTCCAGCTCATCCAGCTCCTCCTCTGGCGCAGGACTCCCACCTCCAGTCGCCGTTGCTGCCTTACGGTTGGTAGCGAGTTTCTGCTTGGTTTGGCTTTTCACATCATGCCAGCGCCTCTTGACCTCCTCCATTGACCTCCTCAACACTCCGACTGCATTCACGTTGTTCACGATGGACTGCCATATTTCCATTTGTGTTGCCGATGACACAGTGGATGTGACGAACAGTTGTTGGTAGTGTTCTGTCACCTCCGTGACGATGATCCGGTTTTCCTGCTGAATGAACCCCGTCTTCCTCTTCTCCTTGCCCTTCCCCAGCCCCGGGGTTCCGGGCTGGTCGTCTGTGGGGCTTGTGGGGTTTGCGTTGTCCTCTGCACTCGGTCCGGGTGCGTCCATGGTGCTACGCAGTTACATTTTTTTGTCTTTTTTTTTTCTCTGCTTTTATAGTGCATTCTCACGCATGACGCGTGGGAATCGCAGGCCTGTCGCTGGTTATCGCTGATTTTTGTATCGCCATTGGGGACATCGCCACTTTTTTCGCGTTCGTGTTTTGCATTTTTTCGGCGTCGCGTAGATTTTTACGCGGGTATTTGGCGCGTTATCGTGAGACTATCGAATGGTGCCACCGGGTTGAGAATACTGCGTTAACACAGTGTTATTTTCCCGCGATAGACTGCGATGTGAGAAGTTGCTTTAAGCGAATTTGGCGATAGTTAACACACGTTCTTGAGAATATCCCCCTAAGTATGTAGCTGTGTATTCATGTTTACTTATTAATTTTTTGGATTGCATGAGGGTGGTGAGACAGTTAAAGCTGTCTCAAGGGCACACCTAAAAATCAACAATAAATCATACATTATACTACCAGTAGTGTTATTCAGTACAGTTTCTACTATTCTCTGTGCTTTGGTGGAGCGGTAATGTTTGTGAAGAAGAATTCTTAAATACTGTTGGCGTTGTAAACTGTATGCCAAAACAAGGCTGTCATTTTACAGCACATTAAAACAAGCCAGAGGAACAGATGTACAACTGTTTTCAGTGGTCGCAAACAGAATTGTGACCGCTAAAATGGCTGTCAGCATGTACCAACCCTATTATACGAGTCGGTAACCTATTATCGACTCGCAAAATAGGGTTTGCGAGTCGCTGTTAGGAAGGGGCGTTTCAAGGGCGTCCCTTCCTAATAGTGAGTTGCAGTGGCATTTATGAATGTTTTGCAACTGGAATGCGATCGCAGAACATTCATATTTTACCAGCTCCATGAAGGAGGTGGTAACCCATTTGCAAACGGGAAGGAGTACCCAAGGGACCCCTTCCCCTTTCGGAATGTGGGCACCAACATTTTTTAAGAGCAGGCAGTGGTCCCATGGACCACTGCCAACTCTTTATATAAAAAGCAATCAAAGACATGGTGGTCTGCTGACCCCAGCAGGTCACCATCCCTGTGAGTTCAGACCATTCCCAATGGGTCGCAAGTTGTGACCTACTCCCATGAATATCGATGAGCCAGGTCATTTGCGACCCCACCGGGAATCCCTAACTGTGTCGGAGACACATTAGTACTTTTCATTTTGCGAGTCTCTAATTGCGAGTTGCAAAAAATCACAATTAGTGATTCGCAAAATTAAATGGCCGTTCATGTGGCCCAGGGTGCTTTATTTGTAAATAAATAGCGACAATTAACACTTTTATGTGTTCCATTAGTTAATACCATATTGCAAAGATACAAACACTCATGGACACCCGCTCTCCCCTCCACACACAAACAGGTTACATTTGTACAATCCTTCGCATATTAGACCCATTACAACTTTATTATAGGACAGCTACTTCCCTGTACAGCACAAAGGGGATGGAATGTCTGAGATATCCCGTGGTAACCGACATTTAAAACAGACTAGCCATGCAGATGTTGGCAATCTGTGTGCAATGCGAAGTGATGTCATGCGTTCCAAAACAAACATCTGAGTCTGGAAGGAGTCCCCGGCACGTTTCCCGGACGTCGGTCTCGCCCTTGTTTTATTTTTAGGAGTCAGGGAGGAGGGAGATAGGAAGACCAACGTGCCTACACAGAAGCCTGTAATTTTCCGATAATCCGCTGATCATGTTCCCAGGAGAAAAGCACCCTGAAAAGCCAACCATTTCATGACACCATGCAACAGTGGTTTAGGAGTCAGCGCGGTGGCTGTGGGTTAAAAGATAAACCTATAGGAAATGCGTGCTGTGATTAGCAGAGGAGATTCTTAAACTATCAATATATTATCAGCCACTGGGAATCAGCCAAAACTACTGTTTCTCCTCCGAAGCTTAAAAGTATAATTGCATGCATTGCTCCTTGTTTATGGGCTGTCAAAGGTTATTTTGGCGCGTCCATTGGACCGTTGCAAAAAAAATTGATAACGATTATGTGTGGCTCCCAAAAGGCGTTGTCTGTTTAACAGGACGGCCACAGGCCGCTTTTCATAAATTTGCATTTACCATATGAAAATCAATTTGCGCATTATAGATCAAAAGTCAAAATCTGACCCCTCTCACGAACTCTAAATAGATTTTAATTTTCTCATTCTATCACACTGTTTAAGAAATTAAAAGACTTTAACCAACCCCTTGAATTATATATTGATACTATTCGGTGAGTAATCTCCCTAATGCCTTGGGGAACTGTCACTTTGACGAATGTTGATTCTTCTGTTCTTAGATTAAATTATCTGTAAAGGAAGCAGGGAAAGTTACGTAAGTTTATTCTAGAACATTCGGTATGAAAAAGCTATTTAACAGGATGTTATTTGAACAGTAGAGGTTGCACAAGTGGTCTAACCGTGATTTACGAAAAGTCTGATTCCTGGAAGTAACGTGAGAAATTTAAAACAGATGAAAAATTACTAAACAAATCACAAAACCACACTTAAAATAAGAGGAACATGTTAACGTTAAGGTGGAAAGAAAATGTTTGCCTTTTTTGAAACAGTAATTCCACCTTTCCTTTATTGTTAATATATGCAGGTGTTCTGACGTACAGACACTTTGGGGCATATTTACGAGCCCCGGCCGTTGCGTCAAGCGACGAAACCCAAAAATGAGATTTATGAAACTGTGCAAGGCCCCCTGGCCCTGAGTGGCTTCATAAATCTCGAGTTAAGTAATGCAGCGCAAAACGCTGCGTTGCCTTACTCTGTGCCAGGGAGGCGTTCCATGGGTGTTGCGTGTTCCCACACAACTCCCAATGGTTTTTGACGCATTTCCAGATTTACCAGAACTGGTAAACCTGGGAATGCACCAAAAAGATACCACTACCCAGGTGAGGCGTAATGAGAAGAAATATCTTTATTTCTCCTTGTTACTTCCTCTTTCTATGTGTGCAATCTGCAGCACACATAGAGGAATTTGCCTTTAAGGACTGCTTTTGTGCAGGAAAGTGCTTCTTCCTGCCCAAAAACAATCCTCCATCCATGGTGCAAGGGTGCCTGCCTTGGCGCTAGGCAGTCAAAATGGCGCCAGCGCAGGGACAACAGGACAAGCATGTGTCGTATTATTTTAAATAATGTGATGCAGCACAGCAAGATGACTTGCTGTGCCACATTCTTATTATTTGCCCCTTTGCATTTTTCTGTCTTCGGTAACAAGTTTTTAGGAGGTAATGGATACAGACCTACATTGAAGCACTATAGAAACCAAAGACACACTTCACTGATGTAAAAGGTCTAGTATCAAACAGCAAATCTAATATGTAACTAGTAGTTGAACCTGGTGCACATTGGTAACAATTATATAAAGCATTACCTTGGAATGCGACATTGTAATGGTGAGAATAGCTTTACCTTTGACTGGTGGATGATTGAGCTGTCATTAGCATGATTCTAACTCAAGGCCTGCACTTTACAGTAGATGTCAGTGACAAGTGGCAGGCTTTATAATTTTTAAATATTTTCTTTTCTTCTCTATTGTTTTTTGGTCACTTTCATTGGAGTTGGTACATGGAGGAACTCAAACTGATGAAACTCCACTGCAAACAACTAGCGCAACTGGAGAATGAGCCAGGACAATGCAAATAGGAGCACTTTCAAATCTACCCTGAGACGCTACCACCAAATGTTCCGTACCACCAAACACACCGCTCTGGTGGACTGTTTCAATGTCAGCACCATCATAAGTAAAGAAGTCTTTGCCATTGTGAAAGATTTCATCTCATTCTCAGCCGCTTTGGACACCATCATCTCCTCAGAGGACCACTGCAACAATCTCAATTCTTCAGCAACAAAATCACCTCCATTTACAACACCTTCAGCCCACAAACGGACCTGAAAGACCTTGGCAAACACCTCCCGATCTTATCCAAAGAACCAATGCTAACCACAAGGCCTGTCATCACCCCAGAAGTAACCCCCACCACCATGAAGTCCATCCACTCAGAGGTCCCATCAGACCCCTGCCCCTACCAAGCCTGCCCCAGAGGACTTCAACCCATCAGCACCATGCTCACACCCATTCTGAATGCCTCCACCTCTCCTGTGACCTTCACAGATGCTTGGAAACATGCAACCAACTGTCCTCCCATTGCTGAAGAAACCCACTGCTGACCCTTCAATGCTTGACAACCACAGACCAGTCTCCCTGCTACCATTCCCAGCCAAGGGCCTAGGGAATATCATCAACAGACACCTCACCAAACACTTCAATGACCACCAACTCAACAACAACGCTTAAGCTGGGTTCAGACCCAACTACAGCACAGAGAGTGCCCTAATCACTGCCATGGATGACATCCGCATGACTCTGGACAGAAGGGACACAGCAGCCCTCATCCTCCTGGACCTCTCCACAGCATTTGACACAGTCCCCCACCCCATCCTCACCCAAAGCCTAAAAAACATCAGAATTCAAGAACACACACTCTGATCGATCTGCTTCTTCTTGATTGGAAGGACCCAGTCAGCCACCCTGGCACTGCACACCTCAGACTCTCATGGTCTCATCTGTGGAGTTCCGCAAGGATCCTCCCTGAGCCCGACCCTCTTCAGCACATATATGATACCTCTAGCCAGCATCACCCGCTCTCACGATATTAACGTCCTCTCCCACGCTGATGACACATAAACTCATTCTCTTCCTCACGGACAAGACGCCAAGTGTCTGGATCAATTTCAATGCCTGCATGACTGAAATTGCACACTGGATGAAGAGCAACTGTCTAAAACTAAACACCAACACGACCTAAATCATGATCTTCAGAAAGAGCACATCACCGTGGGACTTTACCTGGTGGCCAACAGAGCTAGGACGGAAACCCAGTGCCACCACCCACACCAGGAACCTTGGGATCATCATCAACAGCAAACTGGACATGACTGCCCAATAAATGCTGTCACTGACTCATGCAGAATCATTCTCAACCTCTCATGCCTCACTCACCTCACACCACACCGGAAGGAGCTCCACTGGCTCCCCATGCACAAATGAGCACAATTGAAACTCCTCAAATATACTTTTAAGGCACTACATAACACTGGTCCAGCATACATCAATAATCACATCTGCTTTCACAAACCTTCCAGACACCTTCGCTTGTCCGGACTCCTAATAGCACAAATACCACGCATATGAAAAACCAGATGTGGCAGCCGAGCCTTCTCCTGCATCACTGCTAAGGTTTGGAACAACCTTCTACTACACATAGGAGCATTCTCCTCACTTCTTGAATTCCGCATGAAGCTGAAGACTTGGCTTTTCGAGTAGTCCCACTAGTCCCAATGTGTGCACTAGGATACCCTCCTGAGTGATTGTGGTGCTACAAATCTTCATAACATAACATGTAGCTGAGCACAAAAGCTCCCATGGGAGTTTAAATGTGAAATTGTACATATGGATCACTTTGGATAACATTGTCAGCTCTTAACAATCTGCGCAACATTGGTCCAAATTACATGCATATTTGTCAAACACCATCACAGCTATCAGCAAATTAAAAAAATAAAACAGTTTCCTGTGGAATTCTGAACTTAAAATATGGGATACTGCATTCAGGAGTCAACAGGGCCGACAGGGCTACTTGCCCCAAACATAAGGGTTGAGGTAATTTGCCACTTACTGTGGCCCGCCCTACTATGGGTCTGGAAACTGGGCCAAGTACACCCTTTCGGGGTATTGCGAGTAAGCAGTTAAAAGCTTCTCGGGGAGGTAATGGGATACAAGAGCTCAGAGCTCAACAGTCAACCAACAGACAAAAAACATATGAGCAAATTCCATGGTTAACTTTTAAATAAAATGAAGTACTTTAATCAAACAGCTTTACTTAATACTACACTGCACATTTTCTAGAATGCAACACAGAGTTGAATTCCTGTTTGAGACCTTGAGGTACTACATCCATTGGTATCCACCCCCTGATAACAGAGTGTTTCATTGTCTGTAATCCTTGGTGTTTACTCTGGTATATGGCACTAATTAGACACAGGTGCAGTTCACTCATTCATTCCAAGGCGTACATGAACCCAACACTTAATTTCACTTTTACTGCTTGAGGTTATTTGGAAAAGCTCTAATTCATGCCACAGCTCTTGGTCTGCTACTCAGTCACCCTTTCTCCCACAGATCTCATTCCTCACAGCTACCTGCATCTAGGATTTGCAGTCCCAGTGGATGTGCAAAAGACGCTTGATTGGAACTTGAAAGTGTCTGGAATTCCAGTGCGGCGGCTACCCATTTCAGCTCTAATCTTCAGCAGTTGTGCCTCCTGAGGCTGGGTGCAGACGAGAAACTGAACCAGCAGGCATGGCCTCTGGGCCAATCTCGACCTTGTGGATGGCTTCAGCCGTTGTGGCCTCTTGGCCGATCAGGGCACTCATCTCGGAAGTGATGAGATGCTCAGACTCTAACATCTGTAGTGACAGCACCAGACTTTCGGTCATTGCAGATTGCTGATCTTCCTCAATACTTGATTTTTGTAAAAGGCCTGATGGAGGCCATGAACAGAACAGTTTAATGAGACTGAAGACTCCTTCACACAGAAGTCACCTCTGGCAACACTCCCTGGCAGCCCTTCGCTCTATCCTGCTGTCTGATCTTTACACCAGGAGCATGCTGGTCTTCTTTTCCTGGACAGCCTCTCCGCCTCCAGGCCAGGTATACTGCTTCCCCCTGATGCAGGCAAGCAGGCTTCTAGGCATTAGGAAAACCCTTACCTTTTCCAGCAGAAAGTGTTGACTTTATGTCAAGTCAAGTGTAGACTTCATGTCTTGTCGACACAAACACTAGCAGACACCAGCCCTGGCCACACAGCAGTGCTTTGAGTACTCTGTAGAATACGCCCTTTCTTAGTCGTGAAGTACTTGGAAATGGACTAAAGTGAGGTGGTCTGGATCCCACTTTAAAAACATTTCCCAGACAAGGAATTTGGATTTTATTGTCTAAGGTTTCAGAACCGGTTTGGGCTAGTTCTCTTTCAAATGTAATTTTCTGGCTGGTCCTCGGAGACAGCCTTTGTCCAAGATGATGGTTCTCATAGCAGGTCACAATGATACTGCTTCCAAGCACGAGTATCCAAGACAAGGGCACAATGAAGTGTGAGATCTCTGACCTTAGCTATAATTAGCCTTCTTGAAACAGTAATCTGTAACAGTCAAAGGGACAGGCCCTGCTTTTGAAACTTCCTCACCTTGAACAACAAAAACTTTAGTCCCACTCTTCATCCCTATCATCTACTAAATGGCTGAACACAGGAAAACCTAAACAGCACCCCTCTATCCTCCTTCACTTCTCTGTCTGGGTCTTCACTCACCAGCCACAAAATTACAGTCAATGTACTTCCACTGTACAGGGAACACTGTCAACCTTCCTTCTAATGTAGTGCTAAACCAGGAACCATGCAAAATAAATCCCACTGGTCCTAGTACTCAGACTCTCACCATACAGAGTCCTACTACCATACATGGGTCATCCTCTCACAGCACTTACATGTACTTGACATGTGTAGGAAAGTAGGATCTGCTTCTTATGGTTACCCCCACTTTTTGCTTGATGTTACACTGTTTTGACTAGTCTGACTGGGATCCTGCTAATCAGGACCCCGGTCTATCTGCTTTCTCCCTAAATTGTTATGTCATATACTTAGGTACACTCCAGATTGGTTACTGGGGTACCCTTGTTAGTCCCTAGTATATGGTACCCATGTACCCAGGGCATAGGTACCCCAGAGGCCTCCCATGGGCTGAAGCATGTATTATGCCACCCATGAGAGGCCATGCAAAATAGAACTACAGGCCTGCCATTGCAGCCTATGTAAGATGGTGCATGCACCACTTACTTTAGATATAGGTTTACTATATCTATAGGTCACTGCACTTAAAACCTATAAATCACCCCTATAGCAGGCCTTGACAATCCTGAAGGCAGGGTGCTGGGTTTTACGTGAGAGGGTGCCCCTGCATGAGCAGAGCACCCCTGCAGCCTTTGGAGACCATTCTCCCGGGTTATCGGTGGCGCAGCCCGACATATAGGTTGAGGTGCATTATATGCTTGGGTAAAATGCTATCTTGAAAACGGCTGCAACAAACCATGTCGTGTTTGGTATCAAACACCTTGGAATCATACCTCCACACCGGTAACTGGTGAGGGGGTATGATTCCACCCTTCAGAAGCAAGCTTCGTGGGGTCCCTGGTCTTCCCGGTGCCAGCCTTCTCGACCCGGACAGCACAAAATGGTTGCTGCCGACCAGAGACACATTTCTGCCCTCCTGCTGCTGAGCCAACCTCGAGCAGAGGAAGGAAGCACAATAGGCATTCTGTCACAGGGAGGTGTGACCACCTCCCAGACAGGATTAAGGGTATTGGAGCTGGGTGGGTGCACTTCCAAAGTGCCTGAAAGTCTGCATGATAGGCACATTTGGTGTCCCTGTGCATAGTCCAGTTCAAACCAGTCCTGGGAGCCCTTGGCTCCTGCTCTGGCACAAAACTGGACAAAGGACATGGGAGTAACCTCCCCACTGTCCTGACCCTCCCCTGGGAGGGTCCCCTGAATCTGTCCAACCCTCTCCCGTGGGTACAAAAGGGCTTACCTGGCTGTTGGTCCCTAGATTCAACGTGGACAAGATTCTGATCAAGAAACCACTGACCTTCAACCTTCTGGACTTCGCTGGAATTCGACTGGGCCCAAATTCGTCTCCCTCTCCGTCCAAAGCATCGTCTGTGCCCGTGCATCATACAGGCTCTGTGCAGGACCTGTGGAGCATCAAGGACAACTGAAGAATCTCCTTTGGGGTGAAGGAGTCACTCCCCTGCATTCACAGGCACCGTAATGCAACTGACTGGTCTGCTGATCCTAAGCTCCTGCAGACTCTGAAGGCTCCAGCAACACAAGAGGTGGGTTCCTATGTTCCTTGAGGTTGAGCTACCCTCTTACCAAGTTTGAGGCCAGTATCCCTCGTGGAGACCGCATAACCCGAACCCCTGTGCACCGTGTACTTTTGTAAGTGCATATCCTTGTTGGCATTCCCCAACTAAGTGCATTGGGCTATCGATAGCCCAAACCTTTGCGCACATTTCGTACAAAGGACTTTGAACTCCTTGCACTCTGTGCCCTGCAAGCTGTGACTTTGTGAAACTGCTAGAGGTCCCCTTGCGACTCCTGTTTCTCGGCCTGTGGGTCCACTTGAGGGACAACACTGCTTTTCTTGGGCTCCCCTGGTTGCTCCTGGCCTGCCCTGACTCCCCTTGTTGGGGTGAGTCCCCCGGTACTTGCTGGGCCAGACCGTAACCTTCCTTGACCTTCTTCGTGGGTTGCCGCTGCCAAGTCTTGTTGGTGCTCCCGCCGGACACCGACCCCTCAGCACTCGACATCCTTTGTGGGAGGGCTTGTATCCGGCTCCTGGTTGTCCTCGACGTCTCCTGGTCCCTGCAGATGTAGAGTCAAGGTCTCCATCTTAACACCTGAAGCACCCGACATCGGTGGGCATTCGTCTACCGAGCCCCTGGTCACTCCTGAGTGACCCAGACTCTGTCCCATCTGCTTTCAGGTTCCTTCCATCAAGAATCCACCTGTGGGTTCCACCGGACACTTTTCTTCTTTCCAGCAATGGCATTTCTTTGAAGACTCCCATTGCGAACGACTGCGGTTTCCGACGCCACTTCAGCCCTATGCACCCTGCTTCCCTGGGATAGGTAACTCTGGTACTTAGTTACCCACGGGTGAGGTGGCTCTCCAACCTTCTATGCTCCAAATGGTTTCCTCGTAATCCACTGGGAAGGGTCCTTAAACAGTAAAACTGCAACCGCGACTCTCCCATTGAATTGTACGTAGCATGCGGTCGTGCTCTCACACTGCACCCGTCCTCCGTGGGGTCCCTACTTACTCACCTTGGGTGTTTCCTTGGGGTCTCAGCGATTCTACATCCTCTAGACACTGTCTTGACTCGAGTCGTGGTTCTTACACCACTATTTTAGTATATGGTTTGGTCTCCCCCTGGAGCCCACTGTGTATTAGTGTTACTTACGATTGTTTCTGTGCTACAGTATTGTGTGCTTTGTGTTTATCTGCGTGTAGCAGATACTAATGAGGTATTTAAGGTGTGTTATAATAATAAATACATATTTTTATAACTACTGTGTGGTTCTCCTTTCATTTAACCAATACATTAAGATTTCATTCTGGTAAAACAAGCTGCTTAACATTCCTTCAAGACTAAGCCTGAAGGCTGCTCTCCACAGCTACCACTTGGATAGCTTTCTAAGGTTATCTTTGACCTCTTAAATCACCATAAGGGTTGTTTGGACTGGTGCGAGGTGCCCACTTTCATTAGTGGACAGCATGTACTAGGCCAACTTCTCACATTGGTGTGTAGCGGTTGGGATTCAAGCCTGCCTTGTTTTACCAGCTAAATCTTTGTATTTATTAACTGAAAACCACTAAGTACTAGGTACATATAATACTAGCTTAGAATAAGTAAGTTCCACTGAACTTAGGGTTGGGTAAGTCAAGGGTTTAGCACACCCTTTCTCCAACCTCAGAGAGTTTAGTTCCCACTAGGTTAGGTAGGTGCAACACCTCACCACACTTAGTATGTCTTCTAAAGGAGATGCCAGTGGCTCTCTGCCCTCTAGATACAAGCAAATGAAGGACAAATGAATAATAATATCAATTTATACGGTTTTTCTCTCCGAGGACCTTGCACGCTCATTGACATGCTGTGAGAACGAGGAGGTGTGCCGTTGGGTCCCCCCGCTTCTCTATATTTCTTTCCCCCCCTTGTCTCCCGCAATAAAAACGGAGTTACCGATCCCCGTCAGATGATATTGCGCTTTAAACTGACTAAAGAATCCATCTGAATATTGTGATATCGCGACAATGGGTGGGGTCTATTTTGATGTATGAGATCACCCTGGTTGTGGCCCACTTATAAGGATTCGTATAAACTCTATGGAAGAAGAAGCCCATTGCGATCCTTGTTCCATTTAAAATTTGAACGGTCCAGAGAAGTCTTTGTTGCAGGCTCTTTTGTCCATGCCCTCGGTTCTGGGAAACTATATGTGATACATCTGGAGGGCTTAACTACTGGTGTTCTGTCCCACCCCTCTTTTGTCTATTTTACGCCCTGATGAAGGTGTAGCCCCGGCTGGGGCAACTCACCGAAATGCGCGTTGGCGTTTTTCTTGCGGGGGCAGCTGGATTATTTTCATCCCTACCCCTTGATGACTTGTATCTCTCTTTGTCATCTGATCATCGTGTGGCCTTTATGCTCTATTTTTAACTTGTTGTATGTTTTGTTATAATGATGTGTGTGATGTTGAGTTTAGTTGATGAAGTTTGGGAATGCATGATGATATGAATGCTTTGTTGTAAGTAGGTGTGTGGGACATTGTGTATATATATGCCTTTGTTTGAACTGTGTCTTATTAATTATTAATCATTGTTATCATTGTGATGTGTATTTATCAATTGTCGAAATGATTATGGATTTAATAATAAAAAAAATGTTTACTGTTTTTTTGTATAAATTGATATTATTATTCATTTGTCCTTCATTTGCTCCAGGGATAGAGTATGTACGTTAGGATCCTGTTATAGGGCCAGGTGTTGATCAGACGGGGCAGGTTATTTCTTGTTTATTTGGTGTTCCTTATTTCCCCTGCGTACCTGTCCCCATCGAGTCAGGGATCCCCCTTCTTATTATTATTAACCTTTTATAACCTAGACTCAAACCCTGGCCAGGAGGAACAAGATCGTTCCTACCTGGACAACTCAGATCTTCAGGGAGATGATGGAGAAGGCCAAGATGGCCCCCTCTTCACCCCTCCTGGAAGAGTGCAGAGTTTGCCAAGGAGATCTAGATCTCCCTCTGCAGAGTCACATCACTCAGGACAGTCTGTAGGGACCTCTCTATCTAGCAAGAGGGACCACTCTTATGACAGGGAGTACCAATTTCTGGAACTTGAGAAAGCTAAGCTTAGGCTCAGGCAACAGCAATTGGCCCTGGACAAAGAGTCCCTAGAAGTCCAGAGAGCTAGAAAAAAGTTGGGACTAAAGTCCCAAGCTGGCAGCAACAGTGTCCCTAGAGTTAAAGAACATTCTTTTGACAATAGGAACCTGAGCAAGATTGTCCCTCCTTACCATGTTGGGGATGACATCCATAAATGGATAACTGCTTTAGAGAGGGCCTGTAAAGTTCAGAGGGTCCCTCAAGAGCAGTGGGCAGCTATCTTGTGGCTCTCCTTTGCTGACAAAGGTAGAGCTAAGCTCCTCACTGTTAGAGAAGAGGATGCTGACAATTATTCAGTCCTGAAGAGTGCTCTCATTGATGGGTTTGGCTTAACCACTGAGCAGTATAGGATTAAGTTCAGAGACTCCTAGAAGGCACAGAATCAGGACAGGGTAGACTTTGTGGATAGTGCCATTAAGGCTCTGGAAGGCTGGTTGCTTGGCAGCAAAGTGAATGATTTCAAGGGATTGTACAATTTGATTATGAGGGAGCAGATCCTTAATAATTGCCAAAATCAGTTGTTGCATCAATACCTGGTTGACTCTGATCTGACTTCTCCCCAAGAATTGGGAAAGAAGGCAGATAGGTGGGTCAGAACCAGGGTGAAGCAGAGAAACCAGAACCATGGTGGTGACCAAAAGAAGCAAGATGCTAAAACTTCGGATAGGGGTGGGGACAAGGGTAAAGATGACAAGTCTTCATCAGGGCCCCAAAAACCTGCATCTGGGGTGAGTCATAATCCAACAAAGGAAAAGGCAAAAAGAAACCTTGGTGTTACTTGTGTAAAGAAAAGACCCATTGGACAAAAGATGCCAATTGTCCAAAGGCCAAGGATTCAACTCCAACCACCACTGCCCCTAAGGCAACTGCTCCCCCAGTACAGTTTCAAGTGGTGGTACAGGGAACAAGGGATTAGTAGGGTTAACCTCGGGCTCTGAGATGGGTTCTGGCTTAGTCAGAACTCCAGCTCAGGCTGTACTTGTCTGTGATGGTGGCATGGATATTGCCACCTTATTTGTCAGTCCCAGTAACTTGGGCAAATACAGACAACAGCCTTTGATTAATGGTAAGGAGGCCATGGCATACAGGGACACAGGTGCAAGGGTCACTATGGTGACAGAGGATCTTGTGAGCCCTGACCAGATCATACTTGGTGAGATGTACCAAGTGACCAATGCTAACAATGTCAGGACTGATCATTCCTTGGCAGTTGTTAATTTCAGCTGGGGAGGGGTAACTGGCCCTACGAAAGTTGTGGTTAGCTCAGACCTTCCAGTGGAATGCTTGTTGGGCAATTATTTGGAAACTTCAGCCTGGGCTGAAGTGGAACTTAGGACCCATGCAGCAATGCTGGGCATCTCTGCAGATGTGTTTGCTGTGACTAGGTCACAGGCCAAACTGACTTCTACTGAACAGGCCCTGGATTCTGAAAAAATGGACCAGGTGCGTTCCAAGAGAAGGAGCAGGAGGGGTAAGGCTGAGTCTTCCTCCCAGGCTCAGGGAGAGGATCAATCTCTTGAGGGAGATGACCTCAGTCCCTATGAAGGAACTGTCTCAGATGAACTGGAACCTGATCAGGTTGAGTTCTTGGGGACAGGGGGCCCTTCCAGGGCATAACTGAGTCAGGAGCAGCAAACCTGCCACTCTCTTGAACCCCTCAGACCGCAAGCTGCTGCTGAGGCTGCTGGGAGTGTCAGTGGATCCCACAGGATCTATTGAGATGAGGGACTCCTTTACTCAGAGGGTAGAGACCCCAAGCCTGGTGCCACCAGGAGGTTGGTCATACCTCTGAAGTTGAGGGGCTTCCTACTCACCTTGGCACATGACATTCCCTTGGCAGGACACCTAGGCCAAAGTAAGACTTGGGACAGACTTGTCCCTCACTTTCACTGGCCTCACATGTCAGAGGACACCAAGGAGTTTTTTCGCTCCTGTACCACCTGTCAAGCCAGTGGTAAGTCAGGTGGTACCACAAAGGCCCCCCTCATACCACTACCTGTGGTGGAGGTTCCCTTTGAGAGAGTTGGGATTGACATAATTGGTCCCATGAACCCTCCTACTGCATCTGGGCACAGTTACATACTAGTGGTGGTGGACCATGCCACTAGGTATCCAGAAGCAATACCCCTTAGAACCACCACAGCTCCTGTGGTGGCCAGGGCCCACCTTGGAATTTTTTCCAGAGTGAGTTTCCCTAAGGAGGTCTTAACTGATAGAGATGCAAACTTCATGTCCAGTTATATCACTGCAATGTGGAAGGAGTGTGGAGTGAATTACAAATTCATCACACCCTATCACCCACAAGGCAATGGGTTGGTTGAAAGGTTCAACAAAACCCTAAAGGGCATGATCATGGGCCTCCCAGAAAAGCTTAGGCGAAAATGGGATGTCCTGTTGCCCTGCCTCCTCTTTGCCTACAGAGAGGTCCCACAAAAGGGGGTTGGCTACAGCCCTTTTGAACTTTTGTTTGGGCATCCAGTTAGGGGTCCCTTGTGTTTGGTGAAGGAGGGATGGGAGTTACCTCTCAAACCTCTCAAGCAAGACATAGTGGACTATGTACTTGGTCTCCGCTCCAGGATGACTGAGTACATGAAGAAGGCCAGCAAAAACCTTGAGGCAAGTCAAGAATTGCAAAAAGCTTGGCATGACCAAAAGGCTGTACTGACTGTTTATCAGCCAGGACAGAAAGTATGGGTGTTGGAGCCTGTGGCCCCAGCAGCTCTCCAAGACAAGTGGAGTGGACCCCATACTAATCTTGAGCAGAAGGGAGAGGTCACCTACTTGGTGGACCTTGGAACTCCCAGGAGCCCCCATAGGGTGCTCCATGTAAACAGGCTCAAACCCTATGTGGACAGGGCAGACATGGGCTTGCTCATGGCTACTGATGAGGGACAGGAGGAAGAGAGTGACCCACTCCCTGACCTCCTCTCACAGAACCCTGATGATGGCTCAGTTGATGGTGCAGCCTTGGCAGGCAGCCTCACTGAGCAACAGCAGATTGATTGCAGGAAGGTCCTCAATCAATACAGCCACATATTTTCTTTGACTCCTAGTCAGACCACTTTGTGTACCCAGGAAGTGGACACAGGTGAGAGTCTACCTGTTGAAAATAAGATTTACAGGCAGCCTGACCATGTCAGAGATTGCATCAGGACTGAGGTCCAAAAGATGCTGGAATTGGGAGTGATTGAACCCTCAGATAGCCCTTGGGCTAGTCCAGTGGCCCTGGTACCCAAACCTCATACTCGGGTGGTAAAAGAGAAATGAGGTTTTGTGTGGACTACAGGGGGCTCAATGCAGTCACTAGGACTGATGCTCACCCTATTCCTAGGGCAGATGAACTCATTGACACTTTGGCCTCAGCCAAGTTCTTGAGCACATTTGACCTCACTGCTGGATATTGGCAAATCAGACTAGCTGAAGATGACAAACCAAAAACAGCATTTTCAACCCCTAGTGGGCATTATCAATTTATTGTAATGCCCTTTGGTTTGAAGAATGCACCTGCCACATTCCAAAGGTTGGTGAACAAAGTCCTTGCAGGCCTGGAAGCCTATAGTGCAGTATATATTGATGATATAGCTGTCTTTAGTTCCACCAGGGAGGATCACCTGGCCCACCTGAAGAATGTTTTGGAGGCTCTGCAGAAAGCAGGTCTCACTATCAAGGCCACCAAGTGCCAGATAGGGCAGAGTAAGTTTGTGTACCTGGGCCACCTTGTGGGTGGAGGCCAGGTTCAACCATTGTAGAGCAAAATCCAGACCATCATGGACTGGGTTGCTCCTACTACCCATACTCAGGTCAGAGCTTTCTTGGGCCTGACTGGGTACTACAGAAGATTTGTGAAAGGATATGGGTCTATAGTGACTCCCTTGAATGATCTTACATCAAAAAGGATGCCCAAGAAAGTTCAGTGGACAGTTAGCTGTCAGAAGGCATTTGATGATCTCAAGCACTGCTCCCATTCTGCAAAGTCCTGACTATTCCAAACGATTCATTGTCCAAACAGATGCATTTGAGTTGGGGGTAGGGGCTGTGTTGTCACAACTTAATGCAGAGGGTCAGGATCAACCAGTAGCTTTTATTAGCAGAAGGTTGATCCCCAGAGAGAAACGTTGGTCAGCCATTGAGAAGGAAGCCTTTGCTGTGGTTTGGGCTCTGAAGAAGCTGAGGCCATACTTGTTTGGCATTCACTTCATTGTTCAGACAGACCATAAGCCCCTCTTATGGCTAAAACAGATGAAGGGTGAAAACCCCAAACTTTTGAGGTGGTCCATTTCCCTACAGGGGATGGACTATACAGTGGAACATAGACCTGGGAGTAACCATGCCAATGCAGATGGACTCTCCAGATATTTCCACTTAGAAAATGAAGACTCGACTGGGCATGGTTAGTCTCATCTCCTTACACTTGGGGGGGGGGGTTGTGTAGGAAAGTAGGATCTGCTTCTTAAGGTTACCCCCACTTTTTGCTTGATGTTACACTGTTTTGACTAGTCTGACTGTGAATCTGCTAATCAGGACCCCAGTCTATCTGCTTTCTCCCTAAAATGTTATGTCATGTATTTAGGTAAACTCCAGATTGGATACTGGGGTACCCTTGTCAGTCCCTAGTATATGGTACCCATGTACCCAGGGCATAGGTACCCCAGAGGCCTCCCATGGGCTGAAGCATGTATTCTGCCACCCATGAGAGGCCATGCAAAATGGAACTACAGGCCTGCCATTGCAGCCGTGTAAGATGGTGCATGCACCACTTACTTTAGATATAGGTTTACTATATCTATAGGTCACTGCACTTAAAACCTATAAGTCACCCCTATAGCAGGCCTCGACAATCCTGAAGGCAGGGTGCTGTGAGAGGGTGCCCCTGCATGAGCAGAGCACCCCTGCAGCCTTTGGAGACATATAGGTAGAGGTGCATTATATGCTCACGTAAAATGCTATCACAAAAACCATGTCGTGCTTGGTATCAAACACCTTGGAATCATACCTCCACACCGGTAACCGGTGTGTGAGGTATGATTCCACCCTTCAGAAGCAAGCTTCGTGGGGTCCCTGGTCTTCCCGGTACAAGCCAACGCGACCCGGACAGCACAAAATCGTTGCTGCCGAACAGAGACACATTTCTGCCCTCCTGCTGCTGAGCCAAGCTCGAGCAGAGGAAGGCAGCACAATAGGCAACCTGTCACCTCCCAGACAGGATTTAGTGTATTGGAGCTGGGTGGGTACACTTCCAAAGTGCCTGAAAGTCTGCACGAGTGGCACATTTGGTGCCCCTGTGCATAGTCCAGTTCAAACCAGTCCTGGGAGCCGTTGGCTACTGCTCTGACGCGAAACTGGACAAAGGACATGGGAGTAACCTCCCCACTGTCCTGACCCTCCCCTGGGAGGGTCCCCTGAATCTGTCTAACCCTCTCCCGTGGGTACAAAAGGGCTTACCTGGCTGTAGGACCCTAGATTCGACGTGGACAAGATTCTGATCAAGAAACCACTGACCTTCGACCGTCTGGACACTCTGGACTTCGCTGGACTTCGACTGGGCCCGACTTCGTCTCCCTCTCCATCCAAAGCATTGTCTGTGCCTGTGCACCATACAGGCTCTGTGCAGGACCTGTGGAGCATCAAGGACAACTGCAGTAATTCCCTTGGGGTGAAGGAGTCACTCCCCTGCATTCGCAGGCACCGTAACGCAACTGACCAGTCTGCTGATCCTGATCTCCTGCAGACTCCGAAGGCTCCAGCAACACAGGAGGTAGGTTCCTACGATCCTTGAGGTTGAGCTGCCCTCTCACAAGTTTGAGGCCAGTATACCTCGTGGGGACCGCATAACCAGAACCCCTGTGCACTGCGTACTTTTGCAAGTGCATATGCCTGTTGACATTCCCCAACTAAGTGCATTGGGCTATCAATAGCCCCAACCTTTGTGCACATTTCATACAAAGGACTTTGGCCTCCTTGCACTCTGTGCCCTGCAAGCTGTGACTTTGTGAAACTGCTAGAGATCCCCTCGCGACTCCTGTGCCTTCGGCCTGTGAGTCCACTTGAGAGACAACACTGCTTTTTTGGGCTCCCCTGGTTGCTCCTGGCCTGCCCTGACTCCCCTTGTTGTGGTGAGTCCCCTGGTCCTTGCTGGTAACCTTGCTTGACCTTCTTCGTGGGTTGCCGCTGCCAAGGCTTGTTGGTGCTCCCGCCAGACACCGACCCCTCAGCACCCGACATCCTTCGTGGGACAGCTCGTATCAGGCTCCTGGTCATCCTCGACATCTCCTGGTCCCTGCAGCTGTAGAGTCAAGGTCTCCATCTTCACACTTGAAGCACCCGACATCGATGGGCATTCGTCTACTGAACCCCTGGTCACTCCTGAGTTACCCAGACTGTGTCCCCTCTGCTTTCAGGTTCCTTCCATCAAGAATCCATCTGTAGGTTCCACCGGACACTTTTCTTCTTTCCAGCAGTGGCATTTTTTTAAGACTCCCATTGAGAACGACGGCGGTTTCCGACGCCACTTCAGCCCTATCCACCCGGCTTCCCTGGGATAGGTAACTCTGGTACTTCGTTACCAACGGGTGGGGTGGCTCTCCAACCTTCTATGTTCCAAAAGGTTTCCTCGTAATCCACTGGGAAGGGTCCTTAAACTGTAAAACTGCAACCGCGACTCTCACATTGAATTGTACATAGCACGCGGTCGTGTTCTCACACTGCACCCATCCTCCGTGGGGTCCCTACTTACTCACCTTGGGTGGTTCCTTGGGGTCCTAGAGATTCTATTCCCTCTAGACACTGTCTTGACTCGAGTCGTAGTTCTTATACCACTTTTTTAGTATATGGTTTGGTCTCCCCCTGGAGCACACTGTGTATTAATGCTACTTACAAATGTGTCTGTGCTATAGTATTGTGTGCTTTGTGTTTATCTGCGTGTAGCAGATACTGTGAGGTATTTAAGGTGTGTTATAAAAAATAAATACATATTTTTATAACTACTGTGTGGTTCTCCTTTCATTTAACCAATACATTAAGATTGCATTCTGGTAAAACAAGCTGCTTAACATTCCTTCAAGACTAAGCCTGAAGGCTGCTCTCCACAGCTACCACTTGGATAGCTTTCCAAGGTTATCTTTAACCTCTTAAATCACCATAAGGGTTGTTTGGACTGGTGCAAGGTGCCCACTTTAATTAGTGGACAGCATATACCAGGCCAACTTCTCACAACATGCACATGTAATGTCAGCGCAAGGATCTAGGGTTCACACAACAGATGAACTTTATGTGAGATAGGTCAGTGGACCACACTCTGTGATACAGAGAAAAAGGTCACAAACTAGTTAGAAAAATATGGCACGTTGTGATCACCATGTGCTTCTAAACAGGTATGGACAACAGTCTTACCCATTAAGCGGACATGCTTTGTGCACTGCTCCTCGTCATAGAACAGGTTCTGGACCTCACATTACAAGGAACAGATCTAGGCCTTTCCCCACACATTAGAATAGTTTGACGCTAGTGTCAAGCAAAAGACCAGGATACCAGTTTCACATACATTTGGGCACTCAAGGCAAGGGGAACAAACTTGTTCACCATGTAGAGTATATTCCCATCCCGACATCATAATTACAGAATTTAATTCTCAAACTCTATAATATATAATATATCACGAGGTTGCAGAAACACCTCTGCATCATGATTAAAATGCACAGTTATAGTTGATCTTGGAATCTGTAAAATGTATATGTAGACCGTGTTCACATAGTTACTTTCCTCAAGCACAGAGAAAAAAAATATTTTAAGGAGTCACACCAAACTTGGCTTGAAGACTGTAGCCATTGCATCATAAATACTGTCATTGGATTGCTGAAAATCCATCCACCCTCCTGTCCATTCCACAGCTGCATTAAGAACCAGTTAAAACTTATAAGAAACACTGAGAATTAATTGAAAGTGGATAAAGAAAAGTCTAAACTTGTCATAGCCATTTGAAATACTCAAAATAGTAAATATCAGTTGAAACCAGTAAGAAACCGTTGTAAACTGATTACAACAAGAATGTGCTAATTGAAATCCGTAAGAACAACTTGAACAGAATAATAACAGGAGGATCCAGGTTAAAGAAAATAAGGACAATATGAATTTATGCAAGCATTTATAATAGCAGTAAGCACTGGTTGAAACTGACTAAATCCTAGAAGAACCAGTGGAAACTAGTTGAAATCAGTATGAGCAAGCCAAAGCCAGTAAGTACTAGTTGAAACTGCTTAGATCAATTTGAAATAGTTGCAATCCCTCAGACATCTGATACCTATTGAGAACAGTAGGAGCCAATTGAAACAGGTTGAAACTGGTTGAACTTCTCATCACTATTCCCTAGTCGATAAACACGGTTTTCCACAGGCGAGGGGGAGAGAGGAGAGGTGTAGGATATGACCTTCTACTTCAACTAGTCACTAAACACAAGGTACCCCACAACTTATGTTGCCTGAGATTAGCAAGCCTATCATTTCCCTCAATATGGTAAATGTAGTTTGGTAGACCTGGATTTTTCAGTAGGTTTATCCCAAGACTTTTTGCTTTTTGGCCTCCTGTTTCTGACCTGTTTTTGTTGGTTGTACGAGTCTGGGCACTTTACCGCTGCTGATCAGTGCTAAAGTGCATATGCTCTTCTTGTAAATTGTGTTTATAGATTGGCGTTTCCATTATTGGCTTCTTTGAAAATCAAATGCTGCTAGTTGGCCTGCACCCCTGATACTGCCACCCACACCAGCAGCCTTTCAAAGGGTTCTCAGACCTGCCACTGGAGTGTCTGCGCACAGTCTCCACTGCCCTGCATCCACTTGCCAGGCCCTAAACTTCCCTTTTATTACATATGAGTCACCCCTAAGATAGGCCCAATGTACCCATGTGGGCAGCATGCAATGTATGTGAAAGGTAGGACATGTACTGTTGGGTGTGACATGTCCTGATAGTAAAATGCAGTGTAATTCATTTTTCACCATGGAAAGGCTATCTGTCACATAGGATAGAATTGGAGTTTATTTATAACATCTTATAAGTATAACTGCCCATTGGAACAACATAGAAAGATGGGGTTTAGTATGCCTGAACTCAGAATATAAAAATGCATCTTTTAGTAAAGATGATTTTTATATTGTGTGTTTGAAAATACCACTTTTAGAAAGTGGGTTTTTTCTTGCTTAGCCATCCTGTGTGCCTCTGCTGGTTTGTGGATTGACTGTCTGGCTTTGGAGTGACAGGGCATGGGGATGTGCTTTCGCTGTAGGTAGCCACTGGGGCGGGGTTGAGGTGTGTCCTGCCCTTCCTGGATGAGTCAGAGCTGGGCTGCCTTTAGAGTGGTGAGAGGAGATTTCCTTGCACCTGAATAGGCCCTGTCTGCCTTGGACAATGCTGTCTCCACCTCCTGCCAGGAAGCTGGGCCAGAGAGGACAGACCTGGTTTGGACTGAGCACAGAGCTTCTCTGCCACAAGAGAACAAAGAGAAATTGAGCATAAATATTGGGGCCCATACCCCAGAACTTTAGAATACTTCTGGACTCAAGAGGAACCTCTGCCAAGGAGAAGAGCTGGGAAAGTTGAAGGAGAAGTACTGCCCCTTTGCTGTCTACTGTGTGGGGTTGGCCTGCAGTGGCTGTTTCTGCCAAGGAGAGGACCAAGACTTTACCGTGCACCTCGCAGTCGGCGCTGTACTTTAGGATTATCAGCTGTCACAAAGTCGTAAAAGCCCCGGGTGGAGCTATTTGTTGCTACAAGCTTTATTTTTGTGAATAACCTATTTTTGGTGACATCTGTATGGTGGATTTTTGTCATTTTGGTATTGTTTGGTTTAGATAAAGATTAGTTATTTTTCTAAACTAGTGTGGTGTCCATTTGTAGTGTTTTCACTGTATTACTATATGTGAATCAACATATACAGAGGCAGCCGGGTTATAGACAACTGCACTACCCTGGTCAGTCACGTGGTATATATGTATTGCCCGCCTCAAATGGTCAGCTGCCACATGACAACAAATAGAAACACAAAAGAAGATAGATGAAAGGCAATAGACACAAGCGGCAAGTAACAAGTAGCAAGGTGTACAAATTGATAAACAATCAGTAGTCGTTTGTCGATGTCTTTGTATGTCTTTATTTCACACACACTTGGTGTACATCTTTAGAGACAGCCAACGCGTTTCGCCCTAACAAGGGCTTCTTCAGGGCAAAAAGGTAGTTGCGGAGTGCGTTTACCAAAGAGGTTCAATCCGGTAATGCATAGTCGGCGTGGAACGTACGATTAAAGGACGTAGTTTCACGAAAGAGGCCTCTGGCCGAAAGGAACCACCTGTGTATTCTTATTAAAGAGATAAAGAGATCACTGGACATCTCCCTGCGTTGCTCACACCAGCCGGACACGGATGAGGACTCGCTACACTGCGATTTACTTAAATATTCTGAAGAACCTTGGAGGCTCTTTGGCCTATGACCTAACAACCCAGCCTGATATCTCTTTAAAAAGGATACACAGGTGGTTCCTTTCGGCCAGTTGGTGAAAAACCTGGACTCTACTATCACCAAGTGCATTGAAGGAAGACAGGATGCTTTGGGACCTGGAAAGTGCAGGCAAGAGGGTATTCTGCAGGCTGATGGTGGAGGAGCTTACACAGATGCCCCCGCCAGGAAGAGAGGACCACCAGGAGCCAGGAAGAGAAGAAAGCAGGTGCAGGGAGCCAGCAGACCAAGCCTCGCACCCACTCTGAATCCCCCCAACAGGAAAAGCACAACAGAGATGCCAGCTTCTGAGGGAAGCAGGCAGGATGCAGGGGTTCTTTCCATGCAGTGCTGCGCAAAATGTAGAATATTTTGCGTGCAAAATATAACACACTTTCTGTCAGTGCCTTGGTCAGTCACACACTTCACACATTTAGAGCAGCATAATCTACACAGGCAGACATTGGGCAAGTGCGAAGAGCTAGCCACAGCAAATCCATTTGGGCACTCCGGAGCAGGGCTATGGCCTTGGTGCAAGTCTTTTCTTCAGCAGGACATACTGCTTGGTCACACTTATGGCAAGTGCCATGGTTTTTACAGTAGGGTCAACAGGGTGATATGCTTGGGCACACTTCAGCAGTACCCCCAATCACCAGTTTGTCAATTGTGACCACCTCCACAGTAGGAGCACACCAGTTACACTTTCAGCAGTCTCCGTTAGACAGATCCATAGCATCGAGGTCAACTGCACTTGCCCACACCAGTAGTCGGCTCATCCTACAGGTTTGGCTTTCTCTTTTCCCCTTCCTGCAGGGAGAATTCTCCTCACTTTCAAGGACAGTGAACCTGCTCATCTTCCATATCAGGCTCCAGCTGACGTCCTCTCACTTCTTGGAAGCTAACTGTGAGGCAGACATCAGCTCTAGTTGAATAGCTGTCCTCTGGGTGCTCAGCAGAGCACCTCCTCCATGCTCAAATAGAACTTGGAGGTGAAACAACAAGTGGGTCACCAGATCCAATTCTCATACAGTCACAGAAAACAGCAGTTTAACAACTTAATGTTTAAAATGTTTAGCATGCTTACAATGTTCCAAGGGAGCATGTCATTAGCTGTGGGGATCTGAAACAGTCAGTTACATTCTTGGTAGTGCAGGAGCTCCATGTTCAGCTGTTTCCCCAAATAAATGTATTGACCTACCTTCAAGTGTCATTGATTGTTCTTTACAAAATTGACGACGATCACCAGCGGCTTGGGGAACACAGCGTATGGAGTAGGATCCAGCCTGTATCTGGGCCAGGAGCAAATCAAAGATGTTGAAGAGAGCCATCGGGAAAAAAAAGAAAAAAGAGCTGCCAAGATCGCTTGGAAGAGGTAAGTGAAAGCAAGCCTTTAATATTTTTGCTCGGATGTCAATAATTAAGGCCTGTTTCCCTTGTATCTGCAGTAGCGGAGAATGCGGGCACATGCTTCCAGCGCTGCTTGAATCGGCATGCTCTTATCAGCTCCTGCGCCTTCCTCACACTGCTTCGTCAGCCTGCTGTGCGTGAGCTGATATTCCACATGTGACTGCGACCGCCTTTCCCCAAGACACACTTGGCAGTGTGGCACAGCCATGAAAGCGATCAGATTGCTACTTAAGTTGCATTACTTTGTAGTTGTACACTCTTCTCCCTGGTGGCCACCCACACAGATCCCAGAAATAAAGAAAAGACCATCACATCACATAGCTTCAAAAATAGAGGAAGGACTTACGCACCTCTATTTGGCTTATAGATATTAAAAGAGGATATTGCATCTGCTCAATGCTTTGGGCTTTATTTCAAGTCTGGTGGTTCATGGAGCACCAGACTTGTGGGGGTGCAGTGGTGGCAATCTTCCAACAGCCCCATTATGACCAGGGCACTCGGCCACCCTGTGACCATCACAACCAGTGGTAGTGAGGCCGCAATATACTTTCCGGAGCCGCTGCAGCCCCGCCAAGCATATTATGAGTTTCCTCACTGCCACACTTTTCATGGCCGTCACACTGCCATGAAAAGTGTGGTGGTAAGGAAACAAAGGGGGCCCTACATGGCCCCCTGATGCCTCATGCCATGTAGATGCATGATATGTTGTGCCCCCCTGTGTGCATGCACACCAGTGTCTGCACGGGATGGACTGCAGCAGTCCATTCTGTGCAGGTACTGCCTTTGACGTTTCTATTGTGGTGCCTATTTCATAGGCACCGCCCTGGGAACGCCAAAGACCCACCCGCCAGAAAGGAGAAAATTCCTAATCTGGCAGCAGGTTTGTAAATGGTTTTGACGGTGCAGGAGTGGGGTGGTCCCGCTCGCGCACACCCAAACTTATAATGTGGCTCTTAGCCTACTGACAACATGGAATCACCTAATACATCTGGCCTCATACCTCTGCCTTTCTTCTTAACACAACCATGCAATCCACCTAGCGTTTGGGAGGAATGGGTAGACATATTTGATAATTATTTAGAGGCACTTGATGGTCAAGAGTTCAGGCCCTCTAGAAAAATAGGCATTCTTCTTAGCACTGTAGGTCAAGAAGCGCAATGCATTTTTAAGTATTTGCCAGTTGTGTTTGATCAGGATGGTCAGAAGTTTGAGGATGTTTACAAAGAGGTAAAGAAGAGGTTGGAAATTAGATTTTCCAAAGACACCAATGTTTTTATGTCCAGGTTCAAATTTTATACCCAACCTCAAAAGGTTGGTGAGAGTGTTGATGAATTTGTATCTAGACTACGGGAGTTGTTGGAAATATGACGGTTACGTTAATACATGACCAGTTGATCAATGGCGAAGCAAGAAAATGCAGGAAAGACTTTGGACAGCAATAAACCCATAATTGAAGGATACCATTAAGATTGTGGAAGTTGTGGAACAATCAGTATACTGTATGAAGGAGATGGAGAGAAAGGATAAAGGAAGTAACAATTAAGTTGGTTGTGTTGATAAAGATGACAATGAAGTATTGGCAGGAGCTCAAGGGTTTTACAGATCTAATAAAAGTAAATTTCTAACAAACCAAAAAATAGAGTGTGCACCAGATGTGGGAGTACTTTTCATAATGTGGAATCTAAATCCTGTTGTGCCTGGGGAAAGAATATAAGAAATGTTGGAGGAGAGGACATTTCGCAAGCATGTGCAAAGTTAGTTTCAAGTCTAGCGTGGGGATTATACATGACAAACTCTTACAGGTTAATAAAGGAATGGATAGAATTTTATGTGTCAATAATAGTGTTAGTAAATGTAATCGCCCGCCCAGGTCAACAGCTAATATCAGAGTGAGAAGAATAATTATTCAATTGATGATGGATTCAGGTTCCCTTTACACTATTGCACTTAGCAAAATGTTTTTGTGAGAATAGCCACATGTACGTCTCTTACCAAAGGATATCAACCCTGGCGGTTATCAAGAGGAGAAAATCGACGTAATAGGTTACATTTTAACAAAAAAATGAATTTCAGAAAAGACAGGTGGAAGGAAAGGTACATGTCACGGTGAGTGGTCCACCCATTTTGGGTTGGCATCACTTATGTGATTTACATATCACATTAAATCCCAGGGCTCAAAATCAGGTCATGGTAGTTGAGAACATTACGGTGGAAGAAATTCTGGAAGTGACTTAACAGGTTTTCAATGGTAAGTTGGGAGAACTTAAGGGGTAAGTACATAGGATTATGGTCAAACATGATGCCGTTCCATTGCAACAAAATTTGAAGAAGGTACCTGTCACTGCACATGAGGAGGTCCACAAGACGATTTGGGATATGGTGAAGGAAGGTGTAAACGAACAGATTGAAACATCAAGTTGGGATTTTCCGATAGTGATCACTGAGAAATCTGATGGGAGTCTGAGGTTTTGTGCCTTTCTACACACAGTCAACCAAAATATCGTAGTGGATAATTATCAGTTACCCAATGTAAATGAGTTAATTTTGTTGCTGAAGCTAAGTTAGAGCTTAGGAATGCTTATCATCAGATAAGGTTACATGATAACTCTAAACCGCTCACAGCTTTCATAACAACGGAAGGCATTTTCCAGTTCACAAGGATGCCTTTTAGACTCCTATCCACTGTAGGTGTTCTCCAAAGAATGATGGGGGAAGTGTTTAGAGGTATAGACAATGCCATTTACTTTCAAGATGATATCCTGGTATTTGGTGAGACGTTAAGAGTTAGACAGACTTGGTGAAGTGGGTTAACTTTGAAGAAAGAGAAATGCAAATTTTTAATTGAGGAAATTGAGTTCCTGGGGTACACTTTGACTAAGGAAGGAGTGAAGCCCAAAAAAGATTTGCTGGAAGCTATTAGGAAAGCTCTTTCCCCCCAGGGCAAAGATCAACATCAATCATTTTTAGAGTTGACTAAATATTATACCAAATGTATTAAGAACTTTGCTGATAAGACTGATAGTTTGAGAAAAATATTGAGAAAAGGGTCAGGAGTTTTGATAGGAGGTAGAACTGCAATTTGCTTTTAAAAAGAAAGAAATTTGCATAGCGAAAGTGTTAGTCCCATTTGATGTTGAATGCAAAACCATCATTACAGTGGATGCAAATGTGATTGGCTTAGGGATGGTTTTATCTCAAATCCATGGGAGTAGCGAAAAAACAATTGCATTTGTTTTGCTATCATTAACTGAAAGACAATATTCAGTAATTGAGAGGCAGACCTTGGCAGCAGTTTGAGGTGTTGAGCATTTTAGGACTTATTTTTGGGGTCGTAAAATAATACTGTACACAGATCACAAACCTTTAGTGAGGATACTCCTGGGGGGGATTAGGTAAAGGGTCAGCAAGATTGGCCCGGCTAGCTTCACGATTGCAAGAATACCAATATTCAATTGAATACACTCCTAGATGGTGTAACATTCAGGCAGACTGCTTGTCCTGTTTACCTTTAGAGTGGCAGGAACTAGACAGAGAACACATGCAGATGTTTGACAAAGAAAGTGCTGATGCAAATGTCAGTGATTTGATAGAGAGTACACAAGGAGCAGTGTCAGAGGAAGAATGGCACAGTAGAATGGAGGGTGATGTTGTTTGGAAAGAGGTAATGATGTTAATTTCAAGAGGTGGCAAGAGAGAAAGCACAGTGAGTGCTCCTGTATGTTCATTTGTGAAAATCCTAGAGGAGATGTCGGTGATTGTGAAGGATGTGGTGATGATGGGGGATAAATTTGTTCCTCAGGAAAGTCTGAGATTGAAGTTGTTGAAGTTGGTGCACGAAGGACATTTAGGTCAGACTTTGACCAAGAGAGAGAATATGGTTGCCTGGTATGTATGGTGATGTGGCTGGTTGGGTCAAAAGATATGTGGAATGTAAGAAAGGGGAGGAGAGGTTGATGTTCGGAATACAGGCCGTTTTGGGAGATATAGTGGGCCCTGGGAAGGCATGGCACAGTACATGCATTGATTTTATTTGTCCTTTGGGTAGTGTTGGTGAGGATTTGAAATTTGCACTAGTTATGGTAGATGTTCACTCGAAGTGGTTGATTGTAAATTCTGTTAGGGAAATGACCACTAGGACTACCATAAATGCTTTGCAGGACGTTTTCAGAGAAGAGGGATTTCCTTTGAGTCTTATAACGGATAATAAAACACAGTTGGTATGCGAGGAGATGGAGAACTTCTTAAATTCTGGTGGTATACATCATTCTCTGATTTTCTTGTACAATACATAGGCAAATGGCGTAGTTGAAAGGTGCAACCGAATGGTGAAGCGTGCCATTCAAATGGCTTTGAGTAGTAGGAAAGATGTCCCTACCATGGTTAGGGATTTGGTATGGGCTTATCACACTACAAAAATTGATACTACAGGAATGATACGATTTGACCTGATGAGAGAAAGAAAGGCTGACCCGAATTTGTGTTCTGCTTGTATGTCATCGTTGATGCAGGGTGAAGGACAATCATATACGTGTCCATCCACTGCTACCAAGGATTTATGTTTTCTACAGGGATGGAAAGAAAACATCCAATTACATTAACAATGCATATTGACCAACAGATTACCACCCCTTGGAACCCATATTGTGCTCTTCTTCACAGGCAAAGTTCGGATATAAGAAAATTCATTGCTATCTCACAAGGCACCAGATTGTTTTTGCAACAGTTAAAGGGAGCACCCAACCCCTGTAACTCCATGTAAACATCTAATCTGCTAAATACCATCTTGGTGGGAACAATACAGGCTATGTCAAGCCCTTTATTTTAGCCCACTGTGTTCAAGGCTCTCTTCACCTCAGACAGTTCAGATGTCAGCTCCCACACAGCCACCAGAGAAATGGAAAAACCTAACCAAAATATTAATCAAATGTCTGTCCCACTGTGTGTACTTTTAAGATGACATATATGTCATAGCTCTCCAAGCTGTGTGGAGTCACCAGACACCCCATGGCACTACTGTGCAAATCATTGTTGGCAAACTGCTAGCAAAATAGCCTCCATTGTACACAATGTTGGGTCCACTCAGGTTTCTGTTCATACTGTGTCAAAAGACAATGTCTCTCCTTTCCTGGCCAGAATGTTTCAGCCTTTTAGGCACCCCAGGGCATAACCAGGAGAGAATCCACTAAGACTTGGCAGCTATGTATGACAAGTCTCTAAATACTGTGATCGGTGGCATATTAAACTTGCCACTGGTGAACTGCCCCTTAGGCCAGCAACAGACAGTTTCCCTGATGACAATGGTAAAGAGCTGCCATTGAGTCTATAATTTTCCTGCCTTGTGTTGTGATGACGAAAAGGCAGACCACATGAACAGTGCTAGTACAGTCTTGCAGAAAAAGACTTCTCCCACTCCGCATTTAAACATGATTGATTTGACATAATCTTAATTGGCATATTTAACTTAGTTATAAGTCCCTATAATATAGTACCTAAATGCTAGTAAAATGTACCCAGGGCCTGGAAGTTAAATGCCACAAGTGGACTACAACACATACTGTGCCACCCACTACAGCAAAGTAAAAGCATGGCTCTAGGCCTACCATTCTAGTGTGACTATAGAAGTGCAAAAGTGGAATTCAACTTGCCAACATAAACATGTTTGACAGATCAATACTTCCCTTTTAAATATTAATACGTCACCCCTATGTAGGCCTTGGTGCACACAAGGTAGCATGCACAGTAAGTAGGGAAATGTAGAAAGTCCTTAAAGTGGCAAGCCCCCAAAGCTTTTTTCACCGTGGCAGGCCTAGGTGTTCTGTGCAGAAAACAAGAGTACAGATTAAATAATACTGTATCTCAGAAAGGAACCAAACATAATTAAACCTCTATTTTTAATAGTTTTAAAAATCCAATTCAATAATGAAGTTGGCTTTTTAACAAATAGTAAGAAAAATAAGTTTTAGAAAGCTACACCTTACCTGCCTGAACTGGCTGAAGGCCTCTGCCAGCTCCCAGCCTGTTCTTGGCCTGAATATGGCATGAATGAGTTGTGAAATTGATCGCAGGAGCTACACAACAGATCAAAGTGATTTGCAAGTTGACCTGAATGGGCAGGGATGACTCCTTTGAGCTCAGCAGAAGGGTGGGGTTATGCCCATCCTGTTGATACCCTACTGTCAACTCCTGAAGGACACTTCTAACTCTTGAGGCATGCTTGAAAGAGGGGAGAACAGGATGCCAAGGAAAGGTTTGTGAATTCACTGTCTGGTTACTGAGGGACTCTGCTTTTGTCCTACCAAACTGCTGTCTCTGAGTTTATATATAACCCTTGGGGCACACCTGAAAGGATAGAGAACAGGATACCAGGACAGTTCTTGTGTATTTACTGTCTGGTTGCTGGAGGACCCTGCTTTTGTCTTACCAGATTTCAGTCTCTGGGTTAATTGTGAGCTCAACCACTCTGTATGAGGAGATGACGGAAGATGGAGAAATGCCCCCAACTTTAAGGGAGGCTTTGATCGTCACAGTGCCGAAACCTCGTAAGCCGCCGAACGCCTGCTCCTGATATAGGCCGCTCTCGCTTCTGAATGTTGACGCAAAGATCTTTGCGAAGATATTGGCCAACTGCTTGGCCCCTTTGATTCCACATTTAGTCAGGCCCGAGCAGGCGGGTTTCATGCCGGGTCGCAGTGTTACATATAACCTGCGCACTATTTTTGGCACATTCCAAAGAATCGACCCTGCAGTAAAGGCAGTTGCAGTATTCCTCGATGCCGAGAAGGCATTCGATTCGGTTGAATGGGGATTTTTGAAGGGCGTCCTGAATAAAGTGGTGGTAGGCGAAGTGTTCCTCAGTCTGGTCTCAGTTTTATACGTAACGTAGTAACGGACACTATTAAAATCTCGCGGGGCACCCGACAGGGCTGTCCTCTGTCTCCGTTGTTGTATGCCCTGGTGGCGGAACCCCTCCTCTGTGCACTCAGAGAATATCACCAGCACAGAGCCATCCGTTTTCGCAACTATTCCCTTATAGTGTCAGCATACGCGGACGATACCTTAATCTATGTCCGTGAGCCGGAGGCGAATCTTGAGCCAGTGCTAGCTGAGGTCACGCAGTTTCGGCAGGTCTCAGGACTACGTATCAATTGGTCCAAATCGATTATGTTCCCCTTAACGCCGTGCACTACTCAGGTGCAGCTTGAACTCCCTCTACAATGGTCCACTGACCCAATTAGGTACCTGGGGGTCCAAATTCATACTAATTCCGAGATAGTCCTGGCTGAAAACTATGGTAGGGCGATATCCCGGCTCGAGGATGATGTCAATAAATGGACTAAACTACCCCCCTCTCTAATAGGGCATATATATTTGATGAAAATGGTGGTGCTACCCCGATTTCTCTTTCTTTTCACAAATGTACCCATAACCCTTCCGACTCGCTTGCTTAATTTGATCAAATCCTTAATGATTAGACTGACGTGGGCAAGTAAACAGTCTAGGGTCAGCTGGTAAACTCTGACTTTGCCCTACTCTGCCGGGGGGCTAAATGCCCCTGACCTGGAGCTATACTACAGAGTGGCACAAGCCTCGCACGCACATAGCTGGATACATGGCCCAGAGAACGTCCCGCTCCATCGCATTGAAAGGGTGGTAGCTGACACGATTCCTCTCTCACACCTGATTTTCTATAGGCCCAATCGTAGACATGGAGTCCTGGACTCAGTACACGCCACTATACACGCTTGGCAATGCCTCTTAGAAAAACAGGCGGGAGTGCTCTTATATTCTCCTTTAATACCGATACAATGCTGCAAATGGTTCCCGACAGGGACTGAGCCGGAGGTTACCAAAGCGCTGCAGACATTGGGTATTAGTAAACTGGGGGATTTTTTCGATGACGGGGTGGTCTATAGGTGGGAAGATGTCCCGAAGGAGGAGGGGTCCTCCACTGTGCTAGACCAGTTCAAATTCCTTAGGGCTCGACACGCCTGGCGCGAACTGCTGGGGGATGACTTGCTGGAGCCGGAAGCTTTGCCCGCTCTCATGTATGTCTTGCAGACTGGTTCCCCTCGAAAGTTGGTGACCAGGATGTATGGGTTACTACAAGATCAGAAAAAGTTACTGTCGTCTAAGGCTCCCCTAGGCTGGCTGAGGGATCTAAACATAATTATAGATGACAAAAACTTGCAATATTGTTGTTCAGTCACCAAGAGTATTTCCTTAAATAGTAGACATAGACTTGTACACTTCAAATACATTAATAGAGTGTATTATACACCAGAGAAACTTCATAGATACGGTTTGAGAGACACGGCTGTCTGCGATAGGTGTCCGGAGCTGATGGCTGTTTTTATTCATGTGGCTTGGTAATGTCCAAAGATCCTTGCCTATTGGGAGGGAATATTTCTCAGGTTGAGTGAGATTACTGGGCGCACGCTAACCCCTGACCCGATGCTGGCTCTCCTTGGTCTAGATAAGGATATAGACAAAGAGATTAGAAAGCTTGTAGCGTTTGGTATGATGATTGCTAAACGCCGGGTTGCCATGAGATGGAGTAGAGGTCCCACACCTACGATAGAGGAATGGGCTGCTGATATACTTTACTGTAATACTCAATCTGATGTGTACAGTGAATTGTTACCACCCCAAAGCAGGCCTAAAAGCTTCTGGGGGCTCTATCAAAACTACCTAGTGGGGAAGCAAACAGGAGAAACTGAGGGCGGGCATAAACCTATATAACGCTCCTCACTATTGTTATACGCCACTAGTCGAACAATTATATGTCATATACCATAATTGCACAGCTTGAATGTATGGGTCATGACTTTGATGTACCGCTGGACTTATAAGCCTTGTTTTCATGTTTTCTTTCATTATCCAACTCACATATATTTTGCCTTCGTTGCCTGGGATCATTCTCGCCACAGTTCTGGATAACATTTTGTCTCCTAACGCTATGGCTGTAATGGTAATTACAGTTTGGGTACTTGTTGGGATGGAAAAGTCCCTTGTATAGTGACAGACGTGTCCCCCTGCCCTGAGCGCCCCAGCTTCAACGATGTCTGGATTCCTAGTGCTATTTATTTGTCATGGGCAAACATGGATCATGCATGTGCACCATGACATAGGCCTGTCTCACAGATTGTGGTCTTGTTGGACTGGGAGGGGCGCCCAAAGCTCTGCTCTCAAAGCGGTGAAAGGCTATTGCTTTTGCTAGGAGTTAAGTAGCACAAGCATGGTGGTGGTAGCATACCACGTAGTGACCAGTAGAAGTGAACAGGCCTTTTTACCTGTGGCATTGGAGTGAGGCCTACAGGCTCACTCATATAAAGTTATGCTTCCACACACACCCTTGGCCTACATCAAGTTAGTATGTAGTGCATTGTATGCATGTGCTGGGGGTATGTGTACCTGTGAATGGTACAATACATGGAAGATTATGGGTTCCATTTTGGGAGACCCATGGCTCACTGGAGTAGCATAAGGTAGAGGAATCCCCCCAGACAGATTTGTGGATTGCTGCATTTCTGTGAGCTAGGTGGGACACACACAGTAGAATGAAGAGGCAAACTACTCAGTACACTTCAAAGGGTGCTCTTTGATTCAGAGAGAGGTCACTGGAAAGGGGCCTGGGCACATCTCAGGAAGGATATGGAGCTGATAAGAAAATCATAAAGACTAAGGTTGGGGCCCGGGGGTAACTTTTTGATGAACATATCACTGTGGCTGACATTCAGTTGTGAACCTCTCCTCACTCTAATGGCCTGTGTTGTGGAGCCATCAGTTTTGGAGTCACTCTTGCTGTGACAGACTGCTTTCTGGAGGAAAGGCAGGGCAGAGGAGTGGACACTTCAAAATGAAGCAGAGCCCCAACACAAACTTCAAAGATGCAAACCCTAAATCACATGTAGTGTCTAGAATAGACTATAAGAAGGGGAGCTCAAAGCCCCCGAAACTGTCAAGCAGCTAGTCTGGCTATGTGAGAAGGAGAAGATCTGCAAGACCCCTGTCTCAAGCCAGGGCTGGAGGCTAAGGCCTGCAGTTTCCCTACTGGGTGAGGTGACACCACTAAGGGACATCCAAGACAGCCTGCCCCTGGAACAAGGAGCACCAGTGCTTGCCTGCTTGCCAAGATGAGTGTGCCCTGTGAGGAAGTGAAAGGAGCGGGAGGAAGTGAGGTCCAGTGGAAGATCCTGGTGATTGAATCACTGTAGTGAGGTGTGAGGAGATGGCTGCTGCACCAATCGGGTCATTGTCCATGTGCAGGTTCAACTCGGCAGCCCCGTATGCCGGAGGACACCAACATGAATGTAGCCATGGTCATCATCACTGCTGTGCAGATCGGGCAATAGCCTGTGTGGGGAGGAAAGTTGATGATCTCAGCTGCCAGGTGGAGCCACTGTGTAGATTACTGCTGAGCCAATCAGGCTGTAGCCCATATACAGAAGAAAAAGGTCAGTGACCCCATATCCCAGGTAGGGCTGATGTGAAGATTACTGTTGTGCTGATCAAGCTTATTCCATGTGCAGAGGAAAGTCAGCAACCCCGTATTTAAGGTGCAGCCACCAGGAGATTACTGCCAGATTGACCAGGACGTAGTCTGGGTGAGGAGTAAGGTTAGTGACCCCATATGCCAGGTTAAACCACTGAGAAGTACAAATACCATGGCCCAGTTCCAGCAGTCGTCATGAGGAGAGACCGCAGTGATGATCTATGCAGACCCGAACCTCAAATAAGGATTGGAACCTGAGCAATCCCCCTCTCCCAACACCTGTAAGAAGGATCAAAGGAACTTACTGACTCACCGGAGGAGGCACCATGGATGCCCAGCAACTGCTGCGACTGAGCCACAAGTGCCTCTCACCAACAGCAGCAGCTGTCACTCTCAGGGAGACTCCGGTCGCACCATCCTAGCAGTAGCAGGTTACGCTGATTGCTGGGCCAGAAGGCCCTGAGAGAACTTGTTCTGCAACTTAGCGCTTCAGGAGCTGGAACACTTTTGACTTTTGTCAGAGTTTGGAGTGGGACTCCTGAGACTCGGACTACTAGTGGCGCCTAACCTGAATGTTGCCTTTAGTGAAAGAGGAATAACCACTACCGCTAGTGAGAGGGCAGCAGGAATCAGGGACCAGGCTATTGAACTCTATAGCCTTGATCTCAGGGGGCTGTGTTTATTGTTTGTGTATGCAGTATTTCACTTTGTGCTCATTTATAAATACTACTTTTGTCATTAAAAAAAGTATTTGACAAGACATTTTTTGCTGTAATTGAATATACTTTACGTTGTGAGCATGTATTCGCCCACCAATACTGTCTTTTCACTCCCTATACCCCCCCACCCCTCCACCCCCCTCCGAGTAACCTTGGACTGCAGACCCATACTACCACTGAGAGTCAAGTGCTGAAGGGACACTTGGCCCAGGTGCTCAGGACCCCAAAGTAGGTCGGAGTAATAGACCTCAAATAATCCTTCAGTAACGTCCTACCTGGAGTGTACCTGCCTGACTCTTTGCATTGCTGCTTGATGAATAAAAGAGTAAGGGGCATATTCTCAAGGACACATCGTGTAGTTAGCGGCACTTTATCGCAGCCAAAGTGGCGATAAATTCATCGCACCATTCACAAGCTGGTGTCAACAGCCCATAACACCATTTTACCCGCGATAGCATCCGCAAAAAACATCGCCACAGATGACCCCTGCAACTATCGCTAATGAGATGCAGAGTAGGCGTTCCCGAGCAAAAATCGGCGACAACAGCAACAACATTCTCAACGACCAGCCCGATCAGCGATAAGACCACAAAACAGGCGTTGAGGCGCGTTAGCAGCAGGAACCTAACACCTGCTCTGACCTGGTGTAAAGTCGGACGACAACCTGCACCATCAAAGGGAGACCAGTCCACACCCACACATGAAGAACAACAGATGCCATGGAGCTACTCTCCATGCATCCCGGAGCCCCGAGAGGGCATCAACACTCTCCGCCACCCCCCCAGGGCCCCCGCACCCCCCGCCCCTCCCCCCCGGACCACCACAGAGGCAGCGCAGACAAAGACAGCGAACTCTCAGGAAACGCACCAGCCCCACAGACCTAACACCAGACAATGCCAATGCCCACTACAGGCTCAAAAGGACAACCATCCACTGCATCCGGGTCACCATTGCCCACAGGCTGACTGTACCAACACAGCGGACAACCAACATCCCTCCGCAGACAAAGATGCTGGCTGTGCTGCACAAGTTGGCCTCCCGTACCCCCCAAACAACATCCGCCAGAGTCAGAGCAGACACACAGCCAGCCCCATCCAAGTTCCCCACACCTGTCCTGGATGCCATCACCAGCCAGGTACCCCAGTACCTAAACGTCCCCCACAATGTGCAGGAACAGCTGGAGACCAAGCAAGGTCTACACGCCATAGCAGGAGTCCCGCACCTGTTGGGGGCAATCCACCGCACACATATGCAACTAGTGCCCCCTGCAGAAAAAACACACAATTACCGCAACAGAAAGCACATGCATCCCACCAATGTGCAGGCAATAGTGGACCAGCGGGGACCCTACACCAAGGTTGCAGCCAACTACCCAGCCAGTGTGCATGATTCCAGCATCCCCCGACAGTCCATCATCAACCAGCGTTACCAGGATGGCACCCATGGAAATGCACTGCATGTAGGTAAGTACCAAATAAAAACAGCACACACCTCAACTCCACAATCATGCAACTCACAACACTGGCAATGCGCACGTCACAAAATCACATACAACATGCCAGACAACATGCCCACCCACCAGACACGACAGCACAACTCACTGTGGCAACCTTGCTCAGCCATGTACACGAACCATCAACGGCATGGCACCACAGCCACACAATAGTTGAATGTGGGGAGAGGTGGGAACCAGGTATGTGCGAAGAAGGCAAGTGACCCATGAATGAGAATGTACACAATGCCAACTGTGGCGGAGATGTCCTGGACAGATAGCAGTATGCAGACCACAGACATATCCATGCCCACATGCACTGCTGATGTGTGGAGTGCAGTGGACAGTGGACGCAGCCATGTCACCGCAGCTAGAGTGTGGGACATTGCACATGTAGCTTTGTCGTCCCCCACTCAATACATAAGAGGAGTGGACTGGGCCGGCATGCGCCAGTCCAGCGTGGGGGTGTGGATGATTATCCCATGGCTCAGGGTGTGGTCACTCATGGAAATGTGCAGATGCGGGTGTCTCTGTCGCAGTATGGGTCTCCTTTGGGGAGTGTAGGTGGTCCATGATGGGACTTAAACACCCACGTATGTGATCTAGTTCGGTTTCCATGAGGTGGGACCCCACCCGCACCTGTTCGGACACCCCCTTCTGGCAGTCTGACACCTGGCCTTGGAATGCGATGTGTGCTTGGGGCGCTGCTGGGAGCCAGCCGCGGTGGTGCGTGAGTCCAACTGTGTTGTCTGTGCATGGGGTGGGGTATCCTTGATGCAGCTGGGCTGCCCTGCTCCTGGGGGTCGATTACCCGAAGATGTCCATGTACTGTTGTAGGACGTCGGTGTCGGAAGTGTGGAGGTCCTCATCAGAATCACTGTGGAGTTGTCTGGTCTGCTCTGCTGGAGGTGTTGTTTGTCCCTCTCCAATGTGAAGGGGAGATGCTTGTTGACATTGTGTTTGCATGTATGTTCACGCATTATTCAGGTTTACATACAGACTGCATGTCAATGTACATTGTGACTGGTTGGGAGGGGCGGACTGTCTGATGCGGGACAGTGGACATTTGGACTACATGACGTAGGTGTGGTTGTACACGTCCATTTGCATCTCACAGTTCCCTGCTAGGTCAGATGTGATTGGCCATTTCCTACGCACAGGCGGACCCAGTTGTGTCCTCTGTTCTGCAGTGTAAGTGTTGCACTGTGTACCACATTGTCATCCATGTGGATGTGCTGGCATTGCTATGTGTGTGTGCTGTATTTTGGGAGGGTCGCACCTGCAGCTGTGATTTTGCTGTCCCTTATCCCTTGGAGGCGGTGTGCCTTTGACTTTTGGGCTTTTAAGGTGCTGTGATGTTGGCGACTTGGGTCATTTGTGCTCTTGGACAGTTTTTATACTCTTGTGCATTATTTGTCTGCAGATGTCTTGTTGCCGTAAGTGGTTGTTTGTGCAGGTGGATGTGTCAGAGTGTGACCTGCTCCTTTCCGGATGTGGTCCACACTCAGCCACCTCAGTCTTGTGGCGTCACAATGTCATGGTGATTGTACTCCGGCCATGCTGCTCGTCATGTGGTGTCACTTGCATTGTCAGTGTGGCTCTCACATACGCATCTTTGCTGTCTTTCGCACGGGTGCATGTGTGTGTCGTGGACTTGGTGATGTGTGGGGTGTGACCCCTTTGGGCACATGGTGGACGGGGGCCTACTTGATGTTTGTATGTGTGCTGCAGTGTGCCACGGGGATCAGGGACATGACCCAGGGTCGTTGTGGGTGTGCGGTGTGCTACACGTCATTGTGCATGTGTGCCATTGTGCCCGTCCTCCCCGTCCCCCCAGTCCCTGTTCGTTACTCACCCTGTTAATGTTGTGTCCAGTCATGTCGTGCTGTATCAGGACTCCAGACTCCTTGCACCGTCTCCGCACTGATGACTGTGGCCGCCATTTGCTCCAGCTCCTCCTGTGGCGCTGGGCTCCCACCTCCATTCGCCGTTGCTACCTTCCTGTTGACAGCGGGTTTCTGCTTGGTTTGGCTTTTCACATCGTGCCAGCGCATCTTGGCCTCATCGATGCTCCGACTGCATTCACGATGGAATGCCATTTGTCCGTCTGTGTTGCCAATGACACGGTGGAGGTGACGGACAGTTGTTGTTCGTGCAGTTGTTGTTCGTGCTCTGTCACCTCCGTGGGAGGGTCAGGTTGTCATGTGGACTGTGCCCCATCTTACTCTTCCTCTTCTCCTTGGCCTTTCCCAACCCTGAGGTTCCTTGCTGGTGGTCTTAGGGGCTTGTGGGGTTCGCGTTGACCTGGGCACTGGTTCCGGGTGCATCCATGTTGCTACGCAGTTTATTTTGTTTTTGTTGTTTTTTTTTCTTGTTCTGCTTTTATTGTGCATTTTCCCTCATGACGCGTGGGTATTGCAGCCCTGTCGCTGGTTATCGCTGATTTTTTTATCGCGGTTAGCCTCATCGTGACTTTATTTGCGTTAGTGTTTCGCATTTTTGCGGCGTCGCGTTGATTTTAACGCGGACATTTGACACGTTATCGTGGGACTATCGCATGGTGCCGCCAGGTTGAGAATGCTACGTTAACATGGCGTTGTTTTCCCGCGATGGACTGCGATATGCAAAGTTGCATTAAGCTAAATTTGCGATGGTTAGCACACGTTCTTGAGAGTATGCCCCTAAGTCTTTTACAAAACACGGGGATCGATTCAGTTAGGGAACCTAGAGGCTGGAATCTATTAAACATTAAGTTTGGAAAAAATGCCTCTATGACCATAAATTCAAAACAACTTCCAAAAGTAGGGAGAACCTCTTGCCTACTTTGCTGTTCAACTGACGAACTGGATTTCTCATAACTACTCTATTTTGCGGGTCAACATGCAAATCAGAACATATTCAATTTGAAGAATAATCAATATTCAATTTAAACATTTCATTGGAATTTTTTTTTACTTCATAGTTATTTCATTTTTCTTTGTTTTGTTATATATAGATATCTCAGTTGAAGTACATGTATTTGTAACTATACTTTACATATTCATACATAAAAAGTGCAATAGCTATATACAGTGCATGAATCAAATCACTTATACATAAACAGTGTATTGGAATCAACGGGTCCTACTACATTGTACTCATATATCGGGATATTGTCTACTTGTCCTCGATACTAAATAAATACGTGGTCCAAAGGAAAGGGTTAAAGGTCAGAGAATGCCTTTGTGTATCTTATCGTAGTTTACACCACTGTTTGTTGGCTAAACTGGTGAGTTCATGAATTCTTTTCAATTTGCGTATGGCGATACTCTTGGCCTTGTGGGGTAAGTGAGTGAGTGAAGGGTGTGCCGATGCGTTTCGACCTTCGTGTGGGGACCAACAGGATTCAAGGAAGGTCTTCCTCAGGGCTGGGATTTTTTCTTTTGTAGGACACTACAAGTGAAATATTATAAAAGAAAAAATTAGACTTGTGTTCTAAAATTTTTTTGAAATTGACACTATTTTTCCAACAGCCATATGCTTTGCTCATACCTGCTGTCATCTGGAACCTATTTATCTATTGGACTCTGAAGTATCTCAATCAATTGCCGGTATTGCTGCTGTAGTGCTTGCTTTCTGTGGACATAAAGAAGGGGTAAAATCATGTGTCTGTCCTGAACACGTTACAATGGGCAATTAATGTAATTGACGTGCCTTCAGCCATGCATTTTGTGGTGTTCAGTGGAATGGATTCTGGGCTAAAGTGCTCCCATGGATATGCTGGGCATGGCACTATCAGTTTTCACCCCATTACTCTGAAGCGTCTTAAAGTATTTTTTTGTGCGGCGTACTGTAACATTATTTGCCATGCTCAATTTATGGATTATTGTGCGTGGTGGTTGTTAAATTTGAAATGAACAATGGTTCATTACAGCGGTAATGTTGGGAGGCATTGAATTCAACCTCCGCGTGTACTGTGAGTTGGTGCTCTTTCAACCATGCAACTTTGTGGATCGAACGTGATTGCTCTTTCGATGTGGAACCCTCATGCAAGCCTTCGTCGTGAGTTTAGGATGGAAAAGAGGGTATTTCTTTACCTTTGTCTGGCATCTCTGGTCGGTCTACAGTTTCCGACGCTCGCGCTCCGACTCTTTCGTCCCGGTTTTTGGCGTTCTGGTCTCCGGCGCTCTGTTTTCGGTGTCCGGCTTCCGTGTTGGTCACGTGTTGGTTGGGGGCCAATTATATTCTTGTTGAGGCTGTCTTCACATTCTTGTCGTCATGCCACGCTTCTATTTCTCAGAGGTCTTACTTAGGGCGGTTTCTATGCCTGACTTCCGGAGTTCTGGTTGTCATGGCTACCGGCTGCTAGACGGGTCTTTTTTCGATCAGATCTTTATTAAACAGCCTTGATAGAACATTGTTTGTAGAAAACACTGCTTTAGGTATTTGGTAGTTTAGTTTTTGCTTTATTAGACAATTGTGAAAGAACATTATTTGTTGAGAACACTGCTTTTATTTGTTTGGAAGTTGGATTTAGGCTTCATTGACGAATACCTCCTCCTAATCTGGTGTTTTGCATGAACAGGATTAGACGCAATGCATAATTTCAGAAAGCTCGTTGAGTCCATTGTCCGTGGTACCTAATTTCAAGATGTACTTTGCTTCAAAGTTAGCCAGAACAGTGTCTATCATTCAACCTTTTATATGTTTCAGCACTGTCCACTTCATCTCGTGCGGTGCATGGTTTTTATCTATGTAGTGTTTTACCATTGGTGCAGTCATTACCTTGCATTTAATACGTGACTTATGTTGTGTGAATCGAGTTTTTATTGGCTGAGTGGTTTTGCCTACGTATGCTAGTTGACAAGGGCAGATTACACAGTACACCACATTCGTAGTGTTACAATTCGTGAATTCGTCGTGTCTGATGCTTTTGTTTCCATAGCTAAATACACTGCCTTCAATGGTGTTGCTGCACGAATTACAGCTGCCGCACCGGTGGTGGCCTTTGACTGGGGGTAGTGATAGCCCGCACCAGGTGATCTTTGATGCTTTTGTTTTTTTTAAAAGCAAAAATCGGTGGTTCCTTAAAGATTTCCAACCTTTTCACACTTTGCCAGTTTCCTATCACGATCTTTTTAATTTCATTTGTATAGCCAGAGAAAGTTGTCACACATACTAGAGGCATTTCTTTTGCTTTTTCTCTCGATGTTAACAGGGACTCTCTTGGTATGTACCACGCCCGTTTCATGGCTCTTTTCATCAGCTTTCTGGGATAGTTACGTTCTACCAGCTTTTCCAAAAGGAGTTTTGCATTGGAGAAGTAGTCTTCCTTCTTAGAGCAATTTCTTCTTATTCTTAAGAATTGACTGAATGGAAGATTATCTTTCAAATTTCTTTGGTGAAAGCTCGAGAAGTGTAACAGGGTGTTTCTGTCTGTTTCTTTAGTATTTAAGGAAGTGTATATTTTTCCTTTGTCATGTTTCACCATTAGGTCAAGAAAGTTGATTTCCACATTGCTTGAGTTGAGAGTGAACTGGATATTGGGTTCCTTTGGTTTAACCATATGCCAAACTGTTCTAGTTTTTGGGACGTTCCCCTCCAAAGCATGACAACGTCGTCAATATACCTTCGCCATATTTTTATATGGCCTTCAAACGGATTGTTATTGTAGATCCAGCGTTCTTCATAAAGTGCCATAAACATAATGGCCATTTCTGGGGTGAAAGGACACCCCATCGCAGTATCTTTGGTCTGCAAATACTGCTCGTCATTGAATTCGAAAAAATTGTATTTGAGGCATATTTTACCCAGCTCCACCAAGAACGATGTGGGGACAGCATGTGGTCGTGTTCGTTTTTCCAGAAAATAGTGCATTGATTCTAGTCCCTCTTCTTGTGGTATGTTCGTGTAAAGATTCACGATGTCTAGGGTGACTAGGAGTTCGTTATCATGGTCAAAACTTTGTCCCTCCAAAAATGTTATTGCTTGCATCGTGTCTTTTATATAGCTGATGGTTGAGCTTGCCAATGGTTTTAAAAAGGTGTCGATATATTTAGCTGGTCTCTCAAGGATCGAATTTACTCCCGAGATTATTGGTCTCCCTGGAGGGTTGACAGCATCTTTATGGATCTTAGGGAGTATATACATCAGTGGCGTCCTTGGGTTTTGATTAAGGAGGAATTTAGATTCTTGTTTTGATAGCCACCCATTCTCTACTCCTGTTTGGATCAATATTTCACGTTTATCTATGATAATTTTTGAAAAATCTTGATCAGTTTTCCGGTAATGTTCTTCATTTGCCTGTTGTCGGTGAATTTCAGCTTCGTATTTCTCTCTATCCATCAAAACAATCCCTCCGCCTTTATCGGCTGGCTTGATTATCATTTCTTGATTATTTTTCAGATCTTCCAATGCTTTTTTTCTTCTTTACTCATGTTCCATCTGGTGTACTTTCGTTTGTTGTCAAGGATGTTAAGATCTTTTAATACATTCTTTTCGAACACTTGTATTTCAAATGGTGTACCTCCTGTTGGTGGAAAAAAGAGAGATGGGTCTTTTAGACCAGAGTGGCTCCTCTCCGGATTATAAGGTTTGTCTGAAAAGAATGCTTTTAATCGCATCTTCCGAAAAAGTTGGATCAATTCCCGCTTGGTCTCACTTATGTCTGGTATTTTTGATGGTATAAATGATAATCCTTTAGTGAGTACCTGGATTTCTGCAATGTTTAAATCAAATGTGGTTAAGTTGTAAATTGGGCTTCCATTGCTCTTCACCATCTGTATGTGTTCCTGCGGGTTGTTATTTCGCCCTGATACTGAATTTGATTGGGATTCGGATTGTACCATTGTACACTTCTGTTTCTCGCTTTCGGGCCGGCGCTTCCCCGTCCTAAAAAAGGTTGTGGTCCTTGAAAGAAACGTACTTGTTGATTTCCTCTTGAACTCGTAGATGGTTCAGCGTCGCTTGAATTGTCCGAATAGGACGAATCGTCTGAAAAAGTTGTGAATTGTTTTCTACTTCTTCCTCCGTATGTCCTAAGGATACTAGTGTTGCCTTGTTGTTTGTAGTAGTCCTTATCCAGGTACGGATAGGTCCTTGCTTCACTAAAATTCAGGATGTCCTTCTGTAGTTTTGTTCTTTTAAAATCTTACGTATTCTTTTTAAAGGTCGCGTTTTCCTTCTCTAGCTTTGCGAGTAGGTCCTTAGCGTTTTCAATGGCGGTATTTGCCAAGAAGGCTTCTTCAAGTTCTTTAATAAGTTCCAATTCTTCTTGACTAAGTCTCTCCGCTGTTTTAATGGACCGAAACATCCAGTCCCTGGAGCACTTTGTGCCTATGTGGCTGAAGTCCCCCAAGTATAGTGGCTGGTCTACAAAAATTACTGGCACATTTTTGACTTGCAAGCCAACTGGGATAGTTCCTGCTCTTAAGTTTTCAAGTAGGACTTCCCCATGAAGCGCAGTGCGTATTTGTTTTTTCTTCAATCGTGTGATTTTTTCAAGTTCAGACTGGTGGCGTGGATTGGTTGTTGTATTGCCAACGTTCAGTTTTGGCGGTCTTTTAAGGAGTTCCTCTATTTCCTCTTCACGGTAGCTCAATGCTTTCGGCTCTGACATTGGGATGCTTTTTGTTATAAGGCTGTTGTTAAATAAAGTGGTGGGGTGATGTGATTCTATAAATTATCGTGTGACTGGAATTCCAATATGGGAACAATGATTTTAAAAGAAGTTGAGGACAGAAGATTTTGAAAGTGTGATTTGCAAGAAAGACCCACAAGTGTGCAAGTCCACTTTTGTGTGGGCAAATAGCCTCAATTGAGGTTATATTAAAGGAAGGACTCCCTCGTAGGCTAGTGCCTACACCAATGGTTTTTCAAAACACGGGGATCGATTCAGTTAGGGAACCTAGAGGCTGGAATCTATTAAACATTAAGGGGTCCATTACGATGACTGGCGGATGCACCTCCGCGATGCTGGCGGTGGGAGAAAATGCTTTTTTCCGCCCGTGAGCAGCGGTGCACCCGTCCGCCATATTACAATGGCCAAACACAGCCCATTGTCCGACCGCCGCGGTGCAACTCGGACCGCAATCAAAACGTGCCCGCGCCCGCGGCGGAGACAACCAATCCAGAGCCACCGCCGTGCGGAATGACGTCCCTCCCGCCGTACAAATTAGGATGCGCAAAACAGCCAGGCCCACCGCAGCGGAGAAACCGGCCATTCTGAGCATAGCACCACAGCGGAGCGCGAAATCGATAACCGGAGCCGACTGCCATGGACCCAGCACTACACGTCTTCCCGGCGCTGTACATGATCCACCTACAGCAAGCCATGGACCGTCGCGGACGCCGACGCAGGTACGCCATCACCCAACTCTGCTAACAAACACAACCCACAAATCCATGTCCGATGTAAGGTGCCTGCCCCCACCAGACACCCTTGTGGGGACAGGAACACAACCACAGGTGTAGCCACACATGTCCCATCTGCCACTAGTCCACCCCTCCACACCCAGGCCACCATGTCCGCGATCCTCAAATAATGCCCAGTTCACGTGACCGCAGCGGTGAATCAGCGAGAAAAAATGCACACAATGTAGTAGGCTGGGCCAGCGCAAGGCAGGGGCAGTGCCCAAAGTACACAGGGCAACACCTCCACACTCCACACACTAGGCCCACCCACAACATGAAGGGACATGCCACGTGATCTCCCTGTGCCCCCACATGCCCAAAAAGCAGCCAGGTGAACACACACACTGCACCACACAACAAACAACTAGGGAGACAGCCTCATGAGATGTGGCTGCAGAGTAACACACAGCGTTCAAGCACTGGGCCAGGGGAACACACACACCACAACTACACCACACTCATGGCAAGTAAACTGAGTCCAAGCACAAATTAAACACACACAGACAATGAACAAACACTCCAATGGACACACAGCCTGCCAAGTCACACAGACATACCCCACACTGACACACAGCAACAAACACAGACCACATGCCAACAGAAATGTAGGACAACAAATAGGCAACCCAAAGTGAGGTGCACACAAATGGAATGGCAAGGAGCTGAACACCAAAAATGTGTACATCACATGCAAGGGAAGGAACACATTACATCCACCCCAGCCCAAAAATCCACACATGGCAGTCACACTGAGTGAAGTCAAACCACAGTCACCTCACTGCAACAGCTCAGGGAGACAGCAAGGCAACCCATGAATAGGCACAGGGATGAAAGGAAGGGTATGAAGTCCAACCCTGATCAGCCACACATCTGAATCCAAATACATCACAGGGGTATGTCAGCAGCACAACACACAGGGCCCATTGCAACACTCCATAACAGTCAAACACAAGTATGAACCTTCACACAACCCCCACACCCATCACACCTGCAGCACACAACACCAGTGACAAACACACAGAAGCTTGCCAATAATATCCAGTCAAGACACTGACAATCAAACACACCCCCTGGGTGGTATCCACAAACATCACACACACACAGGTATGGCAGTACCACTGTACGCACAAAAACAACAGTCAAACACAGAACACAATCAAAACACACACACAGAACTACTACAACAACAGACAAGACATGTGCAGCTAAACAGTGCAAATTCAATGGGAGCACAGACACAACAGGAGTACACAACCACATCAGTCATGAAAAACGCACAGACAACATACCACAACACATATAAGAAGTGCATCCACTAAAAACAATAATGGAGAACAAAAGGCAGAAATGGGCCTACAATGACACATAGACAGACATACCACAACACCCATCCACTCAAAATGGTGTCACAGTGTACCACATGTCTGCACATGCACAACCATGACCATAGACACATCAAATGTGAGAGGAGAAAACACCAAGGATGCACATAAAACAAGCACGGCAACCACAATAGACCTCAGTCCATGTGACAGACACACAAGTAAGGCACACCACAATGGCAACACACCTGAATCAAACACAACAACAACACAAACAAACTGACAGGAAAATAAAACACCACACACAGAGCAACTGTCAACTGCATGACACAACACAACACAAACACTGCACACAGCCACATCAGTCAACGCAGTAGGAGGAGGAATCGCCATCGTCCACAAGAACACCATCAGGGTCTCGACCAGCACCGACGACACTCTCAGCACCGCCGAACACATGCACTTCCAGATCCACACGGACCCCAACACCACCCTTAGAGGCACCCTTGTCTACAGACCCCCTGGGCCCGACCCCAGTTCAGCGACTCCATCGCCGACTTCATCAGCACGCACGCCCTGACCTCTACCGACTACATCCTCCTCGGAGACCTGAACTTTCACCTGGAGAACAACAACGACAGCAACTCCACCACCCTGATCGCCAACCTCGCCAACCTCGGTCTGAGCCAGCTCGTCACAACACCAACCCATTCCGCCGGCCACACGCTTGACCCCATCTTCTCCTCAAGCTCCCACGTCTCCTTCAGCCACACCACGGAACTCCTCTGGACCGACCACCGCTGCATCCATTTCACCTTCCAGAAACCCACCACACACCACCGCACCCAACAGATCCCACGCCGCTGCTGGAGCAAAGTCACCGAAGACCAACTACGGGCAACCCTCGCTCTCAGCCCTCCCTCCGACCCATCCAACACCAACGACGCCGCCTGCAACCTCAGACGATGGATGGACGACTGTGCCAACACCCTCGCCCCGCTGAAAAACTCACCTACAGTGACACCACCAAAACAGCCAGCTGGTTCACCTCGGAACTCCTAGCTTCCAAGCGCACCTGCCGGAAACTAGAGAAGAAATGGCACAGTGATAAGACACCGGACAGCCACGCAGCCCACAAAGACGCCATCCGTAACCACCACCACCTCATCAAGTACGCCAAGAGAATCTCCTTCAAAGACCGCCTCGACAACAACGCACACAACAGCAAGGAGCTTTTCAACATCGTGAAGGAACTCTCCAACCCCAGCTCCAACACCAATGACATCCCGCCGTCGCAACCCCTGTGCGATTCCCTCGCCACCTTCTTCCACCGCAAGATCGCCGACATCCACGACAGCTTCAACACCCAGACAGCCCCAACTAAGATCGATGCACCAGACCCGCCGCACACCATCGACCACGACCCCCTGCCAGCCTGGGCCAGCGTAAACATTGAGGACACCATCAAGACCATGAGCACAATACACTCCGGCTCCCCGTCAGACCCTTTCCCGCACCACATCTTCAACAAAGCCAGCAGCTCCATCGCACCCCACCTGTGCAACGTCATCAATCTCTCCTTCGAGACCGCGACCTTCCCAGAGAGCTGGAAACACGCAGAGATCAACGCCCTACTCAAAAACCCAAGGCGGACCCGAGAGACCTCAAGAACTTCCGGCCCATCTCCCTGCTTCCGTTCCCAGCCAAGGTCATCGAGAAGATCATCAACAAACAGCTAACCCGATACCTCGAAGAAAACAGCATCCTGGACCCATCCCAATCGGGGTTCCGCAGCAACCACAGCACTGAGACTGCCCTCATCGCCGCCACCGACGACATCAGGATCCTGCTGGACAACGGTGAGACCGCAGCCCTCATCCTGCTGGACCTCTCCGCCACCTTCGACACTGTCTGCCACCGCACTCTACGCGCACGCCTCCACGACGCAGGGATCCGAGACAAGGCCCTGGAATGGGCCACCTCCTTCCTCACCGGCAGAACCCAGAGAGTCCTCCTGCCACCATTCCGATCCGAAGCCTCCGAGATCATCTGCGGCGTACCCCAGGGATCGTCCCTCAGCCCAACACTGTTCAACATCTACATGGCCCCGCTTGCACGCATCGCCAGACAGCACGACCTCAACATAATCTCCTACGCCGACGACACTCAACTGATCCTCTCCCTCACCAAGGACCCCCTCGCCGCCAAATCCAACCTCCATGAAGGAATGAAGGCCGTCGCCGATTGGATGAAGATCAGCCGACTAAAACTGAACACGGAGAAGACAGAGGTCCTCATCCTCGGCTCCAACCCCTCAGCCTGGGACGACTCCTGGTGGCCAACGACGCTGGGAGCAGCCCCGACACCCACCGACCACGCACGCAACCTGGGAGTCATCCTCGACTCAACGCTCTCCATGGCCAGGCAAGTCAACGCAGTCTCATCCTCCTGCTTCAACACCCTCCGCATGCTTCGCAAGATCTACAGGTGGATCCCGACAGACACAAGAAGAACAGTCACCCAGGCCCTCGTCAGTAGCAGACTTGACTATGGGAACGCCCTCTACGCGGGAGCCCCGGCCAAGCTCATCAAGCGACTGCAACGCATACAAAACGCCTCCGCACGCCTGATCCTCGATGTACCACGCCACAGCCACATCACCCCCCACCTGAGGAACCTGCACTGGCTCCCCGTCGATAGGAGAATCTCCTTCAAACTCCTCATCCACGCACACAAGGCACGCCACAAGACTGGCCCAGCCTACCTCAACAGACGACTCCTCTTCTACGTCCCCAACCGCCAACTCCGCTCCGCCGACCTCTCCCTCGCCACCGTCCCTCGCATTCGAAGAACTACCACCGGCGGCAGATCCTTCTCCCACCTCGCCGCCAAGACCTGGAACACCCTTCCACTAAGCCTACGACAGACCCAAGACCTGCTGACCTTCAGGAGGCTACTCAAGACCTGGTTGTTCGACCAGTAGCAGCACCCCCCCCCTTTTTTCTCCCCAGCGCCTTGAGACCCTTGTGGGTAAGTAGCGCGCTTTACAAATTCTGTGATTGATTGATTGATTGACAACACATGCACAGGCAAAGATATCAACATGCTACAACAGCCAAACATCAGGGGGTGCACAACAGGCAAGGACAAGGCAACATCAACTCACAGCACTGCATGCACACCAAACAGTGTGTGCACAACACACATACCAGTTACAAACAGAGATGAGTGACACACCATGAACACACACAACAACAATCTAAACATCACACACACAACAACACACCCAGGAAGTCAATCAGACCACAGCAAACACACATACTACCAAGCCAACACACACACATGCAGAAGTCTGGGACACAAAAGTTGAAACAACATGATCAGAGGAAACAAGACATAGGCAATGTTGAAGTGGAAAATAGAGCATGTGTCACAATAAACAATACCCACACAGTAACCCTTTATTTAGCAAGGACACTGACAAGGCAGACAACAGGAGAAAATGTCTTCTTTTTATTTACATTTCACACAGTCATGCAGCAAAAGTCAGACAAGAGCAAGGCCAGTGGCCAGTTCAAAGTGCAGGTGAGGTACATGAGAAGCTGCACAGGCAAGGGGCAAACAGCAGTGAACAGCAAGGCCAGTGGCCAGTCCAAAGTGCAGGTGAGGTACATGAGATCCTGCACAGGCAAGGGGCAAGCAGCAGTGAACAGCAAGGCCAGTGGCCAGTCCAAAGTGCAGGTGAGGTACATGAGACCCTGCACAGGCAAGGGGCAAACAGCAGTGAACAGCAAGGCCAGTGGCCAGTCCAAAGTGCAGGTGAGGTACATGAGATCCTGCACAGGCAAGGGGCAAGCAGCAGTGAACAGCAAGGCCAGTGGCCAGTCCAAAGTGCAGGTGAGGTACATGAGACCCTGCACAGGCAAGGGGCAAACAGCAGTGAACAGCAAGGCCAGTGGCCAGGACACAGTGCAGGTGAGGTACATGAGAAGCTGCACAGGCAAGGGGCAAACAGCAATGAACAGCACGGCCAGTGGCCAGTCCAAAGTGCAGGTGAGGTACATGAGACCCTGCACAGGCAAGGGGCAAACAGCAGTGAACAGCAAGGCCAGTGGCCAGGACACAGTGCAGGTGAGGTACATGAGATCCTGCACAGGCAAGGGGCAAACAGCAGTGAACAGCAAGGCCAGTGGCCAGGGCACAGTGCAGGTGAGGTACATGAGATCCTGCACAGGCAAGGGGCAAACAGCAGTGAACAGCAAGGCCAGTGGCCAGTCCAAAGTACAGGTGAGGTACATGAGAAGCTGCACAGGCAAGGGGCAAACAGCAGTGAACAGCAAGGCCAGTGGCCAGTCCAAAGTACAGGTGAGGTACATGAGATCCTGCACAGGCAAGGGGCAAACAGCAGTGAACAGCAAGGCCAGTGGCCAGTCCAAAGTGCAGGTGAGGTACATGAGAAGCTGCACAGGCAAGGGGCAAACAGCAGTGAACAGCAAGGCCAGTGGCCAGTCCAAAGTACAGGTGAGGTACATGAGATCCTGCACAGGCAAGGGGCAAACAGCAGTGAACAGCAAGGCCAGTGGCCAGTCCAAACTGCAGGTGAGGTACATGAGAAGCTGCACAGGCAAGGGGCAAACAGCAGTGAACAGCAAGACCAGTGGCCAGTCCAAAGTACAGGTGAGGTACATGAGATCCTGCACAGGCAAGGGGCAAACAGCAGTGAACAAGGCCAGTGGCCAGGACACAGTGCAGGTGAGGTACATGAGATCCTGCACAGGCAAGGGGCAAACAGCAGTGAACAGCAAGGCCAGTGGCCAGGACACAGTGCAGGTGAGGTACATGAGATCCTGCACAGGCAAGGGGCAAACAGCAGTGAACAACAAGGCCAGTGGCCAGGACACAGTGCAGGTGAGGTACATGAGATCCAGCACTGTAAATGTGTGGTACAGTACTCTGCCATGGTCAGCAACACACTCAGGGTGTCAAAAATGGGCAGTCCATGGCACCACTGTGGGAGAGACATGTGTGTGAGGGGGACTAACACTCAGACTTGGCTGGCAGTATGACTGGGAGTTGGTTGTCTGTCGGGGCCAGTTGGGGTACTGGCTCGGGGAGAGAAAGGCCCAGCTGGTGTAGAGCCATCAGTGTTCTGGGAAACCTGAGGGCCGCCAGGACCAGGTGTGGTAGAGCCAGCAGTGGTTTGGGAAGCCTCAGTGCTGCTAGGTCCAGGTGGGGTGGTGGCACGTGGAGGTGGACTCATGCCTGCACGAGACCCAGTGTGTGTGGGTGAAGTTTGAGGGGTACCCTTCCGCTTCTTGGAGATTTGATATGGCTTCCCTGTCCTGGGATTAAGGCCAAGTGGGGTGTATACAACAGGCACACTGGTCACAAAAGCTGGATCAGCTGCAGATGCTGGTCCCCCCTCTGGGGACGTGCTGGATCCTTTGGGACGCTTGGCCCCGGATTGCTTCTGCCCCTGCATCACCTGTTTACCAGGTGTCCCCCCTACAGTGGCCTCCTTACCCTGCTTCACAGGGCTCTGGATGGGAGTAGATGTTGTGGGTGAACTAGCCTTGGAGCCCTTCTTACGTGTACCCTTAGCAGGCACCTGTTTGTCACTGGTCACGGAAACTGTGTGCCTGTCTCTGTGAGACACTTTTGGGACAGGTGAGTCCTTGGCTGGGGATGCCTCTGAGGCATGTGAGCCAGAGGCCTGCTTTTTGCCATCCTTGCCCTGGGTGTGGCCTGAAGGGCTTTTGCCCCTGCGCTCTGGTGTGGCTTTTTCTTTATGTGGGGATGGTGTCTGCGGCCTGGACTGCTTGGGCTGCTGCTGTGTGCTGCGCGTGACGTATCTGTCCCTTGACGTCTGGGGTGTGTGCTCACCATCATCAGATGCGTCCACTGTCAGGGTGGTGGGCCTAGGGACTGGAGCTGGACCATGGGATTGGGCAAGTTGAATGGCTGCTGTCACTGCAGAGGCCAGAGACTGTACAGTCCGGTGTAGCCCACCCACGTCGGAATGCACGCCTTCCATGAAAGCCACCACCTGTGCCAATTTTTTGTCATGGTCCAGGAAGGCATTGAGGAGAGCTGTCTGACCCACACACAGCTGGTGAAAAAGGTCCACAGACTCCGCACTGATGGCAGCAGGGGGGACAGGGGCAGGGGCAGCGGTGCCTGGGATGAAGGACACTCTTCCCTTCCTCATGGTGCGAACACGGGCAGCAAAATTGGGAGTAGCAGGGAGGGTGGGCACTGAACGCTGTGTGGTGGACGAGGAGGCAGAGTCCCCGTTTCCTTCGGACAAAAACATAGATGCATCACCGCCGTCGTTAGATGACGTAGAGGTCTGCGTTTCTGGCAGGGACTCCTCTAGATGACTACGGTCCCCCTCTGATGCGCTGGTGACATCCGTGTCACTATGCAGGTGAGCATCACCTGTACCTGATGCCTCACCACTGGTGTCTGTCCCGTGTCCTTCCGTGCCCATGTGAGATGCTGCATGAGAGAGAGAGAGAGGATAAGTACATCTGCATCAAGTCAACAAATATCTGCAAGTGAAGCATCACTAATGATGGACAATGATCCATGTCGGACAACACCATGGGCAGTAACATTGTGCAACCTCAATACAAACATCTAAATTACCGTGGCATGATGCAAAATTGTACAGAATTCAGCCATGTGATGGACACACAGCCATTTAGCCTGTTGGTGGCTACGTCTAACAACACACACATATCCCTCTGTGCACACCTAGGGCCCTGAAGGGTTCAAAGATCCTACTCACAACATGTTGCCAACGTCACAACATGATCCAGCAGAAGTTAACAACACAGACACAGACCCCAACATAACCACACACAATGTCCATGGGCACATGCCATCCACCATGTCGTATCTTGGGGCACAACTACAGTTGCACATTGGTGTCAGATGTGTAGCCAGCACTAATCTGACGTCAGGCAATGCACACATTGATGATGGCACACTCAGATTATGCACTCTGCTGGACCCTGACATGGGATGTCCGTGACGACACCAATGAAGATGGTACCAGAAGGCCACAACTACAAATGTGAAGTCAAGGCCCATTACACCAATGACATGGAAAGGTACATGTAGGGGGAATGCATGACAACGGCACCCCACACCGCGGCCACTTACACACCATTGCATCACACTAGCAACATCACAGCCCTGCACTGGCCCAGGACTGGAGCACATGCTGGCAAACAACAACCAGAGTCACACTCACAGAATACTCACCACCAGCTTGCTGCTGATGCACCTTCAGACGTGCATCCAGGTCAGGCTGCATCACTGCTAAAATGCGTGCCATTAGTGGTGTCATGCTGCGCCGCGCCAACCTGCCGGATCGAGGGATCAGCCCCAGTGTCATCTCGGCCACGTTCCTGCTTAGCCGTGCAATATCATCCTACCTCTTGTGACAGTGGGAGCGCCGTCTGTTTGAGCCACCCAGTGCACGCACCTTTGATGCAATGGCCCTCCACACGGCCTTGCGCTGGTTGACTTTTAGCTGCAGACATGGGAGACAAGAGGGGGCAACATTCAGTGTAACCAACCACCATTCCCCAGTGCAGGACCATGACACTGACTCATCCCCAATTCTGCCATTACGTCAGCGGAGACAATACATCTGCTAATTGCAAACATCATCATGTGTGAAACACACATTAATGCATGCAGGTATGAGGGTGGACACAGTACATGCCCATCTCCTGGCCATGCAGGACGCCAGCAGAGAGCTAAATGTGTATGCTGACCAGCTCATCCCTTACATGGAGTGACGATTTGGAAACACAAACAGTGCCAACACATGCGAGTATGTGCACATGCTGGTGGGGACGGAAGAGTCTGGGCACAATCATGTTTGAATGTACCGTGTCATAGGTGAATGACCAACAAGAGTGTCACCCTGGGGGATTCAGGTCCTGAGTATGGCACAGAACTAGAGATGAGGCACATATAGAGGTCTAAACAATGGCCTCACTACCCTCTGGACAGCAACACTAGCTAAGGCCACAGATGGGCCTGTGAAGGACATCAGGGACACATACAAACATGCAGACAGGCAATCACTGTCCTGACTCGTGAAATGAAAAGGTGCAGCCTCACTGTATGTCTGACAAGACATCATACTTCCCTCACATCTGGAGGTGCAGGCAGGGAAACTTGTTAAATAGGCCAAACACACCTTCCCCCTGGAAACAGCATGCTAGGCAGTGCATGACCCACCCTCACACTCCCACGCACATACTGCAGCAGATCAACTTCATGTGTCCCCCACCCTGCACTCTCACTCACACTCTGAGTTACTCACCACGACATTAGGCGCACCAAAGAGTCTTGGATACTGGTTGAGCACCTCGTCCACCAGGAGCTCCAGTTCCTCGGTGGTGAAGGGAGTGGCACGGATCTTCTCAGTCCTCGCCATCACTGTGGGCAGGAGACAGCAGCAGCGGCTGTTGGTGGTGAGGGGTCTCAGGCAGCAGTCCCTGGAGGCAGCAGCAGGTGAGGGGTCTCAGGCAGCAGTCCCTGGAGGCAGCAGCAGGTGAGGGGTCTCAGGCAGCAGGCTCAGTGAGCTGTGGCAATGTGTGGCTCTCTCACACACATATATAGCCCCCAGGGGTTGTTTATGTTGTTCTGAGCTGCTGCAATTGGTGTTCCAGGTCTGCCTCATGCAAAACATCCAATGACCGGCCCCGCGGTGGCAGAGCACGCCTACCGTGATTTTCAAAGTTACATCAGGCAACCGCGATTGCGCTTCCCATTGGCTGGATGGGCATGCTCCATGGCGGTGACACACCGCAGGGGACAGGCGTGCGGTACCGCGGTGGTGCATCTTACAAGTGCAGCCAATGACCGGCCCCGCGGTGGCGGAGCACGCCTACCGCGATTTTCAAAGTTGCATCAGGCAACCGCGATTGCGCTTTCCATTGGCTGGATGGGCATGCTCCATGGCGGTGACACACCGCAGGGGACAGGCGTGCGGTACCACAGTGGTGCATCTTACAAGTGCAGCCAATGACCGGCCCGCGGTGGCGGAGCACGCCTACCGCGATTTTCAAAGTTGCATCAGGCAACCACGATTGCGCTTCCCATTGGCTGGATGGGCATGCTCCATGGCGGTGACACACCGCAGGGGACACGTGTGCGGTACCGCGGTGGTGCATCTTACAAGTGCAGCCAATGACCGGCCCCGCGGTGGCGGAGCACGCCTACCGCGATTTTCAAAGTTGCATCAGGCAACCGCGATTGCGCTTCCCATTGGCTGGATGGGCATGCTCCATGGCGGTGACACACCGCTGGTGCCAGGCGGTAGTTCCCGCGATTCCTGAGCCATGCATTGCCATGAGTGACCGGGATCTGGGTGGCGGAGCATGCCATCCGCCATTAGCCATGTGTATATGCCTAGCAATCCTGCCATGGTGTCTCGGACCATGGCATGGTGTCTCGGACCATGGCGGTGATACACCGCTGGTGCCAGGCGGTAGTTCCCGCGATTCCTGAGCCATGCATTGCCATGAATGACCGGGATCTGGGTGGCGGAGCATGCCATCCGCCATTAGCTATGTGTGTATGCCTAGCAATCCTGCCATGGTGTCTCAGACCATGGCGGCAACATACCGCTGGTGCCAGGCGGTAGCTACGGTGAGGGTGCAGCATGACATTGTTGACTATGTGCGTGATGGTGTTCTTAGAGCACGTTTAATGCAGCAATGGACACATCGTGTAGTGTCAATGTCATGGGTCATATCTGTACTTCGAACAGTGGTCACTTTCAATTAAACATGGAACTTGATTTAATTAAAATGAGCTATAGTTCGTAATGAGAGCCTAAACTTCATATCTAACACCAAATGCAACACTGAAAGGACTAATGGGGCACATTACTCCTACACAATCTCATATCTGACCCAAACATTTTGTCCAAAGTTCATGTCTCTCACCCCATTTCCACCCAAATTTCGTAGCTGAGCCAAATTTTTACACACATATTCATATCTCACACAATATGTCGCTACACAGTACATGATTGTACAAAGATTTCAGCATTGTCTCCATTACTCACCACATATGTCACACTGTTGTCTGTTTGGTATCACCTATTGCAGCATTCATGTAAGGTCATTGTTCGCTGTAGCAAAACCAAGAGTATATGTTCACATGGACATGTGTGTGCTATACACACTGAAGGTTGTAACCTACATCACTGCCACACTTTGAAATATGTTCCTCCTTAATCATTTGACCTGTCTGTATGCATTTGGGTATGTTTTGTCACCATATATGCAAAATGTCATCAGCATTACTTGTGTCATTGTGTAGGATATGTGCTCATGTTGTTCGGCCGGTCATATGTGAATTTGTCACATGTATTTTCCACAGCTGTGAGTATGTTGATAGTGGATTTGATGTGTGTGGTGTGTTACGTTGGTACTCACCAAGGACAGGTGCATTGACCTTGTCCACATGAAGATTGTTGGCTTGGTGAGGGACTGTGGGCCAAATGTGGTGCTGGTGCTCACTGACTGGTAAGTTTGACATGGCATCTGTGACCAGTAGAAGGTGACCCACAATTGGCTTGGACAGTTCAGCATTGCGTGTGCTTTCATGTGCAGTAAGTGTGTGCAGTTTTGGCAGGGTGTACAATTAGGACACGTGTGCAGTGATATTAAACTGACACGTGTGGATAAGCCTGCTATGGTGTGGTAGCCTTTCGGGGGCACAAGCTGGTCCTGCGCTGTGTGGGTGAACTGATGGTGCTGTTGACTCAAGCTAATGATGGCATCCAAGACAGGTGAGATATACCTTGATAGGGCTGGCTGTGGCACCCATCTAACTCAGACTTGTGTTGTTCTAGTGGTACCAGAGGCCAACAAGTGATGCACAGCCAGCATCTTTGTCTGCAGAGGAATGTTGAGAGTCCGCTTTGTTGTTCCTGACAGGCTGTGTGGTATGTGGCTCAGGATGCTTTTGATAGTAGTCCTTTGGTACCTGTGTTGTGCGATGACATCCCCTGTTGTTATGTGCATGAGGCTGTGTGTCTTCGGTATTTACTCAGTATGTTCATGCGCTGACTTTAAGGTATAGTGGTGTGGCTTTGTCCGTGTGGTGGTGTAGGTTGTTTCTGTGTCACTGTTGTGTGTCCAAGCAGCTGGAGTATTAGCTCCATGGCAAATGTAGTACTTTAGTTGTGTGTCTGGGCAGTGCTAGCTTCATACTGCATGTCATAGTGCAACTTTAGTGCAGATTGACGTTTGTCTATAGTCCTTTTGGATCACGTACCTTATCCACTTTTTGTGTGCCACATTGACAATCTGTGTGCTTGCTGATGATATTGTGCAGTTGTGTTGTTGTGTCTTGATTCACGTCAAGACTGCATATGCATATGCTGTTCATTATTAGTCATTGACTGACTTTGAATTGTGTGTAACAGCATGTATGGCATGTCTACTGATGACAGTGGATATTGGCACAGGCTTGTGAATATGTCTGTGAGTGTCTCTAGACTTGTGTGGATTAGCATTGGCTCACATTCCATGCTGAGTCCTTCAGAAATGGACAAATTGTGTAGTTCATGTGTCCCCTGTCATGATTGCACAAGAATGTGTGGCACGTACAGCAGACATTTGGAAGCCAGCAGTGTTTCTGTTTCACACATTACCTGTATCATTTACTGTCCGGGCTGTTTTCACCAGATTCTGAAATGTGACTATTACCGTTCTAAGACACAGTTTCCATGTTTGTTGTTCTCACAGTGGTAATACTGAAGAAGTGTAGTACAATGTATTCTCTATGTGTCACGACTATTGACTTGCACTGTATGGTGCATTGTGATGCCAGTCAATGTTTGCGCTGTGTGAATCAGAAGCTACGGAGTTGTGCACATCTCATGGTCTGTTGCAATGACATGTCCCCTTTAATCTCACCTAGGAGGCGACCTAATGTGTATCGTCCTGTCACCCTGCTGGCTAACATTGAGGATGATGACGTGATACGCAGATTCCGTCTGGACCGCACGAACATCCAAGACCTGTGTGCCATGTTGGATCCTCACCTGCGGGCTGGCAGGACATACCCAACAGCATTGACAACCGAAACAAAGGTGATGGCGGCACTGCATTTCCTGGCTAGTGGGTCATTCCAGGAGACAGTGGGCATTGCAGGGGGGATGTCTCAGCCCACCTTCAGCATGGTGCTAAGGGATTTCCTGTTGGCCATGATGCGATACAAGGACCAATACATCAGTTTTCCAAGGCGGGCGGCTTTGGCGGATGTAAAGGTGGATTTTTATGCCCTTGGCCACATCCCGAATGTTGTAGGTGCTATTGCCTGCACACATGTTGGCCTGGTTCCACCACAGGCACGGGAACACATCTATTGGAATCGTAAACATTCCCATTCCATCAATGTGCAGGTGGTGTGCCAGGCCGATATGATCATATCGCATGTATGTGCCAAGTTTCCGGGCTCTGCACATGATTCATACATCCTGCACAACAGCATTGTGCCCCAGCTGATGGCCAATCTACTTCCGAAGCGGGCATGGACTGTGGGTGAGTAGGCAGAGTCAAGTTGTGTGCTGTGTGTGCCATGCTGTCCTCTGCCACAGTTGTATTACTGAATCGTTATGTTTATTTCACACCTAGGTGACTCTGCATATCCCAACAGACCGTGGTTGCTGAGCCCACTATGCAATCCTAGGACACCGTCTGACGTCCGCTACAACAATGCCCATGGTAGAACACGTCGGGTGGTGGAGCGAACCTTTGGTCTCCTAAAATCGAGATTTCGCTGCCTGGACCGGACCGGAGGGGCACTCATGTACTCACCCAAAAAGGTGTGTCAGATAGTGGTAGCATGCTGCATGCTGCACAACTTGGCCTTACGGAAAGGAATACCCATGATCCTGGACGATGATGACCAGCCAGGGCCCCCCCCTGCGATCCCACAAATGTCCAGTGACGAGGATAGTGGTGAGGTAGGAAGGTGTCGACCAGCGTCAGCAGCTCATCAACCGCTACTTCACTTGAAGGTGGGTGACGATTTACAACTGGTCCATTGTCTGTTGATGTAGTTGTTTGGGTGGAGGTCTATGTGATCTTTGTGAGTGCATCCTGTTGTTGACTCAGTGCTGGCTGCCTATGTGTTGGATACAGGGTATGTAGGAACTGCTACAGGATGTCTCTGTTGGTACTGTTGCACATTGTTATGTGTGCATATTGTTGTACAGTGAGGACATGTGTTGTGTGATGGCTGTGATGCCACCACCTGACTAGTGACTTTTGTTCTGTTGTCTTTTGCTAGTTCCCTTCTGCCTCCCCTTGCCTACAGAGGATTCATGCTCCTGTGACATTGTAACCATGGTTAACATTGCACATACTGTGATAAACATGGAGCAGACTCAACCACCTTTTTGCATTTTTGTAGTTTATGTGCAATGGGTATCTGTGAGAGGGAAGTGGATATTTACATAAGTGTGAATGGTGAATCAATGAGTTGGCAGTCATGGTAGATGAGACAATCGGGTAGGCACCACATTGCTGTGGTGACACAGTCCAACAGATGGATACCATCACCATGGCAGTGTGGGTGAGGACAGTGTACAGAGTCAATGGTTGGGTGAAGAGTGTTGACATCATGGCTGGCTCTTTGACTGGCGTTTGGCCGGTGCTTTGCCACGGATGAGTCCCAAGTTCTTCTTTGGATGGCCCCTTCTTCTTTTGGCAGGGGGGGCATCGTCTACTGGGCCAGTGGGGTCTGAGGAGTCACCCCTCTCCGTGCCCGCAGGGGTGGATGATGAACTGTCATCCTGCGTGGCAACGGGGGAGGTGGAGGTGTGGTCTGTGGCACTGGCCTGTCCCTCAGTACCGCCACTAACTGGCCCATGAGGTCCACAATTTGTCCCATACGGTTGTCCATGGACCTCAGCAGACGTTGGAGCTCCAGGGCATCTTCGTGGGCCTGGCCCATTTGTGCCTGTGTGCGTTCATAGGCACCCACAACTCTGGTGATGTTAGCCAGGGCTTCGGTCACAGTGTCCGGTGTTGTTGGAGTCACACTTGTCCTCCCACCTGCCCTGCTATCACTGACCTGTTGCCTCACCACTCTAGCCACACGCCTGCCCTCCACACTTGTTGGTGTGGGCTGGGCATCCTCTGTGGCTGGGTGAATGTTGCAGGCAAAGGTGGTAGTGGTGGTGGTGGTGGCGGCACAGGTCGTTCCAGCAGGGGTCAGCGTTGTTGTTGTTGCTGATGGTGGGGGGGCAGTGGGGTCATGTGACCGGTTGCGCCCTGGCACACCAGATGGGCCGGCTTGGAGCTCCTCATCCAAAGAATCCAGGGACTCCGCATCCGAGTGTCCATGTTCCGGGGGAGGAGACTGGCTCTGCAGGTTGAGGTTGTTGTCCTCTGCAGTCAGTTGTTGGTCACCTGTGGAACAGAGGGTACATGGTCATTGACTTACAGCCATATGGCTTGCTGTGTTTGATGTCTCTTATTTACATGTTATGCAACACACAGTTACATATTTCATGAGTTGAATGTCTGCACAGTGTTGTTCGTCATGACATGATGTGGAGGTACATACATCTTGTTCCATGGTGTGACAAGTCATTGGATGCCATGCCCAACTTGACACTCTTTGTATGGAAATGATGAGTTGTCATCTGACAACTGGCTGCCATGCAACTTGATGTGATGCATCGAGGATGATTACTCTTCCCGACAGATGTTACATATGCACATGTACTAGACATTGTCACATTGTTATCTCATGCATACCTTTGTAATGTTCTGTGCTTGTATTTATTTGCTCGACGGACCATGCCTTTTTATTGTTACTATGGTCCTTCATGCTCAGCACCCATGGAATTTGCACATAGCATTCTGTGCAGGGCATATTTGGTCCCTGATTTACTTACACATGGGTTTAGTTGAGTCACAGTTCTGTTTCTGTCACAGTTACATACGCATCGCTGTCTGCATTCTATCAAATGGTATGTAATTGGGGTGTATTTTGTTGTGATGTGTGGCATTGTGTTGGCATTAGCTCAATGCTTTCGTTGAGGAATGGTGGGGTGCATGCACTGGCTGCTTACCTGTACAGTTGGCATCTTTTGGGTGGACTTTCTACCACATGCTTCTGGGTGGGAGGGAGTGCTCCTTCCTGCTGAGGGATGGGGCAGGGTGTACCTGTTGGGAGTTGTAGTGCTGGCCTCCCTATTCCAAAGACACCTCCCTGTAAAGATGGCTACCTACCTGTTAGGTGAGGGTGTAGCACACAATGACTTCCACATGGTTGTGGGTGGGGGGAGTAGTCCATCCTGCTCAGCTGTGGGATGAGGGGGCCTGGTGGGAGTTGTAGTGCTGGCCTCCCTATTCCAAAGACACCTCCCTGTAAAGATGGCTACCTACCTGTTAGGTGAGGGTGTAATACACAATGACTTCCACATGGTTGTGGGTGGGGGGAGTAGTCCATCCTGCTCAGCTGTGGGATCAGGGGGCCTGGTGGGAGTTGTAGTGCTGGCCTCCCTATTCCAAACACTCCTCCCTGGAAAGATGGCTACCTACCTGTTAGGTGAGGGTGAAGAACACAATAGCTGAGACATGCTTCTGGGTGGGAGGGAGTGCTCCATCCTGCTCAGCTGTGGGACAGGGGGCCTGGTGGGAGTTGTAGTGCAGGCCTCCCTATTCCAAAGACACCTCCCTGGAAAGATGGCTACCTACCTGTTGGGTGAAGAACACAATAGCTGAGTGTTAGACCTGGCATCATTGGCGCAGGTCTCCCTTCCTCTTTTCGCTAATCAGTGACACAGCGCGAATGCTCCCTGTGTAAAGATAACTGTATGAATTGGGATAATCATAATTGGCTCGTTTGGTTTACCTGTCAGTCCCTAGTATCAGTGCACTGTGTGTGCCCAGGGCTGGTAGACCAAATACTGCTGGTGGGCCGGCAGCGCTGATTTGCGCTACCCACCGAAGCAGCTTTTAAAGTATGTCTGTGTAGCATGTTCTAATAGCGAGTTACCCTTCATTTCACTGTTTACAATTGTGAGGCTATCCGTTCTCATAGGCCAGAATGGGCAGGCTGAGTATTACATGCCCTAATCCTACCTGCCCCCAGGACCCTGAGAGGAACGTCGAATTTGGTATGTTTAAGCTCAGGACATTGAGATACATCTTTTAGTAAGGATTATTTGCGTAGCCCGTGTTCGAAAATACCTCTGCTAGAAACGAGGTATTTTCTGGCCTCAGCTTTCCTGTAGGCTTTGCTAGCGTGTGTATTGGCCGTCTGGTTTTGGAGCAGCAGGGCCAGCTGGGTCAGACCTGGCTGGAGAGAGAGATCGGCATTTAGAGTATGGAGAAGGATGACTCTTTGATCTGAGCAGGGCCATGCCTGGCAAGGTGAATGATGGCTCTACATCCCACTGGGCGTCTGATAGCAGACCCCCAGATTCTCAAAGGGAAGGATGTCGCCTCGTAAACCAAGTGCTCCCCGACCCCACCGAACTGGTTCTGGCTGGATGCAGTGATTTGTGACTGCCGAGAACAAAGACTTTTTAGGTATAAAACGCTGCGCTGAAACCTGTTTCAAGTGTGTTCCTTCTGGATGTCAAGACGAAACTCTGTCCGAGCGGACAGAGGAAAGGACTTTGAAACTTTCACCAAGCTTGCTGAAGAAACTACCCAAGGGCCTGAATTGAGAGCGCATCCTGCTGAAGTCTCAGGGACATTAGACTTCACCCCGTCAGCCGCCCGAATTCCTTTGCTCGGAATTCTACTTGCAGGTGAGGCCTCCGTCGAGTAATCCGGAACCTCTAGTCCTACTGTGAGGAACGCGGACTGGTAACCCTTGTGAACTCTGTGTGTGGGCCGCCGCAGCTAAGAGAGAGCTGCCGCCGCTGAGGGCCCGCCTTATTTTGAATCCTCAGAACCTTCGCTGAAACTGTGTGGGCAGCCGCAGCTAAGAGAGAGCTGCCGCCGCTGAGTGCCCACCTTATTTGGAATCCTCAGAACCTTCGCTGAAACCCTGTGGGCCGCCGCAGCTAAGAGAGCTGCCGCCGCTGGATTCCCGCACTTGTGTCAGTGGTGCAACATCGTGGATTGTCCTGTGGGCCGCCGCAGCTAAGAGAGCTGCCGCCGCTGGATGCCCGCACTTGTCAGTAGTGCAACATCGTGATTTGTCCTGTGAGCCGCCGCAGCTAAGAGAGAGCTGCCGCCGCTGAGTGCTCGCACCCTGGCTAACTTTGCATCATCGGGATTTGTCCTGTGAGCTGCCGCAGCTAAGAGAGAGCTGCCGCCGCTGAGTGCTCGCACCCTTGCTAACTTTGCATCATCGTGAATTGTCCTGTGAGCCGCCGCAGCTAAGAGAGAGCTGCTGCCGCAGAGGGCTCGCACCTTTGCTAACTTTGCATCACCGAGATTTGTCCTGTGAGCCGCCGCAGCCAAGAGAGGGCTGCTGCCGCTGAGTGCTCGCACCTTTGCTAACTTTGCATCATCGTGATTTGTCCTGTGAGCCGCCGCAGCTAAGAGAGAGCTGCTGCCGTGGAGAGCTCGCACCTTTGCTAACTTTGCATCATTGGGATTTGTCCTGTGGGCCGCCGCAGCTAAGAGAGAGCTGCTGCCGCTGAGTGCCCACGTCTTTGTCAACCTTGCACCATCGTGAATCGTCCCGTGGGCCGCCGCAGCTAGGAGAGCGCTGCTGCCACCGCGAGCCCACCACGGAGCTGCACGACGAGAGTCATCGCCACCACCAGCATGGGCCGCCGCAGCCGCGTGCTGCTGCCGCTGGGAGCCCGCCTGTCCCCGAGTGCCCGAATCATTGTGAGTGCACTTTGCGGACCACTGCCATCGAGAACTGTGGTCACTGGGAGTCCGCCTGTCACTATCTCCGCTTCTTCGAGAAGCTACGTGCTGTGTCCCCGTCCAACGGCAGGTACCTGGTGCGCAACGGGTCGCGTAGACCCAGGCCTTGAACTCAGTCCGTGCCACGTTCTGGTGAATACGTATTGCCTTTTTAAGTCCCTACTGATTTACGTGCATTGTGACTGGTTAAAACGCTTTTGAGAGTCTCATACTAAACCTTAGATAAAGATACTATTTTTTCTATACCTACTTGAGTTGTGTCCTTTTGTGGTGTCGTTACTGCCTGTGAAAAGTTGACCTGGTATATGCTGTTCACTAACTAAAGTGGACACCTTGCACCAGAACAATTCGACTCTTATGGTAGATAGGTTTAAGACAACCTTTATAGAAAGCTATCCTAGTGGTAGCTGTGGAGAGCAGCCTTCAGGCTAAGTCTTGAAGGAATGTAAAGCAGCTTGTTTTACCACACAATCTCTTGAATCACCAAATGAAAAGACACCACACAGGTATATATATCAAATATATATGTATTTATTAATAAACACTCTCTACTAATCTCTTTATGAGATTAGAAGTCAGGAACATATGTACAAATCAAATGTTATCAAAATAAGTTTAGCACAATCGAATATCACAATCTTAGTTTGGCTAGACCTAGGTCTAGGGCATCTAGAATCGAGGGACCCCAAGAACCACCCCAGGTAGTTGTAGGAGACCCACAGGGGACGGACGCGGTGTCCTGGCACCGGTGCGACTCCTGTACGAGTCTATGCGCACAGACGCGATTGAGATTTCAATGTTAGAGGTCCCTTGCGTGTTCGAGGCGAACACACCGATCGGTCCTTGTACGAGTCGAAGGACGCGGTTACAGATGGAGTAGCAAGGGAGATGGACGCGCGGTGTCTAACACAGACGCGAACCTTGTGCGAGTCAGCGCAATGGAGATTTCAATGTTACAGGCCCCTTGTGTGTTCGAGGCGAACACCGATCGGACTCAGTACGAGTCGAAGGACACGGTTCTAGATAGTGTTACAAGGGAGGTGGACGCGATGTGTCTAACACAGACCCTGTACGAGTCAGCGCAATTGTCGCACTTAGAAAATAAGAGTTTTAGGGCACTTCTAGGGTAGCCACAAGCAAGGCACTTACAGGGTAAGTAGTTCTAGGGCCCACACCCACGGGAGCACCGTACTGCTAGAGTTACCTCACCCAGGGGAGCCGGGTGCATAGTTGTCCTTTGGTGTCGGGTCGCGGCGTCGTTTTCAATGGGAGCCAGTGAAGACTTGCTGCTTGCGGCGACAGGAGAAGTGTCCGGAGGAATCCAAGCCTGAATTCGGAAGATGGAAGACCTGTAAGCAGAGGGGACAGTGTTCAAAGTCACTTGGCAGTGACTCGGGGCAAGGAAGATGGATGCCCACCGTTGTCGCAAGATTCAGGTCGTTCACGGGTGCCTTGACTCTTCAGCCACGAGGTCCAGGAGGTGTCGACGATAACCAGGAGCTGGATTAGGCGTTTCCCACAATGTCTGCAGCTTACTGCGGTGTCGGCGACTCGATTGGAGCCAACAAGCCTTGGTAACAGCAAGTCTCGGGGAAAGTGTAAAAAGTCAATGGCGCAGACCAGCAAGGTCTGAGGAACTCACCCAGCAAGGGTAACTCAGGGCATGCCTGGAGCAACCAGGGGAGCTCTTTGGTTCTGTAGGAAAGCCTTCAAGGGACCCACAAGCCGGCTGGCAAGGGATCGTGAAGACGCCTCGGGAGGATTCGCTCAACAGGGGCCCACGGTCACTCGGGACGTGGTAGGCCTCTGATCTTCGGAGGGATTCCTGCTGGAGGCTAGGACCACACGTGGTCCAAAGCACAAGTTTATAGAACATTGTGAAGGGGTTGTACTCGACAATAGTGCACTGTACCCAGGGGTCGCGGTTCCTCGTCACTCTTGGGGTCCACTGGCCTCAGCTTTGCTGGGGCTCACGATGACCTTCGAGAAGTCAGGAAATCCACTTCTTGGGTTGCAGGGACTTCGGACTCCGGCGGGAGCGGCGTACTTTGCGACCGTCAATTGTAGTTTTTGGTGCCTGCCAAGCAGGGGAGTCACTCCTTGAGTCCAAGGGAGATTCTTCAGTCTTCCAAAGGTAGTGGAACATTGAAGGTCCGGGATTCTTCTTCAGAGCGTCGTCCAGGGGTATCTAGTTTGCAATGCACAGGTTCCCCCTCTTATACTAAAAGAAAGGGAGGGACTAGCTGTATGACCCCACCTATGGGAGGGTCAGGGGAGTGGGTGGTTACACCTACTTCCCTTTGTCCAGTTTCGCGCCAGAGCAGGGGCAGGTAGCCCCTGAGCCGGTTTGAACTGGGGTATGCACAGAGGAGCCTTCTGCTCCCCCAGTGCAGGACTTCAAAGTACTCTAAGAGTGCACCCACCCAGCCCCAATACACTAAACCCTGTCTGGGAGGTGGTCACACCCCCTTGGGACAGGATATCTATTGTTGGGCTTCCTCCACTGTGAGTGTTGGTCATCAGCAGGAGGGCAGCCCAGTGTCTGTGACTGGTGGCATCCATTTTGTGATGCCAGGGCTCTGCAGGATTCTACCACGTTTCCACAGTAGGTACATGTCTATCCCTCTAGAATGGTGGAATGCTACCCCCGCCACCAGGACTGGCGGGGGGGTAGTATTCCAAGATGTTTGACACCAAACACGACATGTTTCGATGCAGCCATTCCAAAGTTAGCATTCTATCGCGAGGATATAATGCACTTAAAAGTATATGGTTTAACCGCATCCACAAACAGCCCCAGAGAATGGACTCTGAGAGCTGCAGAGGGGCCCTGCTCAGGCAGAGGCACCCCCTCACATGGAAACTAAGCACCCTGCCCTCAGGATTGATAGGGCCTGCTTTAGGGGTGACTGATAAGTCTCAATGTGTGTGCAGGAGAGATATAGGGGACCGATATCTCAGTGAGGGGTGCTAGCACCACCTCACCCAGGCTGCAGTAGCAGGCCTGTGGTGTCAGATTTAGTCTGCTTCCCAGGGGTGGCATAATACATGCTTCAGCCCCTGGTAGGCCTGTGAAGTACCTATGCCCTTGGTACCTAAGGTACCATATACTAGGGACTCATAAGGTACGACAGTATCCAATCACTAGTGCACCTAGAGTGCACTCCAAATCGTTTAGAGAGAACAGAGAGGCTGGGGCCCTGATTGGCATGGTCCCAGCCAGACTATGGCCAGAAACCAGTGTAAACATCAGAAAAAAAGTGAGGGCAACAAAAGAGGCAGATCCTACTCTCCTACACAACCCCCTCCCCCAAACGCAGGGACACTAAACTAACCTTGACCAGTTGAGTCTTCGTGTTCTAAGTGGAAATACCTTGAGAGTCCATCTGCATTGGCATGTTGGGTCCCAGGTCTATGTTCCACTGTATAGTCCATCCCCTGTAGGGAAATGGACCACCTCAAAAGTTTTGGGTTTTCACCTTTCATCTGTTTAAGCCATAGGAGGGGCTTGTGGTCAGTCTGAACTATGAAGTGAGTGCCAAACAAGTATGGCCTCAGCTTCTTCAGGGCCCACACCACAGCAAAGGCCTCCCTCTCTATAGCTGACCAACGTTTCTCTCTAGGGGTCAGCCTTCTGCTAATAAAAGCTACTGGCTGGTCTTGACCTTCATCATTCAGTTGAGACAGTACAGCTCCCACACCCAGCTCAGAAGCATCTGTTTGGACAATGAACTTTTTGGTGTAGTCTGGACTCTGTAAGATGGGGGCAGTGCACATGGCCTGCTTTAGGTCTTCAAATGCCTTCTGACAGCTAGCTGTCCACTGAACCTTTTTTGGCATTTTCTTTGAGGTCAGATCATTCAAGGGGGTCACTATAGATCCATATCCCTTGAAAAACCTCCTATAGTGCCCAGTCAGGCCTAAGAAGGCTCTCACCTGTGTCTGGGTGATTGGAGCAACCCATTCCATTATGGTTTGGATCTTGCTCTGTAAAGGCTGAACCTGGCCTCCACCTACAAGGTGGCCCAGGTATACAACCTGACTCTGCCCTATCTGGCACTTAGTGGCCTTGATAGTGAGGCCTGCTTTCTGCAGAGCCTCCAAAACATTCCTGAGGTGGACCAGGTGATCCTGCCAGGAGGAACTAAAGACAGCAATATCATCTAGATAAGCTGAGCAATAAGTTTCCATCCCTGTCAGAACTTTATTCACCAACCTCTGAAAAGTGGCCGGTGCAATTTTCAATCCAAAGGGCATCACCACAAAGTGGTAGTGCCCACCAGGGGTCGAAATTGCTGTTTTGGCTTTTGCATCATCAGCTACTCTGATCTGCCAGTAGCCAGCTGTTAGGTCAAACGTGCTTAGATACTTGGCTGAGGCCAAAGTATCAATCAGCTCATCTGCCCTTGGTATGGGATAGGCATCAGTCCTAGTGACTGCATTGAGGCCTCTGTAGTCTACACAAAACCTCATTTCTTTCTTACCACCCTGGGTATGAGGCTTGGGTACCAGGACTACTGGGCTAGCCCAAGGGCTATCTGAAGGCTCAATTACACCTAGCTCCAACATTTTCTGGACTTCAGTCCTGATACAGTCCCTGACATGGTCAGGTTGCCTGTAGATTTTATTCTTGACAGGCAGACTGTCTCCAGTGTCCACCTCATGGGTGCACCAGGAAGTCTGACTAGGGGTCAGGCTAAACATATGTCTGTACTCTTGCAGAACTTGTCTGCACTCAGTTTGCTGATGGTCAGTGAGGCTGCTTGCCAAAGCAACACCATCTACTGACCCATCATCAGGGTTCTGCGAGAGCAGGTCAGGGAGAGGGTCACTCTCCTCCTCCTGTTCCTCATCAGTTGCCATGAGCAAGCCCATGTCAGCCCTGTCAACATATGGCTTTAATCTGTTGACATGGAGCACCCTCAGGGGGCTCCTGGGAGTTCCAAGATTCACCAGATAGGTGACCTCTCCCTTCTGTTCAACTATTGTATGGGGGCCACTCCACATGTCTTGGAGGGCTGCAGGGGCCAAAGGCTCCAACACCCACACTTTCTGTCCTGGCTGGTATACAGTCAGTACAGCCTTTTGGTCATGCAAAACTTTTTGTAATTCTTGGCTGGCCTCCAGGTTTTTGGTTGCCTTTTTCAAGTACTCAGCCATCCGGGAGCGGAGACCAAGTACATAGTCCATCACATCTTGTTTGGGGGGCTTGAGAGGTAACTCCCAGCCCTCTTTTACCAAACACAATGGACCTCTCACAGGATGCCCAAACAGAAGCTCAAATGGGCTGTAACCAACCCCTTCTGTGGAACCTCTCTGTATGCAAACAACAGGCAAGGAAGAAGAAGGTCCCATTTCCGCCTAAGCTTCTCTGGGAGTCCTTTAATCATTCCCTTCAGGATTTTGTTGAAACGTTCAACCAACCCATTGCATTGTGGGTGATAGGGGGTGGTGAACTTATAAGTTACACCACACTCCTTCCACATTGCTTTCAGATATCCTGACATGAAGTTGGTACCTCTGTCAGAAATGACCTCCTTTGGGAAACCCACTCTGGAGAAAACTCCAATGAGGGCTCTTGCCACCACAGGGGCTGTGGTGGTCCTCAGGGAATTGCTTCTGGGTACCTGGTGGCATGATCCACTACCACCAGGATAAACCTGTGCCCAGATGCGGTTTGAGGGTCAAGGGGACCAACAATGTCAATCCCTACCCTTTCAAAGGGTACCCCCACCACAGGTAGTGGTATCAGGGGGCCTTTGTTGTGCCACCTGCCTTACCACTGGCTTGGCATGTGACACAGGAGCGACAAAACTCCTTTGTGTCCTCTGACATATGTGGCCAATGAAAATGCGGAACAAGCCTGTCCCAGGTCTTGTTTTGGCCCAAGTGACCTGCCAAAGGGATATCATGTGCTAGGGTCAAGAGGAACCCCCTAAACTTCTGAGGTATTACCATCCTCCTGGTGGCTCCAGGGGCTGGATCTCTTCCCTCAGAATATAGGAGTCCCTCATCCCAATAAACTTTATGGGACCCACTAGCACTCCCAGCAGCCTCAGCAGCAGCCTGCTGTCTGAGGGGTTCAAGAGAGGGGCAGCACTGTTGCTCCTTACTCAGATCTTCCCTAGAAGGGCCCCCTGCCCCCAAGAACTCAACCTGATCAGGCTCAAGTCCCTCTGGGGCAGTTCCTTCTTCAGGATCTGCTTAACCTCCCTCTGGGGGTGAATCTGTGATCTGAGACAGAGGGGAAGGCACTGCCTTTACCCTACTGCTCCTCCTCTTGGGAAGCATCTGGTCCATTGTTCCAGGATCCAGAGCTGGTTCAGTGTTATGCATTCTTGCTTGTGACCTGGTCACAGCAAATACCTCTGCAGGGATGCCCAACATCTCAGCATGAGTCCATAACTCTACTTCAGACCAGGCTGAAGTCTCTAGATCATTGCCCAATAGACATTCGACAGCGAGGTCTGCACTGACTACAACCTTCTTGAGGCCAGTTACCCCTCCCCAGGAGAAATTCACAACTGCCAGACTATGGTTGGTCCTGACATTGCTTGCATTGGTCACCTGGTACATTTCGCCCAGAATGATCTGCCCAGGGTCCACAAGGTCCTCTGCCACCATGGTGACACTAGCACCTGTGTCCCTAAATGCCAAAGCCTGTTTGCCATTTATTACAGGCTGCTGTTTGTATTTGCCCAGATTACTGGGGCTTACTAGGAAGGACATCTCAAGGTCTCCATCACAAATCAGCATTGCCTGAGTGGGCACTCTGACTAGGCCAGAGCCCACTTCAGAACCCAGGGTCAACCCTACTACACCCTTATTCTGAGTACCACCTCCACCAGTAGCTGAGCTAGGGGGAACAGTTGCCTTAGGGGCAGGAGTGGTGGTGGTTTGTTCTTTGGACTTGTTACAATCAGAAGTCCAGTGCCCTTTCTGTTTACAGAATTTGCACCAGGGCTTCTTTTGGCCTTTCCCCTTGTTGGATTGTGACTCCCCACCAGATGCAGATTTTTGGGGCCCTTGTGAAGACTTCTGGTCTTTTGACTTATCCCCACCTTTCTCAGAGCCCTTAGGATCATGCTTCTTGGTGTCACCCCCCTTGGTTCTGGGGTTTCTGCCTTACCCTGGTTCTGACCCATTTGTCTGCCTTCTTTCCCAATTCTTGGGAGAGGTCAGATCTGAGTCCACCAGTTATTGATGCAACAACTGGTTCTGGCAATTATTAAGGATCTGTTCTCTCATCATCAGATTATACAATCCCTTGAAATCAGTAACCCTACTGCTAACCAGCCAACCCTCCAGAGCCTTGGTTGCACAATCTACAAAGTCGGTCCAGTCCTGAGTCTGTGCCTTCTGGGTGTCTCTGAACTTCAACCTGTACTGCTCAGTGGTTAAACCAAACCCATCTATCAGTGCACTCTTCAGGACTTCATAATTATCAGCATCCTCTTCTCTAACAGTGAGGAGCTTGTCTCTACCTTTGTCTGAAAAGGAGAGCCACAAGATTGCTGCCCACTGCTTTTGGGGGACCTGCTGTACTCTACAGGCCCTCTCCATAGCAGTTATCCACTTGTGGATATCATCCCCACTCTGGTAGGGAGGAACAACCTTGCTCAGGTTCCTATGGTCTGGAATAGATTCTCTGCCTCTAGGGACACTGTTGCTGCCACACGGGGTTCTAACCCCTCTCTTCTAGAAGCTCTCTGGATCTCCAGGGCTTCTCTATCTAGTGCCAACTGCTTGGTTCTGAGGGCAACTCTTGCCTCCTCATACTGCAGCAGTTTGCACATTCTGTCAGAGGAGCTCTCTCTTATGGGAAAGTATGAGTTCCTCTGCTGGACAAATTCTCTGCCAGAGTGATAAGAGTGGTCAGATTCCCTGGAAGGGGACCTATGCCTCTCTTCCACTCTGTCAGTTCTCTTAGGGAGAATTCCTCTGTCCTTTTCAGGCCCCTTGGAGCCTGGCCCTTCAATCACAGAGTCTCGGTCATTCTGATTTTCATCATCTGACCCAGACAATGTAATTGACCCACCCCCTGATTCAGACCCATTAGCTCCTAGAGCCAATCTAAGATCATCTGCTGTCAGCAGATCTATCAGGTGTAGTGTGGAGGGACTGTGTCCTAGCTTCAGGTGCTTTCAACACACATGGCTCTCAAGGCAGAGAAAGCCATGTCCTTATACTGAGGCTGAGTGGATCCACTGGTTCCACCCTTTAAGAACATTCTAGTGTTGTGCAGTGTTGTACTACCTACACTAGTTTGTGGCCTACTGATACTAGCTTGAGCTGTAGAAAGGGTGTGCTATCCCTTGGCACACAGCTCTAAGTTCAGTAGAACTTATTGATACTAACCTTGACTTTATATGTACCTTAAGTACCTATAGTGGTTTTCAGTTAGTAATTCAAATAGAGATTTTCTGGTAAAACAATAGCAAGCTGGAATCCCACACGCTGCCCACCAATGTGAGAAGTTGACCTGGTATATGCTGTTCACTAACTAAAGTGGACACCTTGCACCAGAACAATTCGACTCTTATGGTAGATAGGTTTAAGACAACCTTTATAGAAAGCTATCCTAGTGGTAGCAGTGGAGAGCAGCCTTCAGGCTAAGTCTTGAAGGAATGTAAAGCAGCTTGTTTTACCACACAATCTCTTGAATCACCAAATGAAAAGACACCACACAGGTATATATATCAAATATATATGTATTTATTAATAAACACTCTCTACTAATGTCTTTATGAGATTAGAAGTCAGGAACATATGTACAAATCAAATGTTATCAAAATAAGTTTAGCACAATCGAATATCACAATCTTAGTTTGGCTAGACCTAGGTCTAGGGCATCTAGAATCGAGGGACCCACAAGAACCACCCCAGGTAGTTGTAGGAGACCCACAGGGGACGGACTCGGGGTCCTGGCACCGGTGCGAGTCCTGTACGAGTCTATGCGCACAGACGCGATTGAGATTTCAATGTTAGAGGTCCCTTGCGTGTTCGAGGCGAACACACCGATCGGTCCTTGTACGAGTCGAAGGACGCGGTTACAGATAGAGTAGCAAGGGAGATGGACGCGCGGTGTCTAACACAGACGCGAACCTTGTGCGAGTCAGCGCAATGGAGATTTCAATGTTACAGGCCCCTTGTGTGTTCGAGGCGAACACCGATCGGACTCAGTACGAGTCGAAGGACACGGTTCTAGATAGTGTTACAAGGGAGGTGGACGCGATGTGTCTAACACAGACGCGAACCCTGTACGAGTCAGCGCCATTGTCGCACTTAGAAAATAAGAGTTTTAGGGCACTTCTAGGGTAGCCACAAGCAAGGCACTTACAGGGTAAGTAGTTCTAGGGCCCACACCCACGGGAGCACCATACTGCTAGAGTTACCTTACCCAGGGGAGCCGGGTGCATAGGTGTCTTTTGGTGTCGGGTCGCGGCGTCGTTTTCAATGGGAGCCAGTGAAGACTTGCTGCTTGCGGCGACAGGAGAAGTGTCCGGAGGAATCCAAGCCTGGATTCGGAAGATGGAAGACCTGAAAGCAGAGGGGACAGTGTTCAAAGTCACTTGGCAGTGACTCGGGGCAAGGAAGATGGATGCCCACCGTCGTCGCAAGATTCAGGTCGTTCACGGGTGCCTTGACTCTTCAGCCACGAGGTCCAGGAGGTGTCGACGATGACCAAGAGCTGGATTTGGCGTGTACCATAATGTCTGCAGCTTACTGCGGTGTCGGCGACTCGATTGAAGCCAACAAGCCTTGGTAACAGCAAGTCTTGGGAAAAGTGTAAAAAGTCAATGGCGCAGACCAGCAAGGTCTGAGGGACTCACCCAGCAAGGGTAAGTCAGGGCAGGCCTGGAGCAACCAGAGGAGCCCTTTGGTTCTGTAGGAAAGCCTTCAGGGGACCCACAAGCCGGCTGGCAAGGGATCGCAAAGACACCTCGGGAGGATTCGCTCAACAGGGACCCACGGTCACTCGGGACGTGGTAGGCCTCTGATCTTCGGAGGGACTCCTGCTGGAGGCTAGGACCACACATGGTGTAAAGCACAAGTTCGTAGAACGTTGTGAAGGGGTTGCACTCGACAATAGTGCACCGTACCCATGGGTCACGGTTCCTCATCATTCTTGGGGTGCACTGGCCTCAGCTTCACTGGAGACTCACGATGGCCTTTGAGAAGTCAGGAAATTCACTTCTTGGGTTGCAGGGACTTCGGACTCCAGCAGGAGCGGCATAGTTTGCGACCGTCGTTTGTAGTTTTTGGTGCCTGCCAAGCAGGGGAGTCACTCCTTGACTCCAAGGGAGATTCTTCAGTCTTCCAAAGGTAGTGGAACGTCAAAGGTCCGGGATTCTTCTTCAGAGCGTCGTCCAGGGGTATCTAGTTTGCAATGCACAGGTTCCCTCTCTTATACTAAAAGAAAGGGAGGGACTAGCTCTATGACCCCACCTATGGGAGGGTCAGGGGAGTGGGTGGTTACACCTACTTCCCTTTGTCCAGTTTCGCGCCAGAGCAGGGGCAGGTAGCCCCTGAGCCGGTTTGAACTGGTGTATGCACAGAGGAGCCTTCTTCTCCCCCAGTGCAGGACTTCAAAGCACTCTAAGAGTGCACCCACCCAGCCCCAATACACTAAACCCTGTCTGGGAGGTGGTCACACCCCCTTGGGACAGGATATCTATTGTTGGGCTTCCTCCACTGCGAGTGTTGGTCATCAGCAGGAGGGCAGCCCAGTGTCTGTGACTGGTGGCATCCATTTTGTGATGCCAGGGCTCTGCAGGATTCTACCCCGTTTCCACAGTAGGTACATGTCTATCCCTCTAGAAGGGTGGAATGCTACCCCCGCCGCCAAGACTGGCGGGGGGGTAGTATTCCAAGATGTTTGACACCAAACACGACATGTTTCGATGCAGCCATTCCAAAGTTAGCATTCTACCGCAGGATATAATGCACTTAAAAGTACATGGTTTAACCGCATCCACAAACAGCCCCAGAGAATGGACTCTGAGAGCTGCAGAGGGGCCCTGCTCAGGCAGAGGCACCCCCTCACATGGAAACTAAGCACCCTGCCCTCAGGATTGATAGGGCCTGCTTTAGGGGTGACTGATAAGTCTCAATGTGTGTGCAGGAGAGATATAGGGGACCTATATCTCAGTGAGGGGTGCTAGCACCACCTCACCCAGGCTGCAGTAGCAGGCCTGTGGTGTCAGATTTAGTCTGCTTCCCAGGGCTGGCATAATACATGCTTCAGCCCCTGGTAGGCCTGTGAAGTACCTATGCCCTTGGTACCTAAGGTACCATATACTAGGGACTCATAAGGTACGACAGTATCCAATCACTAGTGCACCTAGAGTGCACTCCAAATCGTTTAGAGAGAACAGAGAGGCTGGGGCCCTGATTGGCAGGGTCCCAGCCAGACTATAGCCAGAAACCAGTGTAAACATCAGAAAAAAAGTGGGGGCAACATAAGAGGCAGATCCTACTCTCCTACACAGCCTTATTGTGCATGGTCATAAATGCTTCACACACTGCCTCTGAGATAGGCCTAACTGCTCGTGCTACGTTACCACAGGGTTGAGCAGGGGTTATCAAAGGGGGTAGCCCACTTGCCCTGACTTAGGAAGAAGGGTCCCTATTTGGACAGTGGCGCCAGCCATTGCCAACTAGAGACCCCCATTTCTAACATTGGCGGTCAGCGGTGAGGATCAGGACTTGCATTTATGATCCACGTACAATAACTGGTAGACACCACTAGTGAGTACAGACCAAAGCGCAGACACGCGCGGATTTTGTTTTTTCTCTCCAAATTTTTTTTAGTTGGTTGTTTGAGTACTGAATTGTTGATTGCAGCCATGAGTACTGCTAATATGGGAAGGCCAACATCCAATAGTTCGGATTATCTCGCCTTTGAGGAGGAAAGATTAGATACCTATACTGACAAACAGCTAAAGTCATTTTGTAGGCAATTCGCAGTCCCCGTGATAGGTCTCTCTAGGAAGGAGGAGTACCACAAGGGGCTGAAGGCCTGGTGGGAAGCAAGGGAGTCCGCTGGGGATGAGGAAGAGAATGCTGGAGGGCAGCAGGATGATGCAGTAGAGGGGGGAGAGATAGAACACCCTCCAATCCAGGTACTAGTGTATCCCAAAGGAGACTGACCCCAGAAGAGCTGGAGGACAGGAGAGAGATAGGAGGCATAGTTTGGAGATGGCTAAATTGGAAGGTCAGAAGGACCTTGAGAGTAAGAAGTTAGACATTGAGAAGAATCGATTGTCATTTGAACTTGAGAAAATGAGAATGGAACATGAGAGAATGTTGAGGGAGATAGAGATCAGGGCGAGGAGTGTCCCGCTCTCCCCCTCTGGTGGCAGCATACCTTTAGTAACTCCTGAGAGTAGAGTTTATATTCCTAAGGATGTCATTAAGGATTTTCACAAGAGTGAGGATATTGGGCAATGGTTTGCCGCATATGAGATAGCAATGGTGTCCCACCGGGTCCCTGAGCAGGATTGGGGAGCGGGATTGTGGGGGCGCTTTGTGAGTGATGGTAGGGATACCCTGTTGGACCTGCCTGAGGAGAGCAGGATGGTGTATGGCCATATGAAAGAGGCTTTGATGACCCGTTATGGTTTGACCCCGGAAATGTACAGGCAGAGGTTTAGGACCTGTAAGAAGTTAGAGGGTACCACGTGGGTTGAATATGTCTCTTTTTTCTGCAGAGCAATGGATCGCTGGGTAAAAGGTAGCAAAGTGGAAACTTTCGAGCAATTGTATGATTTGTTTGCGTGGGAGCATTTGTCCAGTAACTGTTTTCCAGAGCTACTCCAGCACCTGATTGATAGCAAGCTGACTAACCCTAGGAAGCTTGCTGAGGAGGCGGACTGCTGGGTGAGCACCCGGGTCCGCAAAGGTTTTGTGGGAGACTTCGCCAGAGGTGGGCAGGGTCCCCAGCAGAAAAGTGGGGGGGGACAAGGGTAAACAGAGGGAGTTCCAGAGAGGGCCCCAAAGTAATTCCCAAGGGAACCAAGCCGTGGTATCCCAGCCTCCCCCTGAGAAGAAGCCAGTGTCCCTGACAGGTAGGCCTGTTCATAGGGGTCCCCTTACTTGTTTCAAGTGTGGTCAGGTGGGCCACCGGTATTATGATCCCCAGTGTCATCCCCAATGCATCCCCTCGTGCACCACACCGTGCACCATCCCGCCAGATTGCCAGTATAGCCCTGGGGGGGGAGGAAATGGAGGTCCAAGGTGGGTGGGATCCCGTAGAGTTAACCCTTGTCTCGCTAGGGGACTTCGAGAAGGCCCCTAACCCCAAACTGCCGACCAACACTCAGAAGTACCGGCAGTGGGTGACCATCAATGGCCATAGGGTGGAGGCTCTCAGGGACACCGGAGCTAGTGTGACTGCTGTTAGCTCCCGATTGGTGTCCAAAGAGCAAGTTGTGCCCCATGCATTCTGCCCCGTAGTGTCAGCAGACAATTCAGAGAGCCAGTGTGAAGTGGCTCAGGTTCCCTTCGAGTGGGGGGGTCACAGGAACTCTTCAAGTGGCTGTGAGGGCCGCCATGCCTGTAGACTGTCTGTTGGGCAACGATCTGGAGAACTCCCCGTGGGCTACGGTGGAGAGAAAGTCTCATTTGGAAATGTTGGGTTTGCCTGAGTTCGCGTGTGTGACCACTCGGTCCATGACAGCTCAGAAGGATGTTCAGGAGGGTCTGGAGCCTGAAAGTATGGCCCAGGCCCCTGCCTCAAAGAGAAGGGGTAGGGGGCGCGGGAAACCGGCCTCCGCGGTTCCCACGGTCCCGGAGGGAGCAGACCTTGAGGGGGATACCCTGGAACTTACAGGGGAACAAGTGGCCGAACTGGGGGACCTACCGGAGCTGACCCATTGGCAGCAGGAAGGGGGGCCCTCCAGGGAGGAATTTTGCGAGCAGCAGAGAACCTGCCCTTCTCTTGAGGGGGTGCGGCGACAGGCCGCCGCCCAAGCAGTAGGTGACCAGACAGGGTCACATTGGATCTATTGGGAGAACGACCTCCTTTACAGCGAGCCTAAGGTTGCTGAGCTTGGGTCAGCCTGTGTGCTGGTGGTACCCCAGTGCTTCAGGACCTTCTTACTGGGGTTGGCTCATGATGTGCCACTGGCCAGACATCTGGGGCAGACCAAGACCTTTGAGAGGCTGGTCACCCACTTCTATTGGCCCCAGATGGGCAGGAGCTCAGATGCTCACTGCAGGATGTGTGAGACTTGCCAGGCAAGTGGGAAGAAGATTAAGGCCCCACTACGGCCCTTTCCCGTGGTGAGCACCCCATTCGAGAGAGTGGGCATTGATATTGTGGGGCCTCTGGATCCCAAGACAGCCATGGGCAACAGGTTCATCCTGGTCTTGGTGGACCATGCCACCCGGTACCCTGAGGCCATCCCGCTCAGGTCAGTGACGGCCCCCGTGGTGGGACGGGCACTGATGGGATTTTCTCCCGTGTGGGATTCCCCAGAGAGGTGGTGTCCGATAGGGGAACTAACTTCATCTCCAAGTACATGAAGTCTCTGTGGGAGGAGTGTGGGGTCACGTATAAGTTCACCACTCCTTACCACCCCCAGGGTAATGGGCTGGTTGAGAGATTCAACCGGACCCTTAAGGGCATGATTATGGGCCTAGGCGAGCCCATGAGGCGTAAGTGGGATGTCCTCTTGCCCTGCCTGATGTTTGCTTACCGTGAGGTGCCACAGAAGTCCTGAGGGTTCAGTCCCTTTGAGCTGCTCTATGGTCACCCGGTAAGAGCGCCTCTGAGTCTGGTCAAGGAAGGCTGGGAGCAATCTCCCAGGAAACCTCCCCAGGATGTGTTTAGTTACATGCTGGCCTTCAGGAACCAGACTCGGCGTTTCAGGAAACTTGCTGAGGCAAACCTGGAAGCCAGCCAGGAAGAGATGAAACGCTGGCACGATCAGAATGCCACTCTGATCGAATTTCAACCTGGACAAAAGGTTTGGGTCATGGCCCCGGTGGAACCCTGTGCGCTCCAGGATTGGTGGACCGGCCCCTTTGAGGTGGTAGAGCGCAAGAGTCCTGTTACCTGCGTGGTGGACTTGCAGTCTCCCAGGAACCCCTTGCGGGTCCTGCATGTTAACCGCCTGAAGCCCCACTTTGAGAGGTATGAAGTGGGCATGCTTCTGGCCACAGATGCTGGGTTGGAGGAGGAGAGCGAGCCCCTCCCTGACCTCCTGTGTGCAGGGGAGCGAGATGGGTCAGTGGAGGGTGTGGTCCTCTCCACCACACTGACCCCTGAGCAGCAGGGTGATTGTCGCCAACTGTTGGGACAATTCAGTGATCTGTTCTCCCTGGTACCTAGTGTCACTGATTGGTGTGTCCATGACATGGACACCGGGGACAATCCTCCCATTAAGCACAAGGCTTACCGAGTGACTGACCGGGTATGGGCCTTCATTAAGGATGAGGTTACCAAAATGTTTGCCCTTGGGGTGATTGAGTCCTCTAGCAGCCCTTGGTCCAGCACAGTGGTCCTGGTACCAAAAGCTGCAGCGCCTGGTACCACCCCAGAACTTCGGTTCTGCGTGGACTATCGGGGCCACAATTCAGTCACGAAGACTGACGCGCACCCCATCCCCAGAGCTGATGAGCTCATAGATCGGTTAGGGGCTGCAAAATACCTCAGCACATTTGATTTGACGTCTGGGTATTGGCAGATCGCCTTGACCGAGGGAGCAAAGGAGAGGTCAGCCTTCTCCACCCCCGATGGGCACTACCAGTTCTGGATGATGCCCTTTGGAATGAAGAATGCCCCTGCCACCTTTCAGAGGCTGGTCAACAGGGTGTTGGTTGGGCTGGAAGACTTCAGTGCCGCCTACCTGGATGACAATGCGGTGTTTAGCTCCTCTTGGGAGGACCACCTGCGCCACCTCTGGGAGGTATTGATGGCACTGCGGAAGGCAGGCCTCACAATCAAAGCCAGTAAGTGCCAGATTGGGCAGGGTTCTGTAGTGTATTTGGGGCACCAGGTGGGGAGCGGCCAGGTGGCGCCCCTTCAGCCCAAAATTGAAACTATCCTGGTGTGGGAACCCCCCAAGACTCAGACGCAGGTGAGAACCTTCTTAGGACTCACGGGGTACTACAGGAGGTTTGTCAAAGGATATGGTAACATTGTTGCACCCTTGACTAAGCTGACTTCTAAGAAACAGCCAAAGAAGGTAAACTGGACTGACACCTGTCAGAATGCTTTTGACGCCCTGAAGACTGCCATGTGCACCGCACCCGTGCTTCAGGCGCCCGACTTTTCAAAGGAATTTTTTGTCCAGACAGACGCCCCAGAGCATGGTATAGGGGCTGTTCTGTCACAGATCAATGAGGAGGGACTAGACCAACCGGTAGCCTTCCTAAGCAGGAGGTTACTTCCCCGGGAACAGAGGTGGAGTGCAATTGAGCGTGAGGCATTTGCTGTGGTCTGGGCACTGAAGAAGCTGAGACCATATCTGTTTGGGACTCACTTCCCGGGTTCAGACAGACCACAGGCCCCTTAGATGGTTGATGCATATGAGGGGTGAGAATCCCAAGTTGTTGAGGTGGTCCATTTCCCTACAGGGTATGGATTTCACGGTGGAACACCGCCCTGGTACAGAACACGCCAATGCTGATGGTCTGTCCAGGTTTTTCCGCCTTAGTGATGAGAACTCCCAAGGGAATGGTTAGTTCTCCCCACATTTCAGCTGGAGGGGACGCGTTAGACCTGGCATCATTGGCGCGGGTCTCCCTTCCTCTTTTCGCTTCTTACCTTTTATGTTGGCTGGATTTAGATGCTCTGGGCGCTGTGCCACTGCCAATCTGTGACACAGCGCGAATGCTCCCTGTGTAAAGATAACTGTATGAATTGGGATAATCATAATTGGCTCGTTTGGTTTACGTGTCAGTCCCTAGTATCAGTGCACTGTGTGTGCCCAGGGCTGGTAGACCAAATACTGCTGGTGGGCCGGCAGCGCTGATTTGCGCTACCCACCGAAGCAGCTTTTAAAGTATGTCTGTGTAGCATGTTCTAATAGCGAGTTACCCTTCATTTCACTGTTTACTATTGTGAGGATATCCGTTCTCATAGGCCAGAATGGGCAGGCTGAGTATTACATGCCCTAATCCTACCTGCCCCCAGGAACCTGAGAGGAACGTCGAATTTGGTATGTTTAAGCTCAGGACATTGAGATACATCTTTTAGTAAGGATTATTTGCGTAGCCCGTGTTCGAAAATACCTCTGCTAGAAACGAGGTATTTTCTGGCCTCAGCTTTCCTGTAGGCTTTGCTAGCGTGTGTATTGGCCGTCTGGTTTTGGAGCAGCAGGGCCAGCTGGGTCAGACCTGGCTGGAGAGAGAGATCGGCATTTAGAGTATGGAGAGGGGTGACTCTTTGATCTGAGCAGGGCCATGCCTGGCAAGGTGAATGATGGCTCTACCTCCCACTGGGCGTCTGATAGCAGACCCCCAGATTCTCAAAGGGCAGGATGTCGCCTCGTAAACCAAGTGCTCCCCGACCCCACCGAACTGGTTCTGGCTGGATGCAGTGATTTGTGACTGCCGAGAACAAAGACTTTTTAGGTATAAAACACTGCGCTGAAACCTGTTTCAAGTGTGTTCCTTCTGGATGTCAAGACGAAACTCTGTCCGAGCGGACAGAGGAAAGGACTTTGAAACTTTCACCAAGCTTGCTGAAGAAACTACCCAAGGGCCTGAATTGAGAGCGCATCCTGCTGAAGTCTCAGGGACATTAGACTTCACCCCGTCAGCCGCCCGAATTCCTTTGCTCGGAATTCTACTTGCAGGTGAGGCCTCCGTCGAGTAATCCGGAACCTCTAGTCCTACTGTGAGGAACGCGGACTGGTAACCCTTGTGAACTCTGTGTGTGGGCCGCCGCAGCTAAGAGAGAGCTGCCGCCGCTGAGGGCCCGCCGTATTTTGAATCCTCAGAACCTTCGCTGAAACTGTGTGGGCAGCCGCAGCTAAGAGAGAGCTGCCGCCGCTGAGTGCCCGCCTTATTTTGAATCCTCAGAACCTTCGCTGAAACCCTGTGGGCCGCCGCAGCGAAGAGAGCTGCCGCCGCTGGATGCCCGCACTTGTGTCAGTGGTGCAACATCGTGGATTGTCCTGTGGGCCGCTGCAGCTAAGAGAGAGCTGCCGCCGCTGAGTGCTCGCACCCTGGCTAACTTTGCATCATCGTGATTTGTCCTGTGAGCCGCCGCAGCTAAGAGAGAGCTGCCGCCGCTGAGTGCTCGCACCCTGGCTAACTTTGCATCATCGTGATTTGTCCTGTGAGCCGCTGCAGCTAAGAGAGAGCTGCCGCCGCTGAGTGCTCGCACCCTTGCTAACTTTGCATCATCGTGAATTGTCCTGTGAGCCGCCGCAGCTAAGAGAGAGCTGCTGCCGCGGAGGGCTCGCACCTTTGCTAACTTTGCATCACCGAGATTTGTCCTGTGAGCCGCCGCAGCCAAGAGAGGGCTGCTGCCGCTGAGTGCTCGCACCTTTGCTAACTTTGCATCATCGTGATTTGTCCTGTGAGCCGCCGCAGCTAAGAGAGAGCTGCTGCCGCGGAGAGCTCGCACCTTTGCTAACTTTGCATCATTGGGATTTGTCCTGTGGGCCGCCGCAGCTAAGAGAGAGCTGCTGCCGCTGAGTGCCCACGTCATTGTCAACCTTGCACCATCGTGAATCGTCCCGTGGGCCGCCGCAGCTAGGAGAGCGCTGCTGCCACCGTGAGCCCACCACGGAGCTGCACGACGAGAGTCATCGCCACCACCAGCACGGGCCGCCGCAGCCGCGTGCTGCTGCCGCTGGGAGCCCGCCTGTCCCCGAGTGCCCGAATCATTGTGAGTGCACTTTGCGGACCACTGCCATCGAGAACTGTGGTCGCTGGGAGTCCGCCTGTCACTATCTCCGCTTCTTCGAGAAGCTACGTGCTGTGTCCCCGTCCAACGGCAGGTACCTGGTGCGCAACGGGTCGCGTAGACCCAGGCCTTGAACTCAGTCCGTGCCACGTTCTGGTGAATACGTATTGCCTTTTTAAGTCCCTACTGATTTACGTGCATTGTGACTGGTTAAAACGCTTTTGAGAGTCTCATACTAAACCTTAGATAAAGATACTATTTTTTCTATACCTACTTGAGTTGTGTCCTTTTGTGGTGTCGTTACTGCCTTATTGTGCATGGTCATAAATGCTTCACACACTGCCTCTGAGATAGGCCTAACTGCTCGTGCTACGTTACCACAGGGTTGAGCAGGGGTTATCAAAGGGGGTAGCCCACTTGCCCTGACTTAGGAAGAAGTGTCCCTATTTGGACAGTGGCGCCAGCCATTGCCAACTAGAGACCCCCATTTCTAACACTGAGACATGCTTCTGGGTGGGAGGGAGTGCTCCATCCTGCTCAGCTGTGGGACAGGGGGCCTGGTGGGAGTTGTAGTGCAGGCCTCCCTATTCCAAAGACACCTCCCTGGAAAGATGGCTACCTACCTGTTAGGTGAGAGTGAAGAACACAATAGCTGAGACATGCTTCTGGGTGGGAGGGAGTGCTCCATCCTGCTCAGCTGTGGGACAGGGGGCCTGGTGGGAGTTGTAGTGCAGGCCTCCCTATTCCAAAGACACCTCCCTGTAAAGATGGCTACCTACCTGTTAGGTGAGGGTGTAGCACACAATGACTGCCACATGGTTGTGGGTGGGGGGAGTAGTCCATCCTGCTCAGGTGTGGGACAAGGGGGCCTGGTGGGAGTTGTAGTGCAGGCCTCCCACACCCAAACAGCCCTCCCTGTTAAGATGGCTACCTACCTGTTAGGTGAGGGTGTAGCACACAATGACTGCCACATGGTTGTGGGTGGGGGGAGTAGTCCATCCTGCTCAGCTGTGGGACAGGGGGCCTGGTGGGTGTTGTAGTGCAGGCCTCCCTATTCCAAAGACACCTCCCTGGAAAGATGGCTACCTACCTGTTAGATGAGGGTGAAGAACACAATAGCTGAGACATGCTTCTGGGTGGGAGGGAGTGCTCTATCCTGCTCAGCTGTGGGACAGGGGGCCTGGTGGGAGTTGTAGTGCAGGCCTCCCTATTCCAAAGACACCTCCCTGGAAAGATGGCTACCTACCTGTTAGGTGAGGGTGAAGAACACAATAGCTGAGACATGCTTCTGGGTGGGAGGGAGTGCTCCATCCTGCTCAGTTGTGGGACAGGGGGCCTGGTGGGAGTTGTAGTGCAGGCCTCCCTATTCCAAAGACACCTCCCTGTAAAGATGGCTACCTACCTGTTAGGTGAGGGTGTAGCACACAATGACTGCCACATGGTTGTGGGTGGGGGGAGTAGTCCATCCTGCTCATCTGTGGGACAAGGGGGCCTGGTGGGAGTTGTAGTGCAGGCCTCCCTATTCCATACACACCTCCCTGGAAAGATGGCTACCTACCTGTTAGGTGAGGGTGAAGAACACAATGGCTGAGACATGCTTATGGGTGGGAGGGAGTGCTCCATCCTGCTGAGGAATGGGGCAGGGTGTGCCTGGTGGGAGTTGTAGTGCAGGCCTCCCTATTCCAAACACTCCTCCCTGTAAAGATGGCTACCTACCTGTTAGGTGAGGGTGTAGCACACAATGACTGACACATGGTTGTGGGTGGGGGGAGTGGTCCATCCTGCTCAGCTGTGGGACAAGGGGGCCTGGTGGGAGTTGTAGTGCAGGCCTCCCATACCCAAACAGCCCTCCCTGTAAAGATGGCTACCTACCTGTTAGGTGAGGGTGAAGAACACAATGGCTGCCACATGGTTCTGGGTGGGGGGAGTAGTCCATCCTGCTCAGCTGTGGGACAAGGGGGCCTGGTGGGAGTTAGAGTGCTGCTTGCCTGGACACATACAACACAGTTGATGTTGTCTACCTTTGTGATGTTTCAGGTGGGGTGGATGTAAAATCAGTGTGACCTGTGTGTGTTTTTGGGGTGCAGATGTGTGTACTTGTGCCTCAGGGATGTATCTTTGTAGTTGTGCAAGACAGTACATGGCAGTTTCATGGTACACATTAGTTGGTACTTACCAGCCTCCACTCCCCCGGGTATTCCTTCAAGACTCTCTGGATGCAGTATGGCAAGCACCTTCTCCTCCCATGCAGTGAACGGTTTTGGTGGGATGGGAGGGCCTCCACCAGTCGCATCAGCCAGCTCACGGTTTTTGGCTCTAGTCTTCTTGACAACACTCTTCAGGTCATGCCACCGCCTCATGATTTCATTCTTGTTGCGGGGCACATTCCCTACTGCATTGACCTTGCCCACTATCCTTGCCCACATGTTTGTTCTTGTGGCTAATGGTGTCTGTTGGACCATGCTGCCAAAGTGTTGTGGTTCTACTCTGATTATCTCATCTACCATTACTGTCAACTCAGTGTCAGTGAATGTTGGCATTTTCTGTGGTGCCATGGTGTGTGCTGTGCTGATGTTTTGGGGTGCAGTTGTGAGGGTGGTGTAGGTGGTGTGTGTGTGTGTTGTTGTGCTGGAGAGATGTGTGGTGTTTTGCCTATCCAATGTGCTGCAGGGTTTGGTTCCTTCAGGGCTGGAGTAGTGCAAAGGATTGTGGTCAGGGAAGGGGCTGGTTTTATGCTCAGCTATGTGGGTGTGTCAAGATGGTGTAATGCAGTCAGGTGTGCTATGTGGGTTGTCCTGTGATTTGTATATTTGAATTTGCCATGGGGGTGTGTCATTGGGATGTTTCAGGTTATTTTGGGGGCAGGGCTAGTTGCCTGTGTGCATTTGCTGGCCTTATTTTTTTTACTTGGCAGCCATTTTTTTTGTGGAGCATCCGCAGCGATGGCTGTGCTGCAGGGCTTAACGTACCGCTGTGACATCGGGGATATCATAATATCATTGGCGGTCACTCCGCGTTTCTGGCGGCGGGTTGATGTGTTTCCACTATGTTACCGATCGTCGCGGTTGAATTTTCACGTTCTCTGCCCTCTACGGGCGGTTTTTCCATGCCTCCTACCGCCGTGGACGGAATATTTTGGCGGTTGATCCTAATAGGGTCGGCGGGGTTTCCGCGGTACCTGTGGACAATGATTTTCCGCAACCATGGCGGTCGGATTTTTTTCCGTCCGCCATCGTAATGACCCTCTAAGTTTGGAAAAAATGCCTCTATGACCATAAATTCAAAACAACTTCCAAAAGTAGGGAGAACCTCTTGCCTACTTTGCTGTTCATTCTTGTTCTTTTTTCTTTATTCTTTGGATCTTCAAAACAGCCGACACGTGTTTCGTCGCTTTTACAAGGGAAATCGTCCCGCGACTTTATCAAGGCTATGTTCTTTGTGTGTATTTCTTTCTATTGTGGTGATACTTCCAACCCACAAGGGGTTCTGTTTCTTGCGACGTCCACTAAAAGTCTTGCATATATCAAATGGTCCAAGTATGTAAAGCAATTTCTGATTCGAAACAATTGAAGAGAAAGTCTTCGGACGTCGCCCTTCGTGTGAATCCGATACACAAAGGCGTTCTCTGACCTTTAACCCTTTCCTTTGGACCACTTATTTATTTAGTATCGAGGACAAGTAGACAATATCCTAATATATGAGTACAATGTAGTAGGACCCGTTGATTCCAATACACTGTTTATGTATAAGTAGTAAAGTTAGGACTCCTAACTTTAGGACTCCTAAATGCCTTCTGTGAATACCGAAAGTCTTAAAGTTAGGATTTTTCTCAGTTTAGGAGTCCTAAAGTTAGGAGTCCTAACTTCTGTGAATACCGAAATGAGTAAGTTCATTCTGTGAATACCAAAATGAGTAAGTGTATTCTGTGAATACCAAAAAGTACTAACTTTACGTTTTTGACGTAAGTTAGTTCTGTGAATCAGGCCCTAAGTCTTTTACAGCACCGGAATATTTTCTCCCATGCCGTGTGAATCCGCAAATGCCCCCATCTTTCGCATGTTTTCAAATCCCTTTTTGAAGCCTTCTTTGAGCAATGTTTCAAGAGGAAATAAGCAATTTGCCTTTTTTTAATCATATTCCATGCTCACCATATTTTTTCACCTTTATTAAACCAATACAATCCGACACAGTTTGCATAATGAGTTAGTAGCGCGAGAGTTGGTCTGTGCCCTAATGTTAACCTACTTTGCTGAGGTAAAATACTTTACCAAAGCCTATCCCGCTCTGATTGGCTGGCGTTCGACGAGAGTTTTGGCTCGAACCTCCCGCTTCTAAGTACCGAGTGACGAGTGAGCATGGCCCTTACGGGGGCAGTTACCTGGAACTAAATAGGATTCATTGAAATCGCGATGCCAAGCCCTGGAAAGCTGAATTGGCCGCCGTCGCATAGGAAGGCTTCACGACCTGTTTACACACTTTGTTGAATCCGGGGCATTGATTCTGCGCTTGATGTGAAAAGAAATTAAAGCTCTGGTCTCATTAGATAACCGGTTATGGTTAAAGATCACAGGGATCCTCTCCCGCCTTTTGTACGGAACTGAGCGGTCACCACAGGCCGCGTCTCGCGCGCAATTGATTTCAAGCTGAGTTTTGTCTGATAGATGCTCTCAGATTATGACAAGAAAGCATTCTATAATCCTTCTGCCGATGCACTTATGTTCAGCGGACAGTCAGCTCTTATCGCTGATTGATAATGCTTAACTCAAAACATATTTAAGCTTTAAGGATGTCAATATTTCCCCGCCAAGTGAAGGTGACCCTTGCTCCGATGGTCTGCTAAGTGCGCAGCGTGGTCTGCTGGTAAATGAGTGAGGGTGGTTATGTGGGCAGGCTGCTATGGATTGGCTATCCTAGCCTGAAATGTGCGCTGCTGATTGTGTGATTAAATCAATAACAATTTCTGCCATGCTCCTTGATTCATCTTCGTTTCTAGGCCGCGGAGCGTAACGACAGGCTCAGGCGCTCCGGTCTAAAGTGTGATGTCGCCAGCGAGACTCCAAGGGCATGGCAGTGGCAGGTGGCCCCTGCATCCTTTCAGAAAGTGAAATATTAGACGAGCTACGCAGGTAAATAAACAAGTCAGGCACCTGTAGCTCCGAGGCAGGTGGGGTGAGTGTGTGTGTGTGTGTGTGTGTGTGTGGGGGGGGGGGATGACAGGTGCAGAGTAGGGGCTCGTTCGAATCATCGCTTCCGTTTATTTGAGACCAGCCGACGCACTGTGCTGCCTGAACATTTGGCTTTCGTTTTGTGTCAATGAGACGTTCTTTTATTCTGAAAAAGAGGGTTCGCCACAGTGGCTTACATTCTAAACATATGGTCATTCTTGACATCCTGCTGGGTTTGAATTACAGCACAGAAGGCACGGTTGATGCACTTCATGGTCTTAAAACGGCGCATCCTCTTTCGCCAACAAAATCTCCCGGGCACACCTCTTCCCCTTTCATTTTCTGTCCCCTTTCTCTCCCTCGTTCTATCTTTTGTTCCCTTTGTGCCCTTAATTGCTCGCTGTCTCATTTGTTTTGTCCCCCGTTCCTTTTTGATTTACCTCTTTTTTATTTATTTATTACGTTTCTATAAATTTATTTTTTGCACTTTCACTTTCTCTTGTTTTCTTTCTCTTCCCAGGTTGTCTATAGCTTTTGTCTCCTTTCTCTACTGGCGTTTTTTGAGTCTTTCTAATAGCCTCTTTTTATCTTGAACTACATCTCTGTCACTTTCTATCTCACCCATTCTCTCTTTCCCTCTTTTCGCCTCATATTCTCTTCCTTTTCTTTGTCTTCAAACCCCTTATCCTGCTCCTCTCCCCTCTATAGCTAACCACTCCTTTATCGTTCTTTTGACCAAGTCTCTACCACACATATTCTTTTAGTGTTTGGGAGAATAAAACACGGGATCACAGAAGACACTTCGATCCACTCCATCAGCAAGAGCCCCCAGGTTGACCCTGCAGTGCATCGCCTACACCGTGTGCTTCAGGCATTGCTGGAGTAGAGTTCCCTGTGGGGGGAGAATTGCCCACTGGTATGGATTCCCACTGCTCCCATTTGAGGCCCTCATTGGTCCCCCACTGTGATTTTGTTTCTCTTGCCACCACATACCATCCTGGTGGCTGCAGTTGGCTTTCATAAACCTCAATACATCCATGGTTCATGGGTATGGGGTATCTCCGCACAGAAGACCTGCAGCCTTGGATTATTTGGGCCCGTACATGCTGATTCACATCATCTTCATTACAGAAGCTGACCAACTCTCTCAGCTGAGTACACAAATTGTAGATAGTATCACCATCTCTCTATTGGGTCTGGCACAAGATGACCCTCTCGTAGTGCAGATTCAATTTGGGGCTGAAATGTACTTCTAAGGGAACTACATCTGGGTCATAGCTGCCTTCATCGACATTGGATATTTCTATACATGCCCAGTGAAGGAGGAATGAGGGATCTACTGTTTTCTCTTGTAGCTACGAAGTAGTTGGCGAAGAAACCAATCCACACTGCCCACCTAGGTGCTGCTGTTATGGGGGATGGATAATTCACTAAAGGGCACAGTGAACATAACATAGCATCCTAGCGTGCACTTTGTGGGGCAGCAGTAACAGTCATCCGCGCCAGCGTGATTCCACCAGGTTGCATGCTTATGTTCCCCTGATCACAGCCATCCATTTAGTTGGTTTTGTGCAGGGCCGGCTTTAGGGCAGTGCGACTGGTGCGCCCGCACTGGGCGCTGACCTGGAGGGGGAGGGGCACGCTGCGTTCAGCAATAACAAGATTTAAAAGCACCTGCTGCAGAGTTCCTTGTGCGTCCAGATTTCAGGCACCAATAAAAGTTTCAAGATAACTCATGCTGAATGTCCCTGCTAGAGAGAGAGATCGGAGTTTTGTCTAGGGGCAGTTTTGACTCTCCATAAAGTAGTGCAGAGAGTTAATATGTATGAGACTGAGTTTGGGCCTGTACTTCTCTTATGCTCCTACAGAACCCACATATATTTGCCAAAGTATGCTGTGAACTTACTTACTTCCCATGTTACTGCCTACTCTAGCATTTTGATGTTACCTCTGTTTGATCTTATTTTTGTTTATTTAAAAAATACCTCCCAAAAATTTCTTGGAACTAAAAAAAAAGATGTCTGCTGCAAAGAACAAATCTGCATTTTATGTGGATAGCTGAGATGATTAGTAAAGCCAGTGCTTTAAAACAAATTAGAACATTGGAATATGGAGCACTCCATTGAATACAATGGAGTGCTCCGAGCTTCTACGGGCCGGTAAAGGCCCGCAAAGCAACATTCCAATGTTGTTTTCACAAAGGCCTCTCGGAGCCTGAGGGGATTTAAATCCCCTCGGGCTCCGAGAGGCCTTTGCTTTATTTATTAGAACATTCTGCCCTCTAGTGGCAGAATGTTCTAATAGCCTTAAAGCCCTTCGTAGCTGGGCTATACCGGCTATTAAAGTCGCGCTCCCTTGTTAAAGTTCCTCGCCTTCGGCTCGGGCCTTTAACGCTGGAGCGGGCCTTTAATAGCCGGTATAGCCCGCTACAGCGGGCTATAAGGCTATATTAACTGTATGTGGAGAGATGAGGGGCACTTTTGCAGGGTGGTAGTGAGGGAAACCGGGAAGGAGGTCATGGGAGGGGCAAAAAATATTGTCTCACCTGTCGCCACCAGCGCTAAGGCCGACCTTGGTCTTGTGTTTGGCGACCACCTTGCCCTTGGTCTCAATTTATCTGCTTTTGCGTATAATGCGTGTTCTTCAGCATCTTCTGTGTACTGCATAGTTTTTGGTTTTGTTCTCCTACTTTCTTTCAAGTTTACTCATGTAGCATGTGTGATCCTCATGTGGATGGTACTTCATTGATTAAAGGAGCTTTTACCTTTTCTCTCCGTGTTATCCTATTCCTGGTGGGTTCATGTAGTTACTGTCTGTGGTGGCCACAACCGTTATGAGGCTATCATTTATTGTTCCTGTAGCACTTTGGTAAAGAAGCACCCTCCCACCTGACAGTCCCCTATGACTGGGTCCTCACCCCTTCATTCACATGCCTGCCAGGAAGCGTAACCACACCACTCCAACAAGCAGTCCCCTCAGGTATTGATTGCTGAGCACAGTGCAAGGGAAGGCACAATGTTACTTGGCATCAACTTCCACTGGTTTATTGGTGTGCAATGGATCTTGTGGCTGATTGAGGGAGCACGCTGGGTCTTCGACCTCGTTGCCAGTGTGACAGTCTCAAGGCAGCATGTAGTGAAAGGACAGCAGACACAGGTTAACATTAGTCAGAACCCAGCTTGTGTTCTCAAGATTGTTTTATATTTATTGTATGACTTATCTAACCCATGGTGTTGGAATGCCTGCCTATGTGCCTAGGTGCTGGCTGGCAAACTACAATAGAAGTGCTAGGTATCTTGCACTTGACCCAAAACTCTTTATTCTAGCATAGAGACAAATTAACAACACTTCTAGCAATTTGAGCACAAGTTAGCACTAAAGAACAGACCCAAGTCCCAATATATAAATTGCAGGCACTTTGCAAGAACCTTCAAATTCCTGAGAGATGCTGCCTCATTCACCAGATGCAAAAAGAACAATTGATGGAAAGAATGCTGCACAATGTCATACATTCACCCCAGTACAGAGATCTGGGCCTAAATCCATCGTTTTTTGCTCCCCATGCCATTCCAGTTCAGACCCAGCCATATGCAAATCAGTCTTGACCCTGTTCCCCATGGGAACAGTCCAGCACGAACTGCCAGGCCAGGTCCTCCCTGGACTGGAAACAAGCATCCTGGGACCGGTTTCAGGGCATCACCCTTCATCAGCCAGGATAGCTTGACTCCAGTGGCATGGAGAGCACGGGACACACGTCTGGGCATACCAGTCCCACTCGGGGTGACAAATGCAAACAGAACAATTGACTGACAGAATGCTGCACAATGTCAAACATTCACCCCAGTACAGAGATCTGGGCCTAAATCCATCATTCACCAGAGCACTTATCACATGCAAAGAATGCAATCCCTACTCTCTTGTGCACTCTCACCTTACAGAACATAGAAAAGGACAAGCTCTCAGTTAATCATTTGGTCATCGTCCAACTTTACTGTAGACAAGGCGTTGTATATATTGTCCAAATATAGCAGGGTATGGCGTTTTTGTGATCTGCAAAAATTAATCGCTGAAACAGCACTTTTGTAAAAAGCTGCCACTTTTACCATCGCCCCACAAAATCTACAAACTAGGTAACTCAATTTATTCATCCGTTCATGCTGTGGGTCCCAATAACAGGACGATACGTGCAGCATGTAGAAGAGGTGTTTACGTTCTACCCAGCATGCTGTGTGCAGTCCCATGATTAAAGATTGCTAGGAGGCCCAACTTGACTGCCAGAGCAGAAACAAGTCCCTCGCTATTCCAGGCCTCATGCCCTTGACAGCTTAGCTGATGTACTTCAGCACTGATCTAAAGAACCACTTCCTGTTCAGGACCTACCCCTTTCACGGTTCTGTGGAAGCAAGCAAATATAGACCTTGCAGCTTTTTATATTCCAGAACTAAGGTGAGACCTTTTACAGCTCACCTGATTGTAAGGCCTCTTTGTATTCCTGAACTAAGACTGTTCACAGCTCAACTGATGCACCTCAGGTACCTCAGTTACGACCGCAAAGCAGCCTATTGCATAAATAAACCAAAAATAATTCACCCAGTGGGATTCTCAAGGAACTGTAATTATTGCACTACAATGATTTGCACAGCACCCGCAATGCAGGTCAATACTGACCCAAAAAAGGCAACAAATGCTTTGGAGACTCTACTTTGGTCATCCAATGTGCCTTATTACTAACCTAATACACTAAGTAGAACTCACCTCTTACAGCTCAGTGTGACACCTTTAACTTACCAATCAGCCCACAGCAGAGTCCACTGCATGGAGGACTCACACAACTCAGTCAATGCACCTTATTTATTATCTATGAGCCCCACATTAAGCTCTGCCAATGACCATCTACTCTGATCTTTGGCTCTCCCATTTAAAGGTGTGATATTTTGGCTTGTACTGCCCCCTTTGGGGGTGGGATCAAGATTTTTTTAATATGTTGGATTCTGTCTACAAAAGCACAGGGCCTCATTATGTCGCCACTGTAAATCCCAGTTTTGGTATACATGAGAGTTTGCACCTGAATTCAATCTGCTGGGGTAACAACACACCTCTTGGGTTTTTCCTCACACACTTTAGGGCAGGTAAAAGATGGCAGAATTAATGTGGGGAAAAATGCACATTCCCGGTTTAGGCATTTTAGAACGGGGGGAAACACACAGTGCTACCGATTGTCCTAGCTGCTGTTGAAAGGCATATGTAATGCTGCCCCAGTAAGCCTTCTCACTTTTTAAATACAGATGTAGTCTCTAGTGCGTTTTACAAAACAATTTGATGCTATAAATAGCACTGCCCAAGACAAAAAATAAATGCAATTAAATATTATTATGCTAAATAGTGCATTAGTGCAAATTACCACCAAATAAATACCATATCACACTGCTACATACAAATTCAAAATCCACATTGTATTGTAATGTACACCTCAGTCATCCTAATGTATTCTAAATACAGCTAAAAGCAGCAAGATGCAAATATCATCAACTCAGAGCTAAAGCAACACGGGTGTAGATTAACACACACACTGCAGCACCCTTCAAACAACTGGAAATCTTTCCAAACGCCACTACAGTATTCCTTACTTCAGGGAATACATTGCTTTTTCCAAGGAATCATGCAGCATAAGGCTGCGAGGGGAGTATAAAAAAAAACTCCTCGGCCTACGGCCTTATGTTTTGTATTGCAATGTAACTCGTCAGATAGTTATAGCATCCATATATAAAATTACAGTGTATATTATTTGATGCAGTTTGACTTAAATATTCATAGAACTGCCAATGCAATACAACCTTTCGCACACGCATGCATACACATCGACACAGGCACACATAAACACACATAGATACAACATGCGCAGGCACGTAGTCCCAAAACACAGACATGCCCACATGCAATACTCATAGAATTAAATAGAACACACACACACAATGCACATACACACACACAATGCACACACATGCATGTTTTGCTTTATACTGGCTTAAGGAAAACATGTTTTATTTTCACATTTGTCATTCATTTTTTCATTTACTTATCCTCTCATTCTTATTTCATCAAAATAAATTTTGTTCTCCCACCCCATACATATTTTGCAGATTTCTTTTCACTCATTAGCTTTGTCAGACTCACTATATATTTTTTTTTCTTCATTTCCATTCCCTGGCTCAATTAGCCAATCCATTTTTTTGGTCAGCCTGTAAGCGTTTCTCACTTCTATTTATTTTCTCTTTAGTAACCTCGCTTGACACACGCGTTTAGTACTCTGAACTCTGCGCTTAAGTCCTCGGACCTCTAAAAAAGTAACAGTCTGGCGTGTACATTATCCATGGTTCCATAGGCAGCTTCCCTGTGCGCGAGGCAAACGCCATCAAAGGAGTAATTCGCAATTATGATTGTGTTAATCTCAAGCACTGTGGAAGAGTTTTAAACTCGCACGAGGGAGCGGCTTCCTCTAATCCCTTTTGCAACAATCCCAGGCGGCTCGGGCCTCTCCTTTACAGGCAACTTCCGTGGTGCGCGCGCTCACAGCGGGAAAATCTGGGACAATGCAGGGTCCCGGCAGAACACATGGGGACACCAGCCGATCTATTAAATGAGAACATCTGGTCACATTCTCCTGTCTGGGTGTGCAGAACTTTCTGCGCTTTTAATTAGGCCGCTCTGAAAAACTGATCGAAACTCAAGGCAGTTAGCAGTTATGGGCTAGCAATTTGCCTTGCTGTTTTTGAAAGACTTAAAATGTTGTATTCTGCGATGGACTGCAACTGTGCCAGTCAATTCTTCCAAACAACAAAATGACAATGCTGGCAACTGTTTTCATTCGAGCGGGAAGAGTAGGGTAACATCTGGGGCTGTGCTCGTTTTCGAGCTTCTTTCCCTTCCATTTTAGGTAACATCGTTTCATGGTAATTTTCTTTTGTTGTGAAGCGTGCGATAGCTAACGCTGGCGGTTTGCAAAAACATGAAAATTGTTGTTTTTGTTCAGTCAGATAAAGCATATTTAACATAAGCACTTCGCATTCAAGTTGTTTTTAACGCTCCAACTTCCCCATTTTCCCTCCCAGTCAACTGTTTCCTTCTTGCCCATCTCTTTAATCCATTTGCCACCGTTATTTTTCATTCTTGCCCTTTGACCTCCATGTTTGACTGCATCATTGTTCATATTCTTCTCCTGTCCCAATTCTTTATCACCTTACTATTCAACTTCTCTTTGCCGCTTGCAATATTTCCAAACTAACATTAATGGTTTTGTTTTGTCTTCTTTTAAATGTCTGTCTCTCGACCCCACCGATTCCTCCTTATTACCCAATTTCTCTTCTCTCATCTGCCTATGGCTTTTTTGACTATGCACCCGACTACCAATCACTTTCTCAAGCACAACCATAGTCTGATCTTTTTCAGCAGCCTTAAAATCAGGGTCAGAATGTACTGGATCCCAGTATCAATGTGAGGTAGCTAATACTAGTCACAGAATGTGCTCTATTTATCGGATAAAGTTGCCACAAGTGTACATTATATATGGGCAAACCCTTGCTGTACATTATAAGGATATTGCAAGTCACTGAGGAGTTCCGTTACCATATAGAGACATGAGGCCGAATGCCGAATTCCTTTGCAAGGTCCTTGAACTCTGAGGTGACTTGCAATATCCTTATAACATGCGGTGGGAATACTTTATTCCTTATAATACATGGCCACACTGTCACCCTTCCCATGAGCTGTTTATATTCCTTAGTGAGTTGCTCTTCCATATGAAAGAGATAAAATGTCTGTAGATATGATCAATCTGTAGTACAAAATGAAACAAACCAGAAAGCAGTTCAATATTTGTTGAAAAAAGATTTTAGAATCAGTTTAATGTGTCAGATTTAAAAAATGCTCTGGCTCAGGACATTTAGAAATGTGCAGAGAGAGTCTCTGTTTACTATAGTTACCTAAAGTGCATAAAAAATAAATATGTTGCCATAAATATGTCGTTTCTGCTGGTCACTATTCATTTAGAAAAGCCGATCAGAAGGAAAAGCCAGGTTTTGTTTTCACTATTTAAACTGCAGCGTTATAATTGCTCCATGACCTGCTTTTCCCCTTGGCTGCTGGCTCTGGCAGTATGCACTGTGATGTCAGAACTCAACTGTGAATAAGTTATTACAGTTGAGCAGCTATCTCATTTCTTTACTAGAGGTGAATAGAGACACCAGAAAGACTTAAATAAGAAAATTAGAGACAAGCCTTGTGAGAAAATGCCCCCTTTGGAGTGGTCACCCCTTTTCTGGCTGAATTTTCTGGCTCATTTTAAGACTCTGCTCACTGGGTCACTGCTCTTCAGTGCTCAGTGTATGTGCTCTGACCCCTAAAACATGTAGATATAGCTAATCCCCGATTGGCTTATTTAACTTTCTTATAAGGCCATAGTATATGGTGCTGAAAATACACTTAAATCGACTATCGAAAGTTGAGAAAGACCCTCGCTTTGGGGACTTGGACAGGAAATTAATGCAGAGAGGCAATGTTAATCTGCAAATTTAATACAGCTGTTGAGTGTTGATGGACTAAACGAGTTGTCAGAAATTTATAACTTGTAAATCTTTTCAAGTTGTTCGTGACTCTCACCTCGTTAGCCATGAGCATCACTGTACAAATGACTTTGTCCGCCATTGATCACACTCCAACCCTTCAAAAGATAAGATATGCGATTTTTATATCCCACAAGAAAACCATGCTATGAAGCGACCACCATCAGCCCTAGCACAGTGAGCGCCCCAAAAAACACACCCAAAACACACCCTTAGGGTATTCGCCACCAACAGCCAGCAAGATGTGACATTGCATGCAGGAATGAGTATTCCCATAGTAGACCCATGAAACAGAGAGATAACTCATCACAAGTCATATAAGGAATTGTTGTGACCACCACCGGAAGGACTGTGTACATATCTGCATCCTCAAAATATATTTTTTGACTCCGCTGTCCGCTTAGTATGCAAAAAACAGCACGGACCCCTGAGCCGTCACCTCAACATTCCACAAACAGTATAGTAATAAACATCAATTTTATCAAAAAACGGTGCCCCCAGACATTCACAACTATTGGCAGAAGACAGGGCAATCTATATACAAGACTTTCAGCTTAAAAAACGCCCAGTCACCACACGAGTCGAGTGACATTACCATCACCATAAGGAACTACGGTTACCAGAAGCCTTTGCGGAGACCACGCCCCTCGCGCACGACGTGACCTCTGAGAGAAATTTAACAAAATGGAGCCGTGCAAACTCACATTCATTCGGGAGCTTTATCACCGAACGGACCCGGGCGCCGCAGCACAAAAAAGGATACATAAGGTATGGAAACTTGCTTTACCCGCCTCGGTGGGAATAACGGTTTAGTGGGCTAAATCAGTCTCCGCTGTTACTTAACTAATCAGGCGGTTACGACGTTGTTAGTTTGTTTTTCACCGCTTCAGCGGCTCTCTTGACTAAAGAGGCTTGGCTCACAGGCGGCCTCGGCACACGAATTACGGTGCTATGTCCGCTGCGCTTGGACTAAAAGAGAGTGCTACATAAATTACATTGAGAAAAATCGTCCACACAGACTGCTTTTGATCGCTTTGGCAGCCCTATTGTCAAAAGAGGCCTGGCTCACAGGCGCCTCCATACACGGATTACGTGGTTGTGTTCCTCGCGCTTAGAGGAAAAGAGAGCGCAACATCAATAATGTTTAGTTCAATCGGTAACACAACGTCAGCTAACAAAAACAGACACAATACAAGAAATGTTGTAACCTGTTTCACCAAGAAAACGTAAAGCTAAGCGTTCTGCCGTATTCCACAAAAATCAAAGCAATGTTTTTACCAAGCACTTCTCCCTTCATTTAGGGACATTTCAAGACTCAACAAGTTGTGCCCACCCTCTCAAAAGGCTTACTGCCAAAGGTACTTCAAGCTAAGATCTTTTTCACAAGCATTAATAAGCATAACAGACGCTGTGGGCTTACCAAGTTTTTCCATGCCCCCCCCTTTTTTCAGCCAACAAAAAACCAACACAAGAGCGTCTCCCTTCGCATTTGATATTATACAACCGATTCAGTGAGTCTTTTTTCCTTGTTACGTCCATCAATTCATGGAATAGAAATACAACGAAAGGTAATCTCTCAAAAATTTCCCACTTTAGATTGCCCAAGACAAAGTTGACAGCTTGCCTGAAAATATACCGCATAAAATCATCTCCTACCACACAAGTAAGTGCATCCCATTTTTATCAGCACTGCCGCGTGCCCGAGGAAAATGTGCCAAATAACAAAACATCCAGTTCGGTTATGAGTAGGCACCAACTAGGTGTGACTGGACAAACGGCTTACTTTGCTTCTTCTTTCCCTTCTTTTCTATTGCAGTATTTGAACTAGAAAAATTAAGACAAATTTATGAGCAATTCTACAGCAGAGATCGGTGGATCTCAATAAAAGGTAATTGTTGAAAGGCCAGATCTATATGGAAGGTGTGGCTTGAATGAATGTTGTGACGCAAGTGATAACACAAGCACTTTTTCTTCTTTTTTTCAGCTCTCTATGAGTTCTAGGTCCTGAGGAGAACCCTATCAAAATATATTTAGGTTCGAAACGCTTTGACCACAATATGACCATACAAGTGTGTGAAAGTACACTATCAGGCTAACCCTCTCTCTCATTTTGAAATTTTTGTGAAATATTGCTGAAGTTTGTTGGGTACCCTGAATAGTACACTGTCTGGTCACTGGCCATACCGAGGTTGTTAAAAATTCAGTTAAAAAAGCCTCAACCTATTTGGGCTCCATCTTTTTGTTTCACTTTTTATTTCTTCAATTTTTCAATGTGTTCACTCATTTTGAAGCACTGAACTCGAGCTTTTTACATTTGAAATGTTGAATTTGTTGTCTACGTCATGTTTGGTGCTGTCCTTTGAGTATGATGTAAATTATATGTAATATATGTAATATGTGTTGAATTATGTGTGGTTAGTTTAAAATTTGCCTCACATGGTGTTTTTGTGTAAACCATTGAAACCCTCAAATATTGAGTTTCTACTGGAAATTAAGATTTAAAGAAATGAAATAAAAAACAAAAGAATTTTTTTCGGTCACATTGAGTGTCACGTGTGATCCTATGGAGTGATTAGTGACTAAGTATCAGTACTGGCATGTGTGTTGTTGTGAGCGTCGAAAATACACTTATGGCATAAAAAGGAAAATGTCATCTGTGAACTGCAGTACTTATTGTGCCATCAACTAGCGTGACAAGAAAAACATGGCTACAGTTCTACCATTGTATCCATACTCCAACAGCTTAAACCTATGGGTCGACCTGTCAAAATAACCCTTTTGACAGAGTAAAACCCTTCCTTTTAACTATTAAGTCATCCCTATGTAAGCCTTGAAGTCCACAAGGTAGGGTGCATAGTATTTAAACATGGGACATGTAGACATTTTATGTCACCATGTTCCTGCAGTGACGAGCCCCAATAAGCAATTTTCACTGTGGAAGGGCCTGACTGTCATATGAGAAAACTAGAGTACAGATTAAAAAAATGTATTCTACTGTCTCAAGTTTGGAACCAGCTAGAGAGATAATTAAACCACTAATTTTAATATTTATGAAAAGCCCAATTCAATTGTGAAGTTGGATTTTTAATAACTATTATGGAAAAGCAACTTTTAGAAAGTTACCTTTTACTTGCATTAAGCTTCTGGAAGATAATTTACATTAGCGCTCCAGCAACTGTTAATCAAGTGTTTCACTTAATGAGGTATGTAAAATGGTCACAGAGCATTGACAATGGCCTGGAAATGGGGAGGTGTTTTCTTCCTCTGGCAAGAAGACCAGTTGAGGTGGGCCCTGGAACCTAAATAACTTCAAAGATGCCTGTCCTGTAACAAGTAAATGTCAGGTGATAACTGGAAAGTCCTAGCCTTTATCTCCATAACCAGACTTTTGCTAAATCAGAGGGAGGAAAGCAACCCCCAAACCAGTTTTGAGTGACCACAAAGGAGGGGACTGCTCATTTCCCTGGGCACACCACTGGGTAGGCACGCAGGCTCTGCACAAGGGGAGAAGGGTATCCCCATATTGAATTTTGGGATTAAGTTGCACTATCACAATTTTTAAGGGAGAGCCAGGAGTCACCCCCAACCACTATAACTAGTGGCAACTATGAAAGTAGTACCCTAAGGAAGCCTCCATTCAACACTTTCTGGACCTGCTGAAGATCAGAGGAGGACTGGATCTTCTGCCTATTATCTGAGAAGGGGCCCTCAAGGACTGGACCTGCTACCTCCTAGACCCAGGACAAAGATGTGAACTCCAAAGGCCAGCTTGCTGACCTCCTATGTTAGTTCACGGTTACAACAAGCTGCAATAGGCCTTTTCTTCATGACAAGCCCAGCTGACCAGTGGCAACTGGACCTGGACTGGACTTTGCTGTTGAGCTTTGTCTGACACCAGAGAGTCTTGAAGTGTCTTCCCCTGATGTTTTGGGGGCCTTAGTAGTCATTTAGACACCAGAAGAAAGTTTGGAAACCTATATTACTTTTCATCCACAGCTTCAATTGGATCCACCAGAACTATGTCCAACCAGCAGTTCCACAGCTTCGGATTCAATTTCAGCCTTATTCCACTAAAAGGTCTTAGCACCTCTGCAAAAAGGGTTAAGTCCCATTATGCATTGGGACTTTGAAGGAATGTCAATTATTTCCTTCCTGTTATGAGGTGTCTTTGACTTTTTAACTTTTTAGTAATTGTAAATGCTTTGCACGTATGTTTATGTTAAACCTGCCTGCTCTCTGTCATAGCTAACAAGGGTTGAGTCAGGTTTAAATTACTGAAACCTTTGATCGACCTAACAGGTTAGTGACTTTATTACTTGTGGTGGACTAGCATCCACCCCAATTAAAATGCACTTTCTTACAAGCTTTTATGCAAGGATTTCAGGCTCCCACAAATTACAAACATAGTGCAAGGCACTGAGGAGTTCTCTGACTCCAACCTGGACGGCTCAGCAGCCTACCTGAGACTCCATGCTTCATTAAGGGCTTCACGTCGTTTGACCACATCACCCCAATGCTGATTGATCTATATAGGTCTCCTCACCTATCACCTTCAAGAACAGTTGGGTTACCTACAAGACCATCAGAAATTAAACATCTCCATGCCTGGATAAGAAATGGATCAACCCAGGTGAACATGCCACTTTCAAAGACAGGTTATTGCCAGACTGACGAAAAAGGAAATGAAGAAGGGTAACAATAGAAGGCAGCCTTCTCCAGATAGGATCTGAAACAACATTTCCATTGACATCAGAGCTGCTCTTGCCCTCCTGCACTTCAAAAAGAAACTGAAAGCTCTTTTCTTAAAGTAGCTTTACCCCTCAATGCAATTGGGACCTAGCTACCTCTTGCTGTTACTCCTTAAACATACCCATATGGTTTTGCGCTCTCGTCAGTACTAAATCCTGACTAGGTCATGTTATACAAGTACCATTACACACAGTGCTTAATTTGTAAAAATTAAGTGCCAGGACCCTTGACAGGAGACGACTGCAGCTTATACCACCGATTGCCCCTGCCAGTGCTTCCAATGAGAGTACCAACACAACTACTAACCTGCACACTCCTACAAGTGTGATAATTCTGCCTATTTGAAGTCCCCAAAACTATAAGAATGGTTTGCACGTATTAATCATTTTAATGTATATTTAACTAATAAATAACTGTTGCTGTGCTCATCTCTAAATTAAAGAAACATCGCCACCATGTGGCAGACTGTCATAAGTGCCGGTGTTCACAATTAAGTGCCGGTGCTGAACACCGGAAACTACCAAATCAAATTAAGCACTGATTGCACATATACATGCATACATACTATTTGTAAACTCAAAAGGATGCAGGCAGTCATTTAAAAAGTAATGTGACTATGATCTGACTTGCAACTTCCTTATAAATGTACAGTTGAAGTATTTGATCTTATTCAGTACATAGTGCAGTGCATTTGCAGATCCACTTTTCCAGCGACCTCAGAAGTTGTTTAAGATCAGCTATTAGCAGCATTCCTAGTCCTAGTTTTTCTTTGGGACTTCCAGTTTTGTGTTTACATTACAAAAGATGGATTACAAGATCCAGAATACAAAGAAAGAATAAGGACTAGATGCACTGCTCATGGTTGAACTTGGAAAAATTACGAGCTGTACATCCCTCCCTCTTTCTCTCTCTCTCTCAGCAAACTTTAATGATGCATTCATAGGAAGTAAGCCTGCTGGTCCTCTGTACACTTGAAGGCATACCTCATACTGTCAGTCCAAAAGCCTCAAGGGTGCCTGTGGAGATCAAGGATACCCCGGGACCATGGTGATATGACTGCAACTGCAATCCTAAGCAGAGCTGCCCAGAGTCCAGTGTCTTCCATATTTCAGTTTGCACCTATGTGCTACGCTGTCCTTCGGTTCAAGCCTGCATCTAGTTTTGGATCATCCACAGACTGTGACAACTTTCTAACTTCCAAAAAAAGCCTAGAAGAAACTCCTTACTTTCTAACCCATAAGAAAAAAAGTATTCTTTCAAGGGAAGATACTACAGAGATGCCTAAAGGAAAACAAGTGAGAAGAAAAAGAAAGAAATAAACAGAATGAAAGAAAGAAACAAGGAAAGAAAGATAGAGTAACTAACCTAAGCCTTGCTCATAAATTGATCTCCATAATACTGTAGAAACTACAGTGTACTTTACAGATTCAAAGCAGACTGAAATAAATAGCCAGTTACCGAAACATAGAATTGCAAAAATAATCAGAAAATAACATAGTCCGGACAAAATTCTTTTCGTGATCCTGAGGTGCTAAGAAAACAATGGAGCTTCAAGTTTATATTTATTTGCAGTTGAAACCAGTTAACAAAACCTCAAAATTGAATCAATCAAAAGTCATTATGCAGTGCCTCACAACTTACCAATTCTGTACTATTACATATCCATATGAAATGTAATATCCAACATCAATTACATTGTATTGCTACCCTTAATACAGAGAGTTTAATTCCTCAGATACAAATACCCAATAAATCCATAAAATGCCCACATACCTAGTCAATGGAAAAAATAAAAACACAAAACAAATAACTGGTTTCAGGTTAGCCTGCTGTTTCAGAAAACCTGCTGTTAAAGAGGGTACTCGAGGAAGAGCCCTGCCTGGTCTGGGCCAGTGTGCAGTGCTGTTCATGTGCCTAAAAAAATCTTGCAGACCCAAGAAAAATCCTGTAGTAGAATAGTAATAGTGACAGGATCACGCACTATGCACTCAAAGGCCCTGATTTGCGGAGAGGGTGCAGGTTTACTTGCACCAAGATTCTTACCTTTTGTGCAAGGATACATAGTGCCAGTTTGCATGGCACTGTACTGTGGGGATAGGACAGAGGAACTGTGTTGTCATGAGGTTAATATGCCCATTGCATAAATGCTTCCATTTTTACATGTTCACGTTTAAAGTTGACATCTTTTTAGACAATGACTTGTAGCACATATTTGCTTGCACACCTGTATGAGATAATGCACTCAGAAAACCGTTGCTTACAAATACATTTCTTCGTGGGCACATTATTATACCTTAGAACATTCTGTCCAAGGACCTAGTACACTGCGCAAACTGTCCTTGTTTGCTGTTGTCTGTTCGGCAACAGCTCTGGGTGGATAGAATTAACAATGATGGCTGGACCAGAGCTCAGGCACAGTACAAATGGGTCCAGTTTTATTATATAAACTACACCAAGTCTTTGTTCGACAGAGGAGCATTTTTATGGATTGCCTGAATTCTAGCCCTGCTAAATCCCATCACTATCCTAAGAGAGACAGCGGCCTGTTTTACACCAGGCTGGCTACCAGATGACACACACACACAGGTAAATGGGGAGTTAGGCCACTCTAAGGTATTCTGGCAGAAATTCAGATCCTATGCTTTCTAGGATAAGCAGCGCTAGGTAGGAGTACAAATATATATTCATATAATCAATGCAAAGATATAATAGTTGAATTATTTATCTTTTTCACCATTCATGTAATGTTGGTTACAGTGCTTTGTTTCTTTCTATTAATCATTGCAGCACACATATTTTACACAAGAATTCAATTGTTTCAATAAATGTTTGAAATGCCTATTTGTGTATTCATTGTGTCCCCCTTTGGGCATGCCTGCGTTAACAATGAAAGGGTAGATCTGTTTCCACAATTTCCTTGGGGAATTTGGGTTGTCATGTTCTGAGGTTGCAGACACCATCAGGTACCCTGTAAGCTTAGGGGTCCAGGTGGTGCACTGTGAGCTAGCCAGGAACTAGGTCAAAATATTTTGAGGGTATGAGCGGACACAGTCCCCAAAGTTTTGACGCTTATGTTGCCCAAATACACAGTCTTACTGAATTAGTAGGAACCGTACAACATGGCCCCAACAACATTACCGGTACTTATTTAATGGGTCTCATGAGTAATATTCTTATGTGTGCCCAGAGACCCGACTCACCTTTAAATGGAGACGTCCGGGGCGTTAGGGAAAAATCCTCTACATCTTAATAGGGAACCCCTATTTCTGCCTGTAGGTTGTTCACGCTTGAACCTTTCAAAGGATCACCCCATCATAGATTACCTTCTCTGAATTCCATTTCTTAATCCAGTACCAGTGGTTATACAACTAAACTGCTGACATGCATTAACATAGATGTTGCAACAACAAGGGCTTCATCTTATGGGAGGGGATGTTACCTTTGTGGTAAAGGTCCACGAAAAGTATAAAACAGAGGCATTCTATTCAGCGGTAATATTTCCAGCAGCAGACTCCAACACAGGAATTTTTCATACATACTTTGAAGCAGCCACACCAAACAAATACAGAGCAAATGGAGATTTAGAAATTGCAGTAACATTTCAGGAACACACAAATTGTCGCCAAAGCACCCTACCACATGCACTAGAAAATGTCAGACTGGGTCCCCTCAGCAATGATGGTGCAACATGGCTAGTCGGCTAAACACCATATCCATGAATAGGGATTATATGACGAACCACGCATGCAATTACAATGCATGCATATACAATACGGTCATTAACACGACCGTGTCTTTAGAACACATTCCTTTACCACGCATATGCCTTTAAAACACATGACTTTATAATTAAAATGTAAATATTTTAGCAGGTAAGTATTATGCTGCATATATCGCCGGTAGATAATATGTATATAGCTAGTAGGTAGTTCTAGTTAGGACCAACGTTTCCATAGGAAAAGTGTTTTTGGTTTTTCCAATAACTTTAGCACCGCTTGACGAATATCCAGGAAATTTCTTCAAAACTTTCCCTTTTTGGTTCAACTGCTGTGTTGTAAGTTTTGGGGTGATCAGTCAAGAGGGGCTGAGAAAAAAGGGGGGCCTCAAAAAGCACTTTCCCCATGTTAAGTCAAAGGGTTTTTTTTGTTTTTTGAACACAACTACAGCCCGAACTGCTGAACTGAATTACACCAAATTTGGCAGAAAGCTGATAGATGTTGCTCTGGAAAGCATTTTTCTGTGATTTGGTGTAAATCCGTTCAGTAGTTTTTCAGACATCTAACTTAAAAAAATATAGATATCTGGGGACGTGAGTCCTTGCAGTGGGCTCCCGGATCCTACTACAATTTGATTGTCTGCCAACACTTCAACTAGGAAGTGTTGGCAGCCATCTTGGGACTTGGCTTGAAGCCGAGTCCCAGAAAAAAAGTTAAAAGTAAAGAAAAGGGGGCAGGGTACAAATACCCTGACTCCCCAGATATGGTGGGTGGGTAAAAAGCATAAAAAAATTTGTTTTTTGCTGTGGACTTGTGGTGGATCCACGAATCTGCAGCAAAAGCTTTAAAAAAGCAAGCGTGGGCTCCCACGCTTGCTTTAGAATAACCCTTGGGTGGGCAAGATCCCCGGGGCATATGTCAAATATAGTAGGGGGCACACAGGGCTCTTTTACTTATGTATGTGGGTGGACCCACTGGGCCCACCTGTAGCCCCGGGTCCCTCCACCTCCCCAGGTCAATCAAAGTTACAAATGTGGTAGGGTCTGTGTGGCCCACCCGCAGCCCCGGGGACCACCAATCACCCGGGGCAAATATTTAATGAACTGTGGGGGGCTCCCTCAGCCCCCTGCAGCCTCCCTGGGGCTTATAATTGAAGTGAGGGGGTGCTCGACCCCCCCATGCCCCAGGAAAAGCCACCTCCCCAGGGCAATCAATGTTTCAAATGCGGGAGGGCACGCGTGGCCCTCCCACAGCCCACCACCGCCCTGAGGCAAATACTTAATGAACTGTGGGGGGCTCTCTGGGCCCCCCACAGCCCCGGGGACCACCACCTCCACGGGGCTGAAAAGATGTAATGGAGTGGGTATGTTGTGGACCCCCAGCCCTGGGGACCACTACCTCCCAGGGGATATACAGAAGATTGGAGGGGGGTATGAGGCCCCCCACCTGGAGCCATAAGAGGCCCTGGGGACCGCCACCCCCCAGGGCCATCTCCTGCAATGTCCCGGGTGCACACACCCGGGACATTGCTGTTTGCTATGGCTTGGTGGCAGCTTTACCGCTGACACCAAGTCATAGCAAGCTGTGCTCGCTTTCAACAAGCAAGAGCATACAAAATGCTGTCTCTTGTTGAAAGCGAGCACAATTGCTTTTACACAGAGGGAACTGAATATTAGCAGTTCCCTCTGTGTCAAAGCAATGCAGGCTCCCACAGGAGGCGGGGAACCGGCTGGGACCATGGCGGCCTTCAGGCTCCCTCCATGGTCCCCAATGAAGTGGCCTGGTCCTGGAGGATGGGGTCCCCGGTGCCAAAAATGGCCCAGGAGGGGGGCCGCTCGGCCCCCTCTCTCTAAAGAATATATTTAAAAAAAAGAAAAGGCCTGGCCCCTGGGGATAGGGTCCCTGGGGAGGAAACCGGCCTGGGTATGGGGGCCACATGCCCCCTCCCCTTTTTTTCAAGAAAAATATAAAGGCCTGGCCCCCAGGGGATGGGGTCCCCGTGTCCGAAATTGGCCTTAGGAGAGGGACTGCACAGCCCCCTCCCTCTTTAAAAAAAAAAATAATAATAAAAAGGCAAGCCCCCTCTGGTTGAGCTATAAAAAAATAAAAATAAAGGCTGGGCCACGGGGGATGGGGTCCCCGGGGCTGCACCTGGCTCGGGAGGGGGGCCATGTGACCCCCCTCCTATTTTTTTATATAATTTTTTTTTTAAATGGGTCAGGCCCCGGGGATGGGGTCCTGGGGGCCAAAATGGTCCATGGAAGGAGGCCACACAGACCCCCTTCCTAAAATTAGGAAAAAGAAAACTCGCCGGAGGCCCCATCCCCTTTCTCTACTGCTCTGCAAATGCACCTCCTGGCTCGCTCCTGGTTGGGGGTTGAAGTCCCCTTGGCTGCTGAGGGTCCTTAGGGGCCAACAAGACCTCCTGTTACCTCCAGTAAGCCCCACACAGTGGATTTGCTGGGAGGTGGTCAGAGGCCCCACCACCTTTCTCCACCACTCTGCAAACATGCCTCAGCACACTGGTGGGGTATGAGGTCTCCTTGCCTCCTGAGGCATCCTGATGTCATCAGTGATGTCACTGACCATGTCATTAGATATGTAATATGTAAGGTCATAAGCAGTGCATTGCAGGGGTGCGAGTTATAGTTAGCTTAGCTAATTATAACAGCTGAATTTCTCTGGTTTTGTATGAGTGAAATGTCAAACTAACTACCACTCACATACCCATTCACAGACCCCTACAAGTACTCACACAACCACTCACTCATCCATTGAGCCACTCATACATCCACTCACTCATACAACCACTCACACAGCTACTCACTCACCCATACAGCTACTTATACAACCAGTCACTCACCAATAAAGGTACTCACACACACACATATTTACCCATATAGCCATTCACACACTAACTCACCCATACAGCCTCTCAACACAGCCACTCACTCACCTATGCAAGGACTCACACACTCACTCACACACCCACAACCACGTATATAACCATTTGTACACCCCTAAAAGTACTCCCACAAACACTTACTCACCCATACACCCATTCACACAGACATTTACTCTCCAATGCAGCCACTCACAAACCAACTCACTTAACCAAACACCCACTCAAACAGCTACTCACTTACCCATACAGCCACTTACAGACCCAGTCACTCACTCATACAGCCATTTAGTCGCCCACTCACTCACTCACTCTCCCATATAGTCACCCACACACCCATTCACCCACCCATACAGCAGCTCACACATCCATTCACTCACCCATACAGTCACTGACACACCCACTCACTCACCAATACAACCACTCACACAGCCACTCACTCATCCGTACAGATACTCACACACCATCTAATATATCCATACAATCAATCACACACCCATGAAGCCACTCTGACACCCACTCGCACATGGATATACTCAGTCACACAGCCACTCACATAATATATGTTAGAAGTAGTATCACTCATTAGTAGTACACCTAGTATACTAATTAAACTTTTGTAGTAGCTTAGTATATATGTTTAACAATTGTAAACTCTTAGAAAACGTTTACACTCCCTAGATGATGTCATCAGTGATGCCATTTGAGATGTCATCAGTGATGTCTCCAGTGATGTCACTGACCAATTCATGAAGGACGTAATATGTGAGGTCATAAGCAGTGCATTATGGGGGAGTAAGTTACAGTTAGCTCAGGTAACTATAACTACAAAATTTCTGTGACTTTATATGAGTGAAATGTGAGCCAAACTATAAAGTTCCAGTAACCTTTGGTTTTTTCAGTGAATTTCTACGTTTGTTTTTATTCTATTTCCTAACTATAATGTCCCTGTAACCTTTGTATTTTTCAGTGAATTTCTAGGTTTAAAAAAAATGTTATTTCCTAACCATAATGTCCCTGTAACCTTTTGTGTATTTTAGTGAAATATATATGTGTGTGTGTATATATATATATATATATATATATATATATATATATATATATATATTACCTACTGGCGGTCGCCAGTAGGTAGTTATAGTTAGGACCTCATTTCTATTCAAAAAGCATTTTTCTTTTCCTAATAACTTTGGCGCCGGTTGATGAATCTTCGCGAAATTTTCAAAACTAGTGGCCCGCTCCGGTCAGCTCCCTTCTTGTAAGTTTCGGGGTGATTCGACAAGCAGGGGCCGAGAAAAAAGGGGGGTCCCAAAATGCATTTTCCCCATGTAAATTTCCATAGGAAACTTTAGACAAAGCTACAGCCCGAACTGCTGAACGGAATTACACCAAATTTGGCAAAAAGGTAGGTCTTGGTTCAGAAAGAGCCCTTTTTTTTAAATGGTGTACATCCGTTGAGTAGTTCCTGAGAAATTTAAAAAAAGAAAACTTTCAATATCTGGGCGGAGCTTAACCACACATCTCCTCCCGAGCACGAGCTTGCCTCTGATTGGCTGCCAACACTTCAAACCAGGAAGTGTTGGCAGCCATCTTGTGCCTCGGACCGAGGGAGAAAGAAAAAGGTAAGAGAAAGATAAAAAAACAAGAAAAGGGGGCAGGGTAAAAACACCCTGACCCCCCCAGGCCTGCTCAGGGTCAAAAAAAACATATTTTTTTTTACATTTCGGGCAGGGTCGCGCCGAATGCGCGAATCCATCCGAAAATTTTAAAAAACGAAGCGCGGTCTTCCGCGCTTCGTTTTCAAAGCCCCCAGGTGGGCCAAGTCCCGGGGCAATTTATTTACGTAGCGGGGGCCCCCGCAGCCCCGGGGACCGCCACCTCCCCGGGGCTTGATTCATTATTTGCGGGGGCACGCAGTCCCCCCGGAGCCCCGGAGACAACCACCTCCCGGGGCTCTCATGTTTTATATAAAAAAAACTTATGTGTGGGGGGGCTTGAGCCCCCCCACATGCCCAGGGACCACCACCTCCCCGGGGCTTTGCAACAAAAATGCGGGGGGCACGCAGCCCCCCCCGCAGCCCCGGGGACCGCCACCTCCCCGGGACTATATATTTTTTTAAATAACCTGTGTGGGGGGCTCGAGTCCCCCCCACATGCCCCGGAGACCACCATTTCCCCGGGGCACTAAATATGCGAATACGGGGGTCCATTACGGACCCCTGAGCCCCGGGGACCACCACCTCCCTGGGGCTTTGCACTCGTAGGGAGGGGGGCCACGCGGCCCCCCTCCTGGAGCCCTTGATGGCCCTGGGGACCACCACCCCCCAGGGCCGGCTCCTGCAGTGTCCTGGGGTGCCCACCCCTGGGACACTGCTGTTTGCTATGACAGGGTGGGAGCCGTGCGGCTCCCGCCCTGTCATAGCAAAATCTGCTTTGCTTCATTGAAGCGAGAGCAGGGAAACCTGCTCTCGCTTCAATGAAGCAAAGCAGAATTGCTTTTGCACAAGGGGAGCTGCATGTCTGCAGCTCCCCTTGTGCAAAAGCAATGCCGGCTCCCGCATGACGCAGGGAGCCGCCGGGACCGTTGGGGCATTGGGGCTCCCCCCACGGTCCCCAACGAAGAGGCCAGGCCCCGGGGGATGGGGTCCCCAGGGCCAGAAGTGGCCTGGGAGGGGGGCCCCCTCCCCTTTATAAAAATATATATATATTTTTTTAAAACGGACAGGCCGGCCCCAGGGGATGGGGTCCCCGGGGCCATAATTGGCCTGAGCAGGGGGGCCACACGGCCCCCCTCCCAAAAATGAAAAGGTTGGCCAGGCCCCGGGGATGGGGTCCCTGGGGCCATAATTGGCTTTTGGAGGGGGGCTACGCGGTCCCCTTCCGCATAATAAAAAACAAGGCTGCCAGGCCCCGGGAGATGAGGTCCCCAGGGCCATAATTGGCCTGAGGAGGGGGGCCACGCAGCCCCCCTCCGCATAATAAAAAAAAAAAAACAAGGCTGCCAGGCCCTGGGAGATGGGGTCCCCGGGGCCAGAAGTGGCATGGGAGGGGGGCCACGCAGCCCCCTCCCCTTTATAATTTTTTTATTTTTTATTAAACGGACAGGCCGGCCCCGGGGGATGGGGTCCCCGGGGCCATAATTGGCCTGAGGAGGGGGCCACGCGGCCCCCCTCCCAAAAATGAAAAGGCTGGCCAGGCCCCAGGGGATGGTGTCCCCGGGGCCATAATTGGCCTTTGGAGGGGGACTACGCGGTCCCCCGCCGCATAATAAAAAAAAAAAAACAAGGCTGGCAGGCCCTGGCAGATGGGGTCCCCGGGGCCAAAAGTGGCCCAGGGATCGGGGCCACTTAATTAAGTCCCCTTGAATCCTGAGGGTCCCTGGGGGCCAACTAGCCCACCAGGTACCTCCAGTAAGCGCCACAGAGTTGCGTTGCAGAGAGGTGTAAAAAGGGGCGTGGCCTCGGACCACCTCTCTGCAACGCAGCTCTGTGGCGCTTACTGGAGGTAGCTGGTGGGCTAGTTGGCCCCCAGGGACCCTCAGGATTCAAGGGGACTTAATCCCCCAACTTAAAACGCGCCATGGGGCGCGTTTGCACACTTGTCACATCAGGCCCGCCCCCTCCCTTCACCACTGTGCAAACGCGCCCCCTGGCATGTTGTAAATTGGGGGATTAAGTCCCCTTCAACCCTGAGGGTCCTAGGGGCCAACTAGCCCACCAGGTACCTCCAGTAAGTGCCACAGAGCTGCGTTGCAGAGAGGTGGTTCGAGGCCATGCCCTTTTACACCTCTCTGCAACGCAGCTCTGTGGGGCTTACTGGAGGTACCTGGTGGGCTAGTTGACTCCCAGGACCCTCAAGATTCAAGGGACTTAATCCCCAAGTTACAACGCGCCAGGAGGCGCGTTTGCACAGTGGTGCAGGGAGGGGGCGGGGCCTGATATAACAAGTGTGCAAACTGCCCCTTGGCGCATTGTAAATTGGGGGATTAAGTCCCCTTCAATCTTGAGGGTCCCTGGGGCCCACTAGCCCACCAGGTACCTCCAGTAAGCGCCACAGAGCTGCGTTGCAGAGAGGTGGTCGAGGCCACGCCCCTTTCACACCACTCTGCAAGCGCGGCTTCTGGTGCACTGCTGGTGGGCGATGAGGTCCTCTTGTGTCCTGAGGACGTCAGGACACAAGTGGACTTCATCCTCCGAGCAGCAGTGCGCCAGAAGCCGCGTTTGCAGTGTGGTGTAAAAAGGGAGCGTGGCCTCGGACCACCTCTCTGCAATCCAGCTGTGTGGTGCTTACTGGAGGTACCTGGTGGGCTAGTTGGCCCCCAGGGACCCTCAGTATTCAAGGGGACTTAATCCCCAATTTAGAACGCACCAGGGGGCGCATTTGCAGAGTGGAGGAGAAAGGGGGTGTTAGACCTGGTACCATTGGCGTGAGTATCCCTTCCACTTTTTTTCTGATTGCCTCCTCTGTTTTTGATCTGTTTGCTGGTTTTAGATGCTTTGGGCACTGTGCCACTGCTATTCAGTGCCACAGTACATGTGCTCCCTATGTTAAATTGATGTATTGATTAGTGACTCCATGATTGGGTTATTTGATTTACATGTCAGACCCTAGTACAGTGCCCCATGTGGGCCCAGGGCTTGTAAATCAAATGCTGCTGGTGGGCTTGCAGCACTGGTTGTGCCACCCACAGAAGCAGCTTGTAAAGTGTGTCTCAGGCCTGCCATTGCAGAGCCTGTGTGCAGTCTGGGGCTGCCATGTCGACTTGGCAAGTGCACCCACTTGCCAGTCCCTAATCCTTCCCTTATCTTCATATCAGACACCCCTAAGGTAGGCCCAAGGGCAGGGTGCATTGTAAGTATAAGGTAGGACATGCCCTGGTGTGGGTGGCATGTCCTAATAGTGAATTACAGCCATTTTCGTTTTTCACTATTGCAAGGCTACCTGTCCCCATTGGCCAGAATGGGCATTTTGATTATAACATATTATAATCCTAACTGACCCAGGGAACATGGTAGAAATTCGAGTTTAGTATGCCTGAACTCAGAATGATAAAATACATCTTTTAGTAAAGTTGGTTTTAACATTCTGTGTTTGAAAATACCACTTTTAGAAAGTAGGTATTTTCTTGCCTAACTGTCCAAGCCTGCCTCTGCTAGGTTGTGTATTCCATGTCTGGTTTGTGAGTGACAGGGGCTGGGGGGGATTCCAGGAGACAGGGTGAGTCAGCACAGGGCTGAATAGACCTATCTGCATGTAGAGTGGTGGGAGGAGTTGCACCTGGGTCTGAATAGGGCTGTGCCTGCCTTCCACAATGCTGGCTCCACCTCCTGTGGTGCGTCTGATGTCCCTTGCCCACACTGTCAAAGGAAAGAAGGAGTCCTGTAAACAAAATGCTCCAGGACTGCACAGAACTAGTTTGGACCAGGTAAAGGCCCCTCTGCCTTCAGAGGACAAAGGATTTAGTAGTATAAATATGGGGACCCAGACCCCAAGACTTTAGATCACTTCTGGAACAACAAGACGAACCTCTGCCAAGGAGAAGAACCAAAGGAAGCTGTAGGAGTTGGACTGCCCCCATGCCAGTGTGCTGTGTTGCTGGGTTGGCCTACAGTGGTGTCTTCAGTGCCAAGGAGAGGAGAAGGAACTTTTAAAACTTTCATCATCTTGCAGAGTAATACTCCAAGGGCTTGAACTTGTGCTTGCCTCCTGCTGAAGTCTCAGGGACAAAAGACTTCACCACCAGCTCCCCTCTGAATTCCCTTGCTGGGAATTCTGTCTGCAGAAGCCTGCGTGTCGCTGGAAGCTGGAAGTGCGACTCAACGAGAAGAAGCGTGTCGCAGTCGCAGCTGTTGCCGTCGCATCACCGGAGAAGCGTGTCACCGCCGCAGAGGTCGCCGCCGCATCACCAGAGAAGTGAGCCTTCGTCAAAGCTGTTACCCGACGTATCACCGGAGAAGCGTGTCGCCGCCGCAGAGGTCGCCGGCGCATCACCGGAGAAGCGTGTTGCAGAGCCTGTCGCAGCTCCAAAGTTACAGAGTCGCTGCACGGCCGCCGGGCGTGCACGCATCGTCTTCACGTCGTCACATCAAGGGCGCCATCTTATCGCATCGCACCGGATCGTCGCATCGCGGCGCCATCTTGTCGCATCGCAACTGGAACGCAGTACGAGAATCTACGCATCACCTCCTCTCCGGTAAGGACCAAGACGCATCCCCTACTCTGCGCAAGCATTGAGGCACGACACATCGTCTCCCCCGAAGCAAGGAACCGACGGATCTCCATCCCTGCGAACCTTTTTGTTTGTTTTGCGTTACACATCCAGGTACTTTTGTGAGAACTTTGTCGCATTTACCATCAACTTGAACTAAGTTACTTCTACCATCTTTAAGTCTATTTTGAGTACAGTATTGTGGATTTTTGTCGTTTGTGGTCTTGTGTTAAGTCTATATAAAGAATACTTATTTTTATAAAACCTGTGTGGTGTCCATCTGTAGTGTTTTCACTGTATTACTGTATGTGTTCACAAATGCTTAACACACTGCCTCTGAGATAAGCCTGTCTGCTCGTGCCAAGCTACCAAGGGGGTGAGCAGGGGTTATCCAGTAGTGTAATCCCCTTTCCCTGACGTAGAAGCAAGGGTCCCTATTTGGTCAAAGGTACCTACCTCTGCCAACTAGAGACCCCCAGTTCTAACAGGGGGCGTGGACTTTGTCCACCTCTCAGCAATCCCACTGTATGGGGCTTACTGGAGGTAAGAGGTAGGCTAGTTGGCCCCTAAAGGACCCCCAGCAGCGAAGGGGACTTCAATCCCAATCCAAGAGCGCGCCAGGGAGCGCGTTTGTAGAGTGGTGGGAAGAGGGGGCGTGGCCTGCTCTTCGAACTTAGCAATGCTGCTGTGTGGGACTTATTGGAGGTAATAGGAGGGTAGTTGGCCCCAAGGATGTCCTTGCGGGCCAACTACCCTCTTGTTACCTCAGTAAGTCCCGCACAGTGGGATTGCTAAAACGTCTTCGGAGGCCATGCCCCTCTTTCTCCACCATTCTGCAAACGCACCTCCTGGCAGACTACGGGAAGGGGATGAAGTCCAATTTACTCCTGAGGGACTTTGGGGGCCAAGAAGCCCTACTGGTACCTCCTGTAAGCCGTACGCACCGGAATTCCTGAGCGCTGGTCGGAGGCCCAGCACCCTTTCTCCACCACTCTGCAAACGCGACTACTAGTTAAAAAGTGTTTGCAATGTAATAGGTTTCGCATTTGTGAGAATTAGAGCTATTGGCGTTGTAAATGCAAAAGTTTTTACTAATGTTTTTTGGAGTGGAGTGGATGTACGTTGTGTGTAGTGGAATTATGTGATATGTTGTGCAGTGAAATTATGTGGATAGAAAGTATGTGGTATTTAGTGTATAGGAATTATGTAGAGTGGGATTATGTGTTATGGAGAGTAATTATGTGGTATGGTAGTGTGAGAAGTTGGCCTGGTATATGCTGTTCACTAATTAAAGTGGACACCTTGCACCAGGGCAAATCGACTCTTATGGTAGATAGGTTTAAGACAACCTTTTAAAGAAAGCTATCCTAGTGGTAGCTGTGGAGAGCAGCCTTCAGGCTAAGTCTCGGAGGAATGTAAAGCAGCTTGTTTTACCATATAATCTCTTGAATCACCAAATGAAAAGACACCACACAGGTATATATATCAAATATATATGTATTTATTTCTAAATAACTCTCTACTAATCTCTTTATGAGATTAGAAGACAAACATATGCACAAATCAAAGTTTCACAATAAGTTAAGCACAAAATATGGCTGGGGCCCTAGGGGCGTACCAGACCATATACTAAGTAAGAGACTTAGAAACAATGACTTGCAAGGAGACAAGGCCTAGGGCCTTCAGAAGTGCTGGGGCCTCACGAAACCACCCAAGGCAGGTAAGTAAAGGACCCACGGGGGACGCGTGCAGTGTGGATACACAGGCACGAGTCGCCGTTAACTTCAATGGGGCAAGTCGCGGTTGGAAATAAAGAGTTTTAGGATACTTCGGGAGAACCTACAAGCAAGTCACTTACAGGGTAAGTAGTTCTGGGGCCCACACCCACAGGAGCACCGTAGTGCTGGAGTTACCTCACCCAGGGCAACCGGGTGCACAGGTGTCCTTTGGTGTCGGGTCGCGGCGTCGTTTTCAATGGCGAACAAAGAAGACTTGCTGCTTGCGGGAGCTGAAGAAGTGTCCGGTGGAATCCAAGCCTGGATTCTGAAGAAGGATGACCTGAAAGCAGAGGGGACAGTGTTCAAAGTCACTTGGCAGTGACCCGGGGCAAGGAAGATGGATGCCCACCGTCGTCGGTTGATTCAGGTTGGTTGCGGGTGCCTTGACTCTTCAGCCACGTGGTCCAGGAGGCGTCGACGACGACCAGGAGCTGGATTCGGTGTGTCCCTCGACGTCTGCAGCTGACTGCGGTGTCGGCAACTCGATTGGAGCCAACAAGCCTTGATAGCAGCAAGTCTCGGGGAGATGAAGAAAAGTCGATGGCGCAGACCAGCAAGGTCTGTGGAACTCACCCAGCGAGGGTAAGTCAGGGCAGGCCTGGAGCAACCAGGGGAGCCCTTTGGTTTCTTTAAGAAGTCTTCTGGGGACCCACAAGCCAGCGGGCAAGGGATCGCGAAGACACCTCGGGCGGAATCACTCAACAGGGGCCCACGGTCACTCGGGACGGTGTAGGCCTCTGATCTTCGGAGGGATTCCTGCTGGAGGTCGGGACCACACGTGGTCCAAAGCACAAGTTCGTAGAACGTTGTGAAGGGGTTGCACTCGACAATAGTGCACGGTACCCAGGGGTCGCGGTTCCTCGTTACTCGTGAGGTCCACTTGCCTCAGCTTCACTGGAGACTCACGATGGCCTGGGAGAGGTCAGGAAATCCACTTCTTGGGCTGCAGGGACTTCGGACTCTAGCGGGAGCGGCGTAGTTTGCGACCGTCGTTGTCGTTTTTGGTGCCTGCCAAGCAGGGGAGTCACTCCTTGACTCCAAGGGAGATTCTTCTGTCTTCCAAAGGTAGTGGAACATCGAAGGGCCAGGATTCTTCTGTAGAGCGTCATCCAGGGGTTATCTGCTTTGCAATGGCAAGGTTCCCCTTCTTATACTAAAAGAGGGGATGGACTAGCTCTATGACCCCACCTATGGGAGGGTCAAGGGAGGGGTGGCTACACCCACTTCCCTTTGTCCAGTTTCGCGCCAGAGCAGGGGCAGGTAGCCCCTGAGCTGGTTTGAACTGGCATATGCACAGAGGAGCCTTCTGCTCCCCCAGTGCAGGACTTCAAAGCACTCTAAGAGTGCACCCACCCAGCCCCAATACACTAAACCCTGTCTGGGAGGTGGTCACACCTCCCTGTGACAGGATGCCTATTGTTGGGCTTCCTCCACTGTGAGTGTCAGTCATCAGCAGGAGGGCAGCCCAGTGTCTGTGACTGGTGGCATCCATTTTGTGATGCCAGGGCTCTGCAGGATTCTACCGCGTTTCCACAGCAGGTACATGTCTTATCCCTCTAGAAGGGTGGAATGCTACCCCCGCCGCCAGGATTGGCGGGGGGTAGTATTCCAAGAGTTTGACACCAAACACGACATGGTTTGATGCAGCCATTCCAAAGTTAGCATTCTACCGCGAGGATATAATGCACTTAAGAGTATATGATTTAACTGCATCCACAAACAGCACCAGAGAATGGACTCTGAGAACTGCAGAGGGGCCCTGCTCATGCAGAGGCAACCCCTCACATAGAATCCAAGCACCCTGCCCTCAGGATTGATAGGGCCTGCCATAGGGGTGACTGATAGGGTTATATGTGTGTGCAGGAGAGATATAGGAAACCTATATCTCAGTGAGGGGTGCTAGCACCACCTCACCCAGGCTGCAGTAGCAGGCCTGTGGTGTCAGATTTAGTCTGCTTCCCAGGGGTGGCATAATACATGCTGCAGCCCCTGGTAGGCCTGTGAAGTACCTATGCCCTTGGTACCTAAGGTACCATATACTAGGGACTCACAAGGCACCACAGTATCCAATCACTAGTGCACCTAGAGTGCACTCCATGTCATTTAGAGAGAGCAGATAGACTGGGGCCCTGAATAGCAGGGTCCCAGTCCAACTAAGTCAATAACCAGCAAAACACCAGGAAAAAAGTGGGGGCAACCATATAGTCAGATTCCACCTTCCTACATAACCCCCCCCAAACGAAAGGAGATAAGGCTAACCTTGACCAGTTGAGCCTTTATTGATTAAGTGGCCATATAAGGAAGCACCTGCACTAGCATGGTTGCCCCCTGTCTTATGGTCCCCTAAGCAATCCCTCACCCTAAGGGTATGAGAGGGTCTCCACCATGGGGAATCACTACCTCTGGTGTGCTTTGGTAAAGTACAAGGCTGGTGGGGTGTCTGAGTAGGGAAGTGAGGCCCTAGGAAGGTTGGCCTCAGCTTCCTCAGATCACTGGTCACCATGTATGCCTGTCTTTCCATGACTGAGTTGCACTTTGCTCTAAGGGTCAACCTTTGACTGCCTACAGCCGGGGGTTGGGTCCCTTTGGGTGGAACACTGGAGGGACATGGCATGTTTGGAACCTTTTGGTCCCAGTATTGCCCTTGCCTAACAGAGTCCTTCTGGGGGAGGTCCCTACATAAAGGTATGGGGGATCCCTCAGTGGGTTGAGGAATTTCTACCTGGCTAGGGCTACTAGCCTGGGTGCCCCTAATCTGCTGATGGGGGGGTTCCTCTGGACAGGGGGCCCTGGGGGGTCCACTGACCTCCCTGACCTCTGCAGCCCTGGGCTGACTGAGGCAGGGTAGAGAGGGCAGGTTACCTGCTCCAGACTGGCTACCACCTTGTAAGGGTCCTCTGCCATCAGGGGGTGGCCAGGCCAGGCCTGACTACCTCTGTGGCAGTTCCTTCACTAGGGGTAGGGTCAGTTCCCTGAGGAGGCTGACCCTTACCTACTGTCTGGAGGGAAGAAGACTTTTCTTCAACCCTTGTGCTCTCTTCTGGGGGAAAGTGGGCCATTCTTCCAGGCTCCATCTCTCCAAAATCTTGGGCTGGGGCTGTGGCCATCACAGCCCCACTAACCTTTACAGGGACACCCAACATCTTCAGATGGGTTTGGTGTTCAATTTCAGCCCAGGCTGAAATTTCCAGATCATTGCCCATCAGGCAATCTACAGGTAAGGTTGGGGACACTGCCACTCTTTTTGGGCCTGTGACCCCCTCCCAGCTGAGATTGACTATGGCCATGGGGTGATCTGTTCTGACACCATCAATGTTGGTCACCTGGTATTTAAACTCAGGTAAAAGCTGGTGAGGGGGACTAGTTTCCCTGCCACCATGGTGACACTAGCCCCTGTGTCCCTAAATGCCACAGCTTTCTGACCATTAATTATTGGCTCCAGTCTGTACCTGCCCAATGCTGTGGGACCCACGGTAAAGGTGGCAAATCCTATACCACCATCAGAATCTGAGGAGTCTGTTGAGGGGGTCCTGTCTGAACTAGGGCCCACCTCTGTTCCTCTTGCAAAAGCACCTAACTTTTTGGGTGCACTACTCCCAACTGGAGGATTACTACTGGTAGTACCAGGAGGGGTGGTAGTAGTTGTTGGAGGAACATTTTCTTTATTGCCAATCCTGGGACAACTGGGATCAGATTTCCAGTGCCCAGGCTTTTTACAGACATGGCAATAGGGTTTCTTTTCAGGAGAGGAAGGAGTTTGGGACCCACCCCCAGAAGAGGACTTTTGGGGCCCTGTAGTGGACTTATCCTTAGATTTATCCCCACCTTTCTCTTGGGACTTGGTAGAATCTTTCTTGTGGTCACCACCCTGATTCTTAGGCCTTACTCTGGTTCTGACCCATTTGTCTGCCTTCTTTCCCAATTCTTGGGGAGAGGTCAGATCAGAGTCCACCAGGTACTGGTGTAAAAGCTGGTTTTGACAATTATTAAGGATCTGTTCTCTCATCATTAGATTATACAATCCCTTGAAATCAGTAACCCTACTGCCAACCAGCCAACCCTCCAGAGCCTTGGATGCACAATCTACAAAGTCTGTCCAGTCCTGAGTCTGTGCCTTCTGGGTATCTCTGAACTTCAACCTGTACTCTTCAGTGGTTAAGCCAAACCCATCTATCAGTGCACTCTTCAGGACCTCATAATCATCAGCATCCTCCTCTCTAACAGTGAGGAGCTTGTCTCTTCCTTTATCTGAAAAGGAGAGCCACAAGATTGCTGCCCACTGCTTTTGGGGGACCTGCTGTACTCTACAGGCCCTCTCCATAGCAGTTATCCACTTGTGGATATCATCCCCACTCTGGTAGGGAGGAACAACCTTGCTCAGGTTCCTATGGTCAGGAATATATTCTCTGCCTCTAGGGACACTGTTGCTGCCACCAGGGGGTTCTAACCCTCTTTTCTAGAAGCTCTCTGGATCTCCAGGGCTTCCCTATCCAGTGCCAACTGCTTGGTTCTGAGGGCCACTCTGGCTTCCTCATACTGGAGCAGTTTGCACCTTCTCTCAGAGGAGGTCTCTCTTAAGGAAAAGTATGAGCTCCTCTGCTGGACAAATTCTCTGCCAGAGTGATAAGAGTGGTCAGATTCCCTGGAAGGGGATCTGTGCCTCTCTTCCTCTCTGTCAGTTCTCTTAGGGAGAATTCCTCTGTCCTTTTCAGGCCCCTTGGAGCCTGGCCCTTCAATCACAGAGTCTTGGTCATTCTGATTTTCATCATCTGACCCAGATACTATGACTGACCCACCCACTGATTCAAACCCTTTAGCTCCTAGAGCCAATCTAAGGTCATCTGCTGTCAGCAGATCTATCAGGTGTAGTGTTGAGGGACTCTGTCCTAGTCTCAGGTGTCTGTCAACACACATGGCTCTCAAGTCAGAGAAAGCCATGTCCTTATACTGAGGCTGAGTGGATCCACTGGGTCCACCCTTTAAGGACATTCTAGTGTTGTGCAGTGTTGTACTACCTACACTAGTTTGTGGCCTACTGATCCTAGCTTGAGCTGTGGAAAGGGTGTGCTATCCCTTGGCACACAGCTCTAAGTTCAGTAGAACTTATTGATACTAAGCTTGACTTTATATGTACCTTGAGTACCTATAATGGTTTTCAGTTAGTAATTCAAATAGAGATTTTCTGGTAAAACAATGGCAAGCTGGAATCCCACACGCTGCCCACCAATGTGAGAAGTTGGCCTGGTATATGCTGTTCACTAATTAAAGTGGACACCTTGCACCAGGGCAAATCGACTCTTATGGTAGATAGGTTTAAGACAACCTTTTAAAGAAAGCTATCCTAGTGGTAGCTGTGGAGAGCAGCCTTCAGGCTAAGTCTCGGAGGAATGTAAAGCAGCTTGTTTTACCATATAATCTCTTGAATCACCAAATGAAAAGACACCACACAGGTATATATATCAAATATATATGTATTTATTTCTAAATAACTCTCTACTAATCTCTTTATGAGATTAGAAGACAAACATATGCACAAATCAACGTTTCACAATAAGTTAAGCACAAAATATGGCTGGGGCCCTAGGGGCGTACCAGACCATATACTAAGTAAGAGACTTAGAAACAACGACTTGCAAGGAGACAAGGCCTAGGGCCTTCAGAAGTGCTGGGGCCTCACGAAACCACCCAAGGCAGGTAAGTAAAGGACCCACGGGGACGCGTGCAGTGTGGATACACAGGCGCGAATCGCCGTTAACTTCAATGGGGCAAGTCGCGGTTGGAAATAAAGAGTTTTAGGATACTTCGGGAGAACCTACAAGCAAGTCACTTACAGGGTAAGTAGTTCTGGGGCCCACACCCACAGGAGCACCGTAGTGCTGGAGTTACCTCACCCAGGGCAGCCGGGTGCACAGGTGTCCTTTGGTGTCGGGTCGCGGCGTCGTTTTCAATGGCGAACAAAGAAGACTTGCTGCTTGCGGGAGCTGAAGAAGTGTCCGGTGGAATCCAAGCCTGGATTCTGAAGAAGGATGACCTGAAAGCAGAGGGGACAGTGTTCAAAGTCACTTGGCAGTGACCCGGAGCAAGGAAGATGGATGCCCACCGTCGTCGGTTGATTCAGGTTGGTTGTGGGTGCCTTGACTCTTCAGCCACGTGGTCCAGGAGGCGTCGACGACAACCAGGAGCTGGATTCGGTGTGTCCCTCGACGTCTGCAGCTGACTGCGGTGTCGGCAACTCGATTGGAGCCAACAAGCCTTGGCAGCAGCAAGTCTCGGGGAGATGAAGAAAAGTCGATGGCGCAGACCAGCAAGGTCTGTGGAACTCACCCAGCAAGGGTAAGTCAGGGCAGGCCTGGAGCAACCAGGGGAGCCCTTTGGTTTCTTTAAGAAGTCTTCTGGGGACCCACAAGCCAGCGGGCAAGGGATCGCAAAGACACCTCGGGCGGAATCACTCAACAGGGGCCCACGGTCACTCGGGACGGTGTAGGCCTCTGATCTTCGGAGGGATTCCTGCTGGAGGTCGGGACCACACGTGGTCCAAAGCACAAGTTCATAGAACGTTGTGAAGGGGTTGCACTCGACAATTGTGCACGGTACCCAGGGGTCGCGGTTCCTCGTTACTCGTGGGGTCCACTTGCCTCAGCTTCGCTGGGGACTCACGATGGCCTGGGAGAGGTCAGGAAATCCACTTCTTGGGCTGCAGGGACTTCGGACTCCGGCGGGAGCGGCGTAGTTTGCAACCGTCGTTGTCGTTTTTGGTGCCTGCCAAGCAGGAGTCACTCCTTGACTCCAAGGGAGATTCTTCTGTCTTCCAAAGGTAGTGGAACGTCGAAGGGCCAGGATTCTTCTGTAGAGCGTCGTCCAGGGGTTATCTGCTTTGCAATGGCAAGGTTCCCCTTCTTATACTAAAAAGAGGGGATGGACTAGCTCTATGACCCCACCTATGGGAGGGTCAAGGGAGGGGTGGCTACACCCACTTCCCTTTGTCCAGTTTCGCGCCAGAGCAGGGGCAGGTAGCCCCTGAGCTGGTTTGAACTGGCATATGCACAGAGGAGCCTTCTGCTCCCCAGTGCAGGACTTCAAAGCACTCTAAGAGTGCACCCACCCAGCCCCAATACACTAAACCCTGTCTGGGAGGTGGTTACACCTCCCTGTGACAGGATGCCTATTGTTGGGCTTCCTCCACTGTGAGTGTCAGTCATCAGCAGGAGGGCAGCCCAGTGTCTGTGACTGGTGGCATCCATTTTGTGATGCCAGGGCTCTGCAGGATTCTACCGCGTTTCCACAGCAGGTACATGTCTTATCCCTCTAGAAGGGTGGAATGCTACCCCCGCCGCCAGGATTGGCGGGGGGTAGTATTCCAAGATGTTTGACACCAAACACGACATGTTTTGATGCAGCCATTCCAAAGTTAGCATTCTACCGCGAGGATATAATGCACTTAAGAGTATATGGTTTAACCGCATCCACAAACAGCACCAGAGAATGGACTCTGAGAACTGCAGAGGGGCCCTGCTCATGCAGAGGCACCCCCTCACATAGAAGCCAAGCACCCTGCCCTCAGGATTGATAGGGCCTGCCATAGGGGTGACTGATAGGGTTATATGTGTGTGCAGGAGAGATATAGGAAACCTATATCTCAGTGAGGGGTGCTAGCACCACCTCACCCAGGCTGCAGTAGCAGGCCTGTGGTGTCAGATTTAGTCTGCTTCCCAGGGGTGGCATAATACATGCTGCAGCCCCTGGTAGGCCTGTGAAGTACCTATGCCCTTGGTACCTAAGGTACCATATACTAGGGACTCACAAGGCACCACAGTATCCAATCACTAGTGCACCTAGAGTGCACTCCATGTCATTTAGAGAGAGCAGATAGACTGGGGCCCTGAATAGCAGGGTCCCAGTCCAACTAAGTCATAAACCAGCAAAACACCAGGAAAAAAGTGGGGGCAACCATATAGTCAGATTCCACCTTCCTACAGGTAGTCTGTGTTGTGGAGTGGTAACCTCAGGTTTAGTTTTCCTCGTTTCCATAGAAGCTCAACTATGAACTCAGTGAGACAAAAAAGATGAAATCACTGAGGAGCACTTGTGGACCTAGTCAGAGGTATGAGCAGGGCCACTGGAATTATGTGACTGTTTGGCTGCACCGACTTTCGCACAATTATACATTTTCTGCATTAGCCACATAATTCATCATCTGCACCCTAATCTGCAGATTTGAACAAAAAGCCTTGTTTCTAGCTGAAACAGGTCAAACGTTACCAAAAATGTAGCGACAAGTGTTACAGTGGAAGGCCCTTTGCAAACCTAGAATGGTCACCTGTTACTTATTGCTAAATGTGGGTGTTAAATTGGTACTAATGGTGTGCAAGCCACTCTTGCTTCCCTCTGCACCTCTCTTGCCTCTTTCTGCATTTTTGTTGCTTCTTTCTGCACGTTTCTTTCTTTTTCTGCACTTCTCTTGACCTCATTCTGCAAATCTCTTGTACTTTCTGCACCTCTCTTTCCTCTTTCTGCACGTCTGTTGCCTCTTTCTGCACCTCATTTGTTTCTTCCTGCACCTCTGTTGTCTCTTTCTGCACTCGTCTTCCCTCTTTCTGTACCTTTCCTGCCTGTTTTTGAATCTCACATGCCTCTTTCTGCACTTTTCTTGCTTCTTTCTACACCTCTGTTGCTTCTTTCAGCAATTCTCTTGCCTCTTTGTACACTTCTCTTGCCTGTTTCTGCACTTCTCTTGCCTCTTTCTGCGCCCCTGTTGCTTCATTCTGCACTTTCCATGCTTCTTTCTGCACCTGTCTTGCTTCTTTCTGAACCCCTGTTGTCTCTTTATGTACCTCTTTTGTCTCTTTCTGCACTTTTCTTGCCTTTTTCTGTACCTCTCTTCACTCTTTCTGCACGTCTGTTGCCTCTTTCTGCACCTCATTTGCTTCTTTCTGCCCACTGTTGTCTCTTTCTGCACTCATCTTCCCTCTTTCTGTACCTTTTCTGCCTGTTTTTGCATCTCACTTGCCTCTTTCTGCACTTTTCTTGCTTCTATCTACACCTCTGTTGCTTCTTTCAGCAATTCTCTTGCCTCTTTGTGCACTTCTCTTACCTGTTTCTGCAACTCTCTTGCCTTTTTTGCACCTCTGTTGGCTCTTTCTGCACCTCACTTGCACCTTTCTACACTTCTCTTGCCTCTTTCTGCACCCCTGTTGCTTCATTCTGCACTTTCCATGCTTCTTTCTGCACCTGTCTTGCTTCTTTCTGCACCCCTGGTGTCTCTTTATGTACCTCTTTTGCCTCTTTCTGCACTTTTCTTGCCTTTTTCTGCAGTTCTCTTCCATCTTTCTGCACGTCTGTTGCCTCTTTCTGCACCTCATTTGCTTCTTTCTGCACCCCTGTTGTCTCTTTCGGCACTCGTCTTCCCTCTTTCTGTACCTTTCCTGCCTGTTTTTGCATCTCACTTGCCTCTTTCTGCACTTTTCTTGCTTCTTTCTACACCTCTGTTGCTTCTTTCAGCAATTCTCTTGCCTCTTTGTGCACTCCTCTTGCCTGTTTCTGCACCTCTCTTGCCTCTTTTTGCACCTCTATTGGCTCTTTCTGCACCTCACTTGCTCCTTTCTACACTTCTCTTGCCTCTTTCTGCACCCCTGTTGCTTCATTCTGCACTTTCCATGCTTCTTTCTGCACCTGTCTTGCTTCTTTCTGCACCCCTGGTGTCTCTTAATGTCCCTCTTTTGCCTCTTTCTGCACTTTTCTTGCTATTTCTGCACCTCTCTTCCCTCTTTCTGCACGTCTGTTTCCTCTTTCTGCATCTCACTTGCCTCTTTCTGCACCGCTATTGCCTCTTTCTGAAGTTCTCTTGCCTCCTTCTGCACTTCACTTGCCTCTTTCCGTAACTCTCTCGCCCCTTTGTGCACCTCTCTTGCCTCTTTCTGCATCCCTGTTGCTTCCTTCTGCACTTTCCATGCTTCTTTCTGCACTTGTCTTCCTTCTTTCTGGACCCCTGTTGTCTCTTTATGTAACTCTTTTGCCTCTTTCTGCACTTTTCTTGCCTTTTTCTGCACCTCTCTTCCCTCTTTCTGCACGTCTGTTGCCTCTTTCTGCACCTCATTGCTTCTTTCGGCACCCCTGTTGTCTCTTTCTGCACTCACCTTCCCTCTTTCTTTACCTTTCCTGCCTGTTTTTGCATCTCACTTGCCTCTTTCTGCACTTTTCTTGCTTCTTTCTACACCTTTGTTGCTTCTTTCAGCAATTCTCTTGCCTCTTTGTGCACTTGTCTTGCCTGTTTCTGCACCTCTCTTGCCTCTTTTTGCACCTCTGTTGGCTCTTTCTGAACGTGTCTTGCTTCTTTCTGCACCCCTGTTGTCTCTTTATGAACCTCTTTTGTCTCTTTCTGCACTTTTCGTGCCTTTTTCTGCAACTCTCTTCCCTCTTTCTGCACGTTTGTTGCCTCTTTCTGCACCTCATTTGCTTCTTTCTGCACCCTTGTTGTCTCTTTCTGCACTCATCTTCCCTCTTTCTGTACCTTTCCTGCCTGTTTTTACATCTCACTTGCCTCTTTCTGCACCTCTATTGCCTCTTTCTGCAGTTCTCTTGCCTCCTTCTGCACTTCACTTGCCTCTTTCTGTAACTCTCTCGCCTCTTTGTGCACGTCTCCTGCCTCTTTCTGCACCCCTGTTGATTCATTCTGTTCCTTCCATGCTTCTTTCTGCACCTGTCTTGATTCTTTCTGCACCCCTGTTGTCTCTTTTTGTACCTCTTTTGCCTCTTTCTGCACTTTTCTGGCCTTTTTCTGCAGTTCTCTTCCATCTTTCTGCACGTCTGTTGCCTCTTTCTGCACCTCATTTGCTTCATTCTGCACCCCTGTTGTCTCTTTCTGCACTTGTCTTCCCTCTTTCTGTACCTTTCCTGCCTGTTTTTGCATCTCACTTGCCTCTTTCTGCACCTGTCTTGCTTCTTTCTGCACCCCTGGTGTCTCTTAATGTACCTCTTTTGCCTGTTTCTGCACTTTTCTTGCCTTTTTCTGCACCTCTCTTCTCTCTTTCTGCACGTCTGTTGCCTCTTTCTGCACCTCAGTGGCCTCTGTCTGCACCCCTGTTGTCTCTTTCTGCACTCGTCTTCCCTCTTTCTGTACCTTTCCTGCCTGTTTTTGCATCTCACTTGCCTCTTTCTGCACCTCTATTGCCTCCTTCTGCACTTCACTTGCCTCTTTCTGTAACTCTCTTGCCTCTTTGTGCACCTCTCTTTCCTCCTGTTGCTTTATTCTGCACTTTCCATGCTTCTTTCTGCACCTGTCTTGCTTCTTTCTGCACCCCTGTTGTCTCTTTATGTACCTCTTTTGCCTCTTTCTGCACTTTTCTTGCCTTTTTCTGCGGTTCTCTTCCCTCTTTCTGCACGTCTATTGCCTCTTTCTGCACCTCATTTGCTTCTTTCTGCACTCCTGTGTTCTCTTTCTGCACTCGTCTTCCCTCTTTCTGTACCTTTCCTGCCTGTTTTGCATCTCACTTGCCTCTTTCTGCACCTCTATTGCCTCTTTCTGCAGTTCTCTTGCCTCCTTCTGCACTTCACTTGCCTCTTTTTGTAACTCTCTTGCCTCTTTGTGCACCTCTCTTGCCTCTTTCTGCAACCCTGTTGCTTCATTCTGCACTTTCCATGCTTCTTTCTGCACCTGTCTTGCTTCTTTCTGCACCCTGTTGTCTCTTTAGATACCTCTTTTGCCTCTTTCTGTACTTTTTCTTGCCTTTTTCTGCACCTCTCTTCCCTCTTTCTGCACGTCTGTCGCCTCTTTCTGTACCTCATTGCTTCTTTCTGCACCCTTGTTGTCTCTTTCTGCACTCGCCTTCCCTCTTTCCGAACCTTTCCTGCCTGTTTTTGCATCTCACTTGCCTCTTTCTGCACTTTTTTTGCTTCTTTCTACACCTCTGTTGCTTCTTTCAGCAATTATCTTGCCTCTTTGCGCACTTGTCTCGCCTGTTTCTGCACCCCTATTGCCTCTTTTTGCACCTCTGTTGGCTCTTTCTGCACCTCACTTGCTCCTTTCTACACTTCTCTTGCCTCTTTCTGGACCCCTGTTGCTTCATTCTGCACTTTCCATGCTTCTTTCTGCACTTGTCTTGCTTCTTTCTGCACCCCTGTTGTCTCTTTATGTACCTCTTTTGTCTCTTTCTGCACTTTTCTTGCCTTTTTCTGCGGTTCTCTTCCATCTTTCTGCACGTCTGTTGCCTCTTTCTGCACCTCATTTGCTTCTTTCTGCACTCCTGTGTTCTCTTTCTGCACTCGTCTTCCCTCTTTCTGTACCTTTCCTGCCTGTTTTGCATCTCACTTGCCTCTTTCTGCACCTCTATTGCCTCTTTCTGCAGTTCTCTTGCCTCCTTCTGCACTTCACTTGCCTCTTTTTGTAACTCTCTTGCCTCTTTGTGCACCTCTCTTGCCTCTTTCTGCATCCCTGTTGCTTCATTCTGCACTTTCCATGCTTCTTTCTGCACCTGTCTTGCTTCTTTCTGCACCCCTGTTGTCTCTTTAGATACCTCTTTTGCCTCTTTCTGTACTTTTCTTGCCTTTTTCTGCACCTCTCTTCCCTCTTTCTGCACGTCTGTCGCCTCTTTCTGTACCTCATTGCTTCTTTCTGCACCCTTGTTGTCTCTTTCTGCACTCGCCTTCCCTCTGTCCGAACGTTTCCTGCCTGTTTTTGCATCTCACTTGCCTCTTTCTGCACTTTTTTTGCTTCTTTCTACACCTCTATTGCTTATTTCAGCCATTCTCTTGCCTCTTTGTGCACTTCTCTTGCCTGTTTCTGCACCCCTATTGCCTCTTTTTGCACCTCTGTTGGCTCTTTCTGCACCTCACTTGCTCCTTTCTTCACTTCTCTTGCCTCTTTCTGCACCCCTGTTGCTTCATTCTGCACTTTCCATGCTTCTTTCTGCACTTGTCTTGCTTCTTTCTGCACCCCTGTTGTCTCTTTATGTACCTCTTTTGTCTCTTTCTGCACTTTTCTTGCCTTTTTCTGCAGTTCTCTTCCCTCTTTCTGCACGTCTGTTGCCTCTTTCTGCACCTCATTTGCTTATTTCTGCACCCTTGTTGTCTCTTTCTGCACTCGTTGTGAGAAGTTGGCCTGGTATATGCTGTTCACTAGTTAAATGGACACCTTGCACCAGTACAAATCGACTTTTAGGGTAGGTAGGTTTAAGACAACCTTTATAGAAAGCTATCCTAGTGGTAGCTGTGGAGAGCAGCCTTCAGGCTAAGTCTTGGAGGAATGTAAAGCAGCTTGTTTTACCACACAATCTCTTGAATCACTAAATGAACAGACACCACACAGGTATATATATCAAATATATATGTATTTATTAATAAACAACTCTCTACTAATCTCTTTATGAGATTAGAAGTCAGGAACATATGTACAATGCAAAGTTATCACAAATAAGTTAGCACAATCAAATATCACAATCCTAGCTTGGCTAGACCTGGGCCTAGAGCATATAGAATCGAGGGACCCCAAAGAACCACCCCAGGTAGTTATAGGAGACCCACAGGGGACGGACGCGGTGTTCAGACACTGGTGCGAGTCCTGTACGAGTCTATGCGCATAGGCGCGATTGAGATTTCAATGTTAAAGGGTCCCTTGCGTGTTCGAGGCGAACACACCGATCGGTCCTTGTACGAGTCGAAGGACGCGGTTACAGATGGAGTTGCAAGGGAGATGGACGCGGTGTGTCTAACACAGACGCGAACCCTGTACGAGTCAGCGCGATAGTCGCACTTAGAAAATAAGAGTTTTAGGGCACTTCTAGGGTAGCTACAAGCAAGCCACTTACAGGGTAAGTAGTTCTAGGGCCCACACCCACAGGAGCACCGTAGTGCTGAAGTTACCTCACCCAGGGGAGCCGGGTGCATAGGTGTCCTTTGGTGTCGGGTCGCGGCGTCGTTTTCAATGGCGAACAAAGAAGACTTGCTGCTTGCGGGAGCTGAAGAAGTGTCCGGTGGAATCCAAGCCTGGATTCAGAAGATGTAGGACCTGAAAGCAGAGGGGACAGTGTTCAAGGGCACTTGACAGTGACCCGGGGCAAGGAAGATGAATGCCCACCGTCGTCGACAGATTCAGGTCATTCACGGGAGTCTTGACTCTTCGACCACGAGGTCCAGGAGGCGTCGAGGACGGCCAGGAGCTGGATTCAGCGTGTGCCACAAAGTTTGCAGCTGATTGCGGTGTCGGCGATCCGATTGGAGCCAACAAGCCTTGGTAGCAGCAAGTCTCGTGGTGGAAAGAAAAAGTCAATGGTGCAGACCAGCAAGGTCTGAGGAACTTACCCAGCAAGGGAAGGTCAGGGCAGGCCTGGAGCAACCAGGGGAGCCCTTTGGTTTCTTTGGAAAGTCTTCTTGGGACCCACAAGCCGGCTGGCAAGGGATTGCAAAGATGCCTCGGCCGGATGCACTCAACAGGGGCCCACGGTCACTCGGGACAGGGTAGGCCTCTGATTTTGGGAGGGATCTCTGTTAGAGGCTGGGACCACACGTGGTCCAAAGCACAAGTTCGTAGACCTTTGTAAAGGGGTTGCACTTGACAATAGTGCACGGTACCCAGGGTCTGCGGTTCCTCGTCACTCGTGGGGTGCACTGGCCTCAGCTTCACTGCGGACTCACGATGGCCTTGGAGAAGTCAGGAAATCGTCTTCCTGGGCTGCAGGGACTTCGGGCTCCGGCGGGAGCGGCATAGTTTGCGACTGTCGTCGTAGTTTTTGGTGCCTGCCAAGCAGGGGAGTCACTCCTTGACTCCAAGGGAGATTCTTCTGTCTTCCAAAGGTAGTGGAACGTCGAAGGTCCGGGATTCTTCTTGTAGAGAGTCGTCCAGGGGTATCTGGGGTGCTATGCACAGGTTCCCCCTCTTATACTAAAAGAAAGGGAGGGACTAGCTCTATGACCCCATGTGAGAAGTTGGCCTGGTATATGCTGTTCACTAATTAAAGTGGACACCTTGCACCAGAACAATTCGACTCTTATGGTAGATAGGTTTAAGACAACCTTTATAGAAAGCTATCCTAGTGGTAGCTGTGGAGAGCAGCCTTCAGGCTAAGTCTTGAAGGAATGTAAAGCAGCTTGTTTTACCACACAATCTCTTGAATCACCAAATGAAAAGACACCACACAGGTATATATATCAAATATATATGTATTTATTATAAAACACTCTCTACTAATCTCTTTATGAGATTAGAGGACAGGAACATATGTACAAGTCAAATATTATCAGGATAAGTTTAGCACAATTGAATATTACAATCTTAGTTTGCTAGACCTAGGTCTAGGGCATCTAGAATCGAGGGACCCCCAAGAACCACCCCAGGTAGTTGTAGGAGACCCACAGGGGACGGACGCGGTGACCTGGCACCGATGCGAATCCTGTACGAGTCTATGCACTCAGACGCGATTGAGATATCAATGTTAAGGTCCCTTGCGTGTTCGAGGCGAACACACCGATCGGTCCTTGTACGAGTCGAAGGACGCGGTTACAGATGGTATTGCAAGGGAGTTGGACGCGGTGTGTCTAACACAGACGCGAACCAGGTACGAGTCAGTGCGATAGTCGCACTTGGAAAGTTAGAGTTTTAGGGCACTTCGAGGGAAGCTACAAGCAAGTCACTTACAGGGTAAGTAGTTCTAGGGCCCACACCCACAGGAGCACCGTAGTGCTGAAGTTACCTCACCCAGGGAGCCGGGTGCATAGGTGTTCTTTGGTGTCGGGTCGCGGCGTCGTTTTCAATGAGAGCCAGTGAAGACTTGCTGCTTGTGGCGACAGGAGAAGTGTCCGGAGGAATCCAAGCCTGGATTCGGAATATGGAAGACCTGAAAGCAGAGGGGACAGTGTTCAAAGTCACTTGGCAGTGACTCGGGGCAAGGAAGATGGATGCCCACCGTCGTCGCAAGATTCAGGTTGTTCGCAGTTGCCTTGACTCTTCAGCCACGAGGTCCAGGAGGCGTCGTCGACGACCAGGAGCTGAATTCGGCGTGTGCCACGATGTCTGCAGATTACTGCGGTGTCGGCATCTCGATCAGAGCCAACAAGCCTTGGTAACAGCAAGTCTTGGGGAAAGTGTGAAGAGACAATGGCACAGACCAGCAAGGTCTGGGGAACTCACCCAGCGAGGGTAAGTCAGGGCAGGCCTGGAGCAACCAGGGGAGCCCTTTGGTTTCTTTAGAAAGTCTTCTGGGGACCCACAAGCCGGCTGGCAAGGGATCGCAAAGACGCCTCTGGAGGATTCACTCACAGGGGCCCACGGTCACTCGGGACGTGGTAGGCCTCTGCTCTTAGGAGGGATTCCTGCTGGAGGCTAGGACCACACGTGGTCCAAAGCACAAGTTCGTGGAACGTTGTGAAGGGGTTGCACTTGACAATAGTGCACGGTACCCAGGGGTGGTGGTTCCTCGTTACTCTTGGGGTCCACTGGTCTCAGCTTCACTGGGGACTCACGATGGCCTTTGAGAAGTCAGGAAATCCACTTCTTGGGCTGCAGGGACTTCGGACTCTGGCGGGAGCAGCGTAGTTTGCAACCGTCGTTTGTAGTTTTTGGTGCCTGCCAAGCAGGGGACTCACTCCTTGACTCCAAGGGAGATTCTTCAGTCTTCCAAAGGTAGTGGAACGTCGAAGGTCCGGGATTCTTCTTGTAGAGCGTCGTCCAGGGAAATCTAGGGTGCAATGCACAGGTTCCCCCTCTTATACTAAAAGAAGGGGAGGGACTAGCTCTATGACCCTACCTATGGGAGGGTCAGGGGAGTGGGTGGCTACACCCACTTCCCTTTGTCCAGTTTCGTGCCAGAGCAGGGACAGGTAGCCCCTGAGCCGGTTTGAACTGGCATATGCACAGAGGAACCTTCTGCTCCCCCAGTGCAGGACTTCAAAGCACTCTAAGAGTGCACCCACCCAGCCCCAATACACTAAACCCTGTCTGGGAGGTGGTCACACCCCCTTGGGACAGGATATCTATTGTTGGGCTTCCTCCACTGCGAGTGTTGGTCATCAGCAGGAGGGCAGCCCAGTGTCTGTGACTGGTGGCATCCATTTTGTGATGCCAGGGCTCTGCAGGATTCTACCGCGTTTCCACAGTAGGTACATGTCTATCCCTCTAGAAGGGTGGAATGCTACCCCCGCCGCCAGGACTGGTGGGGGGGGGTAGTATTCCAAGGTGTTTGACACCAAACACGACATGTTTCGATGCAGCCATTCCAAAGTTAGCATTTTACCGCGAGGATATAATGCACTTAAAAGTATATGGTTTAACCGCATCCACAAACAGCACCAGAGAATGGACTATGAGAGCTGCAGAGGGGCCCTGCTCAGGCAGAGGCACCCCCTCACATAGAAGCCAAGCACCCTGCCCTCAGGATTGATAGGGCCTGCCTTAGGGGTGACTGATAGGGTTATATGTGTGTGTAGGAGAGATATAGGGAACCTATATCTCAGTGAGGGGTGCTAGCACTTCCTCACTCAGGCTGCAGTAGCAGGCCTGTGGTGTCAGATTTAGTCTGCTTCCCAGGGGTGGCATAATACATGCTGCAGCCCCTGGTAGGCCTGTGAAGCACCTATGCCCTTGGTACCTAAGGTACCAATACTAGGGACTCATAAGGTACCACAGTATCCAATCACTAGTGCACCTAGAGTGCACTCCAAATCGTTTAGAGAGAACAGAGAGGCTGGGGCCCTGATTAGCAGGGTCCCAGCCTGACTATAGCCAGAAACCAGTGTAAACATCAGAAAAAAGTGGGGGCAACATAAGAGGCAGATCCTACTCTCCTACACAACCCCCCAAATGCAGGGACACTAAACTAACCTTGACCAGTTGAGTCTTCGTGTTCAAAGTGGAAATACCTTGAGAGTCCATCTGCATTGGCATGTTGGGTCCCAGGTCTATGTTCCACTGTATAGTCCATCCCCTGTAGGGAAATGGACCACCTCAAAAGTTTTGGGTTTTCTCCTTTCATTTGTTTAAGCCATAGGAGGGGCTTGTGGTCGGTCTGAACTATGAAGTGAGTACCAAACAAGTATGGCCTCAGCTTCTTCAGGGCCCATACCACAGCAAAGGCCTCCCTCTCTATAGCTGACCAACGTTTCTCTCTAGGGGTCAGCCTTCTGCTAATAAAAGCTACTGGCTGGTCTTGACCTTCATCATTCAGTTGAGACAGTACAGCTCCCACACCCAGCTCAGAAGCATCTGTTTGGACAATGAACTTTTTGGTGTAGTCTGGACTCTGTAAGATGGGGGCAGTGCACATGGCCTGCTTTAGGTCTTCAAATGCCTTTTGACAGCTAGCTGTCCACTGAACCTTTTTGGCATTTTCTTTGAGGTCAGATCATTCAAGGGGTCACTATAGATCCATATCCCTTGACAAACCTCCTATAGTACCCAGACAGGCCTAAGAAGGCTCTCACCTGTGTCTGGGTGGTTGGAGCAACCCATTCCATTATGGTTTGGATTTTGCTCTGTAAAGGCTGAACCTGGCCTCCACCTACAAGGTGGCCCAGGTACACAACCTGACTCTGCCCTATCTGGCACTTAGTGGCCTTGATAGTGAGGCCTGCTTTCTGCAGGGCCTCCAAAACATTCCTGAGGTGGACCAGGTGATCCTGCCAGGAGGAACTAAAGACAGCAATATCATCTAGATAAGCTGAGCAATAAGTTTCCATCCCTGTCAGAACTTTATTCACCAACCTCAGGAAAGTGGCAGGTGCATTTTTCAATCCAAAGGGCATCACCACAAAGTGGTAGTGCCCACCAGGAGTCGAAAATGCTGTTTTGGCTTTTGCATCATCAGCTAACCTGATCTGCCAGTAGCCAGCTGTTAGGTCAAACGTGCTTAGATACTTGGCTGAGGCCAAAGTATCAATCAGCTCATCTGCCCTTGGTATGGGATAGGCATCAGTCCTAGTGACTGCATTGAGGCCTCTGTAGTCTACACAAAACCTCATTTCTTTCTTACCACCCTGGGTATGAGGCTTGGGTACCAGGACTACTGGGCTAGCCCAAGGGCTATCTGAAGGCTCAATTACACCTAGCTCCAACATTTTCTGGACTTCAGTCCTGATACAGTCCCTGACATGGTCAGGTTGCCTATAGATTTTATTCTTGACAGGCAGACTGTCTCCAGTGTCCACCTCGTGGGTGCACCAGGAAGTCTGACTAGGGGTCAGGCTAAACATATGTCTAAACTGTTGCAGAACTTGTCTGCACTCAGTTTGCTGATGGTCAGTGAGGCTGCTTGCCAAAGCAACACCATCTACTGACCCATCATCAGGGTTCTGAGAGAGCAGGTCAGGGAGAGGGTCACTCTCCTCCTCCTGGTCCTCATCAGTTGCCATGAGCAAGCCCATGTCAGCCCTGTCAACATATGGCTTTAATCTGTTGACATGGAGCACCCTCAGGGGGCTCCTGGGAGTTCCAAGATTCACCAGGTAGGTGACTTCTCCCTTCTGTTCAACTATTGTATGGGGGCCACTCCACTTGTCCTAGAGGGCTGCTGGGGCCACAGGCTCCAACACCCACACTTTCTGTCCTGGCTGGTATACAGTCAGTACAGCCTTTGGTCATGCCAAGCTTTTTGTAATTCTTGGTTGGCCTCCAGGTTTTGGTTGCCTTTTTCATATACTCAGCCATCCGGGAGCAGAGACCAAGTACATAGTCCATCACATCTTGTTTGGGGGCTTGAGAGGTAACTCGCAGCCCTCTTTCACCAAACACAGTGGACCTCTCACAGGATGCCCAAACAGAAGCTCAAATGGGCTGTAGCCAACCCCTTCTGTGGAACCTCTCTGTATGCAAACAACAGGCAAGGAAGAAGAAGGTCCCATTTCCGCCTAAGCTTCTCTGGGAGTCCTTTAATCATTCCTTTCAAGGTTTTGTTGAAGCGTTCAACTAAACCATTGCATTGTGGGTGATAGGGGTGGTGAACTTGTAAGTTACACCACACTCCTTCCACATTGCTTTTAGATATCCTGACATGAAGTTGGTACCTCTGTCAGAAATGACCTCCTTTGGGAAACCCACTCTGGAGAAGACTCCAATGAGGGCTCTTGCCACCACAGGGGCTGTGGTGGTCCTCAGGGGAATTGCTTCTGGGTACCTGGTGGCATGATCCACTACCACCAGGATAAACCTGTGCCCAGATGCAGTTTGAGGGTCAAGGGGACCAACAATGTCAATCCCTACCCTTTCAAAGGGTACCCCACCACTGGTAGTGGTATCAGGGGGCCTTTGTTGTGCCACCTGCCTTACCACAGGCTTGGCATGTGACACAGGAGCGACAAAACTCCTTTGTGTCCTCTGACATATGTGGCCAATGAAAATGTGGAACAAGCCTGTCCCAGGTCTTGTTTTGGCCCAAGTGTCCTGCTAAAGGGATGTCATGTGCTAGGGTCAAGAGGAACCCCTAAACTTCTGAGGTATTACCATCCTCCTGGTGGCTCCAGGGGCTGGGTCTCTACTCTCAGAATATAGGAGTCCCTCATCCCAATAAACTTTATGGGACCCACTAGCACTCCCAGCAGCCTCAGCAGCAGCCTGCTGTCTGAGGGGTTCAAGAGAGGGGCAGCACTGTTGCTCCTTACTCAGATCTTCCCTAGAAGGGCCCCCTGCCCCCAAGAACTCAACCGGATCAGGCTCAAGTCCCTCTGGGGCAGTTCCTTCTTCAGGATCTGCTTCACCTCCCTCTGGGGGTGAATCTGTGATCTGAGACAGAGGGAAGGCACTGCCTTTACCCTACTGCTCCTCCTCTTGGGAAGCATCTGGTCCATTGTTCCAGGATCCAGAGCTGGTTCAGTGTCATGCATTCTTGCTTGTGACCTGGTCACAGCGAATACCTCTGCAGGGATGCCCAACATCTCAGCATGAGTCCATAACTCTACTTCAGACCAGGCTGAAGTCTCTAGATCATTGCCCAATAGACATTCGACAGGGAGGTCTGCACTGACTACAACCTTCTTGAGGCCAGTTACCCCTCCCCAGGAGAAATTCACAACTGCCAGACTATGGTTGGTCTTGACGTTGTTTGCATTGGTCACCTGGTACATTTCGCCCAGGATGATCTGTCCAGGGTCCACAAGATCCTCTGCCACCATGGTGACACTAGCACCTGTGTCCCTAAATGCCAAAGCCTGTTTGCCATTTATTACATGCTGCTGTTTGTATTTGCCCAGGTTACTGGGACTCACTAGGAAGGACATATTAAGGTCTCCCTCACAAATCAGCATTGCCTGAATGGGCAGCACTCTGACTAGGTCAGAGTCCACTTCAGAACCCAGGGTCAACCCTACTACACCCTTATTCTGAGTACCACCTCCACCAGTAGCTGAACTAGGGGGAACAGTTGCCTTAGGGGCAGGAGTGGTGGTGGTTTGGTCTTTGGACTTGTTACAGTCAGAAGTCCAGTGCCCTTTCTGTTTACAGAATTTGCACCAGGGCTTATTTTGGGCTTTTCCCTTGTTGGGTTGTGACTCCCCACCAGATGCAGATTTTGGGGCCCTTGTGAAGACTTCTGGTCTTTTGACTTATCCCCACCTTTCTCAGAGCCCTTAGGATCTTGCTTCTTGGTGTCACCCCCTTGGTTCTGGGGTTTCTGCCTCACCCTGGTTCTGACCCACTTGTCTGCCTTCTTTCCCAATTCTTGGGGAGAGGTCAGATCCGAGTCCACCAGGTACTGATGCAACAACTGGTTCTGGCAATTATTAAGGATCTGTTCTCTCATCATCAGATTATACAATCCCTTGAAATCAGTAACCCTACTGCCAACCAGCCAACCCTCCAGAGCCTTGGTTGCACAATCAACAAAGTCAGTCCAGTCCTGAGTCTGTGCCTTCTGGGTGTCTCTGAACTTCAACCTGTACTGTTCAGTGGTTAAGCCAAACCCATCTATTAGTGCACTCTTCAGGACTTCATAATCATCAGCATCCTCTTCTCTAACAGTGAGGAGCTTGTCTCTACCTTTATCTGAAAAGGAGAGCCACAAGATTGCTGCCCACTGCTTCTGGGGGACCTGCTGTACTCTACAGGCCCTCTCCATAGCAGTTATCCACTTGTGGATATCATCCCCACTCTGGTAGGGAGGAACAACCTTGCTCAGGTTCCTATGGTCTGGAATAGATTCTCTGCCTCTAGGGACACTGTTGCTGCCACCAAGGGGTTCTAACCCCTCTCGTCTAGAAGCTCTCTGGATCTCCAGGGCTTCTCTATCCAGTGCCAACTGCTTGGTTCTGAGGGCAACTCTTGCTTCCTCATACTGCAGCAGTTTGCACATTCTTTCAGAGGAGGTCTCTCTTATGGGAAAGTATGAGTTCCTCTGGTGGACAAATTCTCTGCCAGAGTGATAAGAGTGCTCAGATTCCCTGGAAGGGGACCTATGCCTCTCATCCACTCTGTCAGTTCTCTTAGGGAGAATTCCTCTGTCCTTTTCAGGCCCCTTGAGGCCTGGCCCTTCAATCACAGAGTCCTGGTCATTCGGATTTTCATCGTCTGACCCAGATACTGTAATTGACCCACCCACTGATTCAGACCCATTAGCTCCTAGAGCCAATCTAAGATCATCTGCTGTCAGCAGATCTATCAGGTGCAGGGTTGAGGGACTCTGTCCTAGCCTCAGGTGTCTTTCAACACACATGGCTCTCAAGTCAGAGAAAGCCATGTCCTTATACTGAGGCTGAGTGGATCCACTGGTTCCACCCTTTAAGGACATTCTAGTGTTGTGCAGTGTTGTACTACCTACACTAGTTTGTGGCCTACTGATACTAGCTTGAGCTGTAGAAAGGGTGTGCTATCCATTGGCACACAGCTCTAAGTTCAGTAGAACTTATCGATACTAAGCTTGACTTTATATGTACCTTAAGTACCTATAGTGGTTTTCAGTTAGTAATTCAAATAGAGATTTTCTGGTAAAACAATAGCAAGCTGGAATCCCACCGCTGCCACCAATGTGAGAAGTTGGCCTGGTATATGCTGTTCACTAATTAAAGTGGACACCTTGCACCAGAACAATTCGACTCTTATGGTAGATAGGTTTAAGACAACCTTTATAGAAAGCTATCCTAGTGGTAGCTGTGGAGAGCAGCCTTCAGGCTAAGTCTTGAAGGAATGTAAAGCAGCTTGTTTTACCACACAATCTCTTGAATCACCAAATGAAAAGACACCACACAGGTATATATATCAAATATATATGTATTTATTATATAAACACTCTCTACTAATCTCTTTATGAGATTAGAGGACAGGAACATATGTACAAGTCAAATATTATCAGGATAAGTTTAGCACAATTGAATATTACAATCTTAGTTTGCTAGACCTAGGTCTAGGGCATCTAGAATCGAGGGACCCCCAAGAACCACCCCAGGTAGTTGTAGGAGACCCACAGGGGACGGACGCGGTGACCTGGCACCGATGCGAATCCTGTACGAGTCTATGCACTCAGACGCGATTGAGATATCAATGTTAAAGGTCCCTTGCGTGTTCGAGGCGAACACACCGATCGGTCCTTGTACGAGTCGAAGGACGCGGTTACAGATGGTATTGCAAGGGAGTTGGACGCGGTGTGTCTAACACAGACGCAAACCAGGTACGAGTCAGTGCGATAGTCGCACTTGGAAAGTTAGAGTTTTAGGGCACTTCGAGGGAAGCTACAAGCAAGTCACTTACAGGGTAAGTAGTTCTAGGGCCCACACCCACAGGAGCACCGTAGTGCTGAAGTTACCTCACCCAGGGAGCCGGGTGCATAGGTGTTCTTTGGTGTCGGGTCGCGGCGTCGTTTTCAATGGGAGCCAGTGAAGACTTGCTGCTTGTGGCGACAGGAGAAGTGTCCGGAGGAATCCAAGCCTGGATTCGGAAGATGGAAGACCTGAAAGCAGAGGGGACAGTGTTCAAAGTCACTTGGCAGTGACTCGGGGCAAGGAAGATGGATGCCCACCGTCGTCGCAAGATTCAGGTCATTCGCGGTTGCCTTGACTCTTCAGCCACGAGGTCCAGGATACGTCGTTAATGACCAGGAGCTGGATTCGGCGTGTCCTACAATGTTTGCAGCTTACTGCGGTGTCGGCAACTCGATCGGAGCCAACAATCCTTGGTAACAGCAAGTCTCGGGGAAAGTGTGAAGAGACAATGGCGCAGACCAGCAAGGTCTGGAGAACTCACCCAGCGAAGGTAAGTCAGGGCAGGCCTGGAGCAACCAGGGGAGCCCTTTGGTTTCTTTACAAAGTCTTCTGGGGACCCACAAGCCGGCTGTCCAGGGATCGCGAAGACGCCTCGGGAGGATTCACTCACAGGGGCCCACGGTCACTCGGGACGTGGTAGGCCTCTGATCTTAGGAGAGCTTCCTGCTGGAGGCTGGGACCATACGTGGTCCAAGGCACAAGTTCGTGGAACGTTGTGAAGGGGTTGCACTCGACAATAGTGCACGGTACCCAGGGGTCGCGGTTCCTCGTTACTCTTGGGGTCCACTGGCCTCAGCTTCACTGGAGACTCACGATGGCCTTTGAGAAGTCAGGAAATCTACTTCTTGGGCTGCAGGGACTTCGGACTCCGGCAGGAGCAGCGTAGTTTGCGACCATCATTTGTAGTTTTTGGTGCCTGCCAAGCAGGGGAGTCACTCCTTGACTCCAAGGGAGATTCTTCAGTCTTCCAAAGGTAGTGGAACGTCGAAGGTCCGGGATTCTTCTTGTAGAGCGTCGTCCAGGGAAATCTAGGGTGCAATGCACAGGTTCCCCTCTTATACTAAAAGAAGGGGAGGGACTAGCTCTATGACCCTACCTATGGGAGGGTCAGGGGAGTGGGTGGCTACACCCACTTCCCTTTGTCCAGTTTCGCGCCAGAGCAGGGACAGGTAGCCCCTGAGCCGGTTTGAACTGGCATATGCACAGAGGAGCCTTCTGCTCCCCCAGTGCAGGACTTCAAAGCACTCTAAGAGTGCACCCACCCAGTCCCAATACACTAAACCCTGTCTGGGAGGTGGTCACACCCCTTGGGACAGGATATCTATTGTTGGGCTTCCTCCACTGCGAGTGTTGGTCATCAGCAGGAGGGCAGCCCAGTGTCTGTGACTGGTGGCATCCATTTTGTGATGCCAGGGCTCTGCAGGATTCTACCGCGTTTCCACAGTAGGTACATGTCTATCCCTCTAGAAGGGTGGAATGCTACCCCCGCCGCCAGGACTGGCGGGGGGTAGTATTCCAAGGTGTTTGACACCAAACACGACATGTTTCGATGCAGCCATTCCAAAGTTAGCATTTTACCGCGAGGATATAATGCACTTAAAAGTATATGGTTTAACCGCATCCACAAACAGCACCAGAGAATGGACTCTGAGAGCTGCAGAGGGGCCCTGCTCAGGCAGAGGCACCCCTCACATAGAAGCCAAGCACCCTGCCCTCAGGATTGATAGGGCCTGCCTTAGGGGTGACTGATAGGGTTATATGTGTGTGTAGGAGAGATATAGGGAACCTATATCTCAGTGAGGGGTGCTAGCACTTCCTCACTCAGGCTGCAGTAGCAGGCCTGTGGTGTCAGATTTAGTCTGCTTCCCAGGGGTGGCATAATACATGCTGCAGCCCCTGGTAGGCCTGTGAAGCACCTATGCCCTTGATACCTAAGGTACCATATACTAGGGACTCATAAGGTACCACAGTATCCAATCACTAGTGCACCTAGAGTGCACTCCAAATTGTTTAGAGAGAACAGAGAGGCTGGGGCCCTGATTAGCAGGGTCCCAGCCTGACTATAGCCAGAAACCAGTGTAAACATCAGAAAAAAAGTGGGGGCAACATAAGAGGCAGATCCTACTCTCCTACACCCCACCTATGGGAGGGTCAGGGGAGGGGGTGGCTACACCCACTTCCCTTTGTCCAGTTTCGCGCCAGAGCAGGGGCAGGTAGCCCCTGAGCTGGTTTGAACTGGCATATGCACAGAGGAGCCTTCTGCTGCCCCAGTGCAGGACTTCAAAGCACTCTAGGAGTGCACCCACCCAGCCCCAATACACTAAACCCTGTCTGGGAGGTGGTCACACCCCTTGGGACAGGATACCTATTGTTGGGCTTCCTCCACTGCGAGTGTCGGTCATCAGCAGGAGGGCAGCCCAGTGTCTGTGACTGGTGGCATCCATTTTGTGATGCCAGGGCTCTTTAGGATTCTACCGCGTTTCCACAGTAGCTACATGTCTATCCCTCTAGAAGGGTGGGATCATACTCCCACACCAGTTACTGGTGTGGGGGTATGATTCCAAAGTGTTTGACACCAAGCACAACATGTTTTGATGCAGCCATTCCATAGTTAGCATTTACCGCGAGGATATAATGCACTTAAGAGTTTATGGTTTGGCTGCATTCACAAACAGCCCCAGAGAATAGACTCTGAGAGCTGCAGAGGGGTCCTGCTCAGGCAGAGGCACCCCCTCACATGGAAACTAAGCACCCTGCCCTCAGGATTGATAGGGCCTGCTTTAGGGGTGACTGATAAGTCTCAATGTGGGTGCAGGGGAGATATAGGGGACCTATATCTCAGTGAGGGGTGCTAGCACCTCCTCACCCAGGCTGCAGTAGCAGGGCTGTGGTGTCAGATTTAGTATGCTTCCCAGGGGTGCCTCTTTTTGTTCCTCATTGCTTCTTTCTGCACTCGCCTTCCCTCTTTCCGTACCTTTCCTGCCTGTTTTTGCATCTCGCTTGCCTCTTTCTGCACTTTTCTTGCTTCTTTCTACATCTCTGTTGCTTCTTTCAGCAATTCTCTTGCCTCTTTGCGCACTTGTCTTGCCTGTTTCAGCACCTCTCTTGCCTCTTTTTGCACCTCTGTTGGCTCTTTCTGCACCTCACTTGCTCCTTTCTACACTTCTCTTGCCTCTTTCTGCACCCCTGTTGCTTCATTCTGCACTTTCCATGCTTCTTTCTGCCCCTGTCTTGCTTCTTTCTGCACCCCTGGTGTCTCTTAATGTACCTCTTTTGCCTGTTTCTGCTCTTTTCTTGCCTTTTTCTGCACCTCTCTTCCCTCTTTCTGCACGTCTGTTGCCTCTTTCTGCACCTCAGTTGCTTCTTTCTGCACCCCTGTTGTCTCTTTCTGCACTCGTCTTCCCTCTTTCTGTACCTTTCCTGCCTGTTTTTGCATCTCACTTGCCTCTTTCTGCACCTCCATTGCCTCTTTCTGCACCTCCATTGCCTCTTTCTGCAGTTCTCTTGCCTCCTTCTGCACTTTACTTGCCTCTTTCTGTAACTCTCTCGCCTCTTTGTGCACCTCTCTTGCCTCTTTCTGCATCCATGTTGCTTCATTCTGCACTTTCCATGCTTCTTTCTGCACCTGTCTTGCTTCTTTCTGCACCCCTGTTGTCTCTTTAGATACCTCTTTTACCTCTTTCTGCACTTTTGTTGCCTTTTTCTGTACCTCTCTTCCGTCTTACTGCACGTCTGTTGCCTCTTTCTGTACCTCATTGCTTCTTTCTGCAACACTGTTGTCTCTTTCTGCACTCTCCTTCCCTCTTTCCGTAAATTTCCTGCCTGTTTTTGCATCTCACTTGCCTCTTTCTGCACTTTTCTTGCTTCTTTCTCCACCTCTGTTGCTTCTGTCAGCAATTCTCTTGCCTGTTTGCGCACTTGTCTTCCCTGTTTCTGCACCTCTCTTGCCTCTTTTTGCACCTCTGTTGGCTCTTTCTGCACCTCACTTGCTCCTTTCTACACTTCTCTTGCCTCTTTCTGCACCCCTGTTGCTTCATTCTGCACTTTCCATGCTTCTTTCTGCACTTGTCTTGCTTCTTTCTGCACCCCTGTTGTCTCTTTATGTACCTCTTTTGTCTCTTTCTGCACTTTTCTTGCCTTTTTCTGCAGTTGTCTTCCCTCTTTCTGCACGTCTGTTGCCTCTTTCTGCATCTCATTTGCTTCTTTCTGCACCCTTGTTGTCTCTTTCTGCCCTCGTCTTCCCTCTTTCTGTACCTTTCTTGCCTGTTTTTGCATCTCACTTGCCTCTTTCTGCTCTTTTCTTGCTTCTTTCTGCACCTCTGTTGCTTCTTTCAGAAATTCTCGTGCCTCTTTGTGCACTTCTCTTGCTTGTTTCTGCACCTCTCTTGCCTCTTTCTGCAGCCCTGTTGCTTCATTCTGCACCTTCCATGCTTCTTTCTGCACCTGTCTTGCTTCTTTCTGCACCCCTGTAGTCTCTTTATGTACCTCTTTTGCCTCTTTCTGCACTTTTCTTGCCTTTTTCTGCACCTCTCTTCCCTCTTTCTGCATGTCTGTTGCCTCTTTCTGCACCTCATTTGCTTCTTTCTGCACCCCTGTTGTCTCTTTCTGTACTCGTCTTCCCTCTTTCTATACCTTTCCTGCCTGTTTTGCATCTCACTTGCCTCTTTCTGCAGTTCTCTTGCCCCCTTCTGCACTTCACTTGCCTCTTTTTGTAACTCTCTTGCCTCTTTGTGCACCTCTCTTGCCTCTTTCTGTATCCCTGTTGCTTCATTCTGCCCTCTCCATGCTTCTTTCTGCACCTGTCTTGCTTCTTTCTGCACCCTTGTTGTCTCTTTAGATACCTCTTTTGCCTCTTTCTTCACTTTTCTTGCCTTTTTCTGCACCTCTCTTCCCTCTTTCTGCACGTCTGTTGCCTCATTTTGTACCTCATTGCTTCTTTCTGCACCCCTGTTGTCTCTTTCTGCACTTGTCTTCCCTCTTTCTGTACCTTTCCTGCCTGTTTTTGTATCTCACTTGCCTCTTTCTGCAGTTGTCTTGCCTGTTTCTGCACCTCTCTTGCCTCTTTTTGCACCTCTGTTGGCTCTTTCTACACCTCACTTGCTCCTTTCTACACTTCTCTTGCCTCTTTCTGCACCCCTGTTGCTCCATTCTGCACTTTCCCTGCTTCTTTCTGCACCTGTCTTGCTTCTTTCTGCACCCCTGTTGTCTCTTTATGTACCTCTTTTGTCTCTTTCTGCACTTTTCGTGCCTTTTTCAGCAGTTCTCTTCCCTCTTTCTGCACGTCTGTTGCCTCTTTCTGCACCTCATTTGCTTCTTTCTGCACCCTTGTTGTCTCTTTCTGCACTCGTCTTCCCTCTTTCTGTACCTTTCCTGCCTGTTTTTACATCTCACTTGCCTCTTTCTGCACCTCTATTGCCTCTTTCTGCAGTTCTCTTGCCTCCTTCTGCATGTCACTGTCCTCTTTCTGTAACTCTCTCGCCTCTTTGTGCACCTCTCTTGCCTCTTTCTGCACCCCTGTTGCTTCATTGTGCACTTTCCATGCTTCTTTCTACACCTGTCTTGCTTCTTTCTGCACCCCTGTTGTCTCTTTATGTACCTCTTTTGCCTCTTTCTGCACCTCTATTGCCTCTTTCTGCAGTACTCTTCCATCTTTCTGCACGTCTGTTGCCTCTTTCTGCACCTCATTTGCTTCTTTCTGCACCCCTGTTGTCTCTTTCTGCACTCGTCTTCCCTCTTTCTGTACCTTTCCTGCCTGTTTTTGCATATCACTTGCCTCTTTCTGCACATTTCTTGCTTCGTTCTACTCCTCTGTTGCTTCTTTCAGCAATTTTCTTGCCTCTTTGTGCACTTCTCTTGCCTGTTTCTGCACCTCTCCTACCTCTTTTTGCACCTCTGTTGGCTCTTTCTGCACCTCACTTGCTCCTTTCTACACTTCTCCTGCCTCTTTCTACACCCATGTTGCTTCATTCTGCACTTTCCATGCTTCTTTCTGCACCTGTCTTGCTTCTTTCTGCACCCCTGGTGTCTCTTAATGTACCTCTTTTGCCTGTTTCTGCTCTTTTCTTGCCTTTTTCTGCACCTCACTTACCTCTTTCTGCATGTCTGTTGCCTCTTTCTGCACCTCAGTTGCTTCTTTCTGCACCCCTGTTGTCTCTTTCTGCACTCGTCTTCCCTCTTTCTGTACCTTTCCTGCCTGTTTTTGCATCTCACTTGCCTCTTTCTGCACCTCTATTGCCTCTTTCTGCAGTTCTCTTGCCTCCTTCTGCACTTTACTTGCCTCTTTCTGTAACTCTCTCGCCTCTTTGTGCACCTCTCTTGCCTCTTTCTGCATCCATGTTGCTTCATTCTGCACTTTCCATGCTTCTTTCTGCACCTGTCTTGCTTCTTTCTGCACCCCTGGTGTCTCTTAATGTACCTCTTTTGCCTGTTTCTGCTCTTTTTTTGCCTTTTTCTGCACCTCACTTACCTCTTTATGCATGTCTGTTGCCTCTTTCTGCACCTCAGTTGCTTCTTTCTGCACCCCTGTTGTCTCTTTCTGCACTCGTCTTCCCTCTTTCTGTACCTTTCCTGCCTGTTTTTGGATCTCACTTGCCTCTTTCTGCACCTCCATTGCCTCTTTCTGCAGTTCTCTTGCCTCCTTCTGCACTTTACTTGCCTCTTTCTGTAACTCTCTCGCCTCTTTGTGCACCTCTCTTGCCTCTTTCTGCATCCATGTTGCTTCATTCTGCACTTTCCATGCTTCTTTCTGCACCTGTCTTGCTTCTTTCTGCACCCCTGTTGTCTCTTTAGATACCTCTTTTACCTCTTTCTGCACTTTTGTTGCCTTTTTCTGCACCTCTCTTCCCTCTTACTGCACGTCTGTTGCCTCTTTCTGTACCTCATTGCTTCTTTCTGCACCACTGTTGTCTCTTTCTGCACTCTCCTTCCCTCTTTCCGTAAATTTCCTGCCTGTTTTTGCATCTCACTTGCCTCTTTCTGCACTTTTCTTGCTTCTTTCTACACCTCTGTTGCTTCTGTCAGCAATTCTCTTGCCTGTTTGCGCACTTGTCTTCCCTGTTTCTACACCTCTCTTGCCTCTTTTTGCACCTATGTTGGCTCTTTCTGCACCTCACTCTGCTCCTTTCTACACTTCTCTTGCCTCTTTCTGCACCCCTGTTGCTTCATTCTGCACTTTGCATGCTTCTTTCTTCACCTGTCTTGCTTCGTTCTGCACCCCTGTTGTCTCTTTATGTACCTCTTTTGCCTCTTTCTGCACTTTTCTTGCTTCTTTCTACACCTCTGTTGCTTCTTTCAGAAATTCTCGTGCCTCTTTGTGCACTTCTCTTGCCTGTTTCTGCACCTCTCTTACCTCTTTCTGCAGCCCTGATGCTTCATTCTGCACCTTCCATGCTTATTTCTGCACCTGTCTTGCTTCTTTCTGCACCCCTGTAGTCTCTTTATGTACCTCTTTTGCTTCTTTCTGCACTTTTCTGGCCTTTTTCTGCAGTTCTCTTCCATCTTTCTGCACGTCTGTTGCCTCTTTCTGTACCTCATTTGCTTCTTTCTGCACCCCTGTTGTCTCTTTCTGCACTTGTCTTCCCTGTTTCTGTACCTTTCCTGCCTGTTTTTGCATCTCACCTGCCTCTTTCTGCACTTTTCTTGCTTCTTTCTACACCTCTGTTGCTTCTTTCAGCAATTCTCTTGCCTCTTTGTGCACTGCTCTTGCCTGTTTCTGCACCTCTCTTGCCTCTTTTTGCACCTCTGTTGCCTCTTTATGCACCTCAGTTGCTTCTTTCTGCACCCCTGTTGTCTCTTTCTGCACTCGTCTTCCCTCTTTCTGTACCTTTCCTGCCTGTTTTTGCATCTCACTTGCCTCTTTCTGCACTTTTCTTGCTTCTTTCTCCACCTCTGTTGCTTCTGTCAGCAATTCTCTTGCCTGTTTGCGCACTTGTCTTCCCCTGTTTCTGCACCTCTCTTGCCTCTTTTTGCACCTCTGTTGGCTCTTTCTGCACCTCACTTGCTCCTTTCTACACTTCTCTTGCCTCTTTCTGCACCCCTGTTGCTTCATTCTGCACTTTCCATGCTTCTTTCTGCACTTGTCTTGCTTCTTTCTGCACCCCTGTTGTCTCTTTATGTACCTCTTTTGTCTCTTTCTGCACTTTTCTTGCCTTTTTCTGCAGTTGTCTTCCCTCTTTCTGCACGTCTGTTGCCTCTTTCTGCATCTCATTTGCTTCTTTCTGCACCCTTGTTGTCTCTTTCTGCCCTCGTCTTCCTCTCTTTCTGTACCTTTCTTGCCTGTTTTTGCATCTCACTTGCCTCTTTCTGCTCTTTTCTTGCTTCTTTCTGCACCTCTGTTGCTTCTTTCAGAAATTCTCGTGCCTCTTTGTGCACTTCTCTTGCTTGTTTCTGCACCTCTCTTGCCTCTTTCTGCAGCCCTGTTGCTTCATTCTGCACCTTCCATGCTTCTTTCTGCACCTGTCTTGCTTCTTTCTGCACCCCTGTAGTCTCTTTATGTACCTCTTTTGCCTCTTTCTGCACTTTTTCTTGCCTTTTTCTGCACCTCTCTTCCCTCTTTCTGCATGTCTGTTGCCTCTTTCTGCACCTCATTTGCTTCTTTCTGCACCCCTGTTGTCTCTTTCTGTACTCGTCTTCCCTCTTTCTATACCTTTCCTGCCTGTTTTGCATCTCACTTGCCTCTTTCTGCAGTTCTCTTGCCCCCTTCTGCACTTCACTTGCCTCTTTTGTATCTCTCTTGCCTCTTTGTGCACCTCTCTTGCCTCTTTCTGTATCCCTGTTGCTTCATTCTGCCCTCTCCATGCTTCTTTCTGCACCTGTCTTGCTTCTTTCTGCACCCTTGTTGTCTCTTTAGATACCTCTTTTGCCTCTTTCTTCACTTTTCTTGCCTTTTTCTGCACCTCTCTTCCCTCTTTCTGCACGTCTGTTGCCTCATTTTGTACCTCATTGCTTCTTTCTGCACCCCTGTTGTCTCTTTCTGCACTTGTCTTCCCTCTTTCTGTACCTTTCCTGCCTGTTTTTGTATCTCACTTGCCTCTTTCTGCAGTTGTCTTGCCTGTTTCTGCACCTCTCTTGCCTCTTTTTGCACCTCTGTTGGCTCTTTCTACACCTCACTTGCGCCTTTCTACACTTCTCTTGCCTCTTTCTGCACCCCTGTTGCTTCATTCTGCACTTTCCCTGCTTCTTTCTGCACCTGTCTTGCTTCTTTCTGCACCCCTGTTGTCTCTTTATGTACCTCTTTTGTCTCTTTCTGCACTTTTCGTGCCTTTTCAGCAGTTCTCTTCCCTCTTTCTGCACGTCTGTTGCCTCTTTCTGCACCTCATTTGCTTCTTTCTGCACCCTTGTTGTCTCTTTCTGCACTCGTCTTCCCTCTTTCTGTACCTTTCCTGCCTGTTTTTACATCTCACTTGCCTCTTTCTGCACCTCTATTGCCTCTTTCTGCAGTTCTCTTGCCTCCTTCTGCATGTCACTTGCCTCTTTCTGTAACTCTCTCGCCTCTTTGTGCACCTCTCTTGCCTCTTTCTGCACCCCTGTTGCTTCATTCTGCACTTTCCATGCTTCTTTCTACACCTGTCTTGCTTCTTTCTGCACCCCTGTTGTCTCTTTATGTACCTCTTTTGCCTCTTTCTGCACTTTTCTTGCCTTTTTCTGCAGTACTCTTCCATCTTTCTGCACGTCTGTTGCCTCTTTCTGCACCTCATTTGCTTCTTTCTGCACCCCTGTTGTCTCTTTCTGCACTCGTCTTCCCTCTTTCTGTACCTTTCCTGCCTGTTTTTGCATATCACTTGCCTCTTTCTGCACATTTCTTGCTTCGTTCTACTCCTCTGTTGCTTCTTTCAGCAATTTTCTTGCCTCTTTGTGCACTTCTCTTGCCTGTTTCTGCACCTCTCCTACCTCTTTTTGCACCTCTGTTGGCTCTTTCTGCACCTCACTTGCTCCTTTCTACACTTCTCCTGCCTCTTTCTACACCCATGTTGCTTCATTCTGCACTTTCCATGCTTCTTTCTGCACCTGTCTTGCTTCTTTCTGCACCCCTGGTGTCTCTTAATGTACCTCTTTGCCTGTTTCTGCTCTTTTCTTGCCTTTTTCTGCACCTCACTTACCTCTTTCTGCATGTCTGTTGCCTCTTTCTGCACCTCAGTTGCTTCTTTCTGCACCCTGTTGTCTCTTTCTGCACTCGTCTTCCCTCTTTCTGTACCTTTCCTGCCTGTTTTTGCATCTCACTTGCCTCTTTCTGCACCTCTATTGCCTCTTTCTGCAGTTCTCTTGCCTCCTTCTGCACTTTACTTGCCTCTTTCTGTAACTCTCTCGCCTCTTTGTGCACCTCTCTTGCCTCTTTCTGCATCCATGTTGCTTCATTCTGCACTTTCCATGCTTCTTTCTGCACCTGTCTTGCTTCTTTCTGCACCCCTGGTGTCTCTTAATGTACCTCTTTTGCCTGTTTCTGCTCTTTTTTTGCCTTTTTCTGCACCTCACTTACCTCTTTATGCATGTCTGTTGCCTCTTTCTGCACCTCAGTTGCTTCTTTCTGCACCCCTGTTGTCTCTTTCTGCACTCGTCTTCCCTCTTTCTGTACCTTTCCTGCCTGTTTTTGCATCTCACTTGCCTCTTTCTGCACCTCCATTGCCTCTTTCTGCAGTTCTCTTGCCTCCTTCTGCACTTTACTTGCCTCTTTCTGTAACTCTCTCGCCTCTTTGTGCACCTCTCTTGCCTCTTTCTGCATCCATGTTGCTTCATTCTGCACTTTCCATGCTTCTTTCTGCACCTGTCTTGCTTCTTTCTGCACCCCTGGTGTCTCTTAATGTACCTCTTTGCCTGTTTCTGCTCTTTTTTGCCTTTTTCTGCACCTCACTTACCTCTTTTATGCATGTCTGTTGCCTCTTTCTGCACCTCAGTTGCTTCTTTCTGCACCCCTGTTGTCTCTTTCTGCACTCGTCTTCCCTCTTTCTGTACCTTTCCTGCCTGTTTTTGCATCTCACTTGCCTCTTTCTGCACCTCCATTGCCTCTTTCTGCAGTTCTCTTGCCTCCTTCTGCACTTTACTTGCCTCTTTCTGTAACTCTCTCGCCTCTTTGTGCACCTCTCTTGCCTCTTTCTGCATCCATGTTGCTTCATTCTGCACTTTCCATGCTTCTTTCTGCACCTGTCTTGCTTCTTTCTGCACCCCTGTTGTCTCTTTAGATACCTCTTTTACCTCTTTCTGCACTTTTGTTGCCTTTTTCTGCACCTCTCTTCCCTCTTACTGCACGTCTGTTGCCTCTTTCTGTACCTCATTGCTTCTTTCTGCACCACTGTTGTCTCTTTCTGCACTCTCCTTCCCTCTTTCCGTAAATTTCCTGCCTGTTTTTGCATCTCACTTGCTTCTTTCTGCACTTTTCTTGCTTCTTTCTACACCTCTGTTGCTTCTGTCAGCAATTCTCTTGCCTGTTTGCGCACTTGTCTTCCCTGTTTCTACACCTCTCTTGCCTCTTTTTGCACCTATGTTGGCTCTTTCTGCACCTCACTTGCTCCTTTCTACACTTCTCTTGCCTCTTTCTGCACCCCTGTTGCTTCATTCTGCACTTTGCATGCTTCTTTCTTCACCTGTCTTGCTTCTGTTCTGCACCCCTGTTGTCTCTTTATGTACCTCTTTGCCTCTTTCTGCACTTTTCTTGCTTCTTTCTACACCTCTGTTGCTTCTTTCAGAAATTCTCGTGCCTCTTTGTGCACTTCTCTTGCCTGTTTCTGCACCTCTCTTACCTCTTTTCTGCAGCCCTGATGCTTCATTTCTGCACCTTCCATGCTTATTTCTGCACCTGTCTTGCTTCTTTCTGCACCCCTGTAGTCTCTTTATGTACCTCTTTTGCTTCTTTCTGCACTTTTCTGGCCTTTTTCTGCAGTTCTCTTCCATCTTTCTGCACGTCTGTTGCCTCTTTCTGTACCTCATTTGCTTCTTTCTGCACCCCTGTTGTCTCTTTCTGCACTTGTCTTCCCTGTTTCTGTACCTTTCCTGCCTGTTTTTGCATCTCACCTGCCTCTTTCTGCACTTTTCTTGCTTCTTTCTACACCTCTGTTGCTTCTTTCAGCAATTCTCTTGCCTCTTTGTGCACTGCTCTTGCCTGTTTCTGCACCTCTCTTGCCTCTTTTTGCACATCTGTTGCCTCTTTATGCACCTCAGTTGCTTCTTTCTGCACCCCTGTTGTCTCTTTCTGCACTCGTCTTCCCTCTTTCTGTACCTTTCCTGCCTATTTTTGCATCTCACTTGCCTCTTTCTGCACCTCTATTGCCTCTTTCTGCAGTTCTCTTGCCTCCTTCTGCACTTCACTTGCCTCTTTCTGTAACTCTCTCGCCTCTTTGTGCACCTCTCTTGCATCCTGTTGCTTTATTCTGCACATTCCATGCTTCTTTCTGCACCTGTCTTGCTTCTTTCTGCACCCCTGGTGTCTCTTTATGTACCTCTTTTGCCTCTTTCTGCACTTTTCTTGCCTTTTTCTGCACCTCTCTTCCCTCTTTCTGCATGTCTGTTGCCTCTTTCTGCACCTCATTTGCTTCTTTCTGCACCCCTGTTGTCTCTTTCTGTACTCGTCTTCCCTCTTTCTATACCTTTCCTGCCTGTTTTGCATCTCACTTGCCTCTTTCTGCAGTTCTCTTGCCCCCTTCTGCACTTCACTTGCCTCTTTTTGTAACTCTCTTGCCTCTTTGTGCACCTCTCTTGCCTCTTTCTGTATCCCTGTTGCTTCATTCTGCACTTTCCATGCTTTTTCTGCACCTGTCTTGCTTCTTTCTGCACCCCTGGTGTCCCTTTATGTACCTCTTTTGCCTCTTTCTGCACTTTTCTTGTCTTTTTCTGCAGTTTTCTTCCATTTTTCTGCACATCTGTTGCCTCTTTCTGCACCTCATTTGCTTCTTTCTGCACCCCTGTTGTCTCTTTCTGCACTCGTCTTCGCTCTTTCTGTACCTTTCCTGCCTGTTTTGACATCTCACTTGCCTCTTTCTGAACTTTTCTTGCTTCTTTCTACACCTCTGTTGCTTCTTTCAGCAATTCTCTTGTCCCTTTGTGCACTTCTCTTGCCTGTTTCTGCACCTCTCTTCCCTCTTTCTGCACACCTGTTGCTTCATTCTGCACTTTCCATGCTTCTTTCTGCACCTGGCTTGTTTCTTTCGGCACCCCTGGTGTCTCTTTATGTACCTCTTTTGCCTCTTTCTGCACTTTTCTTGCCTTTTTCTGCACCTCTCTTCCCTCTTTCTGCACGTCTGTTGCCTCTTTCTGCACCTCATTTGCTTCTTTCTGCACCCCTGTTGTCTCTTTCTGCACTTATCTTCCCTCTTTCTGTACCTTTCCTGCCTGTTTTTGCACCTCACTTTCCTCCTTCTGCACCTCTATTGCCTCTTTCTGCAGTTCTCTTCCCTCCTTCTGCACTTCACTTGCCTCTTTCTGTAACTCTCTTGCCTCTTTGTGCACCTCTCTTGCCTCTTTCTACATCCCTGTTGCTTCATTCTGCACTTTCCATGCTTCTTTCTGCACCTGTCTTGCTTCTTTCTGCACCACTGTTGTCTCTTTAGATACCTCTTTTGCCTCTTTCTGCACATTTCTTGCCTTTTTCTGCAGTTCTCTTCCATCTTTCTGCACGTCTGTTGCCTCTTTCTGCACCTCATTTGCTTCTTTCTGCACCCCTGTTGTCTTTTTCTGCACTCGTCTTCCCTCTTTGTGTACATTTCCTGCCTGTTTTTGCATCTCACTTGCCTCTTTCTGCACTTTTCTTGCTTCTTTCTACACCTCTGTTGCTTCTTTCAGCAATTCTCTTGCCTCTTTGTGCACTTCTCTTGCCTGTTTCTGCACCTCTCTTGCCTCTTTTTGCACATCTGTTGGCTCTTTCTGCACTTCACTTGCTCCTTTCTACACTTCTCTTGCCTCTTTCTGCACCCCTGTTGCTTCATTCTGCACTTTCCATGCTTCTTTCTGCACCTGTCTTGCTTCTTTCTGCACCCCTGGTGTCTCTTTATGTCCCTCTTTTGCCTCTTTCTGTACTTTTCTTGCCTTTTTCTGCACCTCACTTCCCTCTTTCTGCACGTCTGTTGCCTCTTTCTGCACCTCATTTGCTTCTTTCTGCACCCCTGTTGTCTATTTCTGCACTCGTCTTGCCTCTTTCTGTACCTTTCCTGCCTGTTTTTGCATCTCACTTGCCTCTTTCTGCACCTCTCTATAGCCTCTTTCTGCAGTTCTCTTGCCTCCTTCTGCACTTCACTTGCCTCTTTCTGTAACTCTCTCTGCACTCTTTGCTTGCACCTCTCTTGCCTCTTTCTGCATCCCTGTTGCTTCATTCTGCACTTTCCATGCTTCTTTCTGCACCTGTCTTGCTTCTTTATGCACCCCTGTTGTCTCTTTATGTACCTCTTTTGCCTCTTTCTACACTTTTCTTGCCTTTTTCTGCAGTTCTCTACCATAATTCTGCACGTCTGTTGCCTCTTTCTGCACCTCATTTGCTTCTTTCTGCACCCCTGTTGTCTCTTTCTGCACTCGTCTTCCCTCTTTCTGTACCTTTCCTGCCTGTTTTTGCATCTCACTTGCCTCTTTCTGCACCTCTATTGCCTCTTTCTGCAGTTCTCTTGCCTCCTTCTGCACTTCACTTGCCTCTTTCTGTAACTCTCTCGCCTCTTTGTGCACCTCTCTTGCCTCCTGTTGCTTTATTCTGCACTTTCCATGCTCCTTTCTGCACCTGTCTTGCTTCTTTCTGCACCCCTGTTGTCTCTTTATATACCTCTTTTGCCTCTTTCTGCACTTTTCTTGCCTTTTTCTGCAGTTCTCGTCCCTCTTTCTGCACGTCTGTTGCCTCTTTCTGCACCTCATTTGCTTCTTTCTGCACCCTTGTTGTCTCTTTCTGCACTCGTCTTCCCTCTTTCTAAACCTTTCCTGCCTGTTTTTACATCTCACTTGCCTCTTTCTGCAGTTCTCTTGCCTCCTTCTGCACTTCACTTGCCTCTTTCTGTAACTCTCTTGCTGCACCTCTCTTGCCTCTTTCTGCACCCCTGTTGCTTCATTCTGCACTTTCCATGCTTCTTTCTGCACCTGTCTTCCTTCTTTCTGCACCCCTGTTGTCTCTTTATGTACCTTTTTTGCCTCTTTCTGCACTTTTCTTGCCTTTTTCTGCAGTTCTCTTCCATCTTTCTGCACGTCTGTTGCCTCTTTCTGCACCTCATTTGCTTCTTTCTGCACCCCTGTTGTCTCTTTCTGCACTTGTCTTCCCTCTTTCTGAACCTTTCCTGCCTGTTTTTGCATCTCACTTGCCTCTTTCTGCCTTTTTTTTGCTTCTTTCTACACCTCTATTGCTTATTTCAGCAATTCTCTTGCCTGTTTGTGCACTTCTCTTGCCTGTTTCTGCACCTCTCTTGCCTCTTTTTGCACCTCACTTGCTCCTTTCTACACTTCTCTTGCCTCTTTCTGCACCCCTGTTGCTTCATTCTGCACTTTCCATGCTTCTTTCTGCACCTGTCTTGCTTCTTTCTGCACCCCTGGTGTCTCTTTATGTACCTCTTTTGCCTCTTTCTGTACTTTTCTTGCCTTTTTCTGCACCTCACTTCCCTCTTTCTGCACGTCTGTTGCCTCTTTCTGCACCTCATTTGCTTCTTTCTGCACCCCTGTTGTCTATTTCTGCACTCGTCTTGCCTCTTTCTGTACCTTTCCTGCCTGTTTTTGCATCTCACTTGCCTCTTTCTGCACCTCTATAGCCTCTTTCTGCAGTTCTCTTGCCTCCTTCTGCACTTCACTTGCCTCTTTCTGTAACTCTCTTGCCTCTTTGTGCACCTCTCTTGCCTCTTTCTGCATCCCTGTTGCTTCATTCTGCACTTTCCATGCTTCTTTCTGCACCTGTCTTGCTTCTTTATGCACCCCTGTTGTCTCTTTATGTACCTCTTTTGCCTCTTTCTGCACTTTTCTTGCCTATTTCTGCACCTCTCTTCCCTCTTTCTGCACGTCTGTTGCCTCTTTCTGCACCTCATTTGCTTCTTTCTGCACCCCTGTTGTCTCTTTCTGCACTCGTCTTCGCTCTTTCTGTACCTTTCCTGCCTGTTTTGACATCTCACTTCCCTCTTTCTGAACTTTTCTTGCTTCTTTCTACACCTCTGTTGCTTCTTTCAGCAATTCTCTTGCCCCTTTGTGCACTTCTCTTGCCTGTTTCTGCACCTCTCTTGCCTCTTTTTGCACCTCTGTTGGCTCTTTCTGCACCTCACTTGCTCCTTTCTACACTTCTCTTGCCTCTTTCTGCACACCTGTTGCTTCATTCTGCACTTTCCATGCTTCTTTCTGCACCTGTCTTGCTTCTTTCGGCACCCCTGGTGTCTCTTTATGTACCTCTTTTGCCTCTTTCTGCACTTTTCTTGCCTTTTTCTGCAACTCTCTTCCCTCTTTCTGCACGTCTGTTGCCTCTTTCTGCACCTCATTTGCTTCTTTCTACACCCCTGTTGTCTCTTTCTGCACTCGTCTTCCCTCTTTCTGTACCTTTCCTGCCTGTTTTTGCATCTCACTTCCTCTTTCTGCACCTCTATTGCCTCTTTCTGCAGTTCTCTTGCCTCCTTCTGCACTTCACTTGCCTCTTTCTGTAACTCTCTTGCCTCTTTGTGCACCTCTCTTGCCTCTTTCTACATCCCTGTTGCTTCATTCTGCACTTTCCATGCTTCTTTCTGCACCTGTATTGCTTCTTTCTGCACCCCTGTTGTCTCTTTAGATACCTCTTTTGCCTCTTTCTGCACATTTCTTGCCTTTTTCTGCAGTTCTCTTCCATCTTTCTGCACGTCTGTTGCCTCTTTCTGCACCTCATTTGCTTCTTTCTGCACCCCTGTTGTCTCTTTCTGCACTCGTCTTCCCTCTTTCTGTAGATTTCCTGCCTGTTTTTGCATCTCGCTTGCCTCTTTCTGCACTTTTTTTGCTTCTTTCTACACCTCTGTTGCTTCTTTCAGCAATTCTCTTGCCTCTTTGTGCACTTCTCTTGCCTGTTTCTGCACCTCTCTTGCCTCTTTTTGCACCTCTGTTGGCTCTTTCTGCACCTCACTTGCTCCTTTCTACACTTCTCTTGCCTCCTTCTGCACTTCACTTGCCTCTTTCTGTAACTCTCTTGCCTCTTTGTGCACCTCTCTTGCCTCTTTCTACATCCCCGTTGCTTCATTCTGCACTTTCCATGCTTCTTTCTGCACCTGTCTTGCTTCTTTATGCACCCCTGTTGTCTCTTTATGTACCTCTTTTGTCTCTTTCTGCACTTTTCTTGCCTTTTTCTGCAGTTCTCGTCCCTCTTTCTGCACGTCTGTTGCCTCTTTCTGCACCTCATTTGCTTCTTTCTGCACCCTTTTTGTCTCTTTCTGCACTCGTCTTCCCTCTTTCTGTACCTTTCCTGCCTGTTTTTACATCTCACTTGCCTCTTTCTGCAGTTCTCTTGCCTCCTTCTGCACTTCACTTGCCTCTTTCTGTAACTCTCTTGCCTCTTTGTGCACCTCTCTTGCCTCTTTCTGCACCCCTGTTGCTTCATTCTGCACTTTCCATGCCTCTTTCTGCACCTGTCTTCCTTCTTTCTGCACCCCTGTTGTCTCTTTATGTACCTTTTTTGCCTCTTTCTGTACTTTTCTTGCCTTTTTCTGCAGTTCTCTTCCATCTTTCTGCACGTCTGTTGCCTCTTTCTGCACCTCATTTGCTTCTTTCTGCACCCCCGTTGTCTCTTTCTGCACTTGTCTACCCTCTTTCTGAACCTTTCCTGCCTGTTTTTGCATCTCACTTGCCTCTTTCTGCCTTTTTTTTGCTTCTTTCTACACCTCTATTGCTTATTTCAGCAATTCTCTTGCCTCTTTGTGCACCTCTCTTGCCTCTTTCTGCACCCCTGTTGCTTCATTCTGTACTTTTCATGCCTCTTTCTGCACCTGTCTTCCTTCTTTCTGCACCCATGTTGTCTCTTTATGTACCTCTTTTGCCTCTTTCTGCACTTTTCTTGCCTTTTTCTGCAGTTCTCTACCATAATTCTGCACGTCTGTTGCCTCTTTCTGCACCTCATTTGCTTCTTTCTGCACCCCTGTTGTCTCTTTCTGCACTCGTTGTAGGAGAGTAGGATCTGCTTCACATGGGTACCCCCACTTTTTGCTGATGCTTCACTGTTTTTCGACATTAGTCTGGCTGGGGCTCTGCTAATCAGAACCCCAGCCTAGCTGCTTCCTCTCTAAAATGGTTTCCATGTGCCTTAGGCACATCACTGATTGGAATCTGGAGTGCCCTTATAAGTCCCTAGTATATGGTATACTATGTACCAAGGGCATAGGTACCTCAGAGGCCTACCAGGGGCTGCAGCATGTATTATGCCACCCCTGGAAGGCCATCCAAACTGACACCACAGGTCTGCTACTGCAGCCTGGGTAAGGTGGTGCATGCACCCCTTACTGTGATATAGGTTACCTATATCACTAAATACATACACACATATAAACCTATAAGTCACTCCTAAGGCAGGCCTTATCAATCCTAAAGGCAGAGTGCGTGGTTCCTATGTGAGAGGGTGCCCCTGCATGAGCAGGGCCCCTCTGCAGCATTCGGAGACCCTTCTCTGATGCTGTTTGTAGTGCAGCCTGACCATATACTCTTAAGCGCATTATAACCTCGCGTTAAATGCTAACTTTGGAATGGCTGCACCTAAACATGTTGTGTTTGGTGTCAAACATCTTGGAATACTACCCCCGCCAATTCTGGCGGCGGGGGTAGCATTCCAACCTTCTAGAAGGAAAGACATGTTAACTCTGGCTAGCCCGGTAACTTCTTTCTAAAGCCCTGGCATCACAAAATGGATGCTGCTGCCACAGACACGAGTCTGGCCTCCTGCTGCTGGACGAAACTCCGGCAGGGAGGCCTGGACAATAGGTTTCCTGTCCCAGGGAGGTGTGACCACCTCCCCAGACAGGATAATGTGTATTGGGGCTGGGCGGGAGCACTTTCGGGTGCTTTGAAGTCCTGCACTGGGGGCACATTTGGTGTCCCTGTGCATTCCCCAGTTCAAACCGGATCAGGGGCTTGCAGCCCATGCTTTGGCGCGAACTGGACAAAGGGAAAGGGGTGTAGCCACCCCTCTGCCCTGACCCACCCATAGGTGGGGCCACAGAGTAGTCCAACCCCTAAACTTGGTATAAGTATAGGAACCCAGTCCTTAGGACTTTAGATTATCCCTGGACGAAACTCTGAAACAGAATCCTGGACCTTCGATGCTCTACTCAAGATTAGAGGACAGAAGAATCTCCCTTGGGGTCAAGGAGTGACTCCCCTGCTTGGCAGGCACCAAAGACGCATCTGTCCGGTCTGCATTTCTGAAGCTCCCGTCGGACGCCGAAGTCTTCGCATCACCAGAGGTGGATTCTCAGACTTCCCCGAGGCGACCCTGAGTCCCCAGCAAAGCTGAGGTCCGTAGCTCTCGTGGGTAACGTGAGACTGTGACCCCTGGACACAAAGCACATTTGCAAGTGCATCCTCTTCTGGGTCTCCCACGAAGTCGTGCTTTGGGCTCCGAGTAGCCCTAGCCTCCAGCACCAACTGCACCGAAGATCACTGGCCTCCACTCCACGAGTGTCCTGTGAGCCAGATCCACGTGCGACGTCTTGAGGCTCCTTCGCGGTTGCTAGCCCGTTGGCTAGTAGCCCTTCACGAAGGCCAATCTTTTCCTTCTTGGGCATCCTGGTTGCTCCAGGCCTTCCCTCACTTACCGTTGCTGGGTGAGTTCCTCAGACCTTGCTGGTCTGCACCATCGACGATCTTCATCTTCACCGAGACTTGCCGTTGCCAAGGCTTGTTGGGTCCAATCCGGTCGCCGACACCTCAGCACTCGACAAACATCATGTACCAGCCTGAATCCTGCTCCTGGTCGCCGACAATGCCTCCTGGACCTCCTGGCTGAAGAGTCAAGATGACCATCAACGCACCTGAAGCACTCGACATCGGTGGGCATCTGTCCATCGCCTTCCTGGTCACTGGCTAGTGACCCAGACTCTGTCCCCTCTGCTTTCAGGTTCTTCAGATCTCCGATCCACTCTTGGATCCACCCGGACACTTTCCACTTGGTCGCCAGCAGCACTTTGCAGCAGATCGCCATTCAAATCGACGACGAAACCCGACCCCGAAAGGCACCTATGCACCCGGCTTCCCTGGGTGAGGTAACACGAGTACTCCGGTGCTCCCGTGGGTAGAGACTCTAGAACGACCTAGTTCTCAAAGGGTTTGCTCCAAGTCCTCCTTTAAGTGTCCCTTTTCTTTAATTTCCTGATCGCGACTTTCTCCATAGAAGTTAACGGCGTATCGCGGTTGTGTATTTACACTGCACGCGTCCCCCGTGGGTCCCCTGTGTCACTACCTTGGGTGGTTCCTTGTGGTCCAAGCACTTCTAGAGGCTCTAGGCCTAGTGTCTAGTTCAGTCGTGGTTCTTATACCACTTTATTGGTATATGGTTTGAGTACGCCCCTAGGGCCCAAACGTGTATTTGTGCTATTCCTGTGTTTAAATAACTTATAACTTGTGTACTTGAACTCTAGCCTCATAAAGAGACTAGAGGGGTGTGTTTAGCAATAAATACATATATTTTGAATATATACCTGGTGTGGTGCTCTTTCATTTGGTCACTCAAGAGATTATAGACTGGTAAAACAAGCTGCTTTACATTCCTTCAAGACTTAGCCTGAAGGCTGCTCTCCATAGCTACCACTAGGATAGCTTTCAATAAGGTTGTCTTTAACCTATCTCCAATAAGGGGTTGTTTGGACTGGTGCAAGGTGCCCACTATAATTAGTGGACAGCATATGCCAGGCCAACTTCTCACATTGGTGTGCAGCGTGTGGGATTCCAGCTTGCTATTGTTTTACCAGATAATCTCAATTGAATTGATCAACTGAAAACCACTAAAGGTACCTAAGGTACATATAATTGAAGCTTAGAATACAGTAAGTTCTACTGAACTTAGAGTTGTGTGTTAAGGGATAGCACACCCTTTCTACAACTCAAGAGAGTTTAGTAGGCCACACTAGAGTAGGTAGTGCATACACCACACCACACTAGTAATGTCTTTAAAGGTAGGATCTAGAGAATCCTTACCAGAAGCCACTGGGCTTCTTCCCTCCAAGTAGGATACCCTCCCATTCTTGGAATTGAGAGCATTATGTAACTTGAGGAAATTAAGGACAGGTCAAAGTCCCACCACCCAACACCTTAAAGAGTTGTTGGTAGCTTATGACCTTAGTAAGCCCTTGGGGACTGAAGGGGTAGGAGCTGAGGGTGGGGCAGAAGATGAGGGTGGGGCCAGGGGTAGCAATACCCCCAGCCCCCCCTCTGAAACTGGCCAGGAGGGTGACAATGACCCTGACCTGGATAACCCAATCCCTCCTGTGGACGATGAAGAGGAAGATCTGGATGATCCCCACTTTGTCCCCCCAGGAAGGATTCTCAGGAGTCTAACCACTCTGGCACCTCCATAGGGACCTCTGTCTCATCTCATAGGAGGGAATCCTCTCATGAGAGGAGAAAGAGGCTGGTTCAATATGAGGAAGCTCAGCTTGAAATCAGAAAGCAGCAACTGGCTGTAGACAGGAGTCCCTAGATCTCTTCAAAGAGAGAAGAAAGTTGGGACTAGAGTCCCATGGTGGCAGCCATGTCCCTAGAGATAGGGAAAGGTCCTATGACCATAGGAACCTGAGCAAGATTGTCCCTCCCTACCAGAGTGGGGATGACATCCACAAGTGGATAACTGCTCTAGAGAGGGCCTGTAAAGTACAGAAGGTCCCTCAGGAGCAGTGGGCAGCAATCTTGTGGCTCTCCTTTGCAGACAAAGGTAGAGATAAGCTCCTCACTGTTAGAGAGGAGGATGCTGATAATTACAAGGTCTTGAAGAGTGCTCTTATTGATGGGTTTGGCCTAACCACTGAACAGTACAGGTTGAAGTTCAGAGATACCCAAAAGCACAGACTCAAGACTGGGTAGACTATGTGGATTGTTCTGCCAAGGCTCTGGAAGGCTGGTTGATGGGCAGTAAGGTGTGTGACTTCTCAGGATTGTACAATCTGATAATGAGAGAGCAGATTCTTAATAACTGTCAAAATCAGCTGTTGCATCAATACCTGGTAGACTCTGATCTGACCTCTCCCCAATGTGAGAAGTTGGCCTGGTATATGCTGTTCACTAATTAAAGTGGACACCTTGCACCAGGGCAAATCGACTCTTATGGTAGATAGGTTTAAGACAACCTTTTAAAGAAAGCTATCCTAGTGGTAGCTGTGGAGAGCAGCCTTCAGGCTAAGTCTTGAAGGAATGTAAAGCAGCTTGTTTACCATATAATCTCTTGAATCACCAAATGAAAAGACACCACACAGGTATATATATCAAATATATATGTATTTATTTCTAAATAACTCTCTACTAATCTCTTTATGAGATTAGAAGACAAACATATGCACAAATCAACGTTTCACAATAAGTTAAGCACAAAATATGGCTGGGGCCCTAGGGGCGTACCAGACCATATACTAAAAAAGGGACTTAGCTACAACGACTTGCAGGGAGACAAGGCCTAGGGCCTTCAGAAGTGCTGGGGCCTCACGAAACCACCCAAGGCAGGTAAGTAAAGGACCCACGGGGGACGCGTGCAGTGTGGATACACAGGCGCGGATCGCCGTTAACTTCAATGGGCAAGTCGCGGTTGGAAATTAAGAGTTCTAGGAGACTTCGGGAGAACCTACAAGCAAGTCACTTACAGGGTAAGTAGTTCTAGGGCCCACACCCACAGGAGCACCGTAGTGCTGGAGTTACCTCACCCAGGGAAGCCGGGTGCATAGGTGTCCTTTGGTGTCGGGTTGCGGCGTCGTTTTCAATGGCGAACAAAGAAGACTTGCTGCTTGCGGGAGCTGAAGAAGTGTCCGGTGGAATCCAAGCCTGGATTCTGAAGAAGGATGACCTGAAAGCAGAGGGGACAGTGTTCAAAGTCACTTGGCAGTGACTTGGGGCAAGGAAGATGGATGCCCACCGTCGTCGGTTGATTCAGGTCGGTTGCGGGTGCCTTGACTCTTCAGCCACGAGGTCCAGGAGGCGTCGACGATGACCAGGAGCTGGATTCTGTGTGTCCCACAAAGTCTGCAGCTTACTGCGGTGTCGGCAACTCGATGGAGCCAACAAGCCTTGGCAACAGCAAGTCTCGGGGAGATGAAGAAAAGTCGATGGCACAGACCAGCAAGGTCTGAGGGACTCACCCAGCGAGGGTAAGTCAGGGCAGGCCTGGAGCAACCAGGGAGCCCTTTGGTTTCTTTAAGAAGTCTTCTGGGGACCCACGAGCCGGCTGGCAAGGGATCGCGAAGACACCTCGGGCGGAATCACTCAACAGGGGCCCACGGTCACTCGGGACGGTGTAGGCCTCTGATCTTCGGAGGGATTCCTGCTGGAGGTCGGGACCACACGTGGTCCAAAGCACAAGTTCGTGGAACGTTGTGAAGGGGTTGCACTCAACAATAGTGCACGGTACCCAGGGGTCGCGGTTCCTCGTCACTCGTGGGGTCCACTTGCCTCAGCTTCGCTGGGGACTCACGATGGCCTTGGAGAAGTCAGGAAATCTACTTCTTGGGCTGCAGGGACTTCGGACTCCGGCAGGAGCGGCGTAGTTTGCGACCGTCGTTGTCGTTTTTGGTGCCTGCCAAGCAGGGGAGTCACTCCTTGACTCCAAGGGAGATTCTTCTGTCTTCCAAAGGTAGTGGAACGTCGAAGGGCCAGGATTCTTCTGTAGAGCGTCGTCCAGGGGTTATCTAACTAGCAAGTTCAAGGGTTCCCCTTCTTATACTGAAAAGAGGGGATGGACTAGCTCTATGACCCCAACTATGGGAGGGTCAAGGGAGGGGGTGGCTACACCCACTTCCCTTTGTCCAGTTTCACGCCAGAGCAGGGGCAGGTAGCCCCTGAGCCGGTTTGAACTGGCATATGCACAGAGGAGCCTTCTGCTCCCCCAGTGCAGGACTTCAAAAGCACTCTAAGAGTGCACCCACCCAGCCCCAATACACTAAACCCTGTCTGGGAGGTGGTTACACCTCCCTGTGACAGGATGCCTATTGTTGGGCTTCCTCCACTGCGAGTTTCGGTCATCAGCAGGAGGGCAGCCCAGTGTCTGTGACTGGTGGCATCCATTTTGTGATGCCAGGGCTCTTTAGGATTCTACCGCGTTTCCACAGCAGGTACATGTCTTATCCCTCTAGAAGGGTGGAATGCTACCCCCGCCGCCAAGATTGGCGGGGGGGTAGTATTCCAAGATGTTTGACACCAAACACGACATGTTTTGATGCAGCCATTCCAAAGTTAGCATTTTACCGCGAGGATATAATGCACTTAAGAGTATATGGTTTAACCGCATCCACCAACAGCCCCAGAGAATAGACTCTGAGAGCTGCAGAGGGGCCCTGCTCAGGCAGAGGCACCCCCTCACATAGAAGCCAAGCACCCTGCCCTCAGGATTGATAGGGCCTGCCTTAGGGGTGACTGATAGGTTTATATGTGTGTGCAGGAGAGATATAGGAAACCTATATCTCAGTGAGGAGTGCTAGCACCACCTCACCCAGGCTGCAGTAGCAGGCCTGTGGTGTCAGATTTAGACTGCTTCCCAGGGGTGGCGTACTACATGCTGCAGCCCCTGGTAGGCCTGTGAAGTACCTATGCCCTTGGCACCTAAGGTACCATATACTAGGGACTCATAAGGCACCACAGTATCCAATCACTAGTGCACCTAGAGTGCACTCCATGTCATTTAGAGAGAGCAGATAGACTGGGGCCCTGAATAGCAGGGTCCCAGTCCAACTAAGTCATAAACCAGCAAAACACCAGGAAAAAAGTGGGGGCAACCATATAGTCAGATTCCACCTTCCTACATAACCCCCCAAACGAAAGGAGATAAGGCTAACCTTGACCAGTTGAGCCTTTATTGATTAAGTGGCCATATAAGGAAGCACCTGCACTAGCATGGTTGCCCCCTGTCTTATGGTCCCCTAAGCAATCCCTCACCCTAAGGGTATGAGAGGGTCTCCACCATGGGGAATCACTACCTCTGGTGTGCTTTGGTAAAGTACAAGGCTGGTGGGGTGTCTGAGTAGGGAAGTGAGGCCCTAGGAAGGTTGGCCTCAGCTTCCTCAGATCACTGGTCACCATGTATGCCTGTCTTTCCATGACTGAGTTGCACTTTGCTCTAAGGGTCAACCTTTGACTGCCTACAGCTGGGGTTGGGTCCCTTTGGATGGAACACTGGAGGGACATGGCATGTTTGGAACCTTTTGGTTCCAGGTTTGCCCTTGCCTAACAGAGTCCTTCTGGGGGAGGTCCCTAAATAAAGGTATGGGGGATCCCTCAGTGGGTTGAGGAATTTTCACCTGGCTAGGGCTACTAGACTGGGTGCCCCTAATCTGCTGATGGGGGTTCCTCTGGACAGGGGGCCCTGGGGGTCCACTGACCTCCCTGACCTCTGCAGCCCTGGGCTGACTGAGGCAGGGTAGAGAGGGGCAGTTTACCTGCTCCAGACTGGGTACCACCTTGGAAGGGTCCTCTGCCATCAGGGGTGGGGCCAGGCCAGGCCTGACTACCTCTGTGGCAGTTCCTTCACTAGGGGAGGGTCAGTTCCCTGAGGAGGCTGACCCTTACCTACTGTCTGGAGGGAAGAAGACTTTTCTTCAACCCTTGTGCTCTCTTCTGGGGGAGAGTGGGCCATTCTTCCAGGCTCCATCTCTCCAAAATCTTGGGCTGGGGCTGTGGCCATCACAGCCCCACTAACCTTACAGGGACACCCAACATCCTCAGATGGGTTTGGTGTTCAATTTCAGCCCAGGCTGAAATTTCCAGATCATTGCCCATCAGGCAATCTACAGGTAAGGTTGGGGACACTGCCACTCTTTTTGGGCCTGTGACCCCCTCCCAGGTGAGATTGACTATGGCCATGGGGTGATCTGTTCTGACACCATCAATGTTGGTCACCTGGTATTTAAACTCAGGTAAAAGCTGGTGAGGGGGACTAGTTTCCCTGCCACCATGGTGACACTAGCCCCTGTGTCCCTAAATGCCACAGCTTTCTGACCATTAATTATTGGCTCCAGTCTGTACCTGCCCAATGCTGTGGGACCCATGGTAAAGGTGGCAAATCCTATACCACCATCAGAGTCTGAGGAGTCTGTTGAGGGGGTCCTGTCTAAACTAGGGCCCACCTCTGTTCCTCTTGCAAAAGCACCTAACTTTTTGGGTGCACTACTCCCAACTGGAGGATTACTACTGGTAGTACCAGGAGGGGTGGTAGTAGTTGTTGGAGGAACATTTTCTTTATTGCCAATCCTGGGACAACTGGGATCAGATTTCCAGTGCCCAGGCTTTTTACAGACATGGCAATAGGGTTTCTTTTCAGGAGAGGAAGGAGTTTGGGACCCACCCCCAGAAGAGGACTTTTGGGGCCCTGTAGTGGACTTATCCTTAGCTTTATCCCCACCTTTCTCTTGGGACTTGGTAGAATCTTTCTTGTGGTCACCACCCTGATTCTTAGGCCTTACTCTGGATCTGACCCATTTGTCTGCCTTCTTTCCCAATTCTTGGGGAGAGGTCAGATCAGAGTCCACCAGGTATTGGTGTAAAAGCTGGTTTTGACAATTATTAAGGATCTGTTCTCTCATCATTAGATTATAAAATCCTTTGAAATCAGTAACCCTACTGCCAACCAGCCAACCCTCCAGAGCCTTGGATGCACAATCTACAAAGTCTGTCCAGTCCTGAGTCTGTGCCTTCTGGGTATCTCTGAACTTCAACCTGTACTCCTCAGTGGTTAAGCCAAACCCATCTATCAGTGCACTCTTCAGGACCTCATAATCATCAGCATCCTCCTCTCTAACAGTGAGGAGCTTGTCTCTTCCTTTATCTGAAAAGGAGAGCCACAAGATTGCTGCCCACTGCTTTTGGGGGACCTGCTGTACTCTACAGGCCCTCTCCATAGCAGTTATCCACTTGTGGATATCATCCCCACTCTGGTAGGGAGGAACAACCTTGCTCAGGTTCCTATGGTCAGGAATATATTCTCTGCCTCTAGGGACACTGTTGCTGCCACCAGGGGGTTCTAACCCCTCTTTTCTAGAAGCTCTCTGGATCTCCAGGGCTTCCCTATCCAGTGCCAACTGCTTGGTTCTGAGGGCCACTTTGGCTTCCTCATACTGGAGCAGTTTGCACCTTCTCTCAGAGGAGGTCTCTCTTAAGGAAAAGTATGAGCTCCTCTGCTGGACAAATTCTCTGCCAGAGTGATAAGAGTGGTCAGATTCCCTGGAAGGGGATCTGTGCCTCTCCTCCTCTCTGTCAGTTCTCTTAGGGAGAATTCCTCTGTCCTTTTCAGGCCCCTTGAAGCCTGGCCCTTCAATCACAGAGTCTTGGTCATTCTGATTTTCATCATCTGACCCAGATACTATGACTGACCCACCCACTGATTCAGACCCTTTAGCTCCTAGAGCCAATCTAAGGTCATCTGCTGTCAGCAGATCTATCAGGTGTAGTGTTGAGGGACTCTGTCCTAGCCTCAGGTGTCTGTCAACACACATGGCTCTCAAGTCAGAGAAAGCCATGTCCTTATACTGAGGCTGAGTGGATCCACTGGGTCCACCCTTTAAGGACATTCTAGTGTTGTGCAGTGTTGTACTACCTACACTAGTTTGTGGCCTACTAATCCTAGCTTGAGCTGTGGAAAGGGTGTGCTATCCCTTGGCACACAGCTCTAAGTTCAGTAGAACTTATTGATACTAAGCTTGACTTTATATGTACCTTGAGTACCTATAATGGTTTTCAGTTAGTAATTCAAATAGAGATTTTCTGGTAAAACAATGGCAAGCTGGAATCCCACATGCTGCCCACCAATGTGAGAAGTTGGCCTGGTATATGCTGTTCACTAATTAAAGTGGACACCTTGCACCAGGGCAAATCGACTCTTATGGTAGTTAGGTTTAAGACAACCTTTTAAAGAAAGCTATCCTAGTGGTAGCTGTGGAGAGCAGCCTTCAGGCTAAGTCTTGAAGGAATGTAAAGCAGCTTGTTTTACCATATAATCTCTTGAATCACCAAATGAAAAGACACCACACAGGTATATATATCAAATATATATGTATTTATTTCTAAATAACTCTCTACTAATCTCTTTATGAGATTAGAAGACAAACATATGCACAAATCAACGTTTCACAATAAGTTAAGCACAAAATATGGCTGGGGCCCTAGGGGCGTACCAGACCATATACTAAAAAAGGGACTTAGCTACAACGACTTACAGGGAGACAAGGCCTAGGGCCTTCAGAAGTGCTGGGGCCTCACGAAACCACCCAAGGCAGGTAAGTAAAGGACCCACGGGGGACGCGTGCAGTGTGGATACACAGGCGCGGATCGCCGTTAACTTCAATGGGGCAAGTCGCGGTTGGAAATTAAGAGTTCTAGGAGACTTCGGGAGAACCTACAAGCAAGTCACTTACAGGGTAAGGAGTTCTAGGGCCCACACCCACAGGAGCACCGTAGTGCTGGAGTTACCTCACCCAGGGAAGCCGGGTGCATAGGTGTCCTTTGGTGTCGGGTCGCGGCGTCGTTTTCAATGGCGAACAAAGAAGACTTGCTGCTTGCGGGAGCTGAAGAAGTGTCCGGTGGAATCCAAGCCTGGATTCTGAAGAAGGATGACCTGAAAGCAGAGGGGACAGTGTTCAAAGTCACTTGGCAGTGACTTGGGGCAAGGAAGATGGATGCCCACCGTCGTCGGTTGATTCAGATCGGTTGCGGGTGCCTTGACTCTTCAGCCACGAGGTCCAGGAGGCGTCGACGACGACCAGGAGCTGGATTCTGTGTGTCCCACAAAGTCTGCAGCTTACTGTGGTGTCGGCAACTCGATTGGAGCCAACAAGCCTTGGCAACAGCAAGTCTCGGAGAGATGAAGAAAAGTCGATGGCACAGACCAGCAAGATCTGAGGGACTCACCCAGCGAGGGTAAGTCAGGGCAGGCGTGGAGCAACCAGGGGAGCCCTTTGGTTTCTTTAAGAAGTCTTCTGGGGACCCACGAGCCAGCTGGCAAGGGATCGCGAAGACACCTCGGGCAGAATCACTCAACAGGGGCCCACGGTCACTCGGAATGGTGTAGGCCTCTGATCTTCGGAGGGATTCCTGCTGGAGGTCGGGACCATACGTGTTCCAAAGCACAAGTTCGTGGAATGTTGTAAAGGGGTTGCACTCGACAATAGTGCACGGTACCCAGGGGTCGCAGTTCCTCGTCACTCGTGGGGTCCACTTGCCTCAGCTTCGCTGGGGACTCACAATGGCCTTGGAGAAGTCAGGAAATCCACTTCTTGGGCTGCAGGGACTTCGGACTCCGGCGGGAGCGGCGTAGTTTGCAACCGTCGTTGTTGTTTTTGGTGCCTGCCAAGCAGGGGAGTCACTCCTTGACTCCAAGGGAGATTCTTCTGTCTTCCAAAGGTAGTGGAACGTTGAAGGGCCAGGATTCTTCTGTAGAGCGTCGTCCAGGGGTTATCTAACTAGCAAGTTCAAGGGTTCCCCTTCTTATACTGAAAAGAGGGGATGGACTAGCTCTATGACCCCACCTATGGGAGGGTCAAGGGAGGGGGTGGCTACACCCACTTCCCTTTGTCCAGTTTCGCGCCAGAGCAGGGGCAGGTAGCCCCTGAGCCGGTTTGAACTTGCATATGCACAGAGGAGCCTTCTGCTCCCCCAGTGCAGGACTTCAAAAGCACTCTAAGAGTGCACCCACCCAGCCCCAATACACTAAACCCTGTCTGGGAGGTGGTTACACCTCCCTGTGACAGGATGCCTATTGTTGGGCTTCCTCCACTGCGAGTTTCGGTCATCAGCAGGAGGGCAGCCCAGTGTCTGTGACTGGTGGCATCCATTTTGTGATGCCAGGGCTCTTTAGGATTCTACCGCGTTTCCACAGCAGGTACATGTCTTATCCCTCTAGAAGGGTGGAATGCTACCCCCGCCGCCAAGATTGGCGGGGGGTAGTATTCCAAGATGTTTGACACCAAACACGACATGTTTTGATGCAGCCATTCCAAAGTTAGCATTTTACCGCGAGGATATAATGCACTTAAGAGTATATGGTTTAACCGCATCCACAAACAGCCCCAGAGAATAGACTCTGAGAGCTGCAGAGGGGCCCTGCTCAGGCAGAGGCACCCCCTCACATAGAAGCCAAGCACCCTGCCCTCAGGATTGATAGGGCCTGCCTTAGGGGTGACTGATAGGTTTATATGTGTGTGCAGGAGAGATATAGGAAACCTATATCTCAGTGAGGGGTGCTAGCACCACCTCACCCAGGCTGCAGTAGCAGGCCTGTGGTGTCAGATTTAGACTGCTTCCCAGGGGTGGCGTAATACATGCTGCAGCCCCTGGTAGGCCTGTGAAGTACCTATGCCCTTGGCACCTAAGGTACCATATACTAGGGACTCATAAGGCACCACAGTATCCAATCACTAGTGCACCTAGAGTGCACTCCATGTCGTTTAGAGAGAGCAGATAGACTGGGGCCCTGAATAGCAGGGTCCCAGTCCAACTAAGTCATAAACCAGCAAAACACCAGGAAAAAAGTGGGGGCAACCATATAGTCAGATTCCACCTTCCTACACCCAAGAATTGGGAAAGAAGGCAGACAAATGGGTCAGAACCAGGGTGAAGCAGAAAGTACAGAACCAAGGTGGGGACACTAAGAAGCAAGATGCTAAGCACTCTGAAAAGGGTGGGGAGAAGGGTAAAGATCAAAAGTCTTCATCAGGCCCCCAAAAATCTTCTTCAGGTGGGGATTCACAGTCTACAAAAGGGAAAGGCCAAAGAAAACCATGGTGCAAGGTCTGTAAGCAAAAGACCCACTGGACCAGTGATTGCACCAAGTCCAAAGACTCAAGTCCAGCACCCACCAATGCCCCTAAGGCACCTGTTCCCCCTAGTACAGTTACAGTTGGTGGGAGTGCTCCAGCCAAGGGTTTAGTAGGGTTCACCCTGGGTACTGAGTTGGGCTCTGACCTAGTCAGAGAACTAACTCAGGCTGTGTTGGTCTGTGATGGAGGCATGGATGTGCCCTCCTCTATGAGTCCCAGTAATCTGGGTAAGTACAGACAACAGCCTTTAATCAATGGACGAGAGGCTTTGGCATTTAGGGACACAGGGGCAAGTGTCACAATGGTGACACAAGACCTTGTGAATCCTGGGCAAGTTATACTTGGTGAGATGTACCAAGTGACCAATGCTAGCAACGTCAGAACAGACCATACTCTGGCAGTTGTTAACTTCTCCTGGGGAGGGGTAACTGGCCTTAAGAAGGTTGTGGTGAGTGCAAACCTACCAGTCGAATGCTTGCTTGGCAATGACTTAGAGACTTCTGCTTGGGCAGAAGTGGAGCTCAGGACCCATGCAGAAATGCTGGGGATCCCTGCAGATGTGTTTGCTGTGACCAGGTCACAAGCCAAAATGTCTAGCACTGAACAGGCCTTGGATTCTGGAAGAATGGACCAAGTGCCTTCCAAGAGGAAGAGTAGTAGGGTTAAGGCAGTGCCTTCCCCTTGGCTCAGGAGGAAGATCAGTCCCTTGAGGGGATGATCTCAGTCCTGAAGAAGGAACTGTCCCAGAGGAACTTGAACCTGACCAGGTTGAGTTCTTGGGGACAGGGGGACCTTCTAGGGCAGATCTGAGCCAGGAGCAGCAGAGCTGCCCCTCCCTTGAACCCCTCAGACAGCAAGCTGCTGCTGAGGCTGCTGGGAAAGCTAGTGGTCCCCATACAGTGTATTGGGATGATGGACTCCTGTTCTCAGAGAGTAGAGACCCCAAGCCTGGTGCTACCAGGAGGTTGGTTATACCTCTGAAGTTCAGGGGCTTCCTATTGACCCTAGCCCATGATATTCCCTTGGCAGGTCACCTGGGCCAGAACAAGACTTGGGACAGAATTGTCCCTCACTTTCACTGGCCCCACATGTCTGAAGACACCAAGGAGTTTTGTCGCTCCTGTGTAACCTGCCAGGCCAGTGGCAAGGCAGGTGGCACTACAAAGCCCCCCTGATACCACTACCTGTGGTGGGGGTGCCCTTTGAAAGGGTAGGGATTGACATTGTTGGACCCATGGATCCCCAAACAGCATCTGGGCACAGGTTTATCCTGGTGGTAGTGGATCATGCCACCAGGTACCCAGAAGCTATTCCCCTCAGGACCACTACAGCACCTGTGGTGGCAAGGGCCCTCCTGGGAATTTTCTCAAGAGTGGGCTTTCCTAAGGAGGTAGTATCAGACATGGGTGCTAACTTCATGTCTGGGTACTTAAAAGCAATGTGGAAGGAGTGTGGAGTGACTTATAAGTTCACCACACCCTATCACCCACAATGCAATGGTTTAGTTGAGAGATTCAACAAAACCTTGAAGGGCATGATTAAAGGGCTCCCAGAAAAGCTTAGGCGAAGATGGGACATACTCTTGCCCTGCCTTTTATTTGCATATAGGGAGGTGCCTCAGAAGGGGGTTGGTTACAGCCCTTTTGAACTTCTGATTGGCCACCCTGTGAGGGGTCCACTGTGCTTGGTGAAGGAAGGATGGGAGTTACCTCTCAAGCCCCCCAAGCAAGACATAGTGGACTATGTACTTGGTCTCCGCTCCCGGATGGCTGAGTATATGAAAAAGGCAACCAAAAACCTTGAGGCTAGCCAGGAACTTCAAAAGGCCTGGCATGACCAAAGGCTGTTCTGACTGTTTACCAGCCAGGACAGAAGGTGTGGGTGTTGGAGCCAGTGGCCCCAGCAGCTCTCCAAGACAAATGGAGTGGACCCCACACTATTGTTGAGCAGAAGGGTGAGGTTACCTACTTAGTAGACCTAGGAACACCCAGGAGTCCCCACAGGGTTCTCCATGTCAACAGGTTAAAACCATATGTGGACAGGGCAGACATGGGCTTGCTCATGGCTACTGATGAAGGGCAGGAGGAAGAGAGTGACCCACTCCCTGACCTGCTCTCACAGAACCCTGACGATGGGTCAGTAGATGGTGTAGCCTTGGCAGGCAGCCTCACTACCCAGCAACAAACTGATTGTAGACAGGTGCTCAATCAGTTTAGACATATGTTTTCACTGACACCCAGTCAGACCACCTGGTGCACTCATGAAGTGGACACTGGGGACAGTCTGCCTATTAAAAATAAGATTTATAGGCAACCTGACCATGTCAGGGACTGTATCAGGACTGAAGTCCAGAAAATGTTGGAGTTGGGAGTTATTGAACCCTCAGATAGCCCTTGGGCTAGTCCAGTGGTCCTTGTGCCAAAACCTCACACCAGTGGTGGAAAAAGAGAGATGAGGTTTTGTGTGGACTACAGGGGTCTCAATGCAGTCACTAGGACTGATGCCCATCCAATACCAAGGGCAGATGAGCTCATAGATACTTTGGCCTCAGCCAAATATCTCAGCACACTTGACTTGACAGCTGGCTACTGGCAGATCAGACTAGCTGATACTGCAAAGCCCAAAACAGCATTCTCAACCCCTAGTGGGCATTATCAATTTGTGGTGATGCCCTTTGGTCTGAAGAATGCACCTGCCACTTTCCAGAGGTTGGTGATTACAGTTCTCACAGGTCTGGAAGCCTATAGTGCAGCATATCTAGATGATATTGCTGTCTTTAGCTCCACCTGGGAGGATCACCTGGTCCACCTCAGGAATGTTTTACAGGCCCTGCAAAAGGCAGGCCTGACTATCAAGGCCACTAAGTGCCAGATAGGGCAGAGTCAGGTTGTGTACCTGGGCCACCTTGTGGGTGGAGGCCAGGTTCAACCTTTGCAGAGCAAGATCCAGACTATCATGGACTGGACTGCTCCAACTACCCAGACTCAGGTGAGAGCCTTCTTAGGCCTGACTGGGTACTATAAGAGATTTGTCAAGGGGTATGGATCAATAGTGACACCCCTGAATGACTTAACTTCTAAGAAAATGCCCAAAAAGGTTCAGTGGACAGCTAGCTGTCAAAAGGCATTTGATGACCTGAAGCAGGCCATGTGCACTGCTCCCATTCTACAGAGTCCTGATTACTCCAAGAAGTTCATTGTTCAAACTGATGCATCTGAATTGGGGGTAGGGGCTGTACTGTCACAATTGAATGAAGAAGGTCAGGATCAGCCAGTAGCTTTCATTAGCAGAAGGCTGACCCCTAGAGAGAAACGTTGGTCAGCCATAGAGAGAGAGGCCTTTGCTGTGGTCTGGGCTCTGAAGAAGTTGAGGCCATACTTGTTTGGTACCCACTTCCTGGTTCAGACAGACCATAAGCCCATCTTATGGCTAAAACAAATGAAGGGTGAAAACCCCAAACTGCTTAGGTGGTCCATTTCCCTACAGGGGATGGACTTTACAGTGGAACATAGACCTGGGAGTAACCATGCCAATGCAGATGGACTCTCTAGGTACTTCCACTTAGAACATGAAGACTTAACTGGGCAAGGTTAGTTTAATGTCCCTACGTTTGGGGGGGTTGTGTAGGAGAGTAGGATCTGCTTCACATGGGTACCCCCACTTTTTGCTGATGCTTCACTGTTTTTCGACATTAGTCTGGCTGGGGCCCTGCTAATCAGAACCCCAGCGTAGCTGCTTCCTCTCTAAAATGGTTTCCATGTGCCTTAGGCACATCACTGATTGGAATCTGGAGTGCCCTTATAAGTCCCTAGTATATGGTATACTATGTACCAAGGGCATAGGTACCTCAGAGGCCTACCAGGGGCTGCAGCATGTATTATGCCACCCCTGGAAGGCCATCCAAACTGACACCACAGGTCTGCTACTGCAGCCTGGGTAAGGTGGTGCATGCACCTCTTACTGTGATATAGGTTACCTATATCACTAAATACATACACACATATAAACCTATAAGTCACTCCTAAGGCAGGCCTTATCAATCCTAAAGGCAGAGTGCATGGTTCCTATGTGAGAGGGTGCCCCTGCATGAGCAGGGCCCCTCTGCAGCGTTCGGAGACCCTTCTCTGATGCTGTTTGTAGTGCAGCCTGACCATATACTCTTAAACGCATTATAACCTCGCGTTAAATGCTAACTTTGGAATGGCTGCACCTAAACATGTCGTGTTTGGTGTCAAACATCTTGGAATACTACCCCCGCCAATTCTGGCGGCGGGGGTAGCATTCCACCCTTCTAGAGGGAAAGACATGTTAACTCTGGCTATCCCGGTAACTTCTTTCTAAAGCCCTGGCATCACAAAATGGATGCTGCTGCCACAGACACGCAGTCTGGCCTCCTGCTGCTGGACGAAACTCCGGCAGGGGAGGCCTGGACAATAGGTTTCCTGTCCCAGGGAGGTGTGACCACCTCCCCAGACAGGATAATGTGTATTGGGGCTGGGCGGGAGCACTTTCGGGTGCTTTGAAGTCCTGCACTGGGGGCACATTTGGTGTCCCTGTGCATACCCCAGTTCAAACCGGATCAGGGGCTTGCAGCCCCTGCTTTGGCGCGAACTGGACAAAGGGAAAGGGTGTAGCCACCCCTCTGCCCTGACCCACCCATAGGTGGGGCCACAGAGTAGTCCAACCCCTAAACTTGGTATAAGTATAGGAACCCAGTCCTTAGGACTTTAGATTATCCCTGGACGAAACTCTGAAACAGAATCCTGGACCTTCGACGCTCTACTCACGATTAGAGGACAGAAGAATCTCCCTTGGGGTCAAGGAGTGACTCCCCTGCTTGGCAGGCACCAAAGACGCATCTGTTTGGTCTGCATTTCTGAAGCTCCCGCCGGATGCTGAAGTCTTCGCATCACCAGAGGTGGATTCTCAGACTTCCCCGAGGCTACCCTGAGTCCCCAGCAAAGCTCAGGTCCGTAGCTATCGTGGGTAATGTGAGACCGTGACCCCTGGACACCAAGCACATTTGCAAGTGCATCCTCTTCTGGGTCTCCCACGAAGTCGTGCTTTGGGCTCCGAGTAGCCCTAGCCTCCAGTACCAACTGCTCCGAAGATCACTGGCCTCCACTCCACAAGTGTCCTGTGAGCCAGATCCACTTGCGACGACTCGAGGCTCCTTTGCGGTCGCTAGCCAGTTGGCTAGTAGCCCTTCACGAAGGCCAATCTTTTCCTTCTTGGAAATCCTGGTTGCTCCAGGCCTGCCCTCACATACCCTCGCTGGGTGAGTTCCTCAGACCTTGCTGGTCTGCACCATCGACGATCTTCATCTTCACCGAGACTTGCCGTTGCCAAGGATTGTTGGGTCCAATCCGGTCGCCGACACGTCAGCACTCGACAGACATTGTGTACCAGCTCGAATCCTGCTCCTGGTCACCGACAACGCCTCCTGGACCTCGTGGCTGAAGAGTCAAGACGACCATCAACGCACCTGAAGCACTCGACATCGGTGGGCATCTGTCCATCGCCTTCCTGGTCACTGGCTGGTGACCCAGACTCTGTCCCCTCTGCTTTCAGGTTCTTCAGATCTCCGATCCACTCTTGGATCCACCCGGACACTTTCCACTTGGTCGCCAGCAGCACTTTGCAGCAGATCGCCATTCAAATCGACGACGAAACCCGACCCCGAAAGGCACCTATGCACCCGGCTTCCCTGGGTGAGGTAACATGAGTACTCTGGTGCTCCCGTGGGTAGAGACTCTAGAACGACCTAGTTCTCAAAGGGTTTGCTCCAAGTCCTCCTTTAAGTGTCCCTTTTCTTTAATTTCCTGATCGCGACTTTCTCCATAGAAGTTAACGGCGTATCGCGGTTGTGTATTTACACTGCACGCGTCCCCCGTGGGTCCCCTGTGTCACTACCTTGGGTGGTTCCTTGTGGTCCAAGCACTTCTAGAGGCTCTAGGCCTAGTGTCTAGTTCAGTCGTGGTTCTTATACCACTTTATTGGTATATGGTTTGGTACGCCCCTAGGGCTCAAACGTGTATTTGTACTATTACTGTTGAAAACTAACTTATAACTTATGTACTTCGAACTCTAGCCTCATAAAGAGACTAGAGGGGTGTGTTTAGCAATAAATACATATATTTTGAATATATACCTGGTGTGGTCCTTTTTCATTTGGTCACTCAAGAGATTATAGACTGGTAAAACAAGCTGCTTTACATTCCTTTAAGACTTAGCCTGAAGGCTGCTCTCCATCGCTACCACTAGGATAGCTTTCAATAAGGTTGTCTTTAACCTATCTCCAATAAGGGGTTGTTTGGACTGGTGCAAGGTACACACTATAATTAGTGGCCAGCATATACCAGGCCAACTTCTCACACTCGTCTTCCCTCTTTCTGTACCTTTCCTGCCTGTTTTTGCATCTCACTTGCCTCTTTCTGCACCTCTATTGCCTCTTTCTGCAGTTCTCTTGCCTCCTTCTGCACTTCACTTGCCTCTTTCTGTAACTCTCTCGCCTCTTTGTGCACCTCTCTTGCCTCCTGTTCCTTTATTCTGCACTTTCCATGCTCCTTTCTGCACCTGTCTTGCTTCTTTCTGCACCCCTGTTGTCTCTTTATATACCTCTTTTGCCTCTTTCTGCACTTTTCTTGTCTTTTTCTGCAGTTCCCGTCCCTCTTTCTGCACGTCTGTTGCCTCTTTCTGCACCTCATTTGCTTCTTTCTGCACCCTTGTTGTCTCTTTCTGCACTCGTCTTCCCTCTTTCTGTACCTTTCCTGCCTGTTTTTGCATCTCACTTGCCTCTTTCTGCACTTTTCTTGCTTCTTTCTACACCTCTGTTGCTTCTTTCAGAAATTCTCGTGCCTCTTTGTGCACTTCTCTTGCCTGTTTCTGCACCTCTCTTGCCTCTTTCTGCAGCCCTGTGTCTTCATTCTGCACCTTCCATGCTTCGTTCTGCACCTGTCTTGCTTCTTTCTGCACCCCTGTAGTCTCTTTATGTACCTCTTTTGCCTCTTTCTGCACTTTTCTGGCCTTTTTCTGCAGTTCTCTTCCATCTTTCTGCGCGTCTGTTGCCTCTTTCTGTACCTCATTTGCTTCTTTCTGCACCCCCGTTGTCTCTTTCTGCACTTGTCTTCCCTCTTTCTGTACCTTTCCTGCTGTTTTTGTATCTCACTTGCCTCTTTCTGCACTTGTCTTGCCTGTTTCTGCACCTCTCTTGCCTCTTTTTGCACCTCTGTTGGCTCTTTCTGCACCTCACTTGCTCCTTTCTATACTTCTCTTGCCTCTTTCTGCACCCCTGTTTCTTCATTCTGCACTTTCCCAGCTTCTTTCTGCACCTGTCTTGCTTCTTTCTGTACCCCTGTTGTCTCTTTATGTACCTCTTTTGCCTCTTTCTGCACTTTTCTTGCCTTTTTCAGCAGTTCTCTTCCCTCTTTCTGCATGTCTGTTGCCTCTTTCTGCACCTCATTTGCTTCTTTCTGCACCCCTGTTGTCTCTTTCTGCACTCGTCTTCCCTCTTTCTGTACCTTTTCTGCTGTTTTTGCATATTACTTGCCTCTTTCTGCACATTTCTTGCTTCGTTCTACACCTCTGTTGCTTCTTTCAGCAATTTTCTTGCCTCTTTGTGCACTTCTCTTGCCTGTTTCTGCACCTCTCCTACCTCTTTTTGCACCTCTTTTGGCTCTTTCTGCACCTCACTTGCTCCTTTCTACACTTCTTCTGCCTCTTTCTGCACCCATGTTGCTTCATTCTGCACTTTCCATGCTTCTTTCTACACCTGTCTTGCTTCTTTCTGCACCCCTGGTGTCTCTTAATGTACCTCTTTTGCCTGTTTCTGCTCTTTTCTTGCCTTTTTCTGCACCTCTCTTCCCTCTTTCTGCACGTCTGTTGCCTCTTTCTGCACCTCATTTGCTTCTTTCTGCACCCCTGTTGTCTCTTTCTGCACTCGTCTTCCCTCTTTCTGTACCTTTCCTGCCTGTTTTTGCATCTCACTTGCCTCTTTCTGCACCTCTATTGCCTCTTTCTGCAGTTCTCTTGCCTCCTTCTGCACTTTACTTGCCTCTTTCTGTAACTCTCTCGCCTCTTTGTGCACCTCTCTTGCCTCTTTCTGCATCCATGTTGCTTCATTCTGCACTTTCCATGCTTCTTTCTGCACCTGTTTTGCTTCTTTCTGCACCCCTGTTGTCTCTTTAGATACCTCTTTTGCCTCTTTCTGCACTTTTGTTGCCTTTTTCTGCACCTCTCTTCCCTCTTACTGCACGTCTGTTGCCTCTTTCTGTACCTCATTGTGAGAAGTTGGCCTGGTATATGCTGTCCACTAATTATAGTGGGCACCTTGCACCAGTCCAAACAACCCCTTATTGGAGATAGGTTAAAGACAACTGTAGGAGAGTAGGATCTGCCTCTTATGTTGCCCCCACTTTTTTTCTGATGTTAGCACTGGTTTCTGGCTATAGTCTGGCTGGGTCCCTGCCAATCAGGGCCCCAGCCTCTCTGTTCTCTCTAAACGACATGGAGTGCACTCTAGGTGCACTAGTGATTGGATACTGTGGTGCCTTATGAGTCCCTAGTATATGGTACCTTAGGTGCCAAGGGCATAGGTACTTCACAGGCCTACCAGGGGCTGCAGCATGTGTTATGCCACCCCTGGGAAGCAGTCTAAATCTGACACCACAGGCCTGCTACTGCAGCCTGGGTGAGGTGGTGCTAGCACCCCTCACTGAGATATAGGTTTCCTATATCTCTCCTGCACACACATATAAACCTATCAGTCACCCCTAAGGCAGGCCCTATCAATCCTGAGGGCAGGGTGCTTGGCTTCTATGTGAGGGGGTGCCTCTGCCTGAGCAGGGCCCCTCTGCAGCTCTCAGAGTCTATTCTCTGGTGCTGTTTGTGGATGCGGTTAAACCATATACTATTTAAGTGCATTATATCCTCGCGGTAAATGCTAACTTTGGAATGGCTGCATCAAAACATGTCGTGTTTGGTGTCAAACATCTTGGAATACTACCCCCCGCCAATCTTGGCGGCGGGGGTAGCATTCCACCCTTCTAGAGGGATAAGACATGTACCTGCTGTGGAAACGCGGTAGAATCCTAAAGAGCCCTGGCATCACAAAATGGATGCCACCAGTCACAGACACTGGGCTGCCCTCCTGCTGATGACCGAAACTCGCAGTGGAGGAAGCCCAACAATAGGCATCCTGTCACAGGGAGGTGTAACCACCTCCCAGACAGGGTTTAGTGTATTGGGGCTGGGTGGGTGCACTCTTAGAGTGCTTTGAAGTCCTGCACTGGGGGAGCAGAAGGCTCCTCTGTGCATATGCCAGTTCAAACCAGCTCAGGGGCTACCTGCCCCTGCTCTGGCGCGAAACTGGACAAAGGGAAGTGGGTGTAGCCACCCCCTCCCTTGACCCTCCCATAGGTGGGGTCATAGAGCTAGTCCATCCCCTCTTTTTAGTATAAGAGGGGGAACCTTGCCATTGCAAAGCAGATAACCCCTGGACGACGCTCTACAGAAGAATCCTGGCCCTTCGACGTTCCACTACCTTTGGAAGACAGAAGAATCTCCCTTGGAGTCAAGGAGTGACTCCCCTGCTTGGCAGGCACCAAAAACGACAACGACGGTCACAAACTACGCCGCTCCCGCCGGAGTCCGAAGTCCCTGCAGCCCAAGAAGTGGATTTCCTGACCTCTCCCAGGCCATCGTGAGTCCCCAGCGAAGCTGAGGCAAGTGGACCCCACGAGTAACGAGGAACCGCGACCCCTGGGTACCGTGCACTATTGTCGAGTGCAACCCCTTCACAATGTTCTACGAACTTGTGCTTTGGACCACGTGTGGTCCCGACCTCCAGCAGGAAACCCTCCGAAGATCAGAGGCCTACACCGTCCCGAGTGACCGTGGGCCCCTGTTGAGTGATTCCGCCCGAGGTGTCTTTGCGATCCCTTGCCCGCCGGCTTGTGGGTCCCCGGAAGACTTCTTAAAGAAACCAAAGGGCTCCTCTGGTTGCTCCAGGCCTGCCCTGACTTACCCTTGCTGGGTGAGTCCCTCAGACCTTGCTGGTCTGCGCCATCGACTTTTCTTCATCTCCCCGAGACTTGCTGCTGCCAAGGCTTGTTGGCTCCAATCGAGTTGCCGACACCGCAGTCAGCTGCAGACGTCGAGGATCCCACCGAATCCAGCTCCTGGTCATCGTCGACACCTCCTGGACCACGTGGCTGAAGAGTCAAGGCACCAGCAACCGACCTGAATCAACCGACGACGGTGGGCATCCATCTTCCTTGCCCCGGGTCACTGCCAAGTGACTTTGAACACTGTCCCCTCTGCTTTCAGGTCATCCTTCTTCAGAATCCAGGCTTGGATTCCACCGGACACTTCTTCAGCTCCCGCAAGCAGCAAGTCTTCTTTGTTCGCCATTGAAAACGACGCCGCGACCCGACACCAAAGGACACCTATGCACCCGGCTTCCCTGGGTGAGGTAACTCCAGCACTACGGTGCTCCTGTGGGTGTGGGCCCTAGAACTACTTACCCTGTAAGTGACTTGCTTGTAGGTTCTCCCGAAGTATCCTAAAACTCTTTATTTCCAACCGCGACTTGCCCCATTGAAGTTAACGGCGATCCGCGCCTGTGTATCCACACTGCACGCGTCCCCCGTGGGTCCTTTACTTACCTGCCTTGGGTGGTTTCGTGAGGCCCCTGCACTTCTGAAGGCCCTAGGCCTTGTCTCCCTGCAAGTCGTTGTCCCTAAGTCTCTTACTTAGTATATGGTCTGGTACGCCCCTAGGGCCCCAGCCATATTTTGTGCTTAACTTATTGTGAAACGTTGATTTGTGCATATGTTTGTCTTCTAATCTCATAAAGAGATTAGTAGAGAGTTATTTAGAAATAAATACATATATATTTGATATATATACCTGTGTGGTGTCTTTTCATTTGGTGATTCAAGAGATTATATGGTAAAACAAGCTGCTTTACATTCCTCCGAGACTTAGCCTGAAGGCTGCTCTCCACAGCTACCACTAGGATAGCTTTCTTTAAAAGGTTGTCTTAAACCTATCTACCATAAGAGTCGATTTGCCCTGGTGCAAGGTGTCCACTTTAATTAGTGAACAGCATATACCAGGCCAACTTCTCACATTGGTGGGCAGCGTGTGGGATTCCAGCTTGCCATTGTTTTACCAGAAAATCTCTATTTGAATTACTAACTGAAAACCATTATAGGTACTCAAGGTACATATAAAGTCAAGCTTAGTATCAATAAGTTCTACTGAACTTAGAGCTGTGTGCCAAGGGATAGCACACCCTTTCCACAGCTCAAGCTAGGATCAGTAGGCCACAAACTAGTGTAGGTAGTACAACACTGCACAACACTAGAATGTCCTTAAAGGGTGGACCCAGTGGATCCACTCAGCCTCAGTATAAGGACATGGCTTTCTCTGACTTGAGAGCCATGTGTGTTGACAGACACCTGAGGCTAGGACAGAGTCCCTCAACACTGCACCTGATAGATCTGCTAACAGCAGATGACCTTAGATTGGCTCTAGGAGCTAAAGGGTTTGAATCAGTGGGTGGGTCAGTCATAGTATCTGGGTCAGATGATGAAAATCAGAATGACCAAGACTCTGTGATTGAAGGGCCAGGCTCCAAGGGGCCTGAAAAGGACAGAGGAATTCTCCCTAAGAGAACTGACAGAGAGGAGGAGAGGCACAGATCCCCTTCCAGGGAATCTGACCACTCTTATCACTCTGGCAGAGAATTTGTCCAGCAGAGGAGCTCATACTTTTCCTTAAGAGAGACCTCCTCTGAGAGAAGGTGCAAACTGCTCCAGTATGAGGAAGCCAGAGTGGCCCTCAGAACCAAGCAGTTGGCACTGGATAGGGAAGCCCTGGAGATCCAGAGAGCTTCTAGAAAAGAGGGGTTAGAACCCCCTGGTGGCAGCAACAGTGTCCCTAGAGGCAGAGAATATATTCCTGACCATAGGAACCTGAGCAAGGTTGTTCCTCCCTACCAGAGTGGGGATGATATCCACAAGTGGATAACTGCTATGGAGAGGGCCTGTAGAGTACAGCAGGTCCCCCAAAAGCAGTGGGCAGCAATCTTGTGGCTCTCCTTTTCAGATAAAGGAAGAGACAAGCTCCTCACTGTTAGAGAGGAGGATGCTGATGATTATGAGGTCCTGAAGAGTGCACTGATAGATGGGTTTGGCTTAACCACTGAGCAGTACAGGTTGAAGTTCAGAGATACCCAGAAGGCACAGACTCAGGACTGGACTGACTTTGTTGATTGTGCAACCAAGGCTCTAGAGGGTTGGCTGGTTGGCAGTAGGGTTACTGATTTCAAGGGATTGTATAATCTGATGATGAGAGAACAGATCCTAAATAATTGCCAGAACCAGTTGTTGCATCAGTACCTGGTGGACTCTGATCTGACCTCTCCCCAAGAATTGGGAAAGAAGGCAGACAAATGGGTCAGAACCAGGGTGAGGCAGAAAACCCAGAACCAAGGGGGTGACACTAAGAAGCAAGATCCTAAAGGCTCTGAGAAAGGTGGGGATAAGTCAAAAGACCAGAAGTCTTCACAAGGGCCCCAAAAATCTGCATCTGGTGGGGAGTCACAGTCCAACAAGGGAAAAGGCCAAAAGAAGCCCTGGTGCAAATTCTGTAAACAGAAAGGGCACTGGACTTCTGATTGTACCAAGTCCAAAGACCAAACCACCACCACTCCTGCCCCTAAGGCAACTGTGCCCCCTAGCTCAGCTACTGGTGGAGGTGGTACGCAGAATAAGGGTGTAGTAGGGTTGACCCTGGGTTCTGAAGTGGATTCTGACCTAGTCAGAGTGACCACTCAGGCAATGCTGATTTGTGAGGGAAACATTGATATGTCCTTCCTAGTAAGCCCCAGTAATCTGGGCAAGTACAAACAGCAGCCTTTGATAAATGGCAAACAGGCTTTGGCATTTAGGGACACAGGTGCTAGTGTCACCATGGTGGCAGAGGACCTAGTGGACCCTGGACAGATCATCCTGGGTGAAATGTACCAGGTGACCAATGCAAGCAATGTCCAGACCAACCATAGTCTGGCAGTTGTGAATTTCTCCTGGGGAGGGGTAACTGGCCTCAAGAAGGTTGTAGTCAGTGCAGACCTCCCTGTAGAATGTCTATTGGGCAATGATCTAGAGACTTCAGCCTGGTCTGAAGTAGAGTTATGGACTCATGCTGAGATGTTGGGCATCCCTGCAGAGGTATTTGCTGTGACCAGGTCACAAGCAAGAATGCATGACACTGAACCAGCTCTGGATCCTGGAACAATGGACCAGATGCTTCCCAAGAGGAGGAGCAGTAGGGTTAAGGCAGTGCCTTCCCTCTGTCTCAGATCAAGGATTCACTTCCAGAGGGAGGTGAAGCAGAACCTGAAGAAGGAACTGCCCCAGAGGGACTTGAACCTGACCAGGTTGAGTTCTTGGGGGCAGGGGGCCCTTCTAGGGAAGATCTGAGTAAGGAGCAACAGTGCTGCCCCTCTCTTGAACCCCTCAGACAGCAGGCTGCTGCTGAGGCTGCTGGGAGTGCTAGTGGGTCCCATAAAGTTTATTGGGATGAGGGACTCCTATATTCTGAGGGTAGAGACCCAGCCCCTGGAGCCACCAGGAGGTTGGTAATACCTCAGAAGTTTAGGGGGTTCCTCTTGACCTTAGCACATGATATCCCTTTAGCAGGTCACTTGGGCCAAAACAAGACCTGGGACAGGCTTGTTCCACATTTTCATTGGCCACATATGTCAGAGGACACAAAGGAGTTTTGTCGCTCCTGTGTCACTTGCCAAGCCAGTGGTAAGGCAGGTGGCACAACAAAGGCCCCCCTGATACCACTACCTGTGGTGGGGGTACCCTTTGAAAGGGTAGGGATTGACATTGTTGGTCCCCTTGACCCTCAGACTGCATCTGGGCACAGATTTATCCTGGTGGTAGTGGATCATGCCACCAGGTACCCAGAGGCAATTCCCCTGAGGACCACCACAGCACCTGTGGTGGCAAGAGCCCTCATTGGAGTTTTCTCCAGAGTGGGTTTCCCAAAGGAGGTCATTTCTGACAGAGGTACCAACTTCATGTCAGGATATCTGAAAGCAATGTGGAAGGAGTGTGGTGTAACTTATAAGTTCACCACCCCCTATCACCCACAATGCAATGGTTTAGTTGAACGCTTCAACAAAACCTTGAAAGGAATGATTAAAGGACTCCCAGAGAAGCTTAGGCGGAAATGGGACCTTCTTCTTCCTTGCCTGTTGTTTGCATACAGAGAGGTTCCACAGAAGGGGGTTGGTTACAGCCCATTTGAGCTTCTGTTTGGGCATCCTGTGAGAGGTCCACTATGTTTGGTAAAAGAGGGCTGGGAGTTACCTCTCAAGCCCCCCAAACAAGATGTGATGGACTATGTACTTGGTCTCCGCTCCCGGATGGCAGAGTACATGAAAAAGGCAACCAAAAACCTGGAGGCCAGCCAAGAATTGCAAAAAGCTTGGCATGACCAAAGAGCTGTGCTGACTGTATACCAGCCAGGACAGAAAGTGTGGGTGTTGGAGCCTGTGGCCCCAGCAGCCCTCCAGGACAAGTGGAGTGGCCCCCATACAATAGTTGAACAGAAGGGAGAAGTCACCTATCTGGTGAATCTTGGAACTCCCAGGAGCCCCCTAAGGGTGCTTCATGTCAACAGATTAAAGCCATATGTTGACAGGGCTGACATGGGCTTGCTCATGGCAACTGATGAGGACCAGGAGGAGGAGAGTGACCCTCTCCCTGACCTGCTCTCTCAGAACCCTGATGATGGGTCAGTAGATGGTGTTGCTTTGGCAAGCAGCCTCACTGACCATCAGCAAACTGAGTGCAGACAAGTTCTGCAACAGTTTAGACATATGTTTAGCCTGACCCCTAGTCAGACTACCTGGTGCACCCATGAGGTGGACACTGGGGACAGTCTGCCTGTCAAGAATAAAATCTACAGGCAACCTGACCATGTCAGGGACTGTATCAGGACTGAAGTCCAGAAAATGTTGGAGTTAGGCGTGATTGAGCCTTCAGATAGCCCTTGGGCTAGCCCAGTAGTCCTGGTACCCAAGCCTCATACCCAGGGTGGTAAGAAAGAAATGAGGTTTTGTGTAGACTACAGAGGCCTCAATGCAGTCACTAGGACTGATGCCTATCCCATACCAAGGGCAGATGAGCTGATTGATACTTTGGCCTCAGCCAAGTATCTAAGCACATTTGACCTAACAGCTGGCTACTGGCAAATCAGATTAGCTGATGATGCAAAAGCCAAAACAGCATTTTCGACCCCTGGTGGGCACTACCACTTTGTGGTGATGCCCTTTGGATTGAAAAATGCACCTGCCACTTTTCAGAGGTTGGTGAATAAAGTTCTGGCAGGGATGGAAACTTATTGCTCAGCTTATCTAGATGATATTGCTGTCTTTAGTTCCTCCTGGCAGGATCACCTGGTCCACCTCAGAAATGTTTTGGAGGCCCTGCAGAAAGCAGGCCTCACTATCAAGGCCACCAAGTGCCAGATAGGGCAGAGTCAGGTTGTGTACCTGGGCCACCTTGTAGGTGGAGGCCAGGTTCAGCCTTTACAGAGCAAAATCCAAACCATAATGGAATGGGTTGCTCCAACCACCCAGACACAGGTGAGAGCCTTCTTAGGCCTGACTGGGTACTATAGGAGGTTTGTCAAGGGATATGGATCTATAGTGACCCCCTTGAATGATCTGACCTCAAAGAGAATGCCAAAAAAGGTTCAGTGGACAGCTAGCTGTCAAAAGGCATTTGAAGACCTAAAGCAGGCCATGTGCACTGCCCCCATCTTACAGAGTCCAGACTACACCAAAAAGTTCATTGTCCAAACAGATGCTTCTGAGCTGGGTGTGGGAGCTGTACTGTCTCAACTGAATGATGAAGGTCAAGACCAGCCAGTAGCTTTTATTAGCAGAAGGCTGACCCCTAGAGAGAAACGTTGGTCAGCTATAGAGAGGGAGGCCTTTGCTGTGGTATGGGCCCTGAAGAAGCTGAGGCCATACTTGTTTGGTACTCACTTCATAGTTCAGACTGACCACAAGCCCCTCCTATGGCTAAAGCAGATGAAAGGTGAAAACCCAAAACTTTTGAGGTGGTCCATTTCCCTACAGGGGATGGACTATACAGTGGAACATAGGCCTGGGACCCAACATGCCAATGCAGATGGACTCTCAAGGTATTTCCACTTTGAACACGAAGACTCAACTGGTCAAGGTTAGTTTAGTGTCCCTACGTTTGGGGGGGTTGTGTAGGAGAGTAGGATCTGCCTCTTATGTTGCCCCCACTTTTTTCTGATGTTAGCACTGGTTTCTGGCTATAGTCTGGCTGGGTCCCTGCCAATCAGGGCCCCAGCCTCTCTGTTCTCTCTAAACGACATGGAGTGCACTCTAGGTGCACTAGTGATTGGATACTGTGGTGCCTTATGAGTCCCTAGTATATGGTACCTTAGGTGCCAAGGGCATAGGTACTTCACAGGCCTACCAGGGGCTGCAGCATGTGTTATGCCACCCCTGGGAAGCAGTCTAAATCTGACACCACAGGCCTGCTACTGCAGCCTGGGTGAGGTGGTGCTAGCACCCCTCACTGAGATATAGGTTTCCTATATCTCTCCTGCACACACATATAAACCTATCAGTCACCCCTAAGGCAGGCCCTATCAATCCTGAGGGCAGGGTGCTTGGCTTCTATGTGAGGGGGTGCCTCTGCCTGAGCAGGGCCCCTCTGCAGCTCTCAGAGTCTATTCTCTGGTGCTGTTTGTGGATGCGGTTAAACCATATACTATTTAAGTGCATTATATCCTCGCGGTAAATGCTAACTTTGGAATGGCTGCATCAAAACATGTCGTGTTTGGTGTCAAACATCTTGGAATACTACCCCCGCCAATCTTGGCGGCGGGGGTAGCATTCCACCCTTCTAGAGGGATAAGACATGTACCTGCTGTGGAAACGCGGTAGAATCCTAAAGAGCCCTGGCATCACAAAATGGATGCCACCAGTCACAGACACTGGGCTGCCCTCCTGCTGATGACCGAAACTCGCAGTGGAGGAAGCCCAACAATAGGCATCCTGTCACAGGGAGGTGTAACCACCTCCCAGACAGGGTTTAGTGTATTGGGGCTGGGTGGGTGCACTCTTAGAGTGCTTTGAAGTCCTGCACTGGGGGAGCAGAAGGCTCCTCTGTGCATATGCCAGTTCAAACCAGCTCAGGGGCTACCTGCCCCTGCTCTGGCGCGAAACTGGACAAAGGGAAGTGGGTGTAGCCACCCCCTCCCTTGACCCTCCCATAGGTGGGGTCATAGAGCTAGTCCATCCCCTCTTTTTAGTATAAGAGGGGGAACCTTGCCATTGCAAAGCAGATAACCCCTGGACGACGCTCTACAGAAGAATCCTGGCCCTTCGACGTTCCACTACCTTTGGAAGACAGAAGAATCTCCCTTGGAGTCAAGGAGTGACTCCCCTGCTTGGCAGGCACCAAAAACGACAACGACGGTCGCAAACTACGCCGCTCCCGCCGGAGTCCGAAGTCCCTGCAGCCCAAGAAGTGGATTTCCTGACCTCTCCCAGGCCATCGTGAGTCCCCAGCGAAGCTGAGGCAAGTGGACCCCACGAGTAACGAGGAACCGCGACCCCTGGGTACCGTGCACTATTGTCGAGTGCAACCCCTTCACAACGTTCTACGAACTTGTGCTTTGGACCACGTGTGGTCCCGACCTCCAGCAGGAATCCCTCCGAAGATCAGAGGCCTACACCGTCCCGAGTGACCGTGGGCCCCTGTTGAGTGATTCCGCCCGAGGTGTCTTCGCGATCCCTTGCCCGCCGGCTTGTGGGTCCCCAGAAGACTTCTTAAAGAAACCAAAGGGCTCCCCTGGTTGCTCCAGGCCTGCCCTGACTTACCCTCGCTGGGTGAGTCCCTCAGACCTTGCTGGTCTGCGCCATCGACTTTTCTTCATCTCCCCGAGACTTGCTGCTGCCAAGGCTTGTTGGCTCCAATCGAGTTGCCGACACCGCAGTCAGCTGCAGACGTCGAGGGACCCACCGAATCCAGCTCCTGGTCGTCGTCGACACCTCCTGGACCACGTGGCTGAAGAGTCAAGGCACCCGCAACCGACCTGAATCAACCGACGACGGTGGGCATCCATCTTCCTTGCCCCGGGTCACTGCCAAGTGACTTTGAACACTGTCCCCTCTGCTTTCAGGTCATCCTTCTTCAGAATCCAGGCTTGGATTCCACCGGACACTTCTTCAGCTCCCGCAAGCAGCAAGTCTTCTTTGTTCGCCATTGAAAACGACGCCGCGACCCGACACCAAAGGACACCTATGCACCCGGCTTCCCTGGGTGAGGTAACTCCAGCACTACGGTGCTCCTGTGGGTGTGGGCCCTAGAACTACTTACCCTGTAAGTGACTTGCTTGTAGGTTCTCCCGAAGTATCCTAAAACTCTTTATTTCCAACCGCGACTTGCCCCATTGAAGTTAACGGCGATCCGCGCCTGTGTATCCACACTGCACGCGTCCCCCGTGGGTCCTTTACTTACCTGCCTTGGGTGGTTTCGTGAGGCCCCTGCACTTCTGAAGGCCCTAGGCCTTGTCTCCCTGCAAGTCGTTGTCCCTAAGTCTCTTACTTAGTATATGGTCTGGTACGCCCCTAGGGCCCCAGCCATATTTTGTGCTTAACTTATTGTGAAACGTTGATTTGTGCATATGTTTGTCTTCTAATCTCATAAAGAGATTAGTAGAGAGTTATTTAGAAATAAATACATATATATTTGATATATATACCTGTGTGGTGTCTTTTCATTTGGTGATTCAAGAGATTATATGGTAAAACAAGCTGCTTTACATTCCTCCGAGACTTAGCCTGAAGGCTGCTCTCCACAGCTACCACTAGGATAGCTTTCTTTAAAAGGTTGTCTTAAACCTATCTACCATAAGAGTCGATTTGCCCTGGTGCAAGGTGTCCACTTTAATTAGTGAACAGCATATACCAGGCCAACTTCTCACATTGGTGGGCAGCGTGTGGGATTCCAGCTTGCCATTGTTTTACCAGAAAATCTCTATTTGAATTACTAACTGAAAACCATTATAGGTACTCAAGGTACATATAAAGTCAAGCTTAGTATCAATAAGTTCTACTGAACTTAGAGCTGTGTGCCAAGGGATAGCACACCCTTTCCACAGCTCAAGCTAGGATCAGTAGGCCACAAACTAGTGTAGGTAGTACAACACTGCACAACACTAGAATGTCCTTAAAGGGTGGACCCAGTGGATCCACTCAGCCTCAGTATAAGGACATGGCTTTCTCTGACTTGAGAGCCATGTGTGTTGACAGACACCTGAGGCTAGGACAGAGTCCCTCAACACTGCACCTGATAGATCTGCTAACAGCAGATGACCTTAGATTGGCTCTAGGAGCTAAAGGGTTTGAATCAGTGGGTGGGTCAGTCATAGTATCTGGGTCAGATGATGAAAATCAGAATGACCAAGACTCTGTGATTGAAGGGCCAGGCTCCAAGGGGCCTGAAAAGGACAGAGGAATTCTCCCTAAGAGAACTGACAGAGAGGAGGAGAGGCACAGATCCCCTTCCAGGGAATCTGACCACTCTTATCACTCTGGCAGAGAATTTGTCCAGCAGAGGAGCTCATACTTTTCCTTAAGAGAGACCTCCTCTGAGAGAAGGTGCAAACTGCTCCAGTATGAGGAAGCCAGAGTGGCCCTCAGAACCAAGCAGTTGGCACTGGATAGGGAAGCCCTGGAGATCCAGAGAGCTTCTAGAAAAGAGGGGTTAGAACCCCTGGTGGCAGCAACAGTGTCCCTAGAGGCAGAGAATATATTCCTGACCATAGGAACCTGAGCAAGGTTGTTCCTCCCTACCAGAGTGGGGATGATATCCACAAGTGGATAACTGCTATGGAGAGGGCCTGTAGAGTACAGCAGGTCCCCCAAAAGCAGTGGGCAGCAATCTTGTGGCTCTCCTTTTCAGATAAAGGAAGAGACAAGCTCCTCACTGTTAGAGAGGAGGATGCTGATGATTATGAGGTCCTGAAGAGTGCACTGATAGATGGGTTTGGCTTAACCACTGAGCAGTACAGGTTGAAGTTCAGAGATACCCAGAAGGCACAGACTCAGGACTGGACTGACTTTGTTGATTGTGCAACCAAGGCTCTAGAGGGTTGGCTGGTTGGCAGTAGGGTTACTGATTTCAAGGGATTGTATAATCTGATGATGAGAGAACAGATCCTAAATAATTGCCAGAACCAGTTGTTGCATCAGTACCTGGTGGACTCTGATCTGACCTCTCCCCAAGAATTGGGAAAGAAGGCAGACAAATGGGTCAGAACCAGGGTGAGGCAGAAAACCCAGAACCAAGGGGGTGACACTAAGAAGCAAGATCCTAAAGGCTCTGAGAAAGGTGGGGATAAGTCAAAAGACCAGAAGTCTTCACAAGGGCCCCAAAAATCTGCATCTGGTGGGGAGTCACAGTCCAACAAGGGAAAAGGCCAAAAGAAGCCCTGGTGCAAATTCTGTAAACAGAAAGGGCACTGGACTTCTGATTGTACCAAGTCCAAAGACCAAACCACCACCACTCCTGCCCCTAAGGCAACTGTGCCCCCTAGCTCAGCTACTGGTGGAGGTGGTACGCAGAATAAGGGTGTAGTAGGGTTGACCCTGGGTTCTGAAGTGGATTCTGACCTAGTCAGAGTGACCACTCAGGCAATGCTGATTTGTGAGGGAAACATTGATATGTCCTTCCTAGTAAGCCCCAGTAATCTGGGCAAGTACAAACAGCAGCCTTTGATAAATGGCAAACAGGCTTTGGCATTTAGGGACACAGGTGCTAGTGTCACCATGGTGGCAGAGGACCTAGTGGACCCTGGACAGATCATCCTGGGTGAAATGTACCAGGTGACCAATGCAAGCAATGTCCAGACCAACCATAGTCTGGCAGTTGTGAATTTCTCCTGGGGAGGGGTAACTGGCCTCAAGAAGGTTGTAGTCAGTGCAGACCTCCCTGTAGAATGTCTATTGGGCAATGATCTAGAGACTTCAGCCTGGTCTGAAGTAGAGTTATGGACTCATGCTGAGATGTTGGGCATCCCTGCAGAGGTATTTGCTGTGACCAGGTCACAAGCAAGAATGCATGACACTGAACCAGCTCTGGATCCTGGAACAATGGACCAGATGCTTCCCAAGAGGAGGAGCAGTAGGGTTAAGGCAGTGCCTTCCCCTCTGTCTCAGATCAAGGATTCACTTCCAGAGGGAGGTGAAGCAGAACCTGAAGAAGGAACTGCCCCAGAGGGACTTGAACCTGACCAGGTTGAGTTCTTGGGGGCAGGGGGCCCTTCTAGGGAAGATCTGAGTAAGGAGCAACAGTGCTGCCCCTCTCTTGAACCCCTCAGACAGCAGGCTGCTGCTGAGGCTGCTGGGAGTGCTAGTGGGTCCCATAAAGTTTATTGGGATGAGGGACTCCTATATTCTGAGGGTAGAGACCCAGCCCCTGGAGCCACCAGGAGGTTGGTAATACCTCAGAAGTTTAGGGGTTCCTCTTGACCTTAGCACATGATATCCCTTTAGCAGGTCACTTGGGCCAAAACAAGACCTGGGACAGGCTTGTTCCACATTTTCATTGGCCACATATGTCAGAGGACACAAAGGAGTTTTGTCGCTCCTGTGTCACTTGCCAAGCCAGTGGTAAGGCAGGTGGCACAACAAAGGCCCCCTGATACCACTACCTGTGGTGGGGGTACCCTTTGAAAGGGTAGGGATTGACATTGTTGGTCCCCTTGACCCTCAGACTGCATCTGGGCACAGATTTATCCTGGTGGTAGTGGATCATGCCACCAGGTACCCAGAGGCAATTCCCCTGAGGACCACCACAGCACCTGTGGTGGCAAGAGCCCTCATTGGAGTTTTCTCCAGAGTGGGTTTCCCAAAGGAGGTCATTTCTGACAGAGGTACCAACTTCATGTCAGGATATCTGAAAGCAATGTGGAAGGAGTGTGGTGTAACTTATAAGTTCACCACCCCCTATCACCCACAATGCAATGGTTTAGTTGAACGCTTCAACAAAACCTTGAAAGGAATGATTAAAGGACTCCCAGAGAAGCTTAGGCGGAAATGGGACCTTCTTCTTCCTTGCCTGTTGTTTGCATACAGAGAGGTTCCACAGAAGGAGGTTGGTTACAGCCCATTTGAGCTTCTGTTTGGGCATCCTGTGTGAGGTCCACTATGTTTGGTAAAAGAGGGCTGGGAGTTACCTCTCAAGCCCCCCAAACAAGATGTGATGGACTATGTACTTGGTCTCCGCTCCCGGATGGCAGAGTACATGAAAAAGGCAACCAAAAACCTGGAGGCCAGCCAAGAATTGCAAAAAGCTTGGCATGACCAAAGGCTGTGCTGACTGTATACCAGCCAGGACAGAAAGTGTGGGTGTTGGAGCCTGTGGCCCCAGCAGCCCTCCAGGACAAGTGGAGTGGCCCCCATACAATAGTTGAACAGAAGGGAGAAGTCACCTATCTGGTGAATCTTGGAACTCCCAGGAGCCCCCTAAGGGTGCTTCATGTCAACAGATTAAAGCCATATGTTGACAGGGCTGACATGGGCTTGCTCATGGCAACTGATGAGGACCAGGAGGAGGAGAGTGACCCTCTCCCTGACCTGCTCTCTCAGAACCCTGATGATGGGTCAGTAGATGGTGTTGCTTTGGCAAGCAGCCTCACTGACCATCAGCAAACTGAGTGCAGACAAGTTCTGCAACAGTTTAGACATATGTTTAGCCTGACCCCTAGTCAGACTACCTGGTGCACCCATGAGGTGGACACTGGGGACAGTCTGCCTGTCAAGAATAAAATCTACAGGCAACCTGACCATGTCAGGGACTGTATCAGGACTGAAGTCCAGAAAATGTTGGAGTTAGGCGTGATTGAGCCTTCAGATAGCCCTTGGGCTAGCCCAGTAGTCCTGGTACCCAAGCCTCATACCCAGGGTGGTAAGAAAGAAATGAGGTTTTGTGTAGACTACAGAGGCCTCAATGCAGTCACTAGGACTGATGCCTATCCCATACCAAGGGCAGATGAGCTGATTGATACTTTGGCCTCAGCCAAGTATCTAAGCACATTTGACCTAACAGCTGGCTACTGGCAAATCAGATTAGCTGATGATGCAAAAGCCAAAACAGCATTTTCGACCCCTGGTGGGCACTACCACTTTGTGGTGATGCCCTTTGGATTGAAAAATGCACCTGCCACTTTTCAGAGGTTGGTGAATAAAGTTCTGGCAGGGATGGAAACTTATTGCTCAGCTTATCTAGATGATATTGCTGTCTTTAGTTCCTCCTGGCAGGATCACCTGGTCCACCTCAGAAATGTTTTGGAGGCCCTGCAGAAAGCAGGCCTCACTATCAAGGCCACCAAGTGCCAGATAGGGCAGAGTCAGGTTGTGTACCTGGGCCACCTTGTAGGTGGAGGCCAGGTTCAGCCTTTACAGAGCAAAATCCAAACCATAATGGAATGGGTTGCTCCAACCACCCAGACACAGGTGAGAGCCTTCTTAGGCCTGACTGGGTACTATAGGAGGTTTGTCAAGGGATATGGATCTATAGTGACCCCCTTGAATGATCTGACCTCAAAGAGAATGCCAAAAAAGGTTCAGTGGACAGCTAGCTGTCAAAAGGCATTTGAAGACCTAAAGCAGGCCATGTGCACTGCCCCCATCTTACAGAGTCCAGACTACACCAAAAAGTTCATTGTCCAAACAGATGCTTCTGAGCTGGGTGTGGGAGCTGTACTGTCTCAACTGAATGATGAAGGTCAAGACCAGCCAGTAGCTTTTATTAGCAGAAGGCTGACCCCTAGAGAGAAACGTTGGTCAGCTATAGAGAGGAGGCCTTTGCTGTGGTATGGGCCCTGAAGAAGCTGAGGCCATACTTGTTTGGTACTCACTTCATAGTTCAGACTGACCACAAGCCCCTCCTATGGCTAAAGCAGATGAAAGGTGAAAACCCAAAACTTTTGAGGTGGTCCATTTCCCTACAGGGGATGGACTATACAGTGGAACATAGGCCTGGGACCCAACATGCCAATGCAGATGGACTCTCAAGGTATTTCCACTTTGAACACGAAGACTCAACTGGTCAAGGTTAGTTTAGTGTCCCTACGTTTGGGGGGTTGTGTAGGAGAGTAGGATCTGCCTCTTATGTTGCCCCCACTTTTTTTCTGATGTTAGCACTGGTTTCTGGCTATAGTCTGGCTGGGTCCCTGCCAATCAGGGCCCCAGCCTCTCTGTTCTCTCTAAACGACATGGAGTGCACTCTAGGTGCACTAGTGATTGGATACTGTGGTGCCTTATGAGTCCCTAGTATATGGTACCTTAGGTGCCAAGGGCATAGGTACTTCACAGGCCTACCAGGGGCTGCAGCATGTGTTATGCCACCCCTGGGAAGCAGTCTAAATCTGACACCACAGGCCTGCTACTGCAGCCTGGGTGAGGTGGTGCTAGCACCCCTCACTGAGATATAGGTTTCCTATATCTCTCCTGCACACACATATAAACCTATCAGTCACCCCTAAGGCAGGCCCTATCAATCCTGAGGGCAGGGTGCTTGGCTTCTATGTGAGGGGGTGCCTCTGCCTGAGCAGGGCCCCTCTGCAGCTCTCAGAGTCTATTCTCTGGTGCTGTTTGTGGATGCGGTTAAACCATATACTACTTAAGTGCATTATATCCTCGCGGTAAATGCTAACTTTGGAATGGCTGCATCAAAACATGTCGTGTTTGGTGTCAAACATCTTGGAATACTACCCCCCGCCAATCTTGGCGGCGGGGGTAGCATTCCACCCTTCTAGAGGGATAAGACATGTACCTGCTGTGGAAACGCGGTAGAATCCTAAAGAGCCCTGGCATCACAAAATGGATGCCACCAGTCACAGACACTGGGCTGCCCTCCTGCTGATGACCGAAACTCGCAGTGGAGGAAGCCCAACAATAGGCATCCTGTCACAGGGAGGAAGTGTAACCCACCTCCCAGGCAGGGTTTGGTTGTATTGGGGATGGGTGGGTGCACTCTTAGAGGGTGCTTTGAAGTCCTGCACTGGGGGAGACAGAAGGCTCCTCTGTGCATATGCCAGTTCAAACCAGCTCAGGGCTACCTGCCCCTGCTCTGGCGCGAAACTGGACAAAGGGAAGTGGGTGTAGCCACCACTCCCTTGACCCTCCCATAGGTGAGGTCACATGAGCTAGTCCATGCCCTCTTTTTAGTATAAGGAGGGGGAGACCGCCCCCGCCATTGCAAAGCAGATAACCCCTGGATGACGCTCTACAGAAGAATCCTGGCCACTTCGACGTTCCACTACCTTTGGAGAAGACAGAAGAATCTCCCTTGGAGTCAAGGAGTGACTCCCCTGCTTGGCAGGCACCAAAAACGACAACGACGAGTGCATGGCCTACGCCGCTCCCGCCGGAGGTCCGAAGTCCCTGAAGCCCAAGAAGTGGATTTCCTGACCTCTCCTAGGCCATCGTGAGTCTCCAGCGAAGCTGAGGCAAGTGTACCCCACGAGTGACTGAGGAACCGCGACCCCTGGGTACCGTGCACTATTGTGAGGTGCAACCCCTTCACAACGTTCTACGAACTTGTGCTTTGGACCACGTATGGTCCCGACCTCCAGCAAGAATGCCTCCGAAGATCAGAGAGGCCTACACCGTCCAGAGTGACCGTGGGCCCCTGTTGAGTCGATTCCGCCCGAGGTGTCCTTCGCGATCCCTTGCCCGCCGGCTAGTGGGTCCCCGGAAGACTTCTTAAAGAAACCAAAGGGCTCCCCTGGTTGCGCCAGGCCTGCCCTGACTTACCCTCGCTGGGTGAGTCCCTCAGGCCTTGCTGGTCTGCGCCATCGACTTTTCTTCATCTCCCCGAGACTTGCTGCTGCCAAGGCTTGGTGGCTCCAATCGAGTTGCCGACACCGCAGTCAGCTGCAGGGCATCGAGGGACCCACGGAAAATCCAGCTCCTGGTCATCGTTGACACCTCCTGGACCACGCCTGGTTGAAGAAGTCAAGGCACCCGTAACCAGGCCTGAATCAACCCCGGCGAGCGGGTGGGCATCCATCTTCCTTGCCCCGGGTCACTGCCAAGTGGCTTTGAACACTGTCCCCTCTGCTTTTCCAGGTCATCCTTCTTCCAGAATCCAGGCTTGGATTCCACCGGACACTTCTTCAGCTCCCGCAAGCAGCAAGTCTTCTTTGTTCGCCATTGAAAACGACGCCGCGACCCGACACCAAAGGACACCTATGCACCGGCTTCCACTGGGTGAGGCAACTCCAGCACTACGGTGCTCCTGTGGGTGTGGGCCCTAGAGCTACTTACCCTGTAAGTGACTTGCTTGTAGGTTCTCCCGAAGTATCCTAAAACTCTTTATTTCCAACCTGCGACTTGCCCATTGAAGTTAACGGCGATCCCGCGCCTGTGTATCCACACTGCACGCGTCCCCCGTGGGTCCTTTACTTACCTGCCTTGGGTGGTTTCGTGAGGAGCCCCTGCACTTCCTGGCTGACCCTAGGCCTTGTCTCCCTGCCAAGTCGTTGTCCCTAAGTCTCTTACTTAGTATGTGGTCACAGTTGCGCCCCTAGGGCCCCAGCCATATTTTGTTAGCAACTTATTGTGAAACGTTGATTTGTGCATATGTTTGTCTTCTAATCTCATAAAGAGATTAGTAGAGAGTTGTTTAGAAATAAATACATATATATTTGATATATATACCTGTGTGGTGTCTTTTCATTTGGTGATTCAAGAGATTATATGGTAAAACAAGCTGCTTTACATTACTCCGAGACTTAAAGCCACGAGAGGCTGCTCTCCACAGCTACCACTAGGATAGCTTTCTTTAAAAGGTTGTCTTAAACCTATCTACCATGGAAGTCGGTTTGCCCTGGTGCAAGGTGTCCACTTTAATTGGTGGAGCAGCATATGCCAGGCCAACTTCTCACAACAACCTTTATTAGAAAGCTATCCTCGTGGTAGCTATGGAGAGCAACCTTCAGGCTAAGCCCTGAAGGAATGTAAAAGCATGCTTATTTCAGTCTATAATCTCTTGAGTGACCAAATGAAGAGACCACACCAGGTGCCTATTCAAAATATATGTATTTATTGCTAAACACACCCCTCTAGTCTCTTTATGAGGCTAGAGTTCGAAATACATAAGTTATAAGTTAGTTATCAACAGTAATAGTACAAATACACGTTTGAGCCCTAGGGGCGTGCCAAACCATATACCAATAAAGTGGTATAAGAACCACGACTGAGCTGAGACACAAGGCCTAGAGCCTGTAGAAAGTGCTTGGCCCTCAAGGAACCACCCAAGGTAGTGACACAGGGGACCCACGGGGGACGCGTGCAGTGTGAGAACACGGCCGCGAGCCGCCGTTGACTTCTATGGGGGAGGGTCGCGGTTGGAGTTTTAAAGGAGAGGGACACTTAGAGGAGGACTTGGAGCCAAACCCCTTCAGAACCTAGGTTGTTCTAGAGTCTATACCCACGGGAGCACCGGAGTACTCGAGTTACCTCACTCCAGGGAAGCCGGGTGCATAGGTGTCTTTCGGGGTCGGGTTTCGTCGTCGTTTTCAATGGCGATCTGCTGCAAAAGAGATTGCTTCTGGCTGGGGCAAGTCGAAGGTGTTCGGGTGGATCCAAAGGTGGATCAAAGATCTGAAAGACACCTGAAAGCAGAGGGGACAGAGTCTGGGTCACTAGCCAGTGACCAGGAAGGCGATGAGCGGATGCCCACCGATGTCGGGTGCTTCCGAGATGTAGGTTGATGGTCGTCTTGACTCTTCGGCCCGCGAGGTCCAGGAGGCGTCGGCGGTGACCAGGAGCTGGATTCGAGCTGTCCCACAACGTTTTGTCGGTTGCAGGGGTGTCGGCCGACGCGGATTGGACCCAACAAGCCTTGGCAGCGGCAGAGTCTTGTGGAAATAGAAGAAGGACGGTGGTGCAGACCAGCAAGGTCTGGGGGCTCACCCAGCAAGGGTAAGTGAGGGCACGCCTGGAGCAGCCAGTGAAGCCCAAGCAGCAGAAGAGTTGCCTAACCGAGAGGGCCCACTGGCCAACAGACTAGCGATTGCAAGGGAGCCTCGAGTGGAGCGCACTTTAGAGCTGGCTCCCGGGACACTCGTGGAGTGGAGGCCAATGATCTGCGGTGCAGTCGGTGCTGGAGGCGGGGAGCCACTCCAGGGCCCGAAGCACTGGCCCCAAGTGGGAGACCAGGAAGAGGATGCACTTGCAAATGTGCTTCGGTTGATCCAGGGGTCATGGTTCCACGTTACCCACGACGAGCGCTCACCCGGGCCTCAGCTTTGCTGGAGGACTCAGGGCAAGCCTCGGGAAAGTCTGGAAATCCACCTCTGGTGATGCAAAGACTTCGGCGTCTGGCGGGGGCTTCAGCGATGCAGACCGGACAATTGCTTCTTAGGTGCCTGCCAAGCAGGGAGTCACTCCTTGACCCCTAGGGAGATTCTTCAGTCCTCTAATCTTAAAGTAGGGCGTCGAAGGTCCAGGATTCAGTGTCAGAGTTTCGTCCAGGGTAATCTAAAGTCCTAGGACTGGGGTCCCATACTTATACCAAGTTAGGGGGTTGGACATACTACTGGGGACCCACCTATGGGAGGGTCAGGGAAGAGGGGTGGTTACACCCATTCCCTTTGTCCAGTTTCGCACCAGAGCAGGGGCTGGAAGCCCCTGAACCCAGTTTGAACTGGGGTATGCACCGAGGACACCAAATGTGCCCCCAGTGCAAGGACTTCAAAGCACCAGAGAGTGCTCCGCCCAGCCCCAATACACATTATCCTGTCTGGGGAGGTGGTTACACCCTCCCTGGGACAAGAAACCCTATTGTCAGGCCTCCCCTGCCGGAGTTTCCAGTCAGCAGCAGGAGGCCAGACCCGTGTCTGTGGCAGCGGCACATCCATTTTGTGATGCCAGGGCTTGGAAAGAAGTTACCGGGTAGGCCGGTGTGTACATGTCTCCTACCTCTAGAAAGGGTGGAGATGCTACCCCACGCCGCCCAGGAACTGGCGGGGGTAGTGATCCAAGATATTTGACACCAAACACAACATGTTTCCGTGCAGCCATCCCAAAGGACGTTGGCATTTAACGCAGAGGTTATAATGCGCTTAAGAGTATATGGTCCAGGCTGCACTGCCAACAGCATCAGAGAAGGGTCTCCGAACGCTGCAGAAGAGCTCTGCTCATGCAGCGGCACCCTCTCACATAGGAACCAAGCACTCTGCCTTCAGGATTGATTAAGGCCTGCCATCGGAGTGACTTATGAGGTTTATATGTGTGCATATGCAGTGATATAGGTAGCCTATATGCACAGTAAGGGGTGCATGCACCACCTTACCCAGGCTGCAGTAGCAGACCTGTGGTGTCCTTTTGGCTGGCCTTCCAGGGGTGGCATAATGCATGCTTCAGCCCCTGGCAGGCCTCTGAGGCTACCTATGCCCTGGAGTTTTCATAGTATACCATATACTAGGGACTTATAAGGGCACTCCAGATTCCAATCAGAGATGTGCCTAAGGCACATGGAAACCATTTTAGAGAGGAAGCAGCTAGGCTGGGGTTCTGATTAGCAGGGCCCCAGCCAGACCTAGAGTCAGAAAAACAGTGAAGCATCAGCAAAAAGTGGGGGGTACCCCTGCCAGAAGCAGATCCTACTCTCCTACACAACCCCCCAAACGTAGGGACATTAAACTAACCTTGTCCAGTTGAGTCTTCATGTTCTAAGTGGAAGTACCCTAGAAAGTCCATCTGCATTGGCATGGTTACTCGCCAGGTCTATGTTCCACTGTGAAGTCTATCCCTTGTAGGGAAATGGACCACCTAAGCAGTTTGGGGGTTTTCACCCTTCATTTTGTTTTAGCCATAAAGAGGGGCTTATGCTCTGTTTGAACAAGGAAGTGAGTACCAAACAAGTATGGCCTCAACTTCTTCAGAGCCCGGACCACAGCAAAGGCCTCCCTCTCAATGGCTGACCAACGTTTCTCTCTAGGGGTCAGCCTTCTGCTAATAAAAGCTACTGGCTGATCCTGACCTTCATCATTCAATTGTGACAGTACAGCCCCTCCCCCAATTCAGATGCATCTGTTTGGACAATGAACTTCTTGGAGTAATCAGGACTCTGTAGAATGGGAGCAGTGCACATGGCCTGCTTTAGGTCATCAAATGCCTTTTGACAGCTAACTGTCCACTGAACCTTTTTGGGCATTTTCTTGGAAGTTAAGTCATTCAGGGGTGTCACTATTGATCCATACCCCTTGACAAATCTCCTATAGTACCCAGTCAGGCCTAAAAGGCTCTCACCTGAGTCCGGGTAGTTGGAGCAGTCCAGTCCATGATGGTCTGGATCTTGCTCTGCAAGGGTTGAACCTGGCCTCCACCCACAAGGTGGCCCAGGTACACAACCTGACTCTGCCCTATCTGGCACTTTGTGGCCTTGATAGTTAGGCCTGCTTTCTGCAGGGCCTGCAAAACATTTCTGAGGTGGACCAGGTGATCCTCCCAGGTGGAGCTAAAGACAGCAATATCATCTAGATATGCTGCACTATAGGCTTCCAGACCTGTAAGGACTGTATTCACCAACCTCTGAAAAGTGGCAGGTGCATTCTTCAGACCAAAGGGCATTACCACAAATTGATAATGCCCACTAGGGGTTGAGAATGCTGTCTTTGGCTTTGCATCATCAGCTAGTCTGATCTGCCAGTAGCCAGCTGTCAGGTCAAATGTGCTTAGATACTTGGCTGAGGCCAAAGTGTCTATTAGCTCATCTGCAATAGGTATTGGATGGGCATCAGTCCTAGTGACTGCATTGAGACCCCTGTAGTCCACACAAAACCTCATCTCTCTTTTCCCACCACTGGTGTGAGGTTTTGGCACAAGGACCACTGGACTAGCCCAAGGGCTATCTGAGGGTTCAATAACTCCCAAATCCAACATTTTCTGGACTTCTGTCCTGATACAGTCCCTGACATGGTCAGGTTACCTATAAATCTTATTTTTAATAGGCAGACTGTCCCCAGTGTCCACTTCATGAGTGCACCAGGTGGTCTGACTTGGAGTCAGAGAGAACATATGTCTGTACTGATTGAGCACTTGTCTACAATCATTTTGCTGCTGAGCAGTGAGGCTGCCTGCCAAGGCTGCACCATCCACTGACCCATCATCAGGGTTCTGTGAGAGCAGGTCAGGGAGTGGGTCACTCTCTTCCTCCTGTCCCTCATCAGTAGCCATGAGCAAGCCCATGTCTGCCCTGTCCACATATGGTTTCAGTCTGTTGACATGGAGAACCCTGTGGGGACTCCTGGGTGTTCCTAGGTCTACTAAATAGGTGACCTCACCCTTCTGTTCCACAATGGTATGGGGTCCACTCCACTTGTCTTGGAGAGCTGCTGGGGCCACTGGCTCCAACACCCACACCTTCTGTCCTGGCTGGTAAACAGTCAGTACAGCCTTTTGGTCATGCCAGGCTTTTTGCAGTTCCTGGCTAGCCTCAAGGTTTTTAGTTGCCTTTTTCATGTATTCAGCCATCCTGGAGCGGAGACCAAGTACATAGTCCACTATGTCATGCTTTGGGGGCTTGAGAGGTAACTCCCATCCTTCCTTTACCAAGCACAATGGACCCCTGACAGGGTGACCAAACAAAAGTTCAAAAGGGCTGTAGCCAACCCCTTTTGAGGCACCTCCCTGTATGCAAACAAAAGGCAGGGCAAGCGTATGTCCCATCTTCGCCTAAGCTTCTCTGGGAGCCCTTTAATCATGCCCTTTAAGGTTTTGTTGAATCTCTCAACTAAACCATTGCCTTGTGGGTGATAGGGTGTGGTGAACTTGTAAGTCACTCCACACTCCTTCCACATTGCTTTCAAGTATCCAGACATAAAGTTTGCACCCCTGTCTGATACAACCTCCTTAGGGAAGCCCACTCTTGAGAAAATTCCCAGGAGGGCTCTTGCCACCACAGGTGCTGTAGTGGTCCTAAGGGGAATAGCCTCTGGGTACCTGGTGGCATGATCCACTACCACCAGGATAAATCTGTGCCCAGATGCTGTTTGGGGATCCATGGGACCAACAATGTCAATCCCTACCCTTTCAAAGGGAACCCCCACCACAGGTAGTGGTATCAGGGGGGCCTTTCTAGTGCCACCTGCCTTGCCACTGGCCTGGCAGGTTATACAGGAGCGACAAAACTCCTTGGTGTCTTCAGACATGTGGGGCCAGTGAAAGTGAGGGACAATTCTGTCCCAAGTCTTGTTCTGGCCCAGGTGACCTGCTAAGGGAATGTCATGGGCTAGGGTCAATAGGAAGCCCCTGAACTTCAGAGGTATAACCAACCTCCTGGTGGCACCAGGCTTGGGGTCTCTACACTCTGAGTACAAGAGTCCATCATCCCAATACACAGTATGGGGACCACTAGCTTTCCCAGCAGCCTCAGCAGCAGCTTGCTGTCTGAGGGGTTCAAGAGAGGGGCAGCTCTGCTGCTCCTCGCACAGATCTGCCTTGGAAGGGCCCCCTGTCCCCAAGAACTCAACCTGGTCAGGTTCAAGCTCCTCTGGGACAGTTCCTTCCTCAGGACTGAGATCATCCCCCTCAAGAGACTGATCTTCCTTCTGAGCCAAGGGGGAAGGCACTGCCTTTACCCTACTACTCCTCCTCTTGGATGGCACTTGGTCCATTATTTCAGAATCCAAGGCCTGTTCAGTGTTAGACATTTTGCTCTGTGACCTGGTCACAGCAAACACATCTGCAGGGATGCCCAGCATTTCTGCATGGGTCCTGAGCTCCACTTCTGCCCAAGCTGAAGTTTCTAGATCATTGCCAAGCAAGCATTCAACTGGTAGGTCTGCACTTACCACAACCTTCTTAAGGCCAGTTACCCCTCCCCAGGAGAAGTTAACAACTGCCAGAGTATGGTCTGTTCTGACATTGCTAGCATTGGTCACTTGGTACATTTCACCAAGTATAATCTGCCCAGGATCCACAAGGTCTTGTGTCACCATGGTGACACTTGCCCCTGTGTCCCTAAATGCCAAAGCCTCTTTTCCATTGATTAAGGGCTGTTGTCTGTACTTGCCCAGATTACTGGGACTCACAGAGGAGGTCACATCCATGCCTCCATCACAGACTAGGACAGCCTGAGTGAGTTCTCTGACTAGGTCAGAGCCCATCTCCTTACCCAGGGTCAACCCTACTAAACCCTTGGCCTGTGTACTCCCACCACCAATTGTAACTGCACTAGGGGGAACAGGTGCCTTAGGGGCACTGGAATAGAGTCTTTGGACTTGGTGAAATCACTGGTCCAGTGTGTCTTTTGCTTACAGACTTTGCACCATGGTTTCTTTTGGCCTTTTCCCTTGTTAGACTGTGAATCCCCACCTGAAGAAGATTTTTGGGGGCCTTGTGAAGACCTCTGGTCTTTACCCTTCTCCCCACCCTTATCAGAGTTCTTAGAATCTTGCTTCTTTGGATCACCACCTTGGTTCTGTACCTTCTGCCTCACCCTGGTTCTGACCCATTTGTCTGCCTTCTTTCCCAATTCTTGGGGAGAGGTCAGATCAGAGTCAACCAGGTACTGATGCAACAGCTGATTGTGACAGTTATTAAGAATCTGCTCCCTCATGATAAGATTGTACAATCCTGTGAAGTCACATACCTTACTGCCCATCAACCAACCTTCCAGAGCCTTAGCAGAACAATCCACATAGTCCACCCAGTCTTGAGTCTGTGCTTTTTGGGTATCTCTGAACTTTAACCTGTATTGTTCAGTTGTTAGGCCAAACCCATCAATCAGAGCACTCTTCAAGACTTTGTAATTGTCAGCATCCTCTTCTCTAACAGTGAGGAGCTTGTCTCTACCTTTGTCTGCAAAGGAGAGCCACAAGATTGCTGCCCACTGCTCCTGAGGGACCCTCTGTACTTTTCAGGCCCTCTCCAGTGCAGTTATCCATTTGTGGATGTCATCCCCACTCTGGTAGGGAGGGACAATCTTGCTTAGGTTTCTATGGTCATAAGACCTTTCCCTATCTCTGGGGAAATTGCTGCCACCATGGGACTCTAGTCCCATCTTTTTTCTTTGCTTTTCAAGCTCTAGGGACTCCCTGTCTATAGCCAACTGCTCTCTTCTGAGTCTCAACTGAGCTTCTCCATATCTGAGCAGCCTCTCTTTCCTTTCATGAGATGATTCCCTCCTATGAGAGGAAACAGAGGTCCCTATTGAGGTGTCAGAGTGGTTAGACTCCTGAGAAGGAGATCTAGGCCTTCTGGGCACACTCACAATTCTTCCTGGGGGACAAAGGGGAGGTCATTCTGATCCTCCTCCTCCTCCACAGGAGGAATTGGGTTTTCCAGGTCAAGGTCATTTTCACCTTCCTGGCCAGTTTCAGAGGGGGGCCTGGGTTTCTTCACCCCTGACCCCTTCCTCATCTTCAGCCCCACCCTGTCTGCCTGCTCCTTCAGACCCTAGGGGTCTGCTGAGATCATCTGACAGTAGCACCTCCCTGAGGTGTTGGGTGCTGGCACTTTTGCCTGTCTTCAGCTTCCTAGTATTGCACAATGCTCTCAATTCCAAGAATGGGAGATTATCATACTTGGAGGAAGAAGCCCACTGGCTTCTGGCAAGGACTCACTGGGTCCTGGCCTTGAAGACATTACTAGTGAGGTGTGGTGTATGCACTACCTACTCTAGTGTGGCCTACTAAACTCTCTTGAGTTGTAGAAAGGGTGTGCTATCCCTTAACACACAACTCTAAGTTCAGTAGAACTTACTGTATCCTAAGCTTGATTTATATGTACCTAAGGTACCCTTAGTGGTTTTCAGTTGATCAATTCAATTGAGATTATCTGGTAAAACAATAGCAAGCTGGAATCCCACACGCTGCACACCAATGTGAGAAGTTGGCCTGGTATATGCTGTCCACTAATTATAGTGGGCACCTTGCACCAGTCCAAACAACCCCTTATTGGAGATAGGTTAAAGACAACCTTTATTGAAAGCTATCCTAGTGGTAGCTATGGAGAGCAGCCTTCAGGCTAAGTCTTGAAGGAATGTAAAGCAGCTTGTTTTACCAGTCTATAATCTCTTGAGTGACCAAATGAAAGAGGACCACACCAGGTATATATTCAAAATATATGTATTTATTGCTAAACACAACCCTCTAGTCTCTTTATGAGGCTAGAGTTCAAAGTACATAAGTTATAAGTTAGTTATCAACAGTAATAGCACAAATACACGTTTGAGCCCTAGGGGCGTACCAAACCATATACCAATAAAGTGGTATAAGAACCACGACTGAGCTAGACACAAGGCCTAGAGCCTGTAGAAGTGCTTGGCCCTCAAGGAACCACCCAAGGTAGTGACACAGGGGACCCACGGGGGACGCGTGCAGTGTGAGAACACAGCTGCGAGCCGCCGTTAACTTCTATGGGGAAGGTCGCGGTTGGAGTTTTAAAGGAGAGGGACACTTAGAGGAGGACTTGCAGCAAACCCCTTTAGAACTAGGTTGTTCTAGAGTCTATACCCATGGGAGCACCGGAGTACTCGAGTTACCTCACCCAGGGAAGCCGGGTGCATAGGTGTCTTTCGGGGTCGGGTTTCGTCGTCGTTTTCAATGGCGATCTGCTGCAAAGTGCTGCTGGCGGCCAAGTCGAAAGTGTTCGGGTGGATCCAAAGGTGGATCGAAGATCTCAAGAACCTGAAAGCAGAGGGGACAGAGTCTGGGTCACTAGCCAGTGACCAGGAAGGCGATGAGCGTATGCCCACCGATGTCGGGTGCTTCAGGTAGGTTGACGGTCGTCTTGACTCTTCGGCCACGAGGTCCAGGAGGCGTCGACGATGACCAGGAGCTGGATTCGAGCTGTTCCACAACGTCTGTCGATTGCAGGGGTGTCGGCGACTGGATTGGACCCAACAAGCCTTGGCAACGGCAAGTCTTGTGGAAATAGAAGAAGGACGGTGGTGCAGACCAGCAAGGTCTGAGGGGATCACCCAGCAAGGGTAAGTCAGGGTATGCCTGGCGCAACCAGAGAAGTACAAGCAGAAGAAGAGTTGCCTTCGGGAGGGCCCACTAGCCAACGGACTAGCGACCGCGAAGGAGCCTCAAGTGGACGCACTTAGAGCTGGCTCACAGGACACTCGTGGAGTGGAGGCCAATGATCTTCGGTGCAGTCAGTGATGGAGGTGGGGTCTACTAGGAGACCAAAGCACAACTTCGTGGGAGACCAGGAAGAGGATGCACTTGCAAATGTGCTCAGTGTCCAGGGGTCATGGTTCCACGTTACCCACGACAGCTACGGGCCTCAGCTTTGCTGGGAACTCAGGGCAGCCTCGAGGAAGTCTGGAAATCTACCTCTGGTGATGCAAAGACTTCGGCGTCCGGCGGGAGCTGCAGCGATGCAGACCAGACAATTGCTTCTTAGGTGCCTGCCAAGCAGGGGAGTCACTCCTTGACCCCAAGGGAGATTCTTCAGTCCTCTAATCTTAAAGTAGAGCGTCGAAGGTCCAGGATTCAGTGTCAGAGTTTCGTCCAGGGTAATCTAAAGTCCTAAGGACTGGGGTCCCATACTTATACCAAGTTAGGGGGTTGGACATACTCTGGGGACCCACCTATGGGAGGGTCAGGGAAGAGGGGTGGTTACACCCATTCCCTTTGTCCAGTTTCGCCCCAGAGCAGGGGCTGGAAGCCCCTGAACCAGTTTGAACAGGGGTATGCACAGGGACACCAAATGTGCCCCACAGTGCAGGACTTCAAAGCACCAGAGAGTGCTCCCGCCCAGCCCCAATACACATTATCCTGTCTGGGGTGGTGGTTACACCTCCCTGGGACAGGAAACCTATTGTCCAGGCCTCCCCTGCCGGAGTTTCAGTCAGCAGCAGGAGGCCAGACCCGTGTCTGTGGCAGCGGCATCCATTTTGTGATGCCAGGGCTTGGAAAGAAGTTACCGGGTAGGCCGGTGTGTACATGTCTCTCCCTCTAGAAGGGTGGATGCTACCCCCGCTGCCAGAACTGGCGGGGGGTAGTATTCCAAGATGTTTGACACCAAACACAACATGTTTCCGTGCAGCCATCCCAAAGTTAGCATTTAACGCGAGGTTATAATGCGCTTAAGAGTATATGGTCAGGCTGCACTACCAACAGCATCAGAGAAGGGTCTCCGAACGCTGCAGAGGGGCTCTGCTCATGCAGCGGCACCCTCTCACATAAGAACCAAGCACTCTGCCTTCAGGATTGATAAGGCCTGCCATAGGAGTGACTTATAGGTTTATATGTGTGCATATGCAGTGATATAGGTAACCTATATCACAGTAAGGAGTGCATGCACCACCTTACCCATGCTGCAGTAGCAGACCTGTGGTGTCCTTTTGGCTGGCCTTCCAGGGTGGCATAATACATGCTTCAGCCCCTGGCAGGCCTCTGAGGTACCTATGCCCTGGGTACATAGTATACCATATACTAGGGACTTATAAGGGCACTCCAGATTCCAATCAGAGATGTGCCTAAGGCACATGGAAACCATTTTAGAGAGGAAGCAGCTAGGCTGGGGTTCTGATTAGCAGGGCCCCAGCCAGACTAAAGTAAAAAAACAGTGAAGCATCAGCAAAAAGTGGGGGTACCCATGTGAAGCAGATCCTACTCTCCTACACTCACTGCTTCTTTCTGCACCACTGTTGTCTCTTTCTGCACTCTCCTTCCCTCTTTCCGTAAATTTCCTGCCTGTTTTTGCATCTCACTTGCCTCTTTCTGCACTTTTCTTGCTTCTTTCTACACCTCTGTAGCTTCTGTCAGCAATTCTCTTGCCTGCTTGCGCACTTGTCTTCCCTGTTTCTGCACCTCTCTTGCCTCTTTTTGCACCTCTGTTGGCTCTTTCTGCACCTCACTTGCTCCTTTCTACACTTCTCTTGCCTCTTTCTGCACCCCTGTTGCTTCATTCTGCACTTTGCATGCTTCTTTCTGCACCTGTCTTGCTTCTTTCTGCACCCCTGTTGTCTCTTTATGTACCTCTTTTGTCTCTTTCTGGACTTTTCTTGCCTTTTTCTGCAGTTGTCTTCCCTCTTTCTGCACATCTGTTGCCTCTTTCTGCACCTCATTTGCTTCTTTCTGCTCCCTTGTTGTCTCTTTCTGCACTCGTCTTCCCTCTTTCTGTACCTTTCCTGCCTGTTTTTGCATCTCACTTGCCTCTTTCTGCACTTTTCTTGCTTCTTTCTACACCTCTGTTGCTTCTTTCAGAAATTCTCGTACCTCTTTGTGCACTTCTCTTGCCTGTTTCTGCACCTCTCTTGCCTCTTTCTGCAGCCCTGTTGCTTCATTCTGCACCTTCCATGCTTCTTTCTGCACCTGTCTTGCTTCTTTCTGCACCCCTGTAGTCTCTTTATGTACCTCTTTTGCCTCTTTCTGCACTTTTCTGGCCTTTTTCTGCAGTTCTCTTCCATCTTTCTGCACATCTGTTGCCTCTTTCTGCACCACATTTGCTTCTTTCTGCACCCCTGTTGTCTCTTTCTGCACTTGTCTTCCCTCTTACTGTACCTTTCCTGCCTGTTTTTGCATCTCACCTGCCTCTTTCTGCACTTTTATTGCTTCTTTCTACACCTCTGTTGCTTCTTTCAGAAATTCTCTTTCCTCTTTGTGCACTGCTCTTGCCTGTTTCTGCACCTCTCTTGCCTCTTTTTGCACCTCTGTTGCCTCTTTATGCACCTCAGTTGCTTCTTTCTGCACACCTGTTGTCTCTTTCTGCACTCGTCTTCCCTCTTTCTGTACCTTTCCTGCCTGTTTTTGCATCTCACCTGCCTCTTTCTGCACTTTTCTTGCTTCTTTCTACATCTCTGTTGCTTCTTTCAGCAATTCTCTTGCCTCTTTGTGCACTTCTCTTGCCTGATTCTGCACCTCTCTTGCCTCTTTTTGCACCTCTGTTGGCTCTTTCTGCACCTCACTTGCTCCTTTCTACACTTCTCTTACCTCTTTCTGCACCCCTGTTGCTTCATTCTTCACTTTCCATGCTTCTTTCTGCACCTGTCTTGCTTCTTTCTGCACCCGTGTTGTCTCTTTATGTACCTCTTTTGCCTCTTTCTGCACTTTTCTTGCCTTTTTCTGCTGTTCTCTTCCCTCTTTCTGCACGTCTGTTGCCTCTTTCTGCACCTCATTTGCTTCTTTCTGCACCCCGTTGTCTCTTTATGCACTCGTCTTCCCTCTTTCTGTACCTTTCCTGCCTGTTTTTGCATCTCACTTGCCTCTTTCTGCACTTTTCTTGCTTCTTTCTACATCTCTGTTGCTTCTTTCAGCAATTCTCTTGTCTCTTTGTGCACTTCTCTTGCCTGTTTCTGCATGTGAGAAGTTGGCCTGGTATATGCTGTTCACTAATTAAAGTGGACACCTTGCACCAGGGCAAATCGACTCTTATGGTAGATAGGTTTAAGACAACCTTTTAAAGAAAGCTATCCTAGTGGTAGCTGTGGAGAGCAGCCTTCAGGCTAAGTCTCGGAGGAATGTAAAGCAGCTTGTTTTACCATATAATCTCTTGAATCACCAAATGAAAAGACACCACACAGGTATATATATCAAATATATATGTATTTATTTCTAAATAACTCTCTACTAATCTCTTTATGAGATTAGAAGACAAACATATGCACAAATCAACGTTTCACAATAAGTTAAGCACAAAATATGGCTGGGGCCCTAGGGGCGTACCAGACCATATACTAAGTAAGAGACTTAGAAACAACGACTTGCAAGGAGACAAGGCCTAGGGCCTTCAGAAGTGCTGGGGCCTCACGAAACCACCCAAGGCAGGTAAGTAAAGGACCCACGGGGGACGCGTGCAGTGTGGATACACAGGCGCGAATCGCCGTTAACTTCAATGGGGCAAGTCGCGGTTGGAAATAAAGAGTTTTAGGATACTTCGGGAGAACCTACAAGCAAGTCACTTACAGGGTAAGTAGTTCTAGGGCCCACACCCACAGGAGCACCGTAGTGCTGGAGTTACCTCACCCAGGGAAGCCGGGTGCACAGGTGTCCTTTGGTGTCGGGTCGCGGCGTCGTTTTCAATGGCGAACAAAGAAGACTTGCTGCTTGCGGGAGCTGACGAAGTGTCCGGTGGAATCCAAGCCTGGATTCTGAAGAAGGATGACCTGAAAGCAGAGGGGACAGTGTTCAAAGTCACTTGGCAGTGACCCGGGGCAAGGAAGATGGATGCCCACCGTCGTCGGTCGCTTCAGGTCGGTTGCAGGTGCCTTGACTCTTCAGCCACGTGGTCCAGGAGGCGTCGACGACGACCAGGAGCTGGATTCGGTGTGTCCCTCGACGTCTGCAGCTGACTGCGGTGTCGGCAACTCAATCGGAGCCAACAAGCCTTGGCAGCCGCAAGTCTCGGGGAGATGAAGAAAAGTCGATGGCGCAGACCAGCAAGGTCTGTGGAACTCACCCAGCGAGGGTAAGTCAGGGCAGGCCTGGAGCAACCAGGGAGCCCTTTGGTTTCTTTCAGAAGTCTTCTGGGGACCCACAAGCCAGCGGGCAAGGGATCGCGAAGACACCTCGGGCGGAATCACTCAACAGGGACCCACGGTCACTCGGGACGGTGTAGGCCTCTGATCTTCGGAGGGATTCCTGCTAGAGGTCTGGACCACACGCGGTCCAAAGCACAAGGTCGTGGAACGTTGTGAAGGGGTTGCACTCGACAATAGTGCACGGTACCCAGGGGTCGCGGTTCCTCGTTACTCGTGGGGTCCACTTGCCTCAGCTTCGCTGGGGACTCACGATGGCCTGGGAGAGGTCAGGAAATCCACTTCTTGGGCTGCAGGGACTTCGGACTCCGGCGGGAGCGGCGTAGTTTGCGACCGTCGTTGTCGTTTTTGGTGCCTGCCAAGCAGGGGAGTCACTCCTTGACTCCAAGGGAGATTCTTCTGTCTTCCAAAGGTAGTGGAACGTCGAAGGGCCAGGATTCTTCTGTAGAGCGTCGTCCAGGGGTTATCTGCTTTGCAATGGCAAGGTTCCCCCTCTTATACTAAAAAGAGGGGATGGACTAGCTCTATGACCCCACCTATGGGAGGGTCAAGGGAGGGGTGGCTACACCCACTTCCCTTTGTCCAGTTTCGCGCCAGAGCAGGGGCAGGTAGCCCCTGAGCTGGTTTGAACTGGCATATGCACAGAGGAGCCTTCTGCTCCCCCAGTGCAGGACTTCAAAGCACTCTAAGAGTGCACCCACCCAGCCCCAATACACTAAACCCTGTCTGGGAGGTGGTCACACCTCCCTGTGACAGGATGCCTATTGTTGGGCTTCCTCCACTGTGAGTTTCGGTCATCAGCAGGAGGGCAGCCCAGTGTCTGTGACTGGTGGCATCCATTTTGTGATGCCAGGGCTCGTTAGGATTCTACCGCGTTTCCACAGCAGGTACATGTCTTCTCCCTCTAGAAGGGTGGAATGCTACCCCCGCCGCCAAGATTGGCGGGGGGTAGTATTCCAAGATGTTTGACACCAAACACGACATGTTTTGATGCAGCCATTCCAAAGTTAGCATTTACCGCGAGGATATAATGCACTTAAGAGTATATGGTTTAACTGCATCCACAAACAGCACCAGAGAATAGACTCTGAGAGCTGCAGAGGGGCCCTGCTCAGGCAGAGGCACCCCCTCACATAGAAGCCAAGCACCCTGCCCTCAGGATTGATAGGGCCTGCCTTAGGGGTGACTGATAGGTTTATATGTGTGTGCTGGAGAGATATAGGAAACCTATATCTCAGTGAGGGGTGCTAGCACCACCTCACCCAGGCTGCAGTAGCAGGCCTGTGGTGTCAGATTTAGACTGCTTCCCAGGGGTGGCATAACACATGCTGCAGCCCCTGGTAGGCCTGTGAAGTACCTATGCCCTTGGCACCTAAGGTACCATATACTAGGGACTCATAAGGCACCACAGTATCCAATCACTAGTGCACCTAGAGTGCACTCCATGTCGTTTAGAGAGAGCAGATAGACTGGGGCCCTGAATAGCAGGGTCCCAGTCCAACTAAGTCATAAACCAGCAAAACACCATAAAAAAGTGGGGGCAACCATATAGTCAGATTCCACCTTCCTACATAACCCCCCCAAACGAAAGGAGATAAGGCTAACCTTGGCCAGTTGAGCCTTTATTGACTAAGTGGCCATATAAGGAAGCACCTGCACTAGCATGGTTGCCCCCTGTCTTATGGTCCACTAAGCAATCCCTCACCCTAAGGGTATGAGAGGGTCTCCACCATGGGGAATCACTACCTGTGGTGTGCTTTGGTAAAGTACCAGGCTGGTGAGGTGTCTGAGTAGGGAAGTGAGGCCCTAGGAATGTTGGCCTCAGCTTTCTCAGCTCACTGGTCACCATGTATGCCTGTCTTTCCATGACTGAGTGGTACTTTGCTCTAAGGGTCAACCTTTGACTGCCTACAGCCGTGGGTTGGGCCCCTTTGGGTGGAACACTGGAGGGACATGGCATGTTTGGAACCTTTTGGTCCCAGGTTTGCCCTTGCTTCACAGAGTCCTTCTGGGGGAGGTCCCTACATAAAGGTATGGGGGATCCCTCAGTGGGTTGAGGAATTTCCACCTGGCTAGGGCTACTAGCCTGGGTGCCCCTAATCTGCTGATGGGGGTTCCTCTGGACAGGGGGCCCTGGGGGGTCCACTGACCTCCTGACCTCTGCAGCCCTGGGCTGACTGAGGCAGGGTAGAGAGGGGCAGTTTACCTGCTCCAGACTGGGTACCACCTTGGAAGGGTCCTCTGCAATCAGGGGGGTGGTCAGGCCAGGCCTGACTACCTCTGTGGCAGTTCCTTCACTAGGGGTAGGGTCAGTTCCCTGAGGAGGCTGACCCTTACCTGCTGTCTGGGGGGAAGAAGACTTTTCTCCAACCCTTGTGCTCTCTTTTGGGGGAGAGTGGGCCATTCTTCCAGGCTCCATCTCTCCAAAATCTTGGGCTGGGGCTGTGGCCATCACAGCCCCACTAACCTTTGCAGGGACACCCAACATTCTCAGATGGGTTTGGTGTTCAACTTCAGCCCAGGCTGAAATTTCCAGATCATTGCCCATCAGGCAATCTACAGGTAAGGTTGGGGACACTGCCACTCTTTTTGGGCCTGTGACCCCCTCCCAGCTGAGATTGACTATGGCCATGGGGTGATCTGTTCTGACACCATCAATGTTGGTCACCTGGTATTTAAACTCAGGTAAAAGCTGGTGAGGGGGACTAGTTTCCCTGCCACCATGGTGACACTAGCCCCTGTGTCCCTAAATGCCACAGCTTTCTGACCATTAATTATTGGCTCCAGTCTGTACCTGCCCAATGCTGTGGGACCCACGGTAAAGGTGGCAAATCCTATACCACCATCAGAATCTGAGGAGTCTGTTGAGGGGGTCCTGTCTGAACTAGGGCCCACCTCTGTTCCTCTTGCAAAAGCACCTAACTTTTTGGGTGCACTACTCCCAACTGGAGGATTACTACTGGTAGTACCAGGAGGGGTGGTAGTAGTTGTTGGAGGAACATTTTCTTTATTGCCAATCCTGGGACAACTGGGATCAGATTTCCAGTGCCCAGGCTTTTTACAGACATGGCAATAGGGTTTCTTTTCAGGAGAGGAAGGAGTTTGGGACCCACCCCAGAAGAGGACTTTTGGGGCCCTGTAGTGGACTTATCCTTAGATTTATCCCCACCTTTCTCTTGGGACTTGGTAGAATCTTTCTTGTGGTCACCACCCTGATTCTTAGGCCTTACTCTGGTTCTGACCCATTTGTCTGCCTTCTTTCCCAATTCTTGGGAGAGGTCAGATCAGAGTCCACCAGGTACTGGTGTAAAAGCTGGTTTTGACAATTATTAAGGATCTGTTCTCTCATCATTAGATTATACAATCCTTTGAAATCGGTAACCCTACTGCCAACCAGCCAACCCTCCAGAGCCTTGGATGCACAATCTACAAAGTCAGTCCAGTCCTGAGTCTGTGCCTTCTGGGTATCTCTGAACTTCAACCTGTACTGCTCAGTGGTTAAGCCAAACCCATCTATCAGTGCACTCTTCAGGACCTCATAATCATCAGCATCCTCCTCTCTAACAGTGAGGAGCTTGTCTCTTCCTTTATCTGAAAAGGAGAGCCACAAGATTGCTGCCCACTGCTTTTGGGGGACCTGCTGTACTCTACAGGCCCTCTCCATAGCAGTTATCCACTTGTGGATATCATCCCCACTCTGGTAGGGAGGAACAACCTTGCTCAGGTTCCTATGGTCAGGAATATATTCTCTGCCTCTAGGGACACTGTTGCTGCCACCAGGGGGTTCTAAACCCTCCCTTCTGGAAGCTCTCTGGATCTCCAGGGCTTCTCTATCCAGTGCCAACTGCTTGGTTCTGAGGGCCACTTTGGCTTCCTCATACTGGAGCAGTTTGCACCTTCTCTCAGAGGAGGTCTCTCTTAAGTTAAAGTATGAGCTCCTCTCTTGGACAAATTCTCTGCCAGAGTGATAAGAGTGCTCAGATTCCCTGGAAGGGGATCTGTGCCTCTCATCCACTCTGCCAGTTCTCTTAGGGAGAACTCCTCTGTCCTGTTCAGGCTCCTTGAAGCCTGGCCCTTCAACCACAGAGTCTTGGTCATTCGGATTGTCCTCATCTGACCCAGATACTATGATTGACCCACCCACTGATTCAGACCCCTTAGCTCCTAGAGCCAATCTAAGGTCATCTGCTGTCAGCAGATCTATCAGGTGTAGTGTTGAGGGACTCTGTCCTAGTCTCAGGTGTCTGTCAACACACATGGCTCTCAAGTCAGAGAAAGCCATGTCCTTATACTGAGGCTGAGTGGATCCACTGGGTCCACCCTTTAAGGACATTCTAGTGTTGTGCAGTGTTGAACTACCTACACTAGTTTGTGGCCTACTGATCCTAGCTTGAGCTGTGGAAAGGGTGTGCTATCCCTTGGCACACAGCTCTAAGTTCAGTAGAACTTATTGATACTAAGCTTGACTTTATATGTACCTTGAGTACCTATAATGGTTTTCAGTTAGTAATTCAAATAGAGATTTTCTGGTAAAACAATGGCAAGCTGGAATCCCACACGCTGCCCACCAATGTGAGAAGTTGGCCTGGTATATGCTGTTCACTAATTAAAGTGGACACCTTGCACCAGGGCAAATCGACTCTTATGGTAGATAGGTTTAAGACAACCTTTTAAAGAAAGCTATCCTAGTGGTAGCTGTGGAGAGCAGCCTTCAGGCTAAGTCTCGGAGGAATGTAAAGCAGCTTGTTTTACCATATAATCTCTTGAATCACCAAATGAAAAGACACCACACAGGTATATATATCAAATATATATGTATTTATTTCTAAATAACTCTCTACTAATCTCTTTATGAGATTAGAAGACAAACATATGCACAAATCAACGTTTCACAATAAGTTAAGCACAAAATATGGCTGGGGCCCTAGGGGCGTACCAGACCATATACTAAGTAAGAGACTTAGAAACAACGACTTGCAAGGAGACAAGGCCTAGGGCCTTCAGAAGTGCTGGGGCCTCACAAAACCACCCAAGGCAGGTAAGTAAAGGACCCACGGGGGACGCGTGCAGTGTGGATACACAGGCGCGAATCGCCGTTAACTTCAATGGGGCAAGTCGCGGTTGGAAATAAAGAGTTTTAGGATACTTCGGGAGAACCTACAAGCAAGTCACTTACAGGGTAAGTAGTTCTAGGGTCCACACCCACAGGAGCACCGTAGTGCTGGAGTTACCTCACCCAGGGAAGCCGGGTGCACAGGTGTCCTTTGGTGTCGGGTCGCGGCGTCGTTTTCAATGGCGAACAAAGAAGACTTGCTGCTTGCGGGAGCTGACGAAGTGTCCGGTGGAATCCAAGCCTGGATTCTGAAGAAGGATGACCTGAAAGCAGAGGGGACAGTGTTCAAAGTCACTTGGCAGTGACCCGGGGCAAGGAAGATGGATGCCCACCGTCGTCGGTCGCTTCAGGTCGGTTGCAGGTGCCTTGACTCTTCAGCCACGTGGTCCAGGAGGCGTCGACGACGACCAGGAGCTGGATTCGGTGTGTCCCTCGACGTCTGCAGCTGACTGCGGTGTCGGCAACTCGATCGGAGCCAACAAGCCTTGGCAGCCGCAAGTCTTGGGGAGATGAAGAAAAGTCGATGGCGCAGACCAGCAAGGTCTGTGGAACTCACCCAGCGAGGGTAAGTCAGGGCAGGCCTGGAGCAACCAGGGGAGCCCTTTGGTTTCTTTCAGAAGTCTTCTGGGGACCCACAAGCCAGCGGGCAAGGGATCGCGAAGACACCTCGGGCGGAATCACTCAACAGGGACCCACGGTCACTCGGGACGGTGTAGGCCTCTGATCTTCGGAGGGATTCCTGCTGGAGGTCTGGACCACACGTGGTCCAAAGCACAAGTTCGTGGAACGTTGTGAAGGGGTTGCACTCGACAATAGTGCACGGTACCCAGGGGTCGCGGTTCCTCGTTACTCGTGGGGTCCACTTGCCTCAGCTTCGCTGGGGACTCACGATGGCCTGGGAGAGGTCAGGAAATCCACTTCTTGGGCTGCAGGGACTTCGGACTCCGGCGGGAGCGGCGTAGTTTGCGACCGTCGTTGTCGTTTTTGGTGCCTGCCAAGCAGGGGAGTCACTCCTTGACTCCAAGGGAGATTCTTCTGTCTTCCAAAGGTAGTGGAACGTCGAAGGGCCAGGATTCTTCTGTAGAGCGTCGTCCAGGGGTTATCTGCTTTGCAATGGCAAGGTTCCCCCTCTTATACTAAAAAGAGGGGATGGACTAGCTCTATGACCCCACCTATGGGAGGGTCAAGGGAGGGGGTGGCTACACCCACTTCCCTTTGTCCAGTTTCGCGCCAGAGCAGGGGCAGGTAGCCCCTGAGCTGGTTTGAACTGGCATATGCACAGAGGAGCCTTCTGCTCCCCCAGTGCAGGACTTCAAAGCACTCTAAGAGTGCACCCACCCAGCCCCAATACACTAAACCCTGTCTGGGAGGTGGTCACACCTCCCTGTGACAGGATGCCTATTGTTGGGCTTCCTCCACTGTGAGTTTCGGTCATCAGCAGGAGGGCAGCCCAGTGTCTGTGACTGGTGGCATCCATTTTGTGATGCCAGGGCTCGTTAGGATTCTACCGCGTTTCCACAGCAGGTACATGTCTTCTCCCTCTAGAAGGGTGGAATGCTACCCCCGCCGCCAAGATTGGCGGGGGGTAGTATTCCAAGATGTTTGACACCAAACACGACATGTTTTGATGCAGCCATTCCAAAGTTAGCATTTACCGCGAGGATATAATGCACTTAAGAGTATATGGTTTAACTGCATCCACAAACAGCACCAGAGAATAGACTCTGAGAGCTGCAGAGGGGCCCTGCTCAGGCAGAGGCACCCCCTCACATAGAAGCCAAGCACCCTGCCCTCAGGATTGATAGGGCCTGCCTTAGGGGTGACTGATAGGTTTATATGTGTGTGCAGGAGAGATATAGGAAACCTATATCTCAGTGAGGGGTGCTAGCACCACCTCACCCAGGCTGCAGTAGCAGGCCTGTGGTGTCAGATTTAGACTGCTTCCCAGGGGTGGCATAACACATGCTGCAGCCCCTGGTAGGCCTGTGAAGTACCTATGCCCTTGGCACCTAAGGTACCATATACTAGGGACTCATAAGGCACCACAGTATCCAATCACTAGTGCACCTAGAGTGCACTCCATGTCGTTTAGAGAGAGCAGATAGACTGGGGCCCTGAATAGCAGGGTCCCAGTCCAACTAAGTCATAAACCAGCAAAACACCATAAAAAAAGTGGGGGCAACCATATAGTCAGATTCCACCTTCCTACACTGCACTTCTCTTGCCTCTTTCTGCACCCCTGTTGCTTCATTCTGCACCTTCCATGCTTCTTTCTGCACCTGTCTTGCTTCTTTCTGCACTCCTGTTGTCTCTTTATGTACCTATTTTGCCTCTTTCTGCACTTTTCTTGCCTTTTTCTGCACCTCTCTTCCCTCTTTCTGCACATCTGTTGCCTCTTTCTGCACCTCATTTGCTTCTTTCTGCACCCCTGTTGTCTCTTTATGCACTCGTCTTCCCTCTTTCTGTACCTTTCCTGCCTGTTTTTGCATCTCACTTGCCTCTTTCTGCACTTTTCTTGCTTCTTTCTACACCTCTGTTGCTTCTTTCAGCAATTCTCTTGCCTCTTTGTGCACTTCTCTTGCCTGTTTCTGCACTTCTCTTGCCTGTTTCTGTACTTCTCTTGCCTCTTTCTGCACCCCTGTTGCTTCATTCTGCACTTTCCATGCTTCTTTCTGCACCTGTCTTGCTTCTTTCTGCACCCCTGTTGTCTCTTTATGTACCTCTTTTGCCTCTCTCTGTACTTTTCTTGCCTTTTTCTGCACCTCTCTTCCCTCTTTCTGCACATCTGTTGCCTCTTTCTGCACCTCATTTGCTTCTTTCTGCACCCCTGTTGTCTCTTTCTGCACTCGTTTTCCCTCTTTCTGTACCTTTCCTGCCTGTTTTTGCATCTCACTTGCCTCTTTCTGCACTTTTCTTGCTTCTTTCTACATCTCTGTTGCTTCTTTCAGCAATTCTCTTGCCTCTTTGTGCACTTCTCTTGCCTGATTCTGCACCTCTCTTGCCTCTTTTTGCACCTCTGTTGGCTCTTTCTGCACCTCACTTGCTCCTTTCTACACTTCTCTTACCTCTTTCTGCACCCCTGTTGCTTCATTCTGCACTTTCCATGCTTCTTTCTGCACCTGTCTTGCTTCTTTCTGCACCCCTGTTATCTCTTTATTTAGCTCTTTTGACTCTTTCTGCACTTTTCTTGCCTTTTTCCGCACCTCTCTTCCCTCTTTCTGCACGTCTGTTGCCTCTTTCTGCACCTCATTTGCTTCTTTCTGCACTCCTGCTGTCTCTTTAAGCACTCGTCTTCCCTCTTTCTGTACCTTTCCTGCCTGTTTCTGCATCTCACTTGCCTCTTTCTGCACTTTTCTTGCTTCTTTCTACACCTCTGTTGCTTCTTTCAGCAATTCTCTTGCCTCTTTGTGCACTTCTCTTGCCTGTTTCTGCACTTCTCTTGCCTGTTTCTGCACCCCTGTTGGTTCATTCTGCACTTTCCATGCTTCTTTCTGCACCCGTCTTGCTTATTTCTGCACCCCTGTTGTCTCTTTATGTACCTCTTTTGCCTCTTTCTGCACTTTTCTTGCCTTTTTCTGCACCTCTCTTCCCTCTTTCTGCACGTCTGTTGCCTCTTTCTGCACCTTATTTGCTTCTTTCTGCACCCCTGTTGTCTCTTTCTGCACTCGTCCTCCCTCTTTCTGTACCTTTCCTGCCTGTTTTTGCATCTCACTTGCCTCTTTCTGCACTTTTCTTGCTTCTTTCTACACCTCTGTTGCATCTTTCAGCAATTCTCTTGCCTCTTTGTGCACTTCTGCTGGCTCTTTCTGCACCTCACTTGCTCCTTTCTACACTTCTCTTGCCTCTTTCTGCACCCCTGTAGCTTCATTCTGCACTTTCCATGCTTCTTTCTGCACCCGTGTTGTCTCTTTATGTACCTCTTTTGCCTCTTTCTGCACTTTTCTTGCCTTTTTCTGCAGTTCTATTCCCTCTTTCTGCATGTCTGTTGCCTCTTTCTGCACCTCATTTGATTCTTTCTGCAACCCGTTGTCTCTTTATGCACTCGTCTTCCCTCTTTCTGTACCTTTCCTGCCAGTTTTTGCATCTCACTTGCCTCTTTCTGCACTTTTCTTGCTTCTTTCTACACCTCTGTTGCTTCTTTCAGCAATTCTCTTGCCTCTTTGTGCACTTCTCTTGCCTGTTTCTGCACTTCTCTTGCCTCTTTCTGCACCCCTGTTGCTTCATTCTGCACTTTCCATGCTTCTTTCTGCACCTGTCTTTCTTCTTTCTGCACCCCTGTTGTCTCTTTATGTACCTTTTTTGCCTCTTTCTGCACTTTTCTTGCGTTTTTCTGCACCTCTCTTCCCTCTTTCTGCACCTCATTTGCTTCTTTCTGCATCACTGTTGTCTCTTTCTGCACTCGTCTTCCCTCTTTCTGTACCTTTCCTGCCTGTTTTTGTATCTCACTTGCCTCTTTCTGCACTTTTCTTGCTTCTTTCTGCACCTCTGTTTCTTCTTTCAGCAATTCTCTTGCCTCTTTGTGCACTTCTTTTGCCTGTTTCTGTACTTCTCTTGCCTCTTTCTGCACCCCTGTTGCTTCATTCTGCACTTTCCATGCTTCTTTCTGCACCTGTCTTGCTTCTTTCTGCACCCCTGTTGTCTCTTTATGTACCTCTTTTGCCTCTTTCTGCACTTTTGTTGCCTTTTTCTGCACCTCTCTTCCCTTTTTCTGCACATCTATTGCCTCTTTCTGCACCTCATTTGCTTTTTCCTGCACCCCTGTTCTCTTTCTGTACTCTTCTTCCGTCTTTCTGTACCTTTCCTGCCTGTTTTTGCATCTCACTTGCCTCTGTCTGCACTTTTCTTGCTTCTTTCTACACCTCTGTTGCTTCTTTCAGCAATTCTCTTGCCTCTTTGTGCACTTCTCTTGCCTGATTCTGCACCTCTCTTGCCTCTTTTTGCACCTCTGTTGGCTCTTTCTGCACCTCACTTGCTCCTTTCTACACTTCTCTTACCTCTTTCTGCACCCCTGTTGCTTCATTCTGCACTTTCTATGCTTCTTTCTGCACCTGTCTTGCTTCTTTCTGCACCCCTGTTGTCTCTTTATTTAGCTCTTTTGACTCTTTCTGCACTTTTCTTGCCTTTTTCCGCACCTCTCTTCCCTCTTTCTGCACGTCTGTTGCCTCTTTCTGCACCTCATTTGCTTCTTTCTGCACTCCTGCTGTCTCTTTAAGCACTCGTCTTCCCTCTTTCTGTACCTTTCCTGCCTGTTTCTGCATCTCACTTGCCTCTTTCTGCATTTTTCTTGCTTCTTTCTACACCTCTGTTGCTTCTTTCAGCAATTCTCTTGCCTCTTTGTGCACTTCTCTTGCCTGTTTCTGCACTTCTCTTGCCTCTTTCTGCACCCCTGTTGGTTCATTCTGCACTTTCCATGCTTTTTTCTGCACCCGTCTTGCTTATTTCTGCACCCCTGTTGTCTCTTTATGTACCTCTTTTGCCTCTTTCTGCACTTTTCTTGCCTTTTTCTGCACCTCTCTTCCCTCTTTCTGCACGTCTGTTGCCTCTTTCTGCACCTTATTTGCTTCTTTCTCCACCTCTGTTGTCTCTTTCTGCACTCGTCTTCCCTCTTTCTGTACCTTTCCTGCCTGTTTTTGCATCTCACTTGCCTCTTTCTGCACTTTTCTTGCTTCTTTCTACACCTCTGTTGCATCTTTCAGCAATTCTCTTGCCTCTTTGTGCACTTCTGCTGGCTCTTTCTGCACCTCACTTGCTCCTTTCTACACTTCTCTTGCCTCTTTCTGCACCCCTGTAGCTTCATTCTGCACTTTCCATGCTTCTTTCTGCACCCGTGTTGTCTCTTTATGTACCTCTTTTGCCTCTTTCTGCACTTTTCTTGCCTTTTTCTGCAGTTCTATTCCCTCTTTCTGCATGTCTGTTGCCTCTTTCTGCACCTCATTTGATTCTTTCTGCAACCCGTTGTCTCTTTATGCACTCGTCTTCCCTCTTTCTGTACCTTTCCTGCCAGTTTTTGCATCTCACTTGCCTCTTTCTGCACTTTTCTTGCTTCTTTCTACACCTCTGTTGCTTCTTTCAGCAATTCTCTTGCCTCTTTGTGCACTTCTCTTGCCTGTTTCTGCACTTCTCTTGCCTCTTTCTGCACCCCTGTTGCTTCATTCTGCACTTTCCATGCTTCTTTCTGCACCTGTCTTTCTTCTTTCTGCACCCCTGTTGTCTCTTTATGTACTTTTTTTGCCTCTTTCTGCACTTTTCTTGCGTTTTTCTGCACCTCTCTTCCCTCTTTCTGCACCTCATTTGCTTCTTTCTGCATCACTGTTGTCTCTTTCTGCACTCGTCTTCCCTCTTTCTGTACCTTTCCTGCCTGTTTTTGTATCTCACTTGCCTCTTTCTGCACTTTTCTTGCTTCTTTCTGCACCTCTGTTTCTTCTTTCAGCAATTCTCTTGCCTCTTTGTGCACTTCTTTTGCCTGTTTCTGTACTTCTCTTGCCTCTTTCTGCACCCCTGTTGCTTCATTCTGCACTTTCCATGCTTCTTTCTGCACCTGTCTTGCTTCTTTCTGCACCCCTGTTGTCTCTTTATGTACCTCTTTTGCCTCTTTCTGCACTTTTGTTGCCTTTTTCTGCACCTCTCTTCCCTTTTTCTGCACATCTATTGCCTCTTTCTGCACCTCATTTGCTTTTTCCTGCACCCCTGTTCTCTTTCTGTACTCTTCTTCCGTCTTTCTGTACCTTTCCTGCCTGTTTTTGCATCTCACTTGCCTCTGTCTGCACTTTTCTTGCTTCTTTCTACACCTCTGTTGCTTCTTTCAGCAATTCTCTTGCCTCTTTGTGCACTTCTCTTGCCTGATTCTGCACCTCTCTTGCCTCTTTTTGCACCTCTGTTGGCTCTTTCTGCACCTCACTTGCTCCTTTCTACACTTCTCTTACCTCTTTCTGCACCCCTGTTGCTTCATTCTGCACTTTCTATGCTTCTTTCTGCACCTGTCTTGCTTCTTTCTGCACCCCTGTTGTCTCTTTATTTAGCTCTTTTGACTCTTTCTGCACTTTTCTTGCCTTTTTCCGCACCTCTCTTCCCTCTTTCTGCACGTCTGTTGCCTCTTTCTGCACCTCATTTGCTTCTTTCTGCACTCCTGCTGTCTCTTTAAGCACTCGTCTTCCCTCTTTCTGTACCTTTCCTGCCTGTTTCTGCATCTCACTTGCCTCTTTCTGCACTTTTCTTGCTTCTTTCTACACCTCTGTTGCTTCTTTCAGCAATTCTCTTGCCTCTTTGTGCACTTCTCTTGCCTCTTTCTGCACTTCTCTTGCCTCTTTCTGCACCCCTGTTGGTTCATTCTGCACTTTCCATGCTTTTTTCTGCACCCGTCTTGCTTATTTCTGCACCCCTGTTGTCTCTTTATGTACCTCTTTTGCCTCTTTCTGCACTTTTCTTGCCTTTTTCTGCACCTCTCTTCCCTCTTTCTGCACGTCTGTTGCCTCTTTCTGCACCTTATTTGCTTCTTTCTGCACCTCTGTTGTCTCTTTCTGCACTCGTCTTCCCTCTTTCTGTACCTTTCCTGCCTGTTTTTGCATCTCACTTGCCTCTTTCTGCACTTTTCTTGCTTCTTTCTACACCTCTGTTGCATCTTTCAGCAATTCTCTTGCCTCTTTGTGCACTTCTGCTGGCTCTTTCTGCACCTCACTTGCTCCTTTCTACACTTCTCTTGCCTCTTTCTGCACCCCTGTTGCTTCATTCTGCACTTTCCATGCTTCTTTCTGCACCTGTCTTGCTTCTTTCTGCACCCCTGTTGTCTCTTTATGTACCTCTTTTGCCTCTTTCTGCACTTTTCTTGCCTTTTTCTGCAGTTCTATTCCCTCTTTCTGCACGTCTGTTGCCTCTTTCTGCACCTCATTTGCTTCTTTCTGCAACCCGTTTGTCTCTTTATGCACTCGTCTTCCCTCTTTCTGTACCTTTCCTGCCAGTTTTTGCATCTCACTTGCCTCTTTCTGCACTTTTCTTGCTTCTTTCTACACCTCTGTTGCTTCTTTCAGCAATTCTCTTGCCTCTTTGTGCACTTCTCTTGCCTGTTTCTGCACTTCTCTTGCCTCTTTCTGCACCCCTGTTGCTTCATTCTGCACTTTCCATGCTTCTTTCTGCACCTGTCTTGCTTCTTTCTGCACCCCTGTTGTCTCTTTATGTACCTCTTTTGCCTCTTTCTGCACTCTTGTTGCCTTTTTCTGCACCTCTCTTCCCTTTTTCTGCACATTTATTGCCTCTTTCTGCACCTCATTTGCTTTTTCCTGCACCCCTGTTCTCTTTCTGTACTCTTCTTCCGTCTTTCTGTACCTTTCCTGCCTGTTTTTGCATCTCACTTGCCTCTGTCTGCACTTTTCTTGCTTCTTTCTACACCTCTGTTGCTTCTTTCAGCAATTTTCTTGCCTCTTTGTGCACTTCTCTTGCCTGTTTCTGCACCTCTCTTGCCTCTTTTTGCACCTCTGTTGACTCTTTCTGCACCTCACTTGTTCCCTTCTGCACCTGTCTTGCTTCTTTCTGCACCCCTATTGTCTCTTTATGTACCTCTTTTGCCGCTTTCTGCACTTTTCTTGGCTTTTTCTGCACTTCTCTTCCTTCTTTCTGCACCCCTCCTGCCTTTTTCTGTACCTCTCTTGCCTCTTTGTGCACCCATCCTACCTTTTTCTGCACCCTTCTTGCCTCTCTCTCCACCCCTCGTCCCTCTTTCTGCACCTCTGTTGGTTCTTTCTGCACTGCTCTTGCTTCTATCTGCACCTTACTTGCCTCTTTCTGCACTTCTCTTGCTTCTTTCTACACCTCTGTTGCTTCTTTCAGCAATTCTCTTGCCTCTTTCTGCACTTCTCTTCCTTCCTTCTGCACCCCTCCTGCCCCTTTCTGCACCCCTTTTGCCTCTTTTTACACCTCTGTTGGTTCTTTCTGCACTGCTCTTGCTTCTTTCTGCACCTCACTTGCCTTTTTCTGCACTTCACTTGCTTTTCTCTGCACCTCTCTTGCCTCTTTCGGCACCTGTGTTGCTTCTTTCTGTACTTCTCTTGCCTCCTTCTGCACCTCTTAATTAGAGGTAGTTTTAATCCCCCTGCCCTATTATGTACTAGGGCCATACAGGGGAGGTCATGCCAATCACAGGGGTACCCCAACGTATACTGTACCCTAGTGTATGTAGGTGTTTTCACTGTATTCTTAGTGTCTAAGGGCCTGGTTAGTCAGAGTCAGTTACCACCAGTACCAGTCAGCAAAAAGTTGGGGCACAGGATGACTTTGCAACAAGGCCTCTTTCTGCTCCTCTGTTGGTTCTTTGTGCACATCTCTTGCTTCTTTCTGCACCTTTCTTCGACTTTCTGGACTTCTGTTGCCTCTTTCTGCATTTCTCTTGCTTCTTTCTGCGCCTTTCTTCCTCTTTCTGCACATGTCCTACCTTTGTAGGCATAGTTAGAAATTAGCATTTAAAAAACCTTTGAAATTCACTGAAAAAACCACTGGTTTCAGGGACGTTATAGTTAGAAATTAGCATTTAAAAAACCTTTGAAATTCACTGAAAAAACCATAGGTTTCAGGGACGTTATAGTTAGAAATTAGCATTTAAAAAACCTTAGAAATTCACTGAAAAAACCACAGGTTTCAGGGACGTTATAGTTAGTTGGACATTTCACTCGTAAAAAACCAGAGAAATTCGGCCGTTATAGTTAGTCTGGTGGCTTAGTGGACTAATGCATCCACTGCAGGGGCCTGTGTTTGACCTCATGGTCACAGGTTCAAATCCCGGCGGGTCCACTCAGCCTTTCATCCATTTGAGGTCGATAAAATGAGTACCATTGAGTTGGGTAACAATAAACATCTGTTATTCAGCGCCTTGAGACCCATGGGTGATAAGTGCGCTTTACAAATACAAGTGGTATGTTATGTTATGTTATGTTAGTTCAGCTAACTATAACTCGCGCCCCCGCAATGCACTGCTGATGACGTCACATATTACATCATTCATGACATGGTCAGTGACATCACTGATGACATCTCAAATGACATCACTGATGACATCATCCAGTGACTGTGTGTTTCTGTAAAGTTTAAATATGTTTTATATATATATATAGGCCAAGGTGTATTGAAGAATGAGTGGGTGTATAAGTGTCTGAATGGATGATTTACTAGGTGCGTGACTGATTGTATAAGTGAGTGATTAAATGTGTCTTACTGAATGCATGGGTTAGTGACTGATACAGACATTCACACAGTTTAGTTTGTCAGTTGGTGTGTAAGCGGTTGCATGGGTTGGTGAGTAGCTAAATATATATATATATTACCTACTGGCGGTTGCCAGTAGGTAGTTATAGTTAGGACCTTGTTTCTATTCAAAAAGCATTTTTTCTTTTGTCAATATCTTTGGCGCCGTTTGACGAATCGAGATTAAGGAATGGCTTAAAGAAAGAGAAAGTGCAGCTGAGCAATTATTCAGCAACGCAGAGTTAACTGAAGAGAGCACACAAAAAAGAAAGGAGGGAGAACCCATCGATATTAATGACTCCAAGGAATTGTTAAAATCGCTAGAGAAATTAAGAAAACGGGAAACCTCCAAGTGGTGGGAAAGCAAGTCCCTGACACACTATCTAGAAGTGGGACGGGTCCCGAGAGGTTTGCGTATTTTAATCGCACCCACGTACGAGCACCCAAATCCAGAAATGCTCAAGGAGTGGGCCCAAAACAATGCGGAGTCGTCGATGCGCATGTTAGCAATTTTGATTAAATATGAGGATATAGATAGGGAAGCCCTTCTGAAAGAAATTGATTCACTGTCTGAACAGTTGAGCAAGCTGCCGGATCAGGAAGCCATCAAAAAAATGCAACAAGAAATGCAAGACCGGATTAAGAAATATGAGCAACTGGTCAAAGACCGCAAGGCAACGAAGTTCCGAAGGGACAAATTAGATTATCAAAGGGGCCAAATGTTTACGTTCTCCAAACAATTTGAGAACATTAGGCGGCAGAAGATGTCCATAGGTCTTGGGAGTAATACAGCCAAATGTAATGAGGAATCAGAGTCTGAAGTGAGTTCGGAGGCAGACACTGATAACGACGAATTGAGACAAACGGGCAACATTCCCTCTGTAGAGGACGAGTTGCGTTTTTTACGATGGGACAGAAACAGCAGCCTAAGGCCTTTACGGGGGCAAGGAAGACCTGTCAGAAGAGGAGTGGGGGGAAGAGGAAGAGCCGCAGGTCGAGAAGAACAAGAAGAATTTACGAACAAGAAACCGGGCACCAAGAAGAAATGAACAAAGACAATAATATAAGTCTTATTAATTTGTCAAACCTGGTATTAAATACAGATGAAAAACATATCTTATCACGTGGCCTCTCTTACTGTACCCCCCAGGACATGGACTATGTGCAGACCAGAATTGACTGTTTTAAATTCACAGTCAAACTTAGACTTGCCAAATATTTTTCAGTCAGTAAACCAACAGAGACTAGGGCAATTGAACATGCAGAGGGCACCACAACATTACAAGTTTCTGATTTGGGAGTCTTAAGGGACCTGAATAGTTTGGAAATGGGTGGCTCACAGGAGGTATCTGATGACACATTTTTTAAGGAACAGGGTCTCCGAACATATGACAAACCCAACACAACCTTTAAACCACGGTCAATTTGTTTTACCCATGGTACCCAAGGATTCGATAGACTCCTTCAATGAGTTAGTCATTCAGGATTTGAAGGAACTTTACACAAAGCAATTTAGCAAGAGTTCTATACAAGCAAGGGACATAGGGTATGGTAAATTGGTGGAAAGGTTGCGAGCAAGGCCTGATATAGTTGTTAGACAGGTGGACACGGGCTGGAACATTGTCCTGTGGCCGCTTGACATGTATCGTGAAGAAGCAAAATCACAACTTACGGACAGGCTATGTTATCGGAGGGTGGATGATGGCATTTTGCAAAAAGTAATTACCAGCTATTTCATGCAGTTAGATTAGTGGAGATCTGTAGGCCTTATTTCACAACCGGAATATAAATTTCTTAAGACGGATTCCCCTGTGACGCCTGTTTTGTACCTTATACCAAAGGTGCACAAGAGCATGACTAAACCACCTGGTCGCCCAATAATATCGGCGATTGGAAGCTTATTTGAAAATACTTCCAGGTTTTTAGATTTATTTTGTAGGAGAGTAGGATCTGCCTCTTATGTTGCCCCCACTTTTTTTTCTGATGTTAGCACTGGTTTCTGGCTATAGTCTGGCTGGGTCCCTGCCAATCAGGGCCCCAGCCTCTCTGTTCTCTCTAAACGACATGGAGTGCACTCTAGGTGCACTAGTGATTGGATACTGTGGTGCCTTATGAGTCCCTAGTATATGGTACCTTAGGTGCCAAGGGCATAGGTACTTCACAGGCCTACCAGGGGCTGCAGCATGTGTTATGCCACCCCTGGGAAGCAGTCTAAATCTGACACCACAGGCCTGCTACTGCAGCCTGGGTGAGGTGGTGCTAGTACCCCTCACTGAGATATAGGTTTCCTATATCTCTCCTGCACACACATATAAACCTATCAGTCACCCCTAAGGCAGGCCCTATCAATCCTGAGGGCAGGGTGCTTGGCTTCTATGTGAGGGGGTGCCTCTGCATGATCAGGGCCCCTCTGCAGTTCTCAGAGTCCATTCTCTGGTGCTGTTTGTGGATGCGGTTAAACCATATACTATTTAAGTGCATTATATCCTCGCGGTAAATGCTAACTTTGGAATGGCTGCATCAAAACATGTCGTGTTTGGTGTCAAACATCTTGGAATACTACCCCCCGCCAATCTTGGCGGCGGGGGTAGCATTCCACCCTTCTAGAGGGATAAGACATGTACCTGCTGTGGAAACGCGGTAGAATCCTAAAGAGCCCTGGCATCACAAAATGGATGCCACCAGTCACAGACACTGGGCTGCCCTCCTGCTGATGACCGAAACTCGCAGTGGAGGAAGCCCAACAATAGGCATCCTGTCACAGGGAGGTGTAACCACCTTCCAGACAGGGTTTAGTGTATGGGGGCTGGGTGGGTGCACTCTTAGAGTGCTTTGAAGTCCTGCACTGGGGGAGCAGAAGGCTCCTCTGTGCATATGCCAGTTCAAACCAGCTCAGGGGCTACCTGCCCCTGCTCTGGCGCGAAACTGGACAAAGGGAAGTGGGTGTAGCCACCCCCTCCCTTGACCCTCCCATAGGTGGGGTCATAGAGCTAGTCCATCCCCTCTTTTTAGTATAAGAGGGGGAACCTTGCCATTGCAAAGCAGATAACCCCTGGACGACGCTCTACAGAAGAATCCTGGCCCTTCGACGTTCCACTACCTTTGGAAGACAGAAGAATCTCCCTTGGAGTCAAGGAGTGACTCCCCTGCTTGGCAGGCACCAAAAACGACAACGACGGTCGCAAACTACGCCGCTCCCGCCGGAGTCCGAAGTCCCTGCAGCCCAAGAAGTGGATTTCCTGACCTCTCCCAGGCCATCGTGAGTCCCCAGCGAAGCTGAGGCAAGTGGACCCCACGAGTAACGAGGAACCGCGACCCCTGGGTACCGTGCACTATTGTCGAGTGCAACCCCTTCACAACGTTCTACGAACTTGTGCTTTGGACCACGTGTGGTCCTGACCTCCAGCAGGAATCCCTCCGAAGATCAGAGGCCTACACCGTCCCGAGTGACCGTGGGCCCCTGTTGAGTAATTCCGCCCGAGGTGTCTTCGCGATCCCTTGCCCGCTGGCTTGTGGATCCCCAGAAGACTTCTTAAAGAAACCAAAGGGCTCTCCTGGTTGCTCCAGGTCTGCCCTGACTTACCCTCGCTGGGTGAGTTCCACAGACCTTGCTGGTCTGCGCCATCGACTTTTCTCCATCTCCCCGAGACTTGCGGCTGCCAAGGCTTGTTGGCTCCGATCGAGTTGCCGACACCGCAGTCAGCTGCAGACGTCGAGGGACACACCGAATCCAGCTCCTGGTCGTCGTCGACGCCTCCTGGACCACGTGGCTGAAGAGTCAAGGCACCCGCAACCGACCTGAAGCGACCGACGACGGTGGGCATCCATCTTCCTTGCCCCGGGTCACTGCCAAGTGACTTTGAACACTGTCCCCTCTGCTTTCAGGTCATCCTTCTTCAGAATCCAGGCTTGGATTCCACCGGACACTTCTTCAGCTCCCGCAAGCAGCAAGTCTTCTTTGTTCGCCATTGAAAACGACGCCGCGACCCGACACCAAAGGACACCTGTGCACCCGGCTTCCCTGGGTGAGGTAACTCCAGCACTACGGTGCTCCTGTGGGTGTGGGCCCTAGAACTACTTACCCTGTAAGTGACTTGCTTGTAGGTTCTCCCGAAGTATCCTAAAACTCTTTATTTCCAACCGCGACTTGCCCCATTGAAGTTAACGGCGATTCGCGCCTGTGTATCCACACTGCACGCGTCCCCCGTGGGTCCTTTACTTACCTGCCTTGGGTGGTTTTGTGAGGCCCCAGCACTTCTGAAGGCCCTAGGCCTTGTCTCCCTGCAAGTCGTTGTTTCTAAGTCTCTTACTTAGTATATGGTCTGGTACGCCCCTAGGGCCCCAGCCATATTTTGTGCTTAACTTATTGTGAAACGTTGATTTGTGCATATGTTTGTCTTCTAATCTCATAAAGAGATTAGTAGAGAGTTATTTAGAAATAAATACATATATATTTGATATATATACCTGTGTGGTGTCTTTTCATTTGGTGATTCAAGAGATTATATGGTAAAACAAGCTGCTTTACATTCCTCCGAGACTTAGCCTGAAGGCTGCTCTCCACAGCTACCACTAGGATAGCTTTCTTTAAAAGGTTGTCTTAAACCTATCTACCATAAGAGTCGATTTGGACTGGTGCAAGGTGCCCACTATAATTAGTGGACAGCATATGCCAGGCCAACTTCTCACATTGGTGGGCAGCGTGTGGGATTCCAGCTTGCCATTGTTTTACCAGAAAATCTCTATTTGAATTACTAACTGAAAACCATTATAGGTACTCAAGGTACATATAAAGTCAAGCTTAGTATCAATAAGTTCTACTGAACTTAGAGCTGTGTGCCAAGGGATAGCACACCCTTTCCACAGCTCAAGCTAGGATCAGTAGGCCACAAACTAGTGTAGGTAGTACAACACTGCACAACACTAGAATGTCCTTAAGGGGTGGACCCAGTGGATCCACTCAGCCTCAGTATAAGGACATGGCTTTCTCTGACTTGAGAGCCATGTGTGTTGACAGACACCTGAGGATAGGACAGAGTCCCTCAACCCTGCACCTGATAGATCTGCTGACAGCAGATGACCTGAGATTGGCTCTAGGAGCTAAAGGGTTTGAATCAGTGGGTGGGTCAGTCATAGTATCTGGGTCAGATGATGAAAATCAGAATGACCAAGACTCTGTGATTGAAGGGCCAGGCTCCAAGGAGCCTGAACAGGACAGAGGAGTTCTCCCTAAGAGAACTGGCAGAGTGGATGAGAGGCACAGATCCCCTTCCAGGGAATCTGAGCACTCTTATCACTCTGGCAGAGAATTTGTCCAAGAGAGGAGCTCATACTTTAACTTAAGAGAGACCTCCTCTGAGAGAAGGTGCAAACTGCTCCAGTATGAGGAAGCCAAAGTGGCCCTCAGAACCAAGCAGTTGGCACTGGATAGAGAAGCCCTGGAGATCCAGAGAGCTTCCAGAAGGGAGGGTTTAGAACCCCCTGGTGGCAGCAACAGGGTCCCTAGAGGCAGAGAATATGTCCCTGACCATAGGAACCTGAGCAAGGTTGTTCCTCCCTACCAGAGTGGGGATGATATCCACAAATGGATAACTGCTATGGAGAGGGCCTGTAGAGTACAGCAGGTCCCCCAAAAGCAGTGGGCAGCAATCTTGTGGCTCTCCTTTTCAGATAAAGGAAGAGACAAGCTCCTCACTGTTAGAGAGGAGGATGCTGATGATTATGAGGTCCTGAAGAGTGCACTGATAGATGGGTTTGGCTTAACCACTGAGCAGTACAGGTTAAAGTTCAGAGATACCCAGAAGGCACAGACTCAGGACTGGACTGACTTTGTTGATTGTGCAACCAAGGCTCTAGAGGGTTGGCTGGTTGGCAGTAGGGTTACTGATTTCAAGGGATTGTATAATCTGATGATGAGAGAACAGATCCTAAATAATTGCCAGAACCAGTTGTTGCATCAGTACCTGGTGGACTCTGATCTGACCTCTCCCCAAGAATTGGGAAAGAAGGCAGACAAATGGGTCAGAACCAGGGTGAGGCAGAAAACCCAGAACCAAGGGGGTGACACTAAGAAGCAAGATCCTAAAGGCCCTGAGAAAGGTGGGGATAAGTCAAAAGACCAGAAGTCTTCACAAGGGCCCCAAAAATCTGCATCTGGTGGGGAGTCACAGTCCAACAAGGGAAAAGGCCAAAAGAAGCCCTGGTGCAAATTCTGTAAACAGAAAGGGCACTGGACTTCTGATTGTATCAAGTCCAAAGACCAAACCACCACCACTCCTGCCCCTAAGGCAACTGTGCCCCCTAGCTCAGCTACTGGTGGAGGTGGTACGCAGAATAAGGGTGTAGTAGGGTTGACCCTGGGTTCTGAAGTGGATTCTGACCTAGTCAGAGTGACCACTCAGGCAATGCTGATTTGTGAGGGAAACATTGATATGTCCTTCCTAGTAAGCCCCAGTAATCTGGGCAAGTACAAACAGCAGCCTTTGATAAATGGCAAACAGGCTTTGGCATTTAGGGACACAGGTGCTAGTGTCACCATGGTGGCAGAGGACCTAGTGGACCCTGGACAGATCATCCTGGGTGAAATGTACCAGGTGACCAATGCAAGCAATGTCCAGACCAACCATAGTCTGGCAGTTGTGAATTTCTCCTGGGGAGGGGTAACTGGCCTCAAGAAGGTTGTAGTCAGTGCAGACCTCCCTGTAGAATGTCTATTGGGCAATGATCTAGAGACTTCAGCCTGGTCTGAAGTAGAGTTATGGACTCATGCTGAGATGTTGGGCATCCCTGCAGAGGTATTTGCTGTGACCAGGTCACAAGCAAGAATGCATGACACTGAACCAGCTCTGGATCCTGGAACAATGGACCAGATGCTTCCCAAGAGGAGGAGCAGTAGGGTTAAGGCAGTGCCTTCCCCTCTGTCTCAGATCAAGGATTCACTTCCAGAGGGAGGTGAAGCAGAACCTGAAGAAGGAACTGCCCCAGAGGGACTTGAACCTGACCAGGTTGAGTTCTTGGGGGCAGGGGCCCTTCCAGGGAAGATCTGAGCAAGGAGCAACAGTGCTGCCCCTCTCTTGAACCCCTCAGACAGCAGGCTACTGCTGAGGCTGCTGGGAGTGCTAGTGGGTCCCATAAAGTTTATTGGGATGAGGGACTCCTATATTCTGAGGGTAGAGACCCAGCCCCTGGAGCCACCAGGAGGTTGGTAATACCTCAGAAGTTTAGGGGTTCCTCTTGACCTTAGCACATGATATCCCTTTGGCAGGACACTTGGGCCAAAACAAGACCTGGGACAGGCTTGTTCCACATTTTCATTGGCCACATATGTCAGAGGACACAAAGGAGTTTTGTCGCTCCTGTGTCACTTGCCAAGCCAGTGGTAAGGCAGGTGGCACAACAAAGGCCCCCCTGATACCACTACCTGTGGTGGGGGTACCCTTTGAAAGGGTAGGGATTGACATTGTTGGTCCCCTTGACCCTCAGACTGCATCTGGGCACAGATTTATCCTGGTGGTAGTGGATCATGCCACCAGGTACCCAGAGGCAATTCCTCTGAGGACCACCACAGCCCCTGTGGTGGCAAGAGCCCTCATTGGAGTTTTCTCCAGAGTGGGTTTTCCAAAGGAGGTCATTTCTGACAGAGGTACCAACTTCATGTCAGGATATCTGAAAGCAATGTGGAAGGAGTGTGGTGTAACTTATAAGTTCACCACCCCTATCACCCACAATGCAATGGTTTAGTTGAACGCTTCAACAAAACCTTGAAAGGAATGATTAAAGGACTCCCAGAGAAGCTTAGGCGGAAATGGGACCTTTTTCTTCCTTGCCTGTTGTTTGCCTACAGAGAGGTTCCACAGAAGGGGGTTGGTTACAGCCCATTTGAGCTTCTGTTTGGGCATCCTGTGAGAGGTCCACTATGTTTGGTAAAAGAGGGCTGGGAGTTACCTCTCAAGCCCCCCAAACAAGATGTGATGGACTATGTACTTGGTCTCCGCTCCCGGATGGCAGAGTACATGAAAAAGGCAACCAAAAACCTGGAGGCCAGCCAAGAATTGCAAAAAGCTTGGCATGACCAAAGGCTGTGCTGACTGTATACCAGCCAGGACAGAAAGTGTGGGTGTTGGAGCCTGTGGCCCCAGCAGCCCTCCAGGACAAGTGGAGTGGCCCCCATACAATAGTTGAACAGAAGGGAGAAGTCACCTATCTGGTGAATCTTGGAACTCCCAGGAGCCCCCTAAGGGTGCTTCATGTCAACAGATTAAAGCCATATGTTGACAGGGCTGACATGGGCTTGCTCATGGCAACTGATGAGGACCAGGAGGAGGAGAGTGACCCTCTCCCTGACCTGCTCTCTCAGAACCCTGATGATGGGTCAGTAGATGGTGTTGCTTTGGCAAGCAGCCTCACTGACCATCAGCAAACTGAGTGCAGACAAGTTCTGCAACAGTTTAGACATATGTTTAGCCTGACCCCTAGTCAGACTACCTGGTGCACCCATGAGGTGGACACTGGGGACAGTCTGCCTGTCAAGAATAAAATCTACAGGCAACCTGACCATGTCAGGGACTGTATCAGGACTGAAGTCCAGAAAATGTTGGAGTTAGGCGTGATTGAGCCTTCAGATAGCCCTTGGGCTAGCCCAGTAGTCCTGGTACCCAAGCCTCATACCCAGGGTGGTAAGAAAGAAATGAGGTTTTGTGTAGACTACAGAGGCCTCAATGCAGTCACTAGGACTGATGCCTATCCCATACCAAGGGCAGATGAGCTGATTGATACTTTGGCCTCAGCCAAGTATCTAAGCACATTTGACCTAACAGCTGGCTACTGGCAAATCAGATTAGCTGATGATGCAAAAGCCAAAACAGCATTTTCGACCCCTGGTGGGCACTACCACTTTGTGGTGATGCCCTTTGGATTGAAAAATGCACCTGCCACTTTTCAGAGGTTGGTGAATAAAGTTCTGGCAGGGATGGAAACTTATTGCTCAGCTTATCTAGATGATATTGCTGTCTTTAGTTCCTCCTGGCAGGATCACCTGGTCCACCTCAGAAATGTTTTGGAGGCCCTGCAGAAAGCAGGCCTCACTATCAAGGCCACCAAGTGCCAGATAGGGCAGAGTCAGGTTGTGTACCTGGGCCACCTTGTAGGTGGAGGCCAGGTTCAGCCTTTGCAGAGCAAAATCCAAACCATACTGGAATGGGTTGCTCCAACCACCCAGACACAGGTGAGAGCCTTCTTAGGCCTGACTGGGTACTATAGGAGGTTTGTCAAGGGATATGGATCTATAGTGACCCCCTTGAATGATCTTACCTCTAAGAAAATGCCAAAAAGGTTCAGTGGACAGCTAGCTGTCAAAAGGCATTTGAAGACCTAAAGCAGGCCATGTGCACTGCCCCCATCTTACAGAGTCCAGACTACACCAAAAAGTTCATTGTCCAAACAGATGCTTCTGAGCTGGGTGTGGGAGCTGTACTGTCTCAACTGAATGATGAAGGTCAAGACCAGCCAGTAGCTTTTATTAGCAGAAGGCTGACCCCTAGAGAGAAACGTTGGTCAGCTATAGAGAGGGAGGCCTTTGCTGTGGTATGGGCCCTGAAGAAGCTGAGGCCATACTTGTTTGGCACTCACTTCATAGTTCAGACTGACCACAAGCCCCTCCTATGGCTAAAGCAGATGAAAGGTGAAAACCCAAAACTTTTGAGGTGGTCCATTTCCCTACAGGGGATGGACTATACAGTGGAACATAGGCCTGGGACCCAACATGCCAATGCAGATGGACTCTCAAGGTATTTCCACTTTGAACACGAAGACTCAACTGGTCAAGGTTAGTTTAGTGTCCCTACGTTTGGGGGGGTTGTGTAGGAGAGTAGGATCTGCCTCTTATGTTGCCCCCACTTTTTTTCTGATGTTAGCACTGGTTTCTGGCTATAGTCTGGCTGGGTCCCTGCCAATCAGGGCCCCAGCCTCTCTGTTCTCTCTAAACGACATGGAGTGCACTCTAGGTGCACTAGTGATTGGATACTGTGGTGCCTTATGAGTCCCTAGTATATGGTACCTTAGGTGCCAAGGGCATAGGTACTTCACAGGCCTACCAGGGGCTGCAGCATGTGTTATGCCACCCCTGGGAAGCAGTCTAAATCTGACACCACAGGCCTGCTACTGCAGCCTGGGTGAGGTGGTGCTAGCACCCCTCACTGAGATATAGGTTTCCTATATCTCTCCTGCACACACATATAAACCTATCAGTCACCCCTAAGGCAGGCCCTATCAATCCTGAGGGCAGGGTGCTTGGCTTCTATGTGAGGGGGTGCCTCTGCATGAGCAGGGCCCCTCTGCAGTTCTCAGAGTCCATTCTCTGGTGCTGTTTGTGGATGCGGTTAAACCATATACTATTTAAGTGCATTATATCCTCGCGGTAAATGCTAACTTTGGAATGGCTGCATCAAAACATGTCGTGTTTGGTGTCAAACATCTTGGAATACTACCCCCCGCCAATCTTGGCGGCGGGGTAGCATTCCACCCTTCTAGAGGGATAAGACATGTACCTGCTGTGGAAACGCGGTAGAATCCTAAAGAGCCCTGGCATCACAAAATGGATGCCACCAGTCACAGACACTGGGCTGCCCTCCTGCTGATGACCGAAACTCGCAGTGGAGGAAGCCCAACAATAGGCATCCTGTCACAGGGAGGTGTAACCACCTTCCAGACAGGGTTTAGTGTATGGGGGCTGGGTGGGTGCACTCTTAGAGTGCTTTGAAGTCCTGCACTGGGGGAGCAGAAGGCTCCTCTGTGCATATGCCAGTTCAAACCAGCTCAGGGGCTACCTGCCCCTGCTCTGGCGCGAAACTGGACAAAGGGAAGTGGGTGTAGCCACCCCTCCCTTGACCCTCCCATAGGTGGGGTCATAGAGCTAGTCCATCCCCTCTTTTTAGTATAAGAGGGGGAACCTTGCCATTGCAAAGCAGATAACCCCTGGACGACGCTCTACAGAAGAATCCTGGCCCTTCGACGTTCCACTACCTTTGGAAGACAGAAGAATCTCCCTTGGAGTCAAGGAGTGACTCCCCTGCTTGGCAGGCACCAAAAACGACAACGACGGTCGCAAACTACGCCGCTCCCGCCGGAGTCCGAAGTCCCTGCAGCCCAAGAAGTGGATTTACTGACCTCTCCCAGGCCATCGTGAGTCCCCAGCGAAGCTGAGGCAAGTGGACCCCACAAGTAACGAGAAAACGCGACCCCTGGGTACCGGGCACTATTGTCGAGTGCAACCCCTTCACAACGTTCTACGAACTTGTGCTTTGGACCACGTGTGGTCCCGACCTCCAGCAGGAATCCCTCCGAAGATCAGAGGCCTACACCGTCCCGAGTGACCGTGGGCCCCTGTTGAGTAATTCCGCCCGAGGTGTCTTCGCAATCCCTTGCCCGCTGGCTTGTGGGTCCCCAGAAGACTTCTTAAAGAAACCAAAGGGCTCCCCTGGTTGCTCCAGGCCTGCCCTGACTTACCCTCGCTGGGTGAGTTCCACAGACCTTGCTGGTCTGCGCCATCGACTTTTCTCCATCTCCCGAGACTTGCGGCTGCCAAGGCTTGTTGGCTCCGATCGAGTTGCCGACACCGCAGTCAGCTGCAGACGTCGAGGGACACACCGAATCCAGCTCCTGGTCGTCGTCGACGCCTCCTGGACCACGTGGCTGAAGAGTCAAGGCACCCGCAACCGACCTGAAGCGACCGACGACGGTGGGCATCCATCTTCCTTGCCCCGGGTCACTGCCAAGTGACTTTGAACACTGTCCCCTCTGCTTTCAGGTCATCCTTCTTCAGAATCCAGGCTTGGATTCCACCGGACACTTCTTCAGCTCCCGCAAGCAGCAAGTCTTCTTTGTTCGCCATTGAAAACGACGCCGCGACCCGACACCAAAGGACACCTGTGCACCCGGCTTCCCTGGGTGAGGTAACTCCAGCACTACGGTGCTCCTGTGGGTGTGGGCCCTAGAACTACTTACCCTGTAAGTGACTTGCTTGTAGGTTCTCCCGAAGTATCCTAAAACTCTTTATTTCCAACCGCGACTTGCCCCATTGAAGTTAACGGCGATTCGCGCCTGTGTATCCACACTGCACGCGTCCCCGTGGGTCCTTTACTTACCTGCCTTGGGTGGTTTTGTGAGGCCCCAGCACTTCTGAAGGCCCTAGGCCTTGTCTCCCTGCAAGTCGTTGTTTCTAAGTCTCTTACTTAGTATATGGTCTGGTACGCCCCTAGGGCCCCAGCCATATTTTGTGCTTAACTTATTGTGAAACGTTGATTTGTGCATATGTTTGTCTTCTAATCTCATAAAGAGATTAGTAGAGAGTTATTTAGAAATAAATACATATATATTTGATATATATACCTGTGTGGTGTCTTTTCATTTGGTGATTCAAGAGATTATATGGTAAAACAAGCTGCTTTACATTCCTCCGAGACTTAGCCTGAAGGCTGCTCTCCACAGCTACCACTAGGATAGCTTTCTTTAAAAGGTTGTCTTAAACCTATCTACCATAAGAGTCGATTTGGACTGGTGCAAGGTGCCCACTATAATTAGTGGACAGCATATGCCAGGCCAACTTCTCACATATTTTTACAGGATTTTGTGAAAAATTTGTCGTCTTTCACTAAAGACACTGGTGACTTTTTAAGAAAGATGTATGACATCAACTGGGAGTATGTATTTCTTATGATAACTCTAGACGTCTCCTCCCTCTACACCAGTATTTCACATGAAGATGGAATAAGGGCAGTGAGATTCTTTCTGAGCTCCCGACCCCCAACACTGTACAGGCACACTGAAATGCTAATAGACATGCTGGGCTGGTGTCTAAAAAACAACATTTTTCTGTTTGGTAAGGATCTATACCATCAAATGCAAGGGACGGCAATGGGCACCTGCTTCGCCCCCAGCTATGCTAATTTGCATATGGGGTGGTGGGAGGAGCAGGTGCTTGCTACACAATATACCCGAGAAATGTCAGATAACGTGGTCCTTTGGATCCGTTATAATGATGATCTTTTTATAATCTGGCGAGGCAATTCACATTCAGCTGAGATTTTCATTGAGAGCATTGGTAAAAATGACTTGAATTTGAGTTTTACATCAAACCTCAGCAAGGAGGAAGTCCAGTTTCTGGACCTAACAGTATACATTGAGGAAGGTAAAATTAATACTAAAACCTTCCGCAAGGAGATTACGAGCAACACAATATTGCATGCCTGCAGCTTCCATCCTCCAAAATTGGTGAACAACATTCCTTACGCTGAAAATCTAAGGATGCGGAGGAACTGTAGCTGCCCTGCTCAATTGTATCAAGCTCAAGAACAACTTAATGACAGGTTTGAACAAAGGGGGTATGGCAAGTCAGTATTGAGAGCAGCAAGAGACAAGGCTAATATCAAACCCAGAGAGCAGTTGATGTTTGCCAATAATCCTAAAGGCAAAGAATCACAAACACAGGAATCGCAATTTCGGTTCATTACAGGGTATAGCAAACAGCATAAAGAGTTGAGATCTATTATGCAAAAGCATTGGCACATACTACGTGGAGATGGTTTCCTGAGACACAAGTTAGGTGGAGGTCCGTTAATAATATTCCGGAAGGTGAGATCCCTAAGGGTGGCGCTGGTAACAAACAGTCCTGGAATCCCAACAACGACTTGGCTCATTTAAAGCAAGGGCTTCAGGAAGTGCCATAAATGTAAGGCGTGCAAATATGGAGAGACCACTACGGAAGTACCCGTACCATTTTCAGACAAAAAGTGGCACATCACGAAGCCTTTGATGTGTAAAAGTCAATTTGTGGTATATGCACTGAGATGTAGCTGTTTTAAGTTGTACATAAGGAGCACTATTTTACCTGTACATCAGAGGATCTTGCAACACGTGAGAGCAATTAAAAACAAGGACCAGGCATACCCCATGGCAAGACATTTCCAACAGTCCCATGAAAACAATCTGGAGGATCTGAGATACTTTGTACTAGATCAAGTGCCACAAAGAATCAGAGGAGGTAACAGAGAGAGATGCCTGAGGCAGCTCGAATCGAGACACATTGTACGTTTTAATTGTAAAATCCCTAATGGACACAATACTGAGGAGGAGCTCTATGTACACTTGTGAACATAACAATAGAATTGATGTGGTAGATTTTTTCCAACTGATGACAGATAGAATTAGCAAGGGGATTGCTCAGCTCCTTTGTGCACATACAATGAAATAAGATTACAAGTTTTAATACACTCCTTTTTAACAATATGAAATTTTCGCACCATATCCATACACACAGCACTTTAGACACATAGCACTTTAAATTTCCTTTAAGGTGGTTGGTCCACTGTGTCGCCAAGAAGAGGGATCGGGCACTGGCCGTACATGTTATGAGCGGAACAAACAATTAAATATAAGATTGATTTTGTTCAATGTGACCTGATGTGAGTGAGATCCCTCCCCTAACTCTGGGGATTAAATATAGTCACTATGTGAATAGAAAAGTGACGCAATTTAGGCACAATGCACAGATCACTTTATTTGTTTTAGAGACATTGTACAGTAGCAACTGCAATAGTACTTATTTTAGAGAACTTTGAGTGGTTGAATTACGGGGTTTGGCAATTACTGTATCAACATTTATTAATAAGCACTTTGCTTGGAAATGCCATGCAGGACAATAAGTAGTCCTGCAGAGGATTTTGGTAGCTTTAGCCTAAACTCCGTTAGGAATATTTTATTCCAAATTTCCTGCGCTTGTATGTAACTGTTACGGACCACATGGTCTGATGAAGTTGCACAGTCAATGTCGTTTGAACAGGAATGAAGCACTGATTATTGGGTGGCATTGGACTGAAGTATTGAGTATCTTATTTGGTGTTTGAGCGTTATGAATGGCCCGGGAAGTTTGGGTCAAAGGGTGCAATTATGCTGCCAGCCTGTGATGTAAAAAGATGTGATTTTAACATTTTTAATATTGTTGGCGTTTTTATACCAATTTTGGTGGTAAGGCAATGGTAATTAACTTCGATAATCTTGTACATAATTGCTAAAATCGCTCGGTGACACACTTTACATATTTTATATATTTTATTTATATAATCTGCATATCATGTAGACAACAAGTTTTATTGTGGTTACTCAGTCAATGCCGTTGTTTGTAAACGGTTGCAGTGTCACTTTTTTGTACTCTTGTTCAAACTTTATTCACATATGCACTGTCACTTAAAAATTTGAATCTGCTATAAATATGCAAAAAAATGGCGGTGAAACAGGTTTGACGAAGACTGCTTGTGCAGTTGAAACGCGTTACCTGGATCAACGTGGCTAGAAAATAAATCCTTTTCAGCTATCCCGAGCGTGCTGGAGTCTGTCTCTTATGTGGGAACAGTCGTCTTGATCATATATACATATATATATGAGCCCAGGGTTCCACAAGTGTTTTAAGTGCAAAGCCTGTAAGATTGCTAGCAATAAGAAGCAGGTCACATCGCCACTTATGAAAAGTCCCTGGAAGATCAGAACTTCACTAAATTGCAGAAGTGAATTTGTAGTTTATGTTTTAAAGTGCACGTGCCCAAAATTATACGTGGGAAGCACCATTCATATGGTGCACATCCGTATATTACAACATCTGAGGGCAATTAAGAACAACGATAAAAATTATCCTGTTGCACAACACATAAATAAAGTTCATAAGGGAGATGTGAGCAATTTGTCCTATTTTGCAGTGGACCAGGTGCCCAAATTGAGGAGGGGTGGTAATCGTGAGATGAGGTTGCGCCAGTTGGAATCAAGATATATTTTGCTGTTTAATACTAGAATCCCATCTGGACTTAACGCAGATGAAGATTTACATGTACACTTGGGCTAATCTAGATATTCATAATCAGCGTTTTTAATTGATTTTAATGTTTTGTAGGGTATGAACAATAAGAGGAAGTTAAAAGAGTAGAGGTGTACAACAAAGGATGAAAGGAACTAAGAGGATGTGTTTTAGCACTGTTTTTCCAACTCATGGAGAAGTATGACCTTTGAAAACTATTTATAGAAAGTAATGAGTGATACAATCTTGACCACTATATCCTAATACGGGCTTTTTGTTACAATAATAATTATGTGATCATGAAGACAGGCATGTCCACACTGCTCCCCTAAATGTTCATTGAATGTAGGCATCAACACTTTATGTTTATTGTCATGAATTTATGCTATATTTGCACACTAGTTATATAAAGCACTTGCACTTTAGAACTCAAATTTGCACATATGCATTTGCACTTTATTCAGGAATGGATTTTAGTGTCTCTGATGATTAACATGTTTTAGTGCCTGTATCTCTTGTTTTAAAACGATTGTTGGTTTTAAACTTGTATAGAGCACGTAAGCACTTGCACTTTTGATGTACTTCGTATGAAGAGAAATTTTATTGTACCAATCACAATGTGGTGGAGCAGCCAACAAAAACAATAGGTTTGACAGTTTGTTTCTTTATTATTAGACACTTGTCGGTATTATAGTCAAAAGTTCTGAGATTTCGTGACAAATAATTTTAGCATAATGTGCAAATTATAAAGTGGTAGCCAGATATTCTGCAAATTTATGCGTATGCAGGGAATAGACTGGGACAATTTAAGAGAAAAGGAGAAATAAATGCTAACCCCAGAACCACATTAAGCATTATTACTGTGTGATTATAGTACTTAAAATCAACAGTGGACAGAATACACAATTCTTGGCAAACGAAAAGGTTCAGGATTCTTTGCATGAAAATGAGTCAAGTGCCTTTCGAGCGGTGCAAATGGATGAGCACAGTGCAGAATTTTCACCCGTATTAGCCGTAGCACAAATAAAATTTTATTAAGTGAAGGACAATGATTTTTAATTGCCTCCATATATATGTGGTATATGAGAATAGAATTTTAGTGTAACGAGTAGGATTTGCCAATTTTATGCCTCCGTGATATTGTATTGTATAAATTTAATGAATTGGAATGTCACAATAGTCAGGCATTCTTCACACTGTTGAGTCTGTTTACTATGTCCTAGAAGTCATGCACCATGTGATGTCTAACCCTGCATTTTTAATGGTGGAGTTACGATGACGCTGTGTTGTGTGAGCAAGGCAGGAAGTGCCGAAACGCATAACAGCTGAGACTGAAATAAACACAAAACTGAACGTTTGATCCAGCTCCTGTGTCGGTGTCCTATTCTTGACCAAAGGAATTGGAGTTGGATCGTGTATATATCTATACAGGGTCCATACAGGACGTGATTTGTGTGCATTCCGGACCGCATTTCCCACAATGCACAGTCTCTAATGAGCTTCCCATTGGTGGGTGTGTAATATAAAAATGGTGAAGTGGGTCTAACGTTTACACGCACCGTCTTCGTTAAAGCCTCTGAAGAGAAGCATCAGGAGCTTCGAAACGCGTCAGGCAATTCCAATACGGAGCGGCTCTTACAAGCAGATCCTCGTCCTTGCCTATCATGAAAAAACTGCTGGCCGAGTGCTGCTCACCTGAGGGACAATCATTGGAGCAGAATATAATACGCGGCCGTCCTGCTGCGGAGCGCGCACCACCCCGTAATGCTGAGGGGGACACCTGACATGGTATTTACCATGCCGGCAACGTGGGTCAGCAGCCGAGAATAGGATTAAAAGAAGGGGCGAGCCCGCTTACAGGGTCCATACAGGACGTGATTTGTGTGCATTCCGGACCGCATTTCCCACAATGCACAGTCTCAAATGAGCTTCCTATTGGTGGGTGTGTAATATAAAAATGGTGAAGTGGGTCTAACGTTTACACGCGACCGCTATTGTCTTTGAGGAAGAGTTTATCTTGAAACGCGTCAGGCAGCGGTCGGCTGCTTTTAATGGACTGAATCTGCCAGCTGCTCGTACCAATAAAGGCTTTTAATGGGGGAAAAAGTGGTCTGTGTCTAGAGTGCTTCTCTTGTGTTGGACACCCCTACGAGCTTTGTGTATTTTGGCGGCGGTCCTGCCGTCGAGTGAGCACCACCCCAGATGCAGGGGGCCACCGAGCCCGATACACGGGACTCTAATGTGGAGCACAGATCATGGATTTAGAGCGGCGGTTTATTTCAGGAGTCATGGAAGGCTTGATTATAGCAGAAATTACGAGGGCATCCATCGATGGCAATATTAAGGACTGCATATCCCAGAATTACGTGTTCTCATTCAGGGCGGTCCAACTAGGACCCACGATATTTCATAAAAGGGTAACTGCAATCCCAATGCCCTCGCGACCGCTATTGTCTTTGAGGAAGAGTTTATCTCGAAACGCATCAGGCAGCGGTCGGCTGCTTTTAATGGACTGAATCTGCCAGCTGCTCGTACCAATAAAGGCTTTTTATGGGGAAAAAGCGGTCTGTGTCTAGAGTGCTTCTCTTGTGTTGGACACCCCTACGAGCTTTGTATATATATATATATATATTTATATATATATATATATATATATATATATATATATATATATATATATATATATATATATATATATCCTACTGGCGGTCGCCAGTAGGTAGTTATAGTTAGGACCTTGTTTCTATTCAAAAAGTGTTTTTTCTTTTGCCAATATCTTTGGCGCCGTTTGACGAATCTTCACAAAATTATCTCAACTAATGGTTCACTCAGGTCAGCTCATGTTTTGAAAGTTTCAGGGTGATTCGTCAAGTGGGGTCAAGAAAAAAGGGGGTCCCAAAACTCATTTTCCCCATGTTAATTTCCATAGGAATTTTTGGAACAAGCTACAGCCCGAACTGCTGAACGGAATTACACCAAATTTGGCAAAAAGTTAGCTCTTGGTTCAGAAAGCGACCTTCTTTTAAATGGTGTAAATCCGTTCAGTTGTTCCTGAGAAATTCAAAAAATAAAAATGTATATATCTGAGCACCGAGGAGGAGTCGTGAACCCTCCCGAGCACGAGCTTCATTCTGATTGGCTGCCAACAGTCCAAACCAGAGTGTGTTGGCAGCCTTTTTGTGACTCGGTAGAACCGAGTCATATCCAAAAGGTAGAAAAATGTTGTAAATGTAGGAAAAGGGTCAGGTTAGAAACACCCTGACCCCCTAGGGCTGGTCAGTGGGTCCCACAGGGACCCCCATGGCCAAAAAAAGCATTTTTTGTTTTTTCAGAAGTCGCGCTGGGTGCGCGAATCCGTCTGAGAAAATAAAAATAAAACGAAGCGCGGTCTCCAGTGCTTCGTTTTCCTTAAGCCCCCGGGTAGGCCAGGTCCCGGGGGCAATGTGTAATTATATAGCGGGGACCCGCGGAGGCCCCCGCAGCCCCAGGGACTCCCACCTCCCCGTGGATTTATACATAATGTGCGAAGGGGGCACGCAGCCCCGGGGACCGCCACCTCCCCGGGGCTTTGTGAAATAATTAGTGTGGGGGGGGCTTGAGCCCCCCCACAATGCCCCAGGGACCAAAAAGTAGAGAATTGATTGGCTGTTTAAGAACATTGTACACTCAAAAATAGGATGCATGTTACTTTTTTTAAAAAGCATGTTCGTTATTGGTTAGTAAAAAATGTTTGAAAGGTACAGTAGATAGGATAAGCTCATATTTTCCAAAAGTCAACCACACCTGCTGTTTGCATTTGTAACCTTGTGTGCTGAACTTGAAAATATGGTGAACTTGTGACCTGTTTGTTCAGTTGAATGTTGCATGAACTGTTACTATGGAAACTGGCATTAAGCAGAATGGGGGAAGGGTTGAAACTTAACTGTGTAGTTAAAATGTGAAATTGTAATTTATATATAGGTGATTTGTTATTAAAGTATAATTTCCCAAGTCAGTACTATGTTTAGGAGTGGTGTTTTGTTAAAAAATAGTGGTATTTTTATTTGTAATATATTTTTGAACTCCTGTATGGATTCGCGGCTCCATCGCGTTGGTGCATGGTGGAGTCGCGACTCCAAAAAAATTCCAGAACCAGTTTGGCCACTTTTAGAAGTCAGTTGGTAAGGGTTAATATGTCTAACCAATAGAAATGTGTTTTATAATTTGAAATAATGTAGGAAGCAATGTGATTTGTTACTTACATGTATTTGTGTGGAGAAAGAGAGGGAAAGTTTGCCATTACTGGTTTTACCTAGCTGAGAGTGGAGCTTTACATTGATTGTGTGCATAAGAAAATCTTTTATGAGATTGTGATATATTAAATTCTACAAAAAGGTAAATGCATATTTTAGAAAGGAGAAAACATCACATTATTTTTATAAAAGTTTAACAATTTTGAAAAAGCATTTTTTGGACATTACAATTAGAAATTAGCATTTATAAAACGTTTGAAATTCACAGAAAAAACCATAGGTTTCAGGGATGTTATAGTTAGAAATTATCATTTAAAAAACCTTAGAAATTCACAGAAAAAACCATAGGTTTCAGGGACGTTATAGTTAGAAATTAGCATTTAAAAAACCTTAGAAATTCACTGAAAAAACCATAGGTTTCAGGGACGTTATAGTTAGAAATTAGCATTTAAAAAACCTTTGAAATTCACTGAAAAAACCATAGGTTTCAGGGACGTTATAGTTAGAAATTAGCATTTAAAAAACCTTTGAAATTCACTGAAAAAACCATAGGTTTCAGGGACGTTATAGTTAGAAATTAGCATTTAAAAAACCTTAGAAATTCACTGAAAAAACCACAGGGGGCATGGCCTCGGACCACTCTCAGCAATCCAGCTGTTTGGGGCTTACTGGAGGTAACAGGAGGGCTAGTTGGCCCCCAGGGACCCTAAGGAGATAAGAGAACTTCCTTCCCCAACCAAGAGCACTCTAGGAGGCGCGTTTGCAGAGTGGTGGACAAAGGGGGCATGGCCTGTGTCCACCTTTCAGCAATCCCACTGTGTGGGGCTTACTGGAGGTAACAGGTAGGATAGTTGGCCCCTACCCACCCCCAGCAGCAAAGGGGACTTCACTCCCCATCCAAGAGTGCGCCGGGGAGCACGTTTGCAGACTGGTGGGCAAAGGGGGCATGGCCTGCTATGAGAACTTACCAATGTTGCTGTGTGGGACTTACTGGAGGTAATAGGAGGGGTAGTTGGCCCCCAAGGTTGTCCTTGGGGGCCAACTATTCCTCCTGTTACCTCCAGCAAGTCCCACACAGTGGGATTGCTAAGAGGTCTTCGGAGGCCATGCCTCCCTTTCTCCACCACTCTGCAAACGCGCCTCCTGGCACACTATGGGTTGAGGGATGAAGTCTTTTCTCCTGAGGGACTTTGGGGGCCAAGAAGCCCTCCTGGTACCTCCTGTAAGTCCTATGCAGCAGAATTCCTGAGCGGTGGTCGGAGGCCCAGCCCCCTTTCTCCACCTCTCTGCAAACCCGACTACTAGTTAAAGAAGCATTTGCAATGTAATAGGTTTCGCATTTGCGAGAGTTAGAGCTATTGGCGTTGTAAATGTAAAACTGTTTTATTAATGTTTCTTGGAGTGGAGTGGATGTAGGTTGTGTGTAGTGGAATTATGTGGTATGTTGTGCAGTGAAATTATGTGGATAGAAAGTATGTGGTATTTAGTGCATAGGAATTATATAGAGTGGGATTATGTGTTATGGAGAGTAATTGTGTGGTATGATAGTCTGTGTTGTGGAGTGGTAACCTCAGGTTTAGTCTTCCTCGTTTCCATAGAAGCTAAACTATAAACTCAATGAGACAAAAAAAAGAAGGAACCACTGAGGAGCACTTCTGGACCTAGTCAGAGGTATGAGCAGGGCCACTAGAATTATGCGACTGTTTGGCTGCACTGACTTTTGCACAATTATACATTTTCCGCATTTGCCACATAATCCATCATCTGCTGCATAATCTGCAGATTTGAACAAAAAAAGCCTTGTTTCTAGCTCAAACGGCTCAAACGTTACCAAAAATGCAGCGGCGAGTGTTAAAGCGTGGTGGAAGGCCCTTTGCAAACCTAGAATGGTCACCTGTTACTTATTGCTAAATGTGGGTATTAAATTGATACTAATGGTGTGCAAACTACTCTTGCTTCTTTCTGCGCCTCTCTTGCCTCTTTCTGCATTTCTGTTGCTTCTTTCTTTTTCTGTACTTCTTTTGCCTCGTTCTGCTCATCTCTTTTACTTTCTGCACCTCTCTTGCCTCTTTCTGCACCTCTGTTGCCTCTTTCTGCACCTCACTTGCTTCTTTCTGTACCCCTCTTGCCTCTTTCTGCACCCTTCTTCCCTCTTTCTGCACCTCTTTTGCCTCTTTCTGTACCCCTGTTCCCTCTTTCTGCACCTCTCCTGCCTGTTTCTGCACCTCTCTTGCCTCTTTCTCCACTTCTCTTGCTTCTTTCTCCACCTCTGTCGCTTCTTTCTGCACCCCTTTTGCCTCTTTCTGCACCCTTCTTCTCTCTTTGTGCAACTCTCTTGCCTCTTTCTACACCTCTCTTCCCTCTTTCAGCACCCCTCTTGCCTCTTTGTGCACCTCTGTTCCTTCTTTCTGTACTTCTCTCGCCTCTTTTTGCACCCTTATTGCCTCTTTCTGCACTTCTGTTGGTTCTTTTGCACTGCTCTTGCTTCTTTCTGCACCTCTTTTGCAAATTTCTGCACCCCTCTTGCCTTTTTCTGCACCTTTCTTCCCACTTTCTGCACCTCTCTTGCCTTTGTCTACACCCCTGTTCTCATCTTTCTGCATCTCTTTTGCCTGTTTCTGCAACTTTCTTACCTCTTTTTGCAGTTCTCTTGCCTCCTTCTGCTCCTCTGTTGCTTCTTACTGCACTTCTTTTGCCTCTTTCTGCACCTCTTTTGCTTCTTTATGCACCCCTGTTGTCTCTTTCTGCACTCGTCTTCCCTCTTTCTGCACCTCTCTTGCTTCTTTCTGCACTTCTCTTGCTTCTTTCTGCACCTCTATTGCTTCTTTCTGCATCCTTTTTCCCTTTTTTGCATCCATCTTGCCTCTTTCTGCAGTTCTCTTGCAATTTTTTGCACTTCTCTTGCCTCTTTCTGCACCTCACTTGCCTCTTTCTGCACTTCTCTTGCTTCTTTCTACACCTCTGTTGCTTCTTTCAGTAATTCTCTTGCCTCTTTCTGCACTTCTCTTGCTTGCTTCTGCACCTCTCTTGCGTCTTTCTGCACCTCTGTTGCCTCTTTCTGCACCTCACTTGCTTCTTTCTGCACCCCTCTTGCCTCTTTCTGCATCCCTCTTCCCTCCTTCTGCACCTCGTTTGCCTCTTTCTGCACCCCTGTTCTTTCTTTCTGCACCTCTGCTGACTGTTTCTGCACCTCTCTTGTCTCTTTCTGCATCTCTGTTGCTTCTTTCTGCACTTCTCTTGCCTCTTTCTGTACCCCTCTTGCCTCTTTGTGCACCTCTCCTACCTCTTTCTGCACCCTCTTACGTCTTTCTGCACCTCTGTTGCCTCTTTCTGCACCTCACTTGCTTCTTTCTGCACCCCTCTTGCCTCTTTCTGTACCCCTCTTCCCTCTTTCTGCACCTCTCTTGCCTCTTTCTGTATCTCTGTTCCCTCTTTCTGCACCTCTCCTGCCTGTTTCTGCACCTCTCTTGCCTCTTGCTGTACCTCTGTTGCTTCTTTCATCAATTCTCTTTCCTCTTTCTGCATTTCTCTTGCTTGTTTCTGTGCCTCTCTTGCGTCTTTCTGCACCTCTGTTGCCTCTTTCCGCACCTCACTTGCTTCTTTCTGCACCCCTCTTGCCTCTTTCTGCACCCCTCTTCCCTCTTTCTGCACCTCTCCTGCCTGTTTCTGCACCTCTCTTGCCTCTTTCTGTACCTCTGTTGCTTCTTTCAGCAATTCTCTTGCCTCTTTCTGCACTTCTCTTGCTTGTTTCTGCGCCTCTCTTGCGTCTTTCTGCACCTCTGTTGCCTCTTTCTGCACCTCACTTGCTTCTTTCTGCATCCCTCTTGCCTCTTTCTGCACCCCTCTTCCCTCTTTCTGCACCTCTCTTGCCTCTTTCTGCACCCCTCTTCCCTCTTTCTGCACCTTTCCTGACTGTTTTTGCACCTCTGTTGCCTCTTTCTGTACCTCTGTTGCTTCTTTCTGCACTTCTCTTGCCTCTTTCTGTACCCCTCTTGCCTCTTTGCGCATCTCTCCTACCTCTTTCTGCACCCCTCTTGCCTCCTTCTGCTCCCCTGTTGCTTTTTACTGCACTTCTTTTGCTTCTTTATGCACCTCTGTTGTCTTTCTGCATGTGTCTTCCCTCTTTCTGCACCTCTCTTGCTTCTTTCTGCACTTCTCTTGCTTCTTTCTGCACCTCTCTTGCTTCTTTCTGTTCTTCCCTTTTTTGCATCCATCTTGTCTCTTTCTGCAGTTCTCTTGCCATTTTCTGCACCTCTCCTGCCTCTTTCTTCACCTTGCTGCACCTTACTTGCCTCTTTCTGCGCTTCTCTTGCTTCTTTCTACACCTCTGTTGCTTCTTTCAGCAATTCTCTTGCCTCTTTCTGCACTTCTCTTGCTTGTTTCTGCACCTCTCTTGCATCTTTCTGTACCTCTGTTGCCTCTTTCTGCACCTCACTTGCTTCTTTCTGTACCCCTCTTGCCTCTTTCTGCACCCCTCTTCCCTCTTTCTGCACCCCTGTTCCATCTTTCTGCACCTTTCCTGCCTGTTTCTGCACCCCTCTTGCCTCTTTTTGCACCTCTGTTAGTTCTTTCTGCACTGTTCTTGCTTCTCTCTGCACCTCTTTTGCAAATTTCTGCATCCCTCTTGCCTCTTTCTGCACCCCTCCTCCCTATTTCTCCACCTCTCTTGCTTCTTTCTGCACTTCTCTTGCTTCTTTCTGCACTGCTCTTGCTTCTTTCTGCACCTCTCTGGCAAATTTCTGTATCCCTCTTACCTCTTTCTGCACCCCTGTTCCCTCTTTCTGCACCTTTCTTGCCTGTTTCTGTACCCCTCTTCCCTATTTGTCCACCTCTCTTGCTTCTTTCTGCACTTCTCTTGGTTCTTCCTGCACTGCTCTTGCTTCTTTGTGCACATCTGTTGCTTCTTTCTGCACTTCTCTTGCCTTTTCTGCACCCCTCTTGCCTCTTTCAGCATCTCTGTTGCTTCTTTCTGCACTTCTCTTGCTTCTTTCTGCACCCCTCTTGCCTCTTTCTGTACTCCTTTTGCCTCTTTGTGCACCTCTCCTGCCTCTTTCTGCGCCTCTCTTGCCTTTTTCTGCAGATCTCTTGCCTCTTTCTGCACCTCTGTTGGTTCTTTCTGCCCTGCTCTTGCTTCTTTCTGCCCCTCTGCTGCAAATTTCTGCATCCCTCTTGCCTCTTTCTGTACCCCTCTTCCCTCTTTCTGCACCTCTCTTTGCCTCTGTCTGCACACCTGTTCCCTCTTTCTGCACTCCTTTTGCATGTTTCTGCAACTCTCTTGCCTCTTTCTGTAGTTCTCCTGCCTCCTTCTGCACCTCACTTGCCTTTTTGTGCACTTCTCTTGCTTCTTTCTGCACCCTTCTTCCCTTTTTCTGCACATCTCTTGCCTCTTTCTGCACCTCTCTTTCCTCTTTCTGCACATCTCTTTGTTCTTTCTGCACTGCTCTCACCTCTTTCTGCACCCGCTTGCCTCTTTTTGCACCTATTTGCTTCTTTCTGCACTTCTCTCTCCTCTTTCTGCACCCCTCTTGCCTCTTTCTGCACCTCTGTTGTTTCTCTCTGCACTTCTCTTGCCTCTTTCTGCACCTCTATTGCTTCTTTCTGCACCCCTGTTGTGTCTTTCTGCACTCGTCTGCCCTCTTTCTGCACCTCTCTTTCTTCTTTCTGCACTTCTCTTGCTTCTTTCTGCACTTCTCTTGCTTCTTTCTGCTCTTCTCTTGCTTCTTTCTGCACCTCTCTTGCTTCTTTCTACAGCCTTCTTCCCTTGTTTGCATCCCTCTTGCCTCTTTCTGCAGTTCTCTTGCCATTTTCTGCACCTCTCTTGCCTCTTTCTGCACCTCACTTGCCTCTTTCTGCACTTCTCTTGCTTCTTTCTATACCTCTGTTGCTTCTTTCAGCAATTCTCTTGCCTCTTTCTGCACTTCTCTTGCTTGTTTCTGCACATCTCATGCGTCTTTCTGCACCTTTGTTGCCTCTTTCTGCATCTCACTTCTTTCTGCACCCCTCTTGCCTTTTACTGCACCCCTCTTCCCTCTTTCTGTACCTCTCTTGCCTCTTTCTGCACCCCTGTTCCCTCTTTCTGCACCTTTCCTGCCTGTTTCTGCACTTCTCTTGCTTTTTTCTGCATCTCTCTTGCTTTTTTCAGCATCTCTCTTGCCTCTGTCTGCACATCTGTTGCTTCTTTCTGCACTTCTCTTGCTTCTACCTTTTTGTACACAAATTTACAGAGTATGCTGTTTGAAACGCAGGTATTCAAGTAATTGTATGTTTATTTTTATGTAATGTGTCACTAGGTAAAAGCAGAGACACACGCATGCATACCTTCACAAACTTGGTCATACTTACAACAGTGATATGCTTAGGATTGCTGTTTTATATTTGGTAGGCCTAACAGTCTGAGCAGTCGATGAATATTGAACCTTCAAGAGAAAAGTGAGGTTTAAGACATCTTGGGAGACAGATTAGTGATTAGGCTACTTTGTATGACTCTTTTGTAAGGTACAGTCAAAGTAGGCCTCTTACTGCACCTATGTTGGTTCTTTCTGCACATCTCTTGCTTCTTTCTGCACCTTTCTTCATCTTTCTGGACTTCTGTTGCCTCTTTCTGCATTTCTCTTGCTTCTTTCTGTACCTTTCTTCTTCTTTCTGCACCTCTCTTCTTTCTGCACTTCTCTTGCTTCTTTCTGCGCCTTTCTTCCTCTTTCTGCACATGTCCTACCTATTTAGGCATAGTTAGAAATTAGCATTTAAAAAACCTTAGAAATTCACTAAAAAAAACATAGGTTTCAGGGACGTTATAGTTAGAAATTAGCATTTAAAAAACCTTTGAAATTCACTGAAAAAACCATAGGTTTCAGAGACGTTATAGTTAGAAATTAGCATTTAAAAAACCTTTGAAAATCACTGAAAAAACCATAGGTTTCAGTGACGTTATAGTTAGAAATTAGCATTTAAAAAACCTTAGAAATTCACTGAAAAAACCACAGGTTTCAGGGACGTTATAGTTAGTTGGATATTTCACTCGTACAAAACCAGAGAAATTCGGCCGTTATAGTTAGTTCAGCTAACTATAACTCGCGCCCCCGCGACGTCACATATTACATCTCTCATGACATGGTCAGTGACATCACTGATGACATCACTGATGACATCACTGATGACATCATCCAGTGACTGTGTGTTTCTGTAAAGTTTAAATATGTTTTATATATATATGCCAAGGTGTATTAAAGAATGAGTGGGTGTATGAGTGTCTGTATGGATGATTTAGTAGGTGCGTGACTGACTGTATAAGTGAGTGATTAAACGTGTCTTACTGAATGCATGGGTTAGTGACTAAACTGTGTGAATGTCTGTATCAGTCTGTCAGTTGGTGTGTAAGCAGCTGCATGGGTTAGTGAGTAGCTATATGACTGTTTATATGGGTTATTAATTGGTTGTCTGTGTATCTGTATGGGTGCCTGAGTGTCTGTGTGAGTGGGTAGGGGGGTGTGACTCCGTGCATAGATGTGTGAGTGGGTGATTCACTGGGTGTATAAGTTCAACAGTGCATCTGTGAAGGGCTGTATGGGTGGGTGAGTGTGTGTTTAGGTGTGTTGGTGAGTGAATGGATGTCTCAGTGGTACATGTGTAAGTAACTACATATGTGAAAGGCAGTATATGTGAGTGTTGGACTATATAAATGACTATATGTGAGAGAGTGATTGTGAGAGTGTCTGTATGGATGAGTGTGTGCTTGTGCAATGATTGTATAAGAGAGTAAGTTTGTGTTAGTATCTGTATGAATAAATGAGGTGGTGTGTAAATGGGAATGTGATTGAATCTTTGCATGACTGACTATGTGTGTGACCAACTCTATGGGTGAGTGGCGGTGTGTGAGTATCTGTATAGGTGTATGAGTGCATATGATAGTGCTGTATTGATGAGTGGCTGCATGTATGGGTGACTGTATGGGTGAATGAGTGGATGTGTGTGTACTCCTAGGAATCAGTGAGTGGGTATGTAGTAACTGGTATTGGTGTGTCTATGGTTTCGAGAATGGCAGTCTGTATTTTAGAGTGGATGTATCAAAGGTTATATTAGGGTGTGAGGAGGTGCATCAGATTATCACGTGGATGATGTCATCAGTGATGTCATATGAGATGTCATCATGACGTCATGAGTGATGTCACTGACCATGTCATGAGTGATGTAATATGTGACGTCATCAGCAGTGCATTGCGGGGGCGCGAGTTATAGTTAGCTCAACTAACTATAATGGCCGAATTTCTCTGGTTTTGTACGAGTAAATGTCCAACCAACTATAACATCCCTGAAACCTGTAGTTTTTTCAGTGAATTTCTAAGGTTTTTTTAAATGCTAATTTCTAACTATAACGTTCCTGAAACCTTTGGTTTTTTCAGTGAATATATATAAATATATAACCTGCTGGCCACTCAGTCACTGATACAGACACTTGCATACACACTCACCCACCCATACAGCCATTCAAACACCCACTCACTCACCAATACAGCCAATCACACGCCCACTCACTCACCCATACAGCCAACACACAGACACTGACTGTGCAATACAGCCACTCATTTACCCACAGACCCACTCAAACTGCCACTCAGTCACCCAAACACCCACTTACACACCCAGTCACTCACCCATAGAGCCATTCACAAAGCCACTCAGCCACTCACACACCCATACAGTCAGTCAGATACCCATTCACACATGGATACAGCCAGTCACTCAGCCACTCAGATGACAAATCATAGAAATAGTATAATTCATTAGTAGTATAGAAAGAATAGTAATTTAACTTATTCAGTAGCTCACTATAAATCTTTAAGTCTCAAAAACGTTTACTTGAAACAATTTCACATACTGGATGATGTCATCAGAGATGTCATTTAAGATGTCATCATTGATGTCATCAGTGATGTCAGTGACTATGTCATGAGTGATGTAATATGTGAGGTCATAAGCAGTGCATTGCAGGGGCGTAACTTACTTAGCTCAGTTAACTATAACTGCTGAATTTCAATGGTTTTGTACAAGTGAAATCTAAGCCTAATTATAACAACCTTGTAACCTTTGGTATTTTCAGTGAATTTCTAAGTTTTTTAAAATTCTATTTACTAATTATAACGTCCCTGTAACTTTTGTTTTTTTCAGTGAATATATCCCTTTTATTTTTAGTAATTGCCCTGGGGGAATGGGGTCCTTAGAATCTTACAAGGCTTGGGGAGAGGAGCAACGTGCCCCCCTCCCCTTTAAATGAAATAAGGTCCTTGGGGTTGGGGTCCCGTGGGCATAATGAGGCTCAGGACCCCCCTCCCCTTTAAAATATATATGGCCCTGGGGGATGGAGTCCCCAGGGCCATTACAGGTTCAGGGAGGGGTGCCACCTCCCCCTTAAAAAAAGGCCCTGGGGGATGTGGTCCCCAGGGCCAGGCCCTGTGGCCAACCCCCACTGTGCACGGCTGAAGGCCATGTGCAGTGTGGGGTTTGCTGCCTTTGGGAGGGTTGGCTGTAGGCCAGGCCCTGTGGCCAACCTCCCGCCATGCATGACCAAAGGCCCTGCACAGTGTGGGGTTAGCTACCTTTATGGGGTTGGCTGCATGTGAGGGGTTTGTCGCAGCTTGCGGGCAGGCCCTGCAGTCAACCCCGCGCACGGTAAAATATTATTTTACATTAGAAAAAAACCTAGAAATTCATTGAAAATTCCCAAAGGTTAAAATAACGTAATAGTTAGGTGTGAAAAAAGATCTGTTTTTTTTAATTTTTTTAAAATTCACCAGTTATAGTTAGGAGAGCTAACTATAACTTGCATCCCACCATGCACTGCTTATGACATCACTCCTGACATGTTCTAAGGCATAATTCATGACATCACTGATGACATCTCAGATTACATCATTCATGACATTGCTGATGATATCATCCAAGCTTCTTTTGTACACATTACTCTATAAACGGGTATATCATTAGAGCTATGAAAGTAAGTGCAAAATAGCTCAGAATACTATGAAGCATCATTACTGCTATCATACATACAACCCCGTTAGGGAAAGCAAGTTTCTGTTATGTGCAACATTAACTCTATACCATACACTTCATGGGTAGCCTAATTCATGTTGACTATAAACCATAGATGAAAGGGTAACCTATCCTACACATTGTGTTCAATCGGTATACAACTGTTCACGGAAAACCAAGTTCCTCCAGCTCACTATAACGTTAGTTTAAACTTTGTTATTTTCAGTGACTATATATATGTAGTTATATTTAGGACATAGTTTCCATAGGAAAAGCGTTCGATGACGTGCGTATAACTTTCGCGCCGTTTGACGAATGCTGTCAACCTTTTCCAAAGAAAGTACACTCCTGTGTCTAGTTGTGAATGGAAAGTTTTGGGGTGATTCGTCTAGTGGGGGCCGAGAAAAGTGGGGAGTCAAAAAAAATGTGTTTCCCATGTTAATTCCATAGAGATTTTAGACAAGACTACAGCTCGAACAGCTAGACGGAATTACACCAAATTTGGCAGAAAGCTGTCTCTTGGCCCTGAAAGAGGCCTTTTTGTTATTTGGTGTAAATCGGTTCAGTAGTTTTGGAGAAATTAAAGGAAAACCAAATTTGTGTATCAAGAGGCGTGGACCCTCCGTGAATCTTACAGATCTCATGCAGAGATCTGATTGGCTGTCAACACTTGAACCAGGAAGTGTTGGCAGCCATCTTGGGACTCGTACTCCCAAACAAATTCATAAAAAAGAGAAGGGGGCACAGTAGGAATAACCTGACCCCCTAGGCCTGGTGGTGAGGTTTCCCAGTGACCCTGCCAGGGCGAAAATCACAAAGATTTGTGAATCCCAGTGAAAATTAAAAAGGAAAGACAAGCTCCGTCTCTCGTGCTTATTTGTATTTAAGTCCCTGAGTGGGCCAGGCCACAGGAGCATTGCTAGCTAATATATTTGGGGCTCCTAACAGCTCTGGGGACCACCATCTCCCAGGGGCTAATTTTAAAACTGGAGGGAGGCTGCGCGGACGCCCTCCTGAGGCAGTAGAGAACCCAGGGACCACCACCTCCCTGGTGCTTAATTATTATATTGGAGGGGGGCAGCAAGGACCGCCCTCTTAGGGCTCTTAGGAGCCCCAAAGACCACCACCTCCCCGGGGCTACAATAGTAAATTGGAAGGAGGCCGCATGGACCCCTTCCTTGGCCCTGTACGGACCCAGGGACCACTACCTCCCTGGGGCAAGAAAAACAAAACAAAGGGGAGGGGGTGGTTGGCCCCCCTCCTGGGCCATATTTGACCACAGGGACCACCATATTCCTTAGGAAGCCCTGCAAATTTAAAGGATGAGGCAGCGTGGCCCACCTCCTGGAGTCATTAATGGCCCTGGGACCACCACTCCCCTAGGGCCAGCCAGATGTCCCGAGGTGCCCACCTTTGGAACATAGTAGTTTGCTGTCATTTGGCAGAAGCTATGACAGCTCCCACCAAGCAAGGGCAAACTGTAAGTCTGCTCCCAGCAGGCGGGAGCAGGAAAACAGCTCCCACCAGCAGGGAGCTGACTTTTCATCTGTTTTCCTGCCCGCAGTCAGACGGGCAGGAAAACAGGTGTACGGATTGCTCCCACATGCAGGGAGCAGCATTTTTGGCTGCTCCCTGCATGTGGGATAAATGCCAGCTCCCACTGGAGGCAGGGAGCCAGGAGGGACCGAGGGGCATTGAGGCTCCCTCAATGTTCCCCAACACTGCACACTGGCTGTCCTGGGGGGCTCCAGAGCACCCAGCATCAAGAGGCCAGGCCTCGGGGGGATAGGGTCCCGGTGCCAAAATCGACCCCTTTCCCCAAGAAAGCCTTAAAAGAGGTGAATGCATTTTTGATCTATTGGAATGCCATCTGATTTGTAGTGACTGTGACGAGTGGTTCCTTCCTTGTCATCTCCTGGTGAGAGCAGAGTCCATGGTCCTCCTTTTTAATTACCCTGAGTATGCAAATATCCAAAATCATCTGCAAGGTCTGGCCATTTGGCCCCATCCCATTTTCCTTAGTAGTATGCAAACGTTTTCCTGCCTTTTCCCACATTGATGGACAGCTTACTAAAAGGACCTAGAGCGCATTTCCCGACAATTTTGATGAAGCGTTCTTGATGCAGAGGAATACGAGGATATCTTCACCAAACAAAGAAGCACTTACTTCATATAGTTAAGAGGAAATACTCTTGTTTGGTGGATAGTCACCTCTTTGTAGTCTCATCCTTTTCTCTAGACGGGGATTCATGTTATCACTGATTTGTGGATGAAGACCCTCGAGGAACAATCACATTGCCAAAATTACATCCACACAAGGTCACTGGAGGCATTACCTCATGGTCCTTTCCACAGCTGCAGTGTATGTAGAGTATGCACTAGACATTTACCCAACGAGGTAGCACTCACTAATTAACCAGTAGAAAGTACTCCAGTTGGGTAGACATTTCTGGAAAACTGTGCTCTCTCCTTGGAAAAAATGAGGTTCCATTCTGGCACTGATGCTCATTTCACAGAAATTAAACCTCAATGGGAAGCACTTACAAATATAAGCATAGCAGGTACCCCAGTTAAAGCTCCACTTCTGTAAAGCACCCACACAGACACTCAGAAACCTGCTCATACACCCATTCAGCCACTCCCACATATACTCACAGACCCACACAGCCATTAACACACCCACTCACATACCCATACAGTCACTCACAGACCCATATTGCCACTCACACGCCCATACAGTCATTGATACATCCACTCAAAGACCCAAAGACCACTCACACACAAATACACTGAGACACCCACTCACACACCGATTCAGTCACTCTCACATCTACTGACAGACCCACAAAGGCACACACACACTCACTCACATACACATACAGTCACTCACACACCCACTCACACATCCACATAACCACACACAAGCCCACTTACTGACCCATACAGCCACTCACACACCCACTCACACACCATTACAGTCAGTCACACACACACACACACAAAACCACTCTCACATCCACTCACAGACCCATACAGCCACTCTAACATCCACTCACAGACCCATACAGCCACTCACTCATCCACTCTCAAAGGTTACAGGTTACAGTTAGGAAATAACATTTAAAAAACCTTCGAAAGTCACTAAAAAACAAAAGTTACAGGGACATTATAGTTAGGAAATAACATTAAAAAATGTAGAAATTCACTTAAAAATCAATGGTTACAGGGATGTTTTGGTTATGAAATATAATTTAAAAAACCTTAAAAATTCACTCAAAAAAACAAAGGTTACAGTAATGTTATAAGCAGGAATTACAATTAATGAAAAATAGAAATTCACTGAAAAAAATCAGAAGGTTACAGGGACGTTATAGTTATGCTCACATTTAACTCGTAAAAAACAGTGAAATTCTGCAGTTATAGTTACCTGAGCAAACTATAACTTAGGCCCATGAATGCTCTGCTTATGATCTCACATATTTCATCACTCATGAATCGGTCAGTGACATCACTGATGAAATTTTAAATGACTATTACTGCTGAATTTCACTAGTTTTGTAGGAGTAAAATCTGAGCATAACTATAACGTCCCTGTAACCAAAGGTTACAGAGAGAACCTGTACTCCATGACCTGTACTGGCATTCAAAATGGCGATTTGAAATTGAGGAAGGCTATGTGATTAGCCGAAACGTGTTGTTCATTAAATGGCCTGAAATTAACTTCTGCAGTGTCCCGAGATATGTTGGCGAATGGACGCTCTTACCGTCTGGTGCAATTAAATGAATGAATATTCCCCCGTCGTTGAATACAGGTTCTCTCTGTAACTAAGGAGGTTTTTTGTTGTGGTTAGCAAGGCACTAGTAGTAGCGCCGTCCATGCACCAACTGCGGTCTGTTGCAAGTCAGTAACTGCAACCCTTCTTGTGTCTATTGTATAATGAAACTGATTATCCCCCGGGCACAGAAAATTGCTGGTGAGGAAGCAGGGACTGGGGCAGGAGTGAAGGGTCCAATGCCGATATGGACGGCGAGGACTTAGACGTCTGCGAGAAGCCATGCTTGCTACTTTGTGAATTGCACCGATGTCAGGAGCAGGGCCCCATGGCATTGGCCTTACGGTGCGGACTGGGGATATATATATCATTGGTGGACCAGGTGGTGGAGGCACAAGTGAACGATATGAGACACAGCGGTAAGGAAAACAACTGCTAGAGTGTGCTCGAACTCTGAATGTCTAAATTAAAATTAAACACTTGGATTTTCCTTGACATAAACATTGTAACATTAACCATGCTTGCACATTGGCTGGAAATTACCTGTTAAGGTGGATGAACATTAAGTTACATGGATTATAAGTATATTGTAAGTGCGAATGGAAATTAATTGTTTAACTAAATTTCTTCTATGAAACGGGGAAAACTTAAAAGTATATTTTTCATGTTTAGTAAATGACCAGTATATTTAGAGCACATGTACTGGCATTCAAAATGGCAATGTGTCTTTCATCAAATGGCCTGAAATGAACTTCTGCTGTGTCCTGAGATATGTTGGAGAATGGACTCTCTTACCGCCTGGTGCAAGTAAATGAATGGATAGTTAGTCCTGGCCCCTTGATATACATCAGTAAAAAAATTGTTGTCCAGAGATTTTAATTTTTGATTTGTGTTTCTGTATTGTTAGAGAAGTAAATTAGCTTGGGTAGACATTGCTAATCCAGGCCAAACTTTTCAGGACAGCATTTTTTAAAATGGCAAATGTGTTGCAGTGATGAAGTAATTTCACGAACCATGAGACCTATAGACTTAATTTTGGTGTCAAAACATAGGTTTTGGGGTCAGTAGTCTTATAGAGACAGAAAATTACTCCTGAGAGCAACCCTTCCGTCATTTTCCAAAATGGCGGCTATATAATGATGTGTTTTAGCCATCATATTGGTAATTAATTTTAATATTGTTTTTGTTTCAAGTTTTCGGTTGATTCAAATTCATAAACATGAGCAAAGCAGGTGGTAGCATAGGATCTTTACTTCCTGACAGTGTTGCTAACTACTAAATCTGAGGACTCCTTCAAAAAATGTGTCATATGCCAAACTAAACCGAAAGAAAAGCTAACATCCACTGTGGCTGGACAGGAGAGAGTTTTTATACGCTTCAGAAATACGCAAGACGAAGTTCAGAAAAGATTGAAACTGATGGGTGAAGAGGATCAAATATTTTATCATTGTAACAACAAGTGCTACAAGTCTTATACAATGGAAAAAACCTGGATAAAATGTGTCAACAAACAGCAGAAACCAGTGAATCACAACAAGAAAGCGACAACAACCAAACCATATGCGCATCCACTTAGAAGATCGGTGGCTACCCCTCGTCCACCTCCTACAACTGATCAGAAAGCAGAGGATCTCTCAAAGTGTTATCTGTAGTTTAGCCAGAACAAAGGCCAAAGGGATTGACAAAAGAACAAAAGTCTCAAAGGGCAAACATGTTTTTATCTGCAGCTAGTTTCTTCCAAGATGAAGTTTTCAGCTGAGTAGCTGATCTAAACAGCAAGGTGAATGTATTTGCAGCTGATTTTTTATGCCCACCCGAACTGCATGCGTGCATACATTCAAACATATGAATGTACATTGAGCTCCCAGCAGCAACGTAACTGCCAGCCTTCAGTTAAGATTGCACACTTTGAAAAAGCAAATGTAGTTTTAAAGCCACTCTTGAGTGCTGGCTACAGGTTCATACTCAGTGAGATCAGAGAAATAATGGTCAACATTGATGAAACTGTATTGATCCATAATAATGAAATAAAGATTTTTCTGGTGAGAATGTACAATGATAGTTTTTGTCAGTCTAACAAAAAGATTGAGCCACTTATGATGTTCTCAGCTGATTTGACTCTTGAAGTTCTTGCTGCCAAAATAAGATCACACGATGCAGTAAAATCAGCAGGAACCATTTTAAGAAACGTCCTGAAAGATTTAGAGTTTTGACTTAATGACAAATTTTGTGATGCCTCAGAGCTCCGTAAATCATGGGCGTCAATACAAAATACCTGATGTTGGCTCAGCATTTTTTCCATCATTGTTTAATATCTGCAAAGCAAAACTGTTACAAACTAAAGTTCTTAAGTTCGGAACAGAAGCAGACAACATTGATTATGGCTTTGAAGATATAAGCGAAGAAGTGGAAGACAATCCCAAAAACCGACAGGCTTGTGCCATGAAAATGTACTGTCTTTTCCAAATCATGTTTTATGAATTACATCACGGCAAAATGAAAACTCCACTACACATGATGACTGCCTACGTAATCTATGACAAGTACAAAAGTAGAGAGCTAATCACTTCAATGAAGAGGATTGGTGTTTTGACAAGTTATAATGACATAGTACGGAGCAGGAACTTGTTAGAAGCTCATGCTGTAAAATCTTGTGAATCCGACAACACACTACTTCCAAGTCACTTTACAAGGAACGGATTTACAATTGTTGTTCTTGATAAGTTTGATTTTGAAGACAGCTCTTCTTTGTCTGGAACCTCCAGCACACATGATATAGCCATGGTGCTTTTTCAAGACTGTACCAATGAAGTAGCTGCTGGAAAACAAGCTGTGACAGCTGTATGCATAAACAGACAAAGCTGCAAACTTATAACCCAACTGCCTTGCCAACATGTGCAAAATCACTACAAGCCATCAATACGTCCCAGTCTACCAGAAAGTTTCAAAGTTGTTGAGGACATGGATCTTCTACCTGATGCTGCAGTCCAGAAAACTGATTTAACTGAATTTATCATATCGCTTATTCAGTGCAGACTGAAGGATGAAGAAAAGCCAGTTCCTCCGTGGGCTGGAATTCATGCTCTGATCTCTCAGAATACCGTCCCACTGAAGAAGGCTGGGTTTTTACCAGTAATACCATCTCCAGTCACAAACTATGCAACAGTATACACAGCTCTAAAAGTTTACAAAATGTTCATGGCCAACTTGAAGACCAGCCTATCCTGCTAATTCTCTGTGATGAAGGTGTTTTCCGTAATGTAGCTGACATTTTTTATTAGCAATCCAGTAGAATTTGATGATTATTATCCAATTATGGGCATTTTCCACATGACAAAAGTTGCATTGCAGTGTGCAGGATGTTATCTCAGTGGATGTGGCATACACGATGCACTTATTGAGGCTGAAATCTTTGGAAGCAAAACTGTTCAGTAAGTACTGAGCGTAACTCGTTATGTTTGTTTGTTAAAAGGTATGCTCATCATATCTAAGGCTATAGAAACATAGCATTGGAATGCTTTCTGGAACAAGAATGACAAATTAGGTTTTGCATACCTTATTTCAGAAGTGAACAAGTCACAATGCCAGGATGCCATTTTGGTAAACAAGCGCTCAATAAGAACATTTAACATAACATAACATAACACTTCATGCAAAAGACATAATGCAAAACCAGGCAATGTTCAATCCACTCAGTTAAAAATCAGAAAACCTGAAAACCAAGTTTGTAGAGTTTGTCAAAGAATGTGAAAAAAAATAAGAACTTTGCAAGTACTGGGAGAATGTTTCACACATGATAGCTCTAGTGAAAAACATGGTACATGCTAATCGAGAAGGTTATTGGGAGCTGCGCGTGAAGACTGTGGAGTCACTGATTACTGTGTTTTGCAAATTCAATTGCATAAACTACCTGAGTTGTGGGTCCTGGTATTTGGAAAGAGTGAAGAAGCTAGAAGAGGTGGAAAAACCATACCTCCACAGAAAATTCATCCAAAGGCATTTTGTGGTGTAAAACAGAGAGGGAAGGTTCAATGCTGTGGCTCCAGATATGAAACTCGAGCAGGCGATCCAGAGATCACGGAAAAGCTCCGAGGGAATTGTTGGTCAGACATGTAAAAGTGAATATGTTGCTCAATGGCAGCTAGTTTACCATGAAGTCCTTTCTATTTGTTTTCAGAGAGATAACAAATTCAAAATTAATGGACCATCATGAAACTGTTCCTCACCATGAACTTGTGGGAAAGAGAGGGGAATGTTTTAATAAACATGTTGACAGCCTTCTTCATTTCATGCAGCAGCAAGGAAACTCCTTTTAAATGACTGACCATGTGCGACTACACAACTTCGTGACCAAACAATAAATGGATAACGATATAAAGACACATCTACTAGATGTCCTGGAACATGGATCAAACCTATGTAGAACTGAAGCAGGAGTGATTTGTACTGAGAGAGAAACAGCTGTTTGACATAATCACTAAGCTAAACTTCCATGCTTTAATTGCCATAGTAAGAATTTTGTCCAACCAGCCAGAACATAACAGGTTACAAAAAACACAACTTTCACAAGCACATAGAGAGATGGATGTAGCAAAATAAAGGGTGAACCTATCAAAGACATTCTGTTGCATGATCTTCTTCTAACATATGCATTATTTGATGGAGATGCTGCAACCAAACCAATGAAGCACAAACTCGTACAAGAGCTTGAAAACAACTTTCACCTGAGGAATATCAATTCGAAAAGGTGTCCTCATTGAAAAGTGCTGTTGTTGTGGACTATATGTCACAATTGCGAATGGTCAAGATTTCATCCATGCAAAACTTAAGAGAGGTCATTCAGACTATTCTACAGATATCAAAGTCAGTGTGCACCTTGCAAGAAGTGCACATTGCCTTTGACAGTTATCTTGAACTGTCTGTCAAAGAATTTGAGAGAATCAGATGAATGTCTAAAATTGGAACAATTGACCTTGCCTGCATCAGACATTCAACACCTATACCTGTGCAACTTGATTAATTCTGGTCATCAACATTGAACAAGATGAACTTGGAGGTGTTAACTTGCCAAAACATTGCTGATGCTTCAGTGAACACTGAATTTCCAATTATTGCAAGTGGAATGTTTGACATTGAGGAGTTTGTGCCTGCAGAGATCTATTCAAAACGTACGGGCCATATTGTTCAAAAACTTAACAGCAAATTGGAGGAAGCTGACCTTCGCATTGTGCCACATGTTGAGTGGGTGTTAGAAATGGTTCCAATTGAGTCATTGTTCTGTCAAATGACACAGATGTTATTATTGTGCTACTTAGATTTGCTGCAATGTTCATAAGTCAACGATTGTCAGAGTTATTAATACGTTATGGAACAGTCGGGAAAAGACACTTAATCCTGCTTCATAATCTGTTCTAGAAACTTCACCCATAGATGCCCAGTGTTCTTATCAAGGCACATATTCTTACCGGACACTATGAGCAAAATTGGAACAAAGCTTGGAGCTTAAACTGCTGAACCTGTGAAGTTTCTTAAAGGATTTGCTGAGACAGAAGAAGAATGTGACTTTAAAAAGGTAGAAAAATACCTGGTGCGTGTGTGGAAAATGGGTTCTGTCACACATTTGACGATCTTCGATACAGTGAGTTCAAAGAGATCAGTCCTGCTAAGTTACTTTCCACTGATGTCATATTCTGTGCGTGGACACATTAAAAGAGCGTTCTACTTGATCAAAAGATGTAAATGTTTTGAATGATGCATATGTAGAGAAAGATCTGTGTGAATTTGGTTGGGAAGATATTGATGGGGTGCTAAAACCTACAAAATTTCTAAAGCCTCTACCCACGGAACGTACATGTACTTGCAAAACATGTGCTACAAAAAGATGTCCCTGTCGATATGCTCTTCTAAATGTTCAACATTCTGCAAATGTCCTATGATTGATTGCCGAAACAAATAAATAAAGTGAACTATGAAAATGTGTCTAAAACAGGAGTGATAAATATTTGTTTTCATATGCAGATAATAAACATTGCTTGGTGTATATGTAAAAGGATGAAAAACCATAGTATTTGTTTCATTTTTATATATGTCTCTTCTTCCTCTAATATAGCTGCCATTTTAGAAAATGGCAGAAGGTTACTCTGAGGAGTTATTTCATGTCTCTATAAGACTATTTGACCCCTAAAACCTATGTTTTGACAGGAAAATAAAGTATATAGATCTCACAGTTCCTGAAATATTACATCATCACTGTAACACATCCACCATTTATAAAAATGTCGTCCAGAAAAATTCGGCCCAGATCAGCAATATCTACACAAGCTAAATTACTTTCTAATGATCCAAAAACACAAATCAAAATGAAAATCTCTGGACAACAATTTGTTTACGGAGGTATATTAGGGGTCGGGATTGATTTTCCTGTAATGGAGGTCAGGTTCTCTCTGTAACTAGAGAGGCTTTTTGTTGGTTGAGGGCGAGGTGTGGCTCAGCGGCCAGGGCGGCTGACTCTGGAGCATGGGGATCATGGTTCAGTCCCCAGCGCTGGAGGCAGATCAGCTGAGCATCATGTGACTCTGGGCAATAGCTCACTTAATCTCCCTGACAGCCCCCAGCGCCTTGAGACCCTTATGGGTGATTAGTTCCTACTTTACAAATACCGGGTATTTGTTGTGTTTAACAAGGCGCTAGCGGTAGCGCCGTCCATGCACCACCTGCGCTCTGGTACAAGTCAGCCTACTGCAACTCTTCTTGTGTCTAATACATATGTGTGTGTATATATATATATATATTTTCCTTGTATATATATATATATATATATATATATATTATATATATATATATATATATATATATATATATATATATATGTATTCCTGTACTGTCATTGACATCGTAAACCACAAGGCCAAAGGTCAAGTGGTTTGTAAATGTCACCTGCACCCATATTACACATGTAAGTTGTTATGGATTTTTTTTATATTAAATATTTATTTTGAGGGTTGTTTCCCATTTTCACCCTTCATTCCTGATATTGGATGGAGGCACATGGTTCAAAGGACACCTGAGTTGTTCATGAAGGCTGGCTTTGATGTCTCAGGATGTTGCCTGCTTGGTGTGAGATATTTTCACTATGAGGACTTTCAGGATGCAGACCCAGATTACGCATTGGAGGATAACTAAATTCCACAGAAATCGATAAGGAGTTGTTCCTTTCACTCCTTTCCTCCCTAGGGACCTACTTACATTCTCATGTCGAATAGAGTGGTGTCGTTAAAAGCAAAATTAATTTTGAAAAGAAGGAGGAGCCTTTTGGTCGAGATCCTGAGATCCTACAGGGACTATTGGAGTCCATATTAGAAAGTCTTCTCCTGTGGACCGTTGAGACATTGGGCCCAATTTATCAACACTTTGCACAGGTGCACACTCACCAAAAGTGATGCAGTGTTGATTAATTGGTTATTTTCCATTGCAAAACCTTGCACTGATAAGTTGCCTTAAAGTAATTCAAAGTAGCGATTCGCACTGTTTTGTGTCACTTTGTGTCATGGGAATCCCGTGGATGATACATGGTGTTCCCACGCTACCACCTATGTTTTTTGATGCAAAGTCCTAACTACTAATAATGCTCATCAAGGCTTTGTACATACAAATTATACCTCCTTGAGGCAGACGGAAAGGGACTAAAGGTTTCTGGTTCTCTCAACAACTTTGCATGCTTGCTGAACTACACAGCACACATACAAAGTGGGGAAAACTTTTCAAAGTTAGACTAAACCTAGCATTTTGTTTTGGAATCGTGTCCTCTGAGTACTAAACCTATGCTAGTCTCACGCATACTAGTTTTCGGAGGACTTCTGCTGCTGGCCCCGGGCTTCTTGATTTGTGAAATTCTGGCCTTGACAAGAAGCCACTTCATTGTGCATGATCAGTTTTCCATTTTTGGCCTTCTGCAGCTAGGTCTGTGGTGGTCGATTATTGGAATGATCAAAGAGTCTCTCTGGTGTTTTCTCATTGCTGAGCTGTGAAAGAGGATGAATTGTCCTTCATGGGCCCTGTCCTATGTTTAAAGTGAGGGGTGCTACCTGTGGAGTATAGAAGGGGAGGGGAGGTGAGATAACCTGATTATTGTTATGAGGCAGTACCAGCAGAGTGATTGCTATGTATGTCAGTATAACATTAAATAAAATGTGGGCATTTTGGTGACATTTGCCAAGCCTGGCATAGTGGTGGCTTTGCCAATGACATATCTATTGCAATTTCCGTGCATTCTGGTTATCCCTAGAATAATGGTGGCCCCCTCCATAACGTATTGTAAGAATTGTTGTAGACATTCTGGCTACCCCTGGTATAACAGTGGACCATCCTTGAAATAATAAGGGCATTTTAGAGACATTCTGGACATTCCTGGTTAATAGTGACTCCTTGTGACATATTGTGTCTATTTTACCAGCCCTTCTCAAGTTAACTGCCCGCAACGTTATTCGTGTCAAAACATTCATTAAAATATTGGAAGTTAACTTCATTCTAGAAACTTTAACATCTATTTACAGTCCATCATAGCAAAGTGTAGAAACCGCTAATGAAATGGAGTATGGACAGAGGCAGTTTGCAGATCCATGGAGGAAATATGTTGTCTGAGATACAAAAGAGGAACAATTGATTGAACGTTCTCCATCTAGAATGGGATTAACTTTACGAATGGGTTAACCCTCTTCAGTACTAGAACTAGATAGAAGACCCTGGAACCTTTTGGATCAAAATGATAATGGAATCAAATCATCCAGCACTCATCTGGCAAAACCACAGAAGACCCGCTTTTCCACGAAATATTGAATCTCTTGGCAGAGAGAAGTACATTTTTTCACATTTCTGGACAGGAGAAAAGCCTGCAATCAGAGCATTTACATTCAAGCTGTGACCTTACCTAAGGGTTGTAGTAATATTTGTAATGAATGGTCAGTCATACTGTTGGAAATGATAATCTTTTTTGTGGTATTCCCTCAGATTTTATGCCTTTACCACAATATTTTTGCAGAACCCTTTTTGTTGGCTATACGACTTGATGCACTTTACTCCTGCTAATCAATATTAAATTGCTGTGCTGTCACCTTTTAAACATGGTAAAATTGCCATCCACCTAAATGCTTTACAAAGGAGGGTTTAGGCCTAGCAAAAGATTTATTTTGCCAGAATGAATTAGCAGTTTTAAAACTGCACTACAGGCTGCAATAGGAGGCCTGATACATGTTTTAACATGCTGCACTTGTGGGTGGCGCAATGCGTGCTGCAGGACAACTAGTAGCATTTAATATACAGGCCCTGGGTACATGTAGTACCAGATGCTAGAGACTTATATGGAAATTAAATATGGCAATCAGGTGTAAGCAAATTGTACCATGTCCATCAATTGTTCTTTTTGCATTTGTCATCCTGAGTGGGACGGGTATGCCCAAAGGTGGGTCCCGTGCTCTCCATGCCACTGGCATCAAGCTAGCCTGACTGTTGAGGGGTGAAACCCCGAAACAGGTCCCAAGATGCTTGTTTCAGGTCAAGGGAGGACCTGGTCTGGCAGTTGGGGCTTTACCGTTCAGGGTCAAGACTGTATTGCATATGGCTGGGTTCAAACTGGAATGGCATGGGGAGCAAAAAAACGATGGATTTAGGCCCAGATCTCTGTACTTTGGTGAAAGTTTGACATTGTTCAGCATTCTGTCCATCAATTGTTCTTTTTGCACATGTTTTAAGGAGAGAGCCCAAGCACTTTAGCAATGGTTAGCAGTGGTAAAGTGCACAGAGTTCTAATGCCAACAAAAACTAAATTTAGAAAACAGGAGGGGTGAAGGCCAAACGTTTATGGGAAGACAACACTGAGGATGACAGGTCTAACAGGATCCAATGCTAAGCCCCGCAATGCAGTGCATCTCTTAACCAAAGGTATCACCTGATCTAACGCCAAGTGATGCAGAGCCCCGCAAAACTGTGCAGCTTCCGACAGAAATCACACCAGATCCAACGCAGGGCGACACCGCACAGGTCCTCAGCGAAGGCTCCACCGGATCTGGCACTGAGTGATACAGAGCCCTGCTGAGCCTTGCAACTCCCAACTGAAAGCCTCACCGGTTCCAACGCAGAGCGTCGGGGAGCCCTGCTCCATTGCAATCGACCTGAACTCGCAAGTTTGTCCCGGTCCGACAACCAGATACCTGCAATCAGTGCTATTTTTATCTAAGACATTAAAAACTCATAACTCCGGTCTACTAATTGAATTTTTGTTGTTTTGTTGTCATTTTATGTATTCAAACGTACTCTATTTTTCTAAATAGGTTTGAGATTTTTGTTTTCACTTTATTCATATTTGAGTGCGACATAAATCTCTTACACATTGCCTCCTGACTGCTTTTCTGCCAAGCTTGCAGAGGGCTAAGCACAATTTAGTGACATTTGTGGTTCACCCTGAGAGGGATTGTGATTATTATTTGAAGTGGGTTCTTACCCCTTCAACCAATAATCCAGTTTCTTACACATATCTTTATGTAAATTATATTTTATTACAAAACGTTTGGAGCCATATGTCAATTAAATTTTCCTGCAAAAATACTTTGTTTGCAATGCTGCTACCTTATTAGCTTAGTTAATAATTTATCAATTGGTAATAACTGCACGATACAGTAGGTAGCTGAAGGACTTGCCTTGAATACACTCCTGGGGATGTTCATTTGTCAATCCTTCCTAAATAAAGAGCTAAAATATGTTACTACTTCTTAATCTTAAATTTATCATCTATATAATTGTTATCTTGGGGGTGCTGAACACATAAATCCATACGTTTTTTGCACCCTTCAGAAAGCATCAGTGCCACGAACCACGTGTTGGCTGCAGCTGCCTTTAATATACAATACAGTCTGAAGACTGGCTCAATAATGGTATCATGAACTTTCTGAAATATTTCGCGCTTGACGAATAAACAGAGGGGCATATTTACAAGCCCCTTGCGCCACTTTTGCGCCGCCGTTGCGTCACGCATGTGACGCAGCGGCGACGCAAACCATGCGCTGCGTTGCGCTATATTTACAACGTGACGCATCTAGGGAGATGCGTCACGTAGTAAACTCCTGCGCCACATGAAACCTGCGTCAGGTTTCATGTGGGCGTACCGGCGCAGGGGGCGTTCCGGCGCAGGAACGCTCGAAAGTGACGTAGTGAAATCTACAAGATTTCACGCAGTCACTTTTTCGACGCTGGTGCGTCAAATCCTTACGCCTGCTTCAAGCAGGTGTAAGGATTGACGCACCATGTTAGGGATAGGAAGGTTGGAACAGTGCTGGAGTTGCGTCGCGCTTGCGACACAACTTCAGCACTGCGCCAACCTTCCGTCGACAGATGCGTCACGCATCTGCTTATCCTTGCGCCACGATGCGCCGCATTGTAAATGCGACGCATCGGACGTGGCACAAGGGTAAGCTTGCGTGACGCATTTTCCCTGGCGCATCCCTGCTGATATGCAGGGATGCGCCAGGGAACGTAAATATGCCCCAAAGTGACTAACAATTTGTCTCATGATTGGACGTGATTGGACAATTGTAAACGAAGCAGGAGAAAGACAGACGAAAATAAGTTTAGAAAATAAGTTTAGAATGTTTTAGAAAGGATTATGCATTCTTAATCTGAGTTTCAAACAGTTAGAATGTTATATTTGTATGCAGGGCAATATCTTCTGTGTCCTTAATGAAGTACAAAATAGATACATACCTACCAAAAATAAGATGAATAATTTTAGCTAAACTCAACTATGAAGTTCTACTCTGTCCTTTTCTGGAAACAATTACTCGACAGGCTGGTTTGCGCACATCCAACACAAGCTCCGGGCCAGAGTCCTAGTACCTGACTGTTTCACTGCATATTGTTTTCAAAGTCGTTTGCTATTTGTATTAAAACCAGTGGGGTATATATCATCCTAAAACTGCGGCATTTCAGAAATCAGTCTTCTGCTGTACCTGCAGCATTTCATAAAATCACCCTGAATCCCATCTTAACATATGTAACAAGCCTCAAAGACAGATGTTATAAAACAAACAATAAAAACAAGGGAATAGGATTTCTTACTGAAGATAAAATAATTGTTTACTGCAATGTTCAGGCAAGGGAGATTGCTGAATTCACTTCTCACGAGCTACCAATACAAAATGATGAATGAGAAAAAAAGCTGGTATCGTTTAAAGGCCTTATGACTTCAAGAAGTCTATCAGAATTAGGGGCATATTTGCAAGGGGACTGCGCCACTGGAATATCGCTTTTTACGACGTTCCGGTGGCCCAATGCCCTGATCCATATTTTCAAAGTGGCGTTAAGCCACTTTGGGGCATATTTACTAGTAAAGTGGCCAAGCGTGTCATTAAGCCAAGAAGGCTAACGACACGTTCCGTCACTTTAGAAACGCAGGGCTTCACCACATTTACAAGAATATGGTGCAGCCCTTCGTTTCCCCCAGCACTGGTGCTAAATTTAGCTGCCTAGCGCCAACGCAGGCACCCTTGCAGCATAGTGCAAGGGTGTCTGCGTTGCAGGGGAAGATTGTTTATGTGCAGGAAGGTATCACTACCTGCACATAAACAATCTTTATATGGTGTTTTGTAACTTCTATGTGTGTTGCTCAATGCAGCACACATAGAAGTTGCAAAACGTCATTTTTTTAAATCATTGGCGTTTTGCTGTTTCCATGTGTGCTGCACAACGCAGCAAATAAGGAAACAGCAAAAACAAGGAGAAATTAAACATTTCTCCTCGTTTCTCAAAGGTAAGACCAGGTTAATTTTGGCGCTGCCCTATGTTTACACCACCCTTATAAATATGGGGCAGCGTCAAAATCAATTGGTGTTGCGGTGGAACACCCACAGCAACACCCATTGCCTTCCCCTTTCACGCTAAGCATAGCGTGAAAGGATGCCTTCTTTACAAGGCAGCGTTAAGCCACGCTTAACGCTGCCTTGTAAATAAGGCAAAGCCCGTATTGCCACCACAACGTCCTGAAAAAGTAACATTGTGGTGGCGATAGGGGCTTGTAAATATGCCCCTTTGTGTGGCTTAATGCCGCTTTGTATATATGGTGTCCTTTCACACAGTTTTCTGCATGCAATGGGTGTTGCTGTGGGTGTTCCACCGCAAAACCCATTGCTTTTTGACGCTGCCCCAGATTTACAAGGATCTGTAAATCTGAGGAAGTGCCAAAAACTAACATTAGGCGTTACGCGTTAGTTTGGCGCACCTAGGAGAAATACTTTTATTTCTCCTCGTTTTTCCTTTTTCTATGTGTGCTGCATTCCGTAGCACACATAGAAAGAGCAAAACGCCTTTAATGATTGTTTATGTGCAGGAAGGTGTCTTCCTGCACATAAACAATCATTAAATAATGGCGATTTGCTACTTCTATGTGTGCGGCAGAATGCAGGAAATATAGAATTAGCAAATCACCATTATTGATTGTTTATGTGCAGGAAGGGACACCTTCCTGCACATAAACAGTCATTCCCTGCAACGCAGGCACCCTTGCACTATGGCGCAAGTGTGTCTGTGTTGGCGTTAGGCAGCTATTTGTAGCGCCAGTGCAAGGGAAAACACAGGGGTGCGCCGTATTATTGTAAATACGGCGCATACCTGCGTTTTTTAAATAACACAGAACGGCGCTGCAAAATTTGCTGCAGCACCGGGCTGCGCCATTTCCTTGCAGATATGCCCCATAGTTTTTACAAATATTTTTTATTGAAAGCTTAAATCACATACAAAAAGTATCAACTCGCATGACAGGGAGAATTACAGTTTTTGAAAACATCAGTTTCACTGCCGTACCTAATTTTAGTTGTCACAGTTGTTTGGGCCTGTTCTTCGATTTCCAGTTTATGTTATCATGGAAGAGCATTTCTTTGTCACAAAGTTTACATTTAATATGTGAACTAAATACGATCTAGAATTAATTTCATCCACTGAGCCGCTGTCTTCTAAGAGCAAGTGACTGTACTTCGAATGTGGCTCCATGCTTTTCAGCATTTATCAGAATCCAACAGAACAACCTTTTCTATGTTGTCTAGAGAACACCATACATGTCTGAATTTTTACTGTTGAGCTAAGATGGTCAACAAAATGACACTTGATTTTGGTATGAATTGTATAAATTCCCAATTTTTCTTGGAACTGACATTGCATGTTAGTTTCATATTCTTTCATATTTTTGGTGTATACATTAAAATCTATTTAAATGAAAAGTTTGTAAATGTGAGCGGGGCCTACAAACTCTTCCCAGTGATGGGACTTCCTAGTGTCAGTCAAGCAACATCTCGGAATACATCCCAGGATGCCTGCACTACGCTGCTGAATCATGATCACATCGTTGGGCATTCTGCTCCATCTGTTTGTGGAGCTCCGACAATGTGCCAGGCAGTGGCAATGATAGGAACGAGGGGGGCTGGTCACAGAATCCTACTTACCTAGAACTCTACCCAGTGGTCCATGCTGGCACACGCGGATAGGCTGGTGTAGTTTGAAGGAAGCAAGGGAGATAGCTCTTAACCACTGGAGGATGTTTGGGAGACCCAGAAGCGGGATGCCTCTTTCTGCACTACTTGCACGCACCTCATTGTAGTAGAGAGGACATATTTCATGAACACCTTACAAAGTGGGAGCGACTAAGGCACACCCACCTTTCACTGCAAATGACTTGGGAGAAACATTGGAGGAATGCCAGCTTGCATAATCAGACCAGGTGAAGGGGTGGGACATTCAGGGGGGACCTCCTCTGGAACCAGGTGTACATAAAGGCTGCAATTTACCTGCAGATGAAAAAGCAGCATTCACATGGTGGTATCTGGCAGCACGCTTTCTCTTCCAAGGTAAGTGCGGTTTCTTCCTTGGGGCGTTGAAGAAGGATCCACAGGAAGGTGTCTCACAGCAATATTTTCTCCTCCCAAGGTATTCTCCCAGCCTATGCTGACTCAACCTAACCCATGGACAATAGCCAAGACCCAGAGAAAGTGGAGTATACAATATCATTGGAACAATCCTTGTAAAAATTAAGTATTTACAGAATTAATTTGGGTCTGTTAAGAAGAGTATAAATACTCATTAACTGTGAAAGGATACATGCAGATAAGCATGAAAGTCCTTTATTTAGAGAGCCAGACTTCATAGTTTGAGGTTGCAAAATTGAGCACCATAATTATTCTGGCTGACTAATATTATCTAGACATGCATACATACCACAGGGCCATTTAGAGTTTGACTAAGTGGGAGTTCTGCCATAAATAAGAGATGGAGGCCCGCTTATTAACCATCTGTCATGGAGCCACCGATTTTGATACATCAGGAGGCCATCTTATTTAAGTAGGGCCTACTAACACAGATTTCCTCTGCCCAGGTCTGCCATGTTAGGCAAGATGGACCCTGGCAGCAAACATAAATAATGCCTCATGGTTAGAAAAAAGCTCCCTCTGTGTCAGGACCATTGTTTTTTCTTCTCAGGGGTTAACCCTGTTTTTGGGGATTTTTTCTGAGAAACAAAAAGCAATATTCCAAAAGTTCTATTCCTGGGTCAGGGATGCACTTTTGTCACAATTGATCTGCCAGTGTGGTGGAAAACTTTAAGTAGGGCTGGCAGTCTGCCACGGTGTGGATGGAGGCAGACCTCTGCCACCCTGGAGCCACAGATAAACTATCCACCAGGTTCCAAGTAATCACCTGTGTCTAAGAGCCAAACAATCCCTAATTCACCTTGGTGGAAGTATCTTATCTTTAGTTCTTGAAATGGCAACATTGTATTTTATTTCCCCAGGGTCTGACTTAATATGACTATATCACACCGAATCTTAGATTGCTAGAAATTATTCTGCTTTGTAGATGAATAGGGGGATTATCCAAAGTGGTACCTTCTGGTAGCTTGTGGATATGTATGTCCAGCTGGTGCCTAATCCCACTAGAAACAGTTATCAAAAACCATATAATTTAAACGCAAAATTTGTGGTCTGCATCTGCCTGGAAAGAGAAAAAGAAGGAATGGTGTGTTTTTGATGTCATGACTTTTGATATAAATCCCATTTAGATGTCTTCTTTGTAACTGGTAAGAAATATCTCACCTTGAGCAAGCCTAACACAAGACTGCATCATTTTAAATGAGAGAAATAAAGCCACCTTCGTGGCAGGAAACTTTTAGTTGGGTCAAGGAGACCAGAAAAGATGTTTTGTGTTCTACAGAGATTGGGTCAACAAAATCTCCAGTTCGTAATGTAAGTTTATTGGCAAATGTCCACTTTGACAAATATTCTGGATTATGCAAAGAATTTGGAAAGATGGTAATAACTTAATTGGGGCTTTTGGACATAATTAATGTAGCAAAAATCAACATATTGCTCCGAATTTTTTACATTTTCAAAAATGCAACAGTGTGCCTTAAACCAATGGTCCTGGTGAATCTCCTAAGTGGACTCAGTCGTCTCATCAAACTTCAAAATGGGCTTTGAATTGAATTGAATTGAATTGAATTTTATTACATTTGCATAGTTACTTAAAAACCATTGCAATGCGAGTTTCAGATAATACAATAAAATCATGATAAGACAATAATTACATATATTCAAAATTCATGGCTCCTTAAAAAGGTTAAAAGAGTTAAATTGCTATTAGATAAAAATGGCTTTGTTCTTCATACACATAGTTCTCAATGTGAATTATGCGTTCTGCCCGGCTTCATTACTCTGTCTGGGCAATGCTATTGTCCAAAAGGAGACGTTATTGAGAACCCGGTCCAAGTGCTTATATGGAGGTTTCCCAGGTCGACCTTAATGGTGGCAGTCTCGTGTCATAGTTAAGAGTTTGCACAGTAGTCGCGGCTTCCCCTTAGACTAGGTGGAGTTTAAGCGTTCGATGGCATTTTTTTCTCGGCTGCATCTAGGAATCTCACAAGTCTGCAGTTTAATTGAGGTGTTGCTGGGTCAAAACATGCCAAGACTGCTTGTCTCCTTGAGCGAATATTCCTTTGGTTTAAGGGGACTCTTAGCAGCTGTCTCCTTTCCTGTGTCAGCTCCTTACAGGAGCATAGTAAATGGGTAATGTCGCCCTGGCCATTTTTGCACAGACTACAAGATGTTCGAGATGGCTCCCTCTTCCATGGAGGAAGGTTCTGAGTGCACGGGATCAAGCCAAGGCGAAGTTTTAAGAATTTTAGTTTCTGTGGTTTCGGATAGCCCAGATTAAAATATTTTTGAGGGGCCAAGACTTTATAGTTGTTCACAGTCATCCAGGCATGCGATCTTACTGAGAAAGCTGCTTTGTCTTCCACCAAAGCCAGCTTTTTCAAGGATTTCCACACTAATTTCTTAAAAGCTGAAAGGTGGATCTGCGTGTTCCAAATGGCCAAGAGTCCAGTGCATGCTAGAGCCTCCTGAAGATAGCTTCTTGCAGGAGAATCCTCCCTCTGCTGAAGATCTTGCCATAGAAGTTTATTTAGAGTTTTGGGGGCTGATAGTCTAATTTTGTTCCAGCAGTTGATATATGCGCCGTATCTGGCCCATGATTGCTTCAGTAGGCCAAATTCCAGTCTGATTTGTGCCGGGAAGTGTAGTTTGGGAGGTTAAAGGTGGTTCTGTATGCTTTTACTAAGGTTGTGTCCAACAGTTTTGCATCTCTCCCTCTTAAAGCTTCACTACCATAAGTAATTGTGGGAAGAATTTTGGCCTGTGCTACTTTTAGTAGGGGGCTTAATGTTGGGCCCAGTAGTTTAGATGTTAAACTTTTCATGGTTAATGCTAGCACCAACCCCTTTCTTTTAATCTCCTCTAGGTGTCGGGCAAATGTTCCTTCTTTATCAATGTAAACACCTAGGTACTTATAGACTCCCGCTGAGTCTATTCGTGTGCCGCCCAGCTGCCAGCTTCTATCTGCCTTCCTTTTGTTGTTTATTGACATAGTTCTAGTTTTCTTTAAGTTGATTGACAGCTTATTTGCTTCAGCGTAGACCTGCATGCTGTTGAGAAGATGTTGCAAGCCTACTACTGTATGACTGAGCAAGATTACGTCGTCCGCATAAAGGAGATTGGACAGAGTTGTGCCTCCCATCCTGGGTGCGTGAGAGTTGCTGGTGTTGAGTAATTGCGGAAGGTCTGCCATGAATAAATTAAACAGCATGGGTGCCAGCACGCAACCTTGTTTGAGGCCCTTCGTTGTTTTTACTTTCCTTGTCAAATGCGTCCCTGTGCCAAGTTTGACCTCTACCCAGGTATCAGTATGGAGGAGCATTATCATTTTTAAGAGAGCATTTGGGATCCCCCAGCTTGCCAGCTTCGCCCATAGTCTTGATCTGTCCACATTATCGAAGGCGGCGCTAAAATCGATAAAACAAAGGTGCAGCTGCATTTTCTTCGAAATTGTGGCATCTATGAGCAGAGATAATGTTAAGATGTTCGTTGTTGTGCCAGTTTCCTTACGAAAGCCTGTCTGATTTAACGGAATTATATCAATCGTGTCCGCCCAGGCTGTAAGCTCTTCCAACAACGTGCCCGCAAAGTATTTAGCCTCATTATCGATTAGTGCCACCAGCCGATAATTACCGGGCGAGGCCTTATTCCCACTTTTGTGGATAGGAACGATCGTGGAGCCTTTCCATGAATCAGGGATGACGCCCCGTTGTCTCACTTCCAGGAATATTGGATGAAATATTCTTGCCCACTCTGACGCCCTCTGTTTAAACAGAGCGGGCGGGATTCCATTCGGGCCTGGTGCCCCTTCCCTTCTTCCCTTTATGATCTGCCGCTTAATTGACAGGTGCGCAGCTTCATCTGACGTTTCCTCCAGAAGTTGATTTGCGTTAGAGGCTATATATGAGACTCTGTCGTTTGTTAAATTAGCCGCATTGCGGTCAGTTGGAGCTGCCCTGTACTGGTCCTGGTGAAGGGAGCCTGCTGTAAAGTTGTTGAAATGAGTGTGCAGATAGTTGGCCCAGGTTTCCTCTAATATGTGTGATGGAATTCCCCCACGTTGCGGGTCGATGATTATGTTCACCATTTTCCAGAAGCGGGGGCTGTCATTCTGTTTTATGTTTTGAAGGAGTTTAGCCCAGGTGTCATCTTCATGGTTTTTGTTAATGCCCCATTTCAACTTCTTTAGATTAGTTCTTTGTTGACGCAAAGAGGAGAGTAGCAAGAGGTTCCCAGGATCATGGCGCAAGGATCTTATTGAGCTGCTTATAGTTCTTTTGAGGCTTTTAATTTGAGCACGTTGTGCCGCAGTTAACCTTTTCGCTTGCTCAAATGGCAGAGTGTGCTTCATTTTTATTTGCGACGCGTGTAGTTTGCTGAGGCTTGAGTATTTTGATACTATTTCCAGGAAATCCCTTTCGGTTGGTTTCCATTGGACTGTCCCCTTTCTTGGCCGTCATTATGATCTGATATGAGAGACCCACTTCATTACACAAATGGAGCCCATAGGAGGTGGAACTTCTGGGACCTGCGGTACACCCCATCCCACCCCCACTTCTCAGGGGCAGGTGGGGGTGATGATTCTACTATTGGTCACCATTTATCACCTGAAAAGGGCACCGAACAGGTGATTGAGGTCTATGAGGCACCCATGTATTATCCTTAGCATCGTGGAGTACTTTTGTGTTTACGCTTATAACCGTGGGTGCTTCAGAACTCTAATGAGTAGGAGCCATGCACACTTTTATGGTCCCTCCTATTTGTGATTTGGAAAGGGTAGGAAAAGTCCTTTTAGGTCTTGCCTAGGCAGCACATTCCCTGTCTCTTAAAGACATGCTGTATCTTCGCTGTGGGCGTCAAGCACACCCATCGTTGTCATTCATTCATTACTGTGCCTGTCTAAAACCCTGGCTTTTCATTGGTGCATTGGCTGTAATGGTCCCTCTATTTGGTGTTTGGTTCCCTCCTATGGCTACTGGCCCTTTTATATAAACTCCCCCTCCTGTCTATTTGGGTTAGTTTTGGCGCACTATTTTTTTCTTCTGCTTGTTTCAGTGGCATAGGAAGGCTCTCCTTAGCACACCTGTTCCCCCTGCTTTCCATTTCGTTTGGAGCACGAGTGAAAACGGACCTGTAAATCTTATCACAGTGCCCACTTTCATGTTTCACCATTGTGCACCTTTTATTTGATCAGCAAGGTGCACCACAGCTGCTCCCGAATGCCGTAGGGCGTGGAGACCTGGTGATTTTGTTGTCTGTGCATTCCTTTACTGCGATCTAGAGTGCACTTTACAGTTCCCCCGGGGCACAAGCAGCTCCATTATCAGCACGCACTCTACGGCCCCCTGGGTCACAAACAGGCATTCCCTCCAGTGTGCCTTTTTTGAGCATGTGTGCTGTGACGGCAGCCTTCACCATGTCGCAGAGCTGCGCCTGGCTGCTGCTGCTCAGCTCAGCCTTTCTCTGCCAACACTTTAAAATCCTGCTCCCCTCTTTTTTAGGTCTCACCTAGGCAGTGCATGCGCTGTCTCTTCGAGACATTCTGTATCTAGAATATGGGCTTAAAGCACCGCCCCTTTTTTAATTGGCTCCTTTTTACTTTCCTTCCTAAAATGCCTTCTTTTCATTGGTTATTATGCTTAGTAGTCCCTCCTTCTCTTCTTTTGTAACGTCCTTGAGGACTGCCCCTGTTACATGTGTTCTTACTATTTATGTTAATTTAGGAAACTTGGTGAATACTCTTTTCTTTGTGATGGCCTGCCTCTGCTCGTGCGTTTTTCTTTGCACAGGCTGAAAGGTTCCCAGTCAATTCATTTGCCAGTGCTTGTTTTTTTTACAGTGCAGTGTTTTCGTGGCTCAACATGGCGCACACTTCGTGGACGCCACTCTTTCACTTCTGCATCTCCGCAGCACACGCTTTTCACAGTGCAGTATTTTTGTGGCTCAGCACGCCGCCCGCTTCATGGATGCCATGCTTTCATTTCTTCATCTTCACAGCACACACTTTTCACAGTGCAGTGTTTTCGTGCTCAGCACAGCGCCCGCTTCATGGACGTCCGATTTCACTTCTGCATCTCTGAAGCACACGCTTCATGGATGCCGCGCTTCAATTGAAGTTCTCAAAATTTTATTAACTCTGCATCACTGCCTGCAGCCTGTCGATCACTCCCTCTCTCCTACAACAGTCGCACTTTTGTTTTGAGCATGGTGGATGGCGAACCAAACCGCAAGTCGCCTACACTCAGGGTGGCAGCAAACTGTTATTACATTACTCTGCCATCCCTTCAGGTACATACTTATAGGTGCATCACAACCGAAATGTGGCTTGCAGCCGAACCCAGAGTGGGGACAGCACCTTAGAGCATGAGAGCTCATCCCTGTGGTGTTCAGAGCAGACGGCATGCAAGGCGAGGGGGCACCGTGCACAGCACTGCTTCTGAGCAGCCAGTCCGCCTGACAACATGGCCGAAGGTGCATTTTCATTCTCCCCCCTGAAGGAAGTGACCCAATTAGGGTGACCCGGGTCACTCGCGACCACCTCTCAGCCTTCCATACAAATGAAGAGTCGGTCAGACAGTAGAGCATACCAACCAAGTATATGTTTATTCAGAAACACTTGAGCGGAGCCCCGTCTGCCCAGTCGCTTAGGGGTGCTGCAGAGAGGACTGACACCAGCAAACATAGAGACTACAAGATGTTCGAGATGGCTCCCTCTTCCATGGAGGAAGGTTCTGAGTGCACGGGATCAAGCCAAGGCGAAGTTTTAAGAATTTTAGTTTCTGTAGTTTCGGATAGCCCAGATTAAAATATTTTTGAGGGGCCAAGACTTTATAGTTGTTCACAGTCATCCAGGCATGCGATCTTACTGAGAAAGCTGCTTTGTCTTCCACCAAAGCCAGCTTTTTCAAGGATTTCCACACTAATTTCTTAAAAGCTGAAAGGTGGATCTGCGTGTTCCAAATGGCCAAGAGTCCAGTGCATGCTAGAGCCTCCTGAAGATAGCTTCTTGCAGGAGAATCCTCCCTCTGCTGAAGATCTTGCCATAGAAGTTTATTTAGAGTTTTGGGGGCTGATAGTCTAATTTTGTTCCAGCAGTTGATATATGCGCCGTATCTGGCCCATGATTGCTTCAGTAGGCCAAATTCCAGTCTGATTTGTGCCGGGGAAGTGTAGTTTGGGAGGTTAAAGGTGGTTCTGTATGCTTTTACTAAGGTTGTGTCCAACAGTTTTGCATCTCTCCCTCTTAAAGCTTCACTACCATAAGTAATTGTGGGAAGAATTTTGGCCTGTGCTACTTTTAGTAGGGGGCTTAATGTTGGGCCCAGTAGTTTAGATGTTAAACTTTTCATGGTTAATGCTAGCACCAACCCCTTTCTTTTAATCTCCTCTAGGTGTCGGGCAAATGTTCCTTCTTTATCAATGTAAACACCTAGGTACTTATAGACTCCCGCTGAGTCTATTCGTGTGCCGCCCAGCTGCCAGCTTCTATCTGCCTTCCTTTTGTTGTTTATTGACATAGTTCTAGTTTTCTTTAAGTTGATTGACAGCTTATTTGCTTCAGCGTAGACCTGCATGCTGTTGAGAAGATGTTGCAAGCCTACTACTGTATGACTGAGCAAGATTACGTCGTCCGCATAAAGGAGATTGGACAGAGTTGTGCCCCCCATCCTGGGTGCGTGAGAGTTGCTGGTGTTGAGTAATTGCGGAAGGTCTGCCATGAATAAATTAAACAGCATGGGTGCCAGCACGCAACCTTGTTTGAGGCCCTTCGTTGTTTTTACTTTCCTTGTCAAATGCGTCCCTGTGCCAAGTTTGACCTCTACCCAGGTATCAGTATGGAGGAGCATTATCATTTTTAAGAGAGCATTTGGGATCCCCCAGCTTGCCAGCTTCGCCCATAGTCTTGATCTGTCCACATTATCGAAGGCGGCGCTAAAATCGATAAAACAAAGGTGCAGCTGCATTTTCTTCGAAATTGTGGCATCTATGAGCAGAGATAATGTTAAGATGTTCGTTGTTGTGCCAGTTTCCTTACGAAAGCCTGTCTGATTTAACGGAATTATATCAATCGTGTCCGCCCAGGCTGTAAGCTCTTCCAACAACGTGCCCGCAAAGTATTTAGCCTCATTATCGATTAGTGCCACCAGCCGATAATTACCGGGCGAGGCCTTATTCCCACTTTTGTGGATAGGAACGATCGTGGAGCCTTTCCATGAATCAGGGATGACGCCCCGTTGTCTCACTTCCAGGAATATTGGATGAAATATTCTTGCCCACTCTGACGCCCTCTGTTTAAACAGAGCGGGCGGGATTCCATTCGGGCCTGGTGCCCCTTCCCTTCTTCCCTTTATGATCTGCCGCTTAATTGACAGGTGCGCAGCTTCATCTGACGTTTCCTCCAGAAGTTGATTTGCGTTAGAGGCTATATATGAGACTCTGTCGTTTGTTAAATTAGCCGCATTGCGGTCAGTTGGAGCTGCCCTGTACTGGTCCTGGTGAAGGGAGCCTGCTGTAAAGTTGTTGAAATGAGTGTGCAGATAGTTGGCCCAGGTTTCCTCTAATATGTGTGATGGAATTCCCCACGTTGCGGGTCGATGATTATGTTCACCATTTTCCAGAAGCGGGGCTGTCATTCTGTTTTATGTTTTGAAGGAGTTTAGCCCAGGTGTCATCTTCATGGTTTTTGTTAATGCCCCATTTCAACTTCTTTAGATTAGTTCTTTGTTGACGCAAAGAGGAGAGTAGCAAGAGGTTCCCAGGATCATGGCGCAAGGATCTTATTGAGCTGCTTATAGTTCTTTTGAGGCTTTTAATTTGAGCACGTTGTGCCGCAGTTAACCTTTTCGCTTGCTCAAATGGCAGAGTGTGCTTCATTTTTATTTGCGACGCGTGTAGTTTGCTGAGGCTTGAGTATTTTGATACTATTTCCAGGAAATCCCTTTCGGTTGGTTTCCATTGGACTGTCCCCTTTCTTGGCCGTCATTATGATCTGATATGAGAGACCCACTTCATTACACAAATGGAGCCCATAGGAGGTGGAACTTCTGGGACCTGCGGTACACCCCATCCCACCCCCACTTCTCAGGGGCAGGTGGGGGTGATGATTCTACTATTGGTCACCATTTATCACCTGAAAAGGGCACCGAACAGGTGATTGAGGTCTATGAGGCACCCATGTATTATCCTTAGCATCGTGGAGTACTTTTGTGTTTACGCTTATAACCGTGGGTGCTTCAGAACTCTAATGAGTAGGAGCCATGCACACTTTTATGGTCCCTCCTATTTGTGATTTGGAAAGGGTAGGAAAAGTCCTTTTTAGGTCTTGCCTAGGCAGCACATTCCCTGTCTCTTAAAGACATGCTGTATCTTCGCTGTGGGCGTCAAGCACACCCATCGTTGTCATTCATTCATTACTGTGCCTGTCTAAAACCCTGGCTTTTCATTGGTGCATTGGCTGTAATGGTCCCTCTATTTGGTGTTTGGTTCCCTCCTATGGCTACTGGCCCTTTTATATAAACTCCCCCTCCTGTCTATTTGGGTTAGTTTTGGCGCACTATTTTTTTCTTCTGCTTGTTTCAGTGGCATAGGAAGGCTCTCCTTAGCACACCTGTTCCCCCTGCTTTCCATTTCGTTTGGAGCACGAGTGAAAACGGACCTGTAAATCTTATCACAGTGCCCACTTTCATGTTTCACCATTGTGCACCTTTTATTTGATCAGCAAGGTGCACCACAGCTGCTCCCGAATGCCGTAGGGCGTGGAGACCTGGTGATTTTGTTGTCTGTGCATTCCTTTACTGCGATCTAGAGTGCACTTTACAGTTCCCCCGGGGCACAAGCAGCTCCATTATCAGCACGCACTCTACGGCCCCCTGGGTCACAAACAGGCATTCCCTCCAGTGTGCCTTTTTTGAGCATGTGTGCTGTGACGGCAGCCTTCACCATGTCGCAGAGCTGCGCCTGGCTGCTGCTGCTCAGCTCAGCCTTTCTCTGCCAACACTTTAAAATCCTGCTCCCCTCTTTTTAGGTCTCACCTAGGCAGTGCATGCGCTGTCTCTTCGAGACATTCTGTATCTAGAATATGGGCTTAAAGCACCGCCCTTTTTTAATTGGCTCCTTTTTACTTTCCTTCCTAAAATGCCTTCTTTTCATTGGTTATTATGCTTAGTAGTCCCTCCTTCTCTTCTTTTGTAACGTCCTTGAGGACTGCCCCTGTTACATGTGTTCTTACTATTTATGTTAATTTAGGAAACTTGGTGAATACTCTTTTCTTTGTGATGGCCTGCCTCTGCTCGTGCGTTTTTCTTTGCACAGGCTGAAAGGTTCCCAGTCAATTCATTTGCCAGTGCTTGTTTTTTTTACAGTGCAGTGTTTTCGTGGCTCAACATGGCGCACACTTCGTGGACGCCACTCTTTCACTTCTGCATCTCCGCAGCACACGCTTTTCACAGTGCAGTATTTTTGTGGCTCAGCACGCCGCCCGCTTCATGGATGCCATGCTTTCATTTCTTCATCTTCACAGCACACACTTTTCACAGTGCAGTGTTTTCGTGCTCAGCACAGCGCCCGCTTCATGGACGTCCGATTTCACTTCTGCATCTCTGAAGCACACGCTTCATGGATGCCGCGCTTCAATTGAAGTTCTCAAAATTTTATTAACTCTGCATCACTGCCTGCAGCCTGTCGATCACTCCCTCTCTCCTACAACAGTCGCACTTTTGTTTTGAGCATGGTGGATGGCGAACCAAACCGCAAGTCGCCTACACTCAGGGTGGCAGCAAACTGTTATTACATTACTCTGCCATCCCTTCAGGTACATACTTATAGGTGCATCACAACCGAAATGTGGCTTGCAGCCGAACCCAGAGTGGGGACAGCACCTTAGAGCATGAGAGCTCATCCCTGTGGTGTTCAGAGCAGACGGCATGCAAGGCGAGGGGGCACCGTGCACAGCACTGCTTCTGAGCAGCCAGTCCGACTGACAACATGGCCGAAGGTGCATTTTCATTCTCCCCCCTGAAGGAAGTGACCCAATTAGGGTGACCCGGGTCACTCGCGACCACCTCTCAGCCTTCCATACAAATGAAGAGTCGGTCAGACAGTAGAGCATACCAACCAAGTATATGTTTATTCAGAAACACTTGAGCGGAGCCCCGTCTGCCCAGTCGCTTAGGGGTGCTGCAGAGAGGACTGACACCAGCAAACATAGAGAAACATTATGTACATTTCAGAACCAAGGAAAACCCGCTCATAATGGAATTTTACTAGCAGGTGCAGCTGAAACAAAGAAGTACAGTAGGATGAGCTTCAACTCTGAGACCGGGCACACATTATCTCTATGCCAAGGTCGTTCTGTTCGTGCCTACCGCTAGACCAGTGGAAGAAGGCCTCTATCTAGTGAGAAAGGTATGCTCTAATAAGAACAGTGTTTTCATTAGCAGAGCAAGGCCTAACCTTGGAGAAATGAAACTTTCCACAGCCTGCTTCTCAAGGAGGGAATACGCAGTTGATGTCATGATTCAAAATGGCGGCTAAACATAAAATGGTGCCGCAAATGCTAACTTACATGAAAAAATGCACGAACAAAATAGCAAAAACATTTTCATTTCATTAGACCCTCCTTTTAGCATTCGCTAACAATTTTATATGGTGAGCGTAAAAGACATAACATTGTAATAAGCAAAAGGACATTAATACTCAGACCAATCCATATACTCGGCATCAGGAATAGACGTTGCAAGAGATGATGTAGAATTAAAGATGCCCTTTCACTACTAAGAATGTCCTTCCTGTGGTCTCATTTAAGTACCCCTACAGTGATGAGGGGGACGTTTGAAAATGAGACAACCAAAACTGGGTGGGGGGTTCCTAAATGTATAATGGTGACTCTCTCTAGTACTAAGTTACTGAGAGGGTCAAAGAAACATGAAGCCAACCCACAACTGCGGGTGGAAAGGGAAGAAGACCCTTTTCTTTTAATTGCCCTCACTCACTCTAGTAGTGACATGCTTCATCATTGGGCCATCCCGACTCCTAAAAGTCGGGGTGGGCTCGACCGTCTTTCAGGGAGCACTTAGAGATAATTTGTAAGGGGGCTTATCATTAAAGATAAAATTCCTAACCCACTCCTAAAGAAATCTTTAATAGTGGGGTGGGTCGGAATGTTAAAATATATACAAAACGGGTATTAAGGATGTGATGGTCCTATGACCCTAAAAACAGCACCAACATGTTTCATCCCTACTTAACTGGCTTTCTATGAGTCCTGGGCTTTCGTCAGGGTGGGACGTAATGAGGTTACTTCCCCCAAAGACGTGAGTGCGATATGTGCTATTTGCCAAGTGCACTATAAATGTTTATAAAAAATGGAACAAGCCTACTACTTGCCACCGGTCTGGATCAGGAATTACCTATGCAGAAAAGATAAAACATACATTGCAACCGTTAATATGTCCAACTTTGTTACCATTTAGTCACCATCAATACACCAGTACCCCCGAATTCGTAGTTGTGATGGTGTCGGGATTTCACCCATATATCAGTGCTTTTACCTCACCAGCATATTGCTGTGGTCACAAACACAGAGCTATCGCAATCTTATCACTCCATATACACTATAGTGGCTTTCACAAGTGCTATGGGTAGTGCATGCATGCATTTTTTCTTCCACAATATGCTTTCATACTTCACTTAAATGTCTCACCACATTCATCCACACCACCAATAAGTATTTACAATACGTATTACAGTGTTCCATAGACTTACCCCAATGACTCGAGGTTATTGATTCTCAAGGGAGCGCTGGAGGGAGGCCTTGTAGTCACACACTGTGGGTGACATATTAAAAGCAATGGTATTGTTAACAAAAAGCTTTAAATAACGAGCGAGACTGCTGGTAAAGCATAGATCCTGTCTTGCGTCTCACTGTAAATCTTGCCGCTTAAGCATATGCTCGTTTGACACAGTTACTGGCACTTACTTCGTCAAAGGTCCTTCCCTGCCCGAACTTACGTCTGCTTGTGCTCCCCGGCTTGTGCGGTTTGTTCTAAATCTGCCCGCAGGTTAAATGCTCGTGTTTTCGCGCTTCCGCGGTCTCTCGTCACTTAATTACTTCATGCCTCTTTTGCGCGATGCTGCCTGTACATTGGCTGTTGTTACGGACTCTGTTTGTGTCGTAGCAACTGCCCAATGTTCTATATGGGCTCACAATCACACGTGGTACGGGAGGCTCGTAAGCCCACGTGGTATGGAGTCAACGCCACCGACGTCCCGGGTTTTGCCTCTTTTTTGTGATAAAGCTAGAAGATCATTGGCTGTTGCTACGGACTCGATAACGCCGTAGCAACTATTCCGTAGTCCGGGAGGGCTACCGTAAATGACCCGTTCTCTCACGCTAGAATGTTAGTATTGCCCTCAGTCTCCCGTTTACATAGTTACTTGGTTCTTCTAGGCAGACTGTGGTATTGGAACAGTGTTTTCATGCTAATGGAATAGCGGCACGTGACATAGCGCGTCACAGCCGATTATTCGCCCTGTGCTTTACCCTCTAACACGTAATTCTTTATGTGGGCATACCCAGAACCGCAATAGCGTTCTTGATAGTAAACAGAATGTGCCTCTGGTGTATAAGACCTCCTAGAATAAGGGTTACAAAAGGATTCTTTACACATATTCAGACATTGGCTGTATTAAAGCCGGATTGTTGCACCGGTACTACGTGTGACATATGATGTGGTCCACGAATCTTCACACGTCCACAATTTTGTGAAAAAATTCGCTCACTGTCCTGCATTTATTTCTAGAAAGGCTCATGGATGCATTCTTGCCCTATCTATTTATTACAATATACAGGAGTTTCATGTATTGAGAGACACGATCAGACTGGTAAATTACTCATGTGTTACTAGGTCTAGTTTACGGAATCTGCCCATCTCTTGTTCTATTTATTTGTTAAGGGCGTTCGGTTGGTTCCACGGTATGTCGTCATTTAAACCCTGGACATGGGTTTTGAGACGGTGCACCCACCGTTGTTCCCTGAATAGTAATGTTTTTTTAATATTACTTGAGGGCCGACTTTCTCAATGATGTTCCATTGTAAGTCATTGTCTGTATGCTTTTTTTCTAGGAAGTGTGCTGTCAGTTTTGTTGTTATACGACTGCACCTTATAGTGCTGCGATGTTCGTTTATGCGGGTCTTCACCTTACGGGTAGTCATCCCGATGTACTTGAGCCCGCAGGGACATGAGATTACATACACTACGTTGGCACTGTTGCAGTTTGTATGGGATCGCTGTTCCCACGGACTTCTCATCCCGAGATCCAGTGTGTTTGTTTGTGAAGTAAATGGGCATACTGCACAGTTGCCGCATGGAAAATGCCCCCGTACCAGGGGTAGATTCCACAGTGTATTTTGTCCTGTTACAGTTTTGTTCCTCGTGTCGCTATGGACCACTCTATCCCGGATGCTCCGATGTCTTCGAAACGAGAACATGGGTTTCTCAAAATCCAGTGTGTTTGACGTGAGAATACGCCAGTGTTTGTTAATCGTTTGTTTTACAAATTGGAGCCGGTATTGTAAGTTGTAACTCAGATTAGGTTTGTTTTATCTGGCCTGCTTGTTTTCTCAAGGAGAGACTCTCTTGGTATATTGCGCACCCTCTTTTTGGCTTTGTTGATAATCTGGGCTGGGTATTTTCGGGTCTGTAGTTTTTTAGCCAAGTTGTTGGCTTCCTTTTTGTAATCTTCCAGTCTGGAGCAGTTGCGACGTATGCGCATAAACTGCCCCACTGGGAGGTTTTCACAGAGTGCTCTTGGATGAGCACTCTCAAAGTGTAACAAACTGTTGCGATCAGTCGGTTTCGAATACAGTGACGTACACAGTTTGCCCTCTTCTGCCACAATGTTGAGATCTAGGAAAGAGACTTTCCTTTTGTTGTGTGTCATGGTGAGTTTCAAATATGGGTTTCTGTCATTGATCCATTTACTGAAAGAGTCTAGGGAGGTACTGTGGTCATTCCATATTACCAGGATATCGTCTATGTACCTGATCCATAGCCGTTTCTTGTCAGTGAAAGGGTTGTTATTCCATATGTAGATGTCCTCGAACCATCCCATATACAGGCATGCTACACTTGGAGCAAATGTACTGCCCATGGAAGTCCCATGGCATTGGAGATAGAAGCTGTCTTAAAAAAAAAAAAGTTTTCGGTTAAGGCCAACCTGGCTAGTTGCATAACCCACTCCACAGGTACTTTCCATTGCCAATCTTCATTAAGGAATATGTCCTGGATCACCCCGAGACTTTCTTCTTGGGGGATACTTGTATAGAGTGACTCCACGTCCAAGCACACTAATGTCTCCACATCTGAATTGTATGTTATGTCTTTTAGGATGGTCAACAGGTGGGTGGTGTCCTTGACGTAGGATTTTGCTTTAGTGACCAGCGGTCTCAAATACCAATCTACAAATTGGGACAGAGGTTCCAATACGGACTCGATGGATTAACTAGAAAGAGAAGGATCTTTTGACAGCCAAAGACCCAAGGGTCCCGCGATTTTACACAATACCCAAGATACACAAGGGACGCACTCCTCCACCTGGAAGACCGATAGTCTCCGGGATCGGGTCCGTATTAGAATCTCTGTCCCAATTTGTAGATTGGTATTTGAGACTGCTGGTCACTAAAGCAAAATCCTACGTCAAGGACACCACCCACCTGTTGACCATCCTAAAAGACATAACATACAATCCAGATGTGGAGACATTAGTGAGCTTGGACGTGGAGTCACTCTATACGAGTATCCCCCAAGAAGAAAGTCTCGGGGTGATCCAGGACATATTACTTAAAGAACATTGGCAATGGAAAGCACCTGTGGAGTGGGTTATGCAACTAGCCAGGTTGGCCTTCACTGAAAACTTTTTTTGTTTTGAAGACAGCTTCTATCTCCAATGCCACGGAACTTCCATGGGCAGTACATTTGCTCCAAGTGTAGCAAGCCTGTATATGGGATGGTTCGAGGACATCTACATATGGAATAACAACCCTTTCACTGACAAGATACGGCTATGGATCAGGTACATAGACGATATCCTGGTAATATGGAATGACCACAGTACCTCCCTAGACTCTTTCAGTAAATGGATCAATGACAGAAACCCATATTTGAAATTCACCATGACACACAACAAAAGGAAAGTCTCTTTCCTAGATGTCAACATTGTGGCAGAAGAGGGCAAACTGTGTACATCACTGTATTCGAAACCGACTGATCGCAACAGTTTGTTACACTTTGAGAGTGCTCATCCAAGAGAACTCCGTGAAAACCTCCCAGTGTGGCAGTTTATGCGCATACGTTGCAACTGCTCCAGACTGGAAGATTACAAAAAGGAAGCCAACAACTTGGCTAAAAAGCTACAGACCCGAAAATACCCAGCCCAGATTATTAACAAAGCCAAAAAGAGGGTGTGCAATATACCAAGAGAGTCTCTCCTTGAGAAAACAAGCAGGCCAGATAAAACAAACCTAATCTGCGTTACAACTTACAATACCGGCTCCAATTTCGTAAAACAAACGATTAACAAACACTGGCGTATTCTCACGTCAAACACACTGGATTTTGAGAAACCCATGTTCTTGTTTCGAAGAAATCGGAGCATCCGGGATAGAGTGGTCCATAGCGACACGAGGAACAAAACTGTAACAGGACAAAATACACTGTGGAATCTACCCCCGGTACGGGGGCATTTTCCATGCGTCAACTGTGCAGTATGCCCATTTACTTCACAAACAAACACACTGGATCTCGGGGTGAGAAGTCCATGGGAACAGCGATCCCATACAAACTGCAACAGTGCCAACGTAGTGTATGTAATCTCATGTCCCTGCGGGCTCAAGTACATCGGGATGACTACCCGTAAGGTGAAGACCTGCATAAACGAACATCGCAGCACTATAAGGTGCAGTCGTATAACAACAAAACTGACAGCACACTTCCTAGAAAAAAAGCATACAGACAATGACTTACAATGGAACATCATTGAGAAAGTCGGCCCCTCAAGTAATATTCAAAAACATTACTATTCAGGGAACAACGGTGGGTGCACCGTCTCAAAACCCATGTCCAGGGTTTAAATGATGACATACCATGGAACCAACTGAACGCCCTTAACAAATAAATAGAACAAGAGATGGGCAGATTCCGTAAACTAGACCTAGTAATACATGAGTAATTTACCAGTCTGATTGTGTCTCTCAATACATGAAACTCCTGAATATTGTAATAAATAGATTGGGCAAGAATGCATTGTGAGAGGGACGGGCGGAAGAAAAGGCGAGGAGGCCGGAGTATGGGCTCAATGTTGTTGTGCTTTATTGGTTGGTATACATGAAAGACTAGTTAGGCGGGGCTGGGCGTAGGGCGCAACTGTGATCTTCTTCCCAGGCGATAGCGGGACCTCTGCTCCTCTGTCCTCTTGGGCGTGCGTTCCTTCTCTTCAGGGGTGGATAACCCGGGAGGCTCATATAGGGAACAAACAACACAAGAGAGGGGCGGTTACTACACCTTGCCGCGGTAATAGAAGGGCAAGACAGAACCCTTCACCAGGTACACAGTCCACCGGCGGGTGCGATAAGGAAAGAGGAGTGGACTAGGGTAGTATAGCGGTGCACAGTTTGGATAATGTATAGGCACACGGTCTCCCGACAGACCCCTGGGGAGGACCCCGCGGGGCACGTGATACACTCTGCCCACGCCAAACGAGCGTTCGAATATCAGTGAAAGGGGGGGGTGTTGGAAGCAGAAGCAACCGTGAGGGATCGGGCGTCGTGCAGGTAGTGGCAGTGGAGGGGTAAACACACACACACTCGGTGAGAACTACTCCGTGAATCCCTTAGGCGGTCCAGCCTTTACTGCGGTCCTCCCCTATATTCCTTCCCCACTCCCCTTCCCAGGCCACGTACCGTGTCAGCCGCAACTCTCCAGAGCTGCGGCGGCTCTTCAGCATCCTCCGGGGGTGTCCACCACTCCTCTGTCCAGGATTCGACTCCGTCGTCTTCGTCCGGGTCCGGAGGGTCGGGGCTTCCTACGATCTCCTTCTTCTCTTGATCCTCCTCTCGATCCGTCTCCGTCGGCGCGGCGTCTCTCTCCTCTTCCTCTTGCTCTCTCCCTGACGACGACGCTTCCTTTCCGGTGACTTCCGCCTTTAGGGACCGTGACTCCGACCCTCGGTGGTTTGATTGGTGGACAAGTCCCAGCTGTCCGTGACGTCCCTGGAGGCGAGAGGCAGCCGGCGTGATTAACCCTTGCTGTCCTGGTCCATGCAAGTCTCTGTGTGTGGGCATGGGGTAAGAGAAGCAAGGAGGCAGGGGGGTAAACATCCCGTCCTCACCGACCCCCTCACATCCCTCCCCTCTTACTTTCTTGCCGGCAAGAAACGGGTCAAGGGGTGGCGTGATAGATAGTCTGCATTGGTCTGCTCTCTGCCCTTCCGATGTAATGTAGTAAAATGGAAGGGCTGAAGTGCCAGAAACCACCTCATGACCCTGTCGTTGTGCCCTTTGTTGCGCGAAAGCCACTCTAAAGGGGCGTGGTCGGTATACAGAGTGAACTCCCTACCTTCGAGATAGTACCGGAGAGTCTCAATCGCCCATTTGATGGCTAGGGCCTCCTTTTCTATGACGGAGTATCGTGTTTCGCGGGGGAACAATTTCCTACTTATGTACAGTATGGGACGTTCTTGTCCCTGGGGGTCGGTTTGAGATAATACCGCGCCCAGTCCCTGCTCTGATGCGTCTGTTTGGAGGATAAATGGTTTGTCATACTCAGGACTCAGGAGCACAGGGTCGGAGGTAAGGGCTTGTTTCAAGGCGTGGAAGGCTCGTTGGAGACAGAGGGAAGGTTGTCGTAACTCCTTTTCTGCGTTCTTGTGTTTCTGTAGCAGGTCGGTTAAGGGGGCAGCTGTCTGCGAAAATTCAGGTATAAAGCGTCTATAATAACCGAGAATACCTAGGAAGGCCCTCAGCTCTCTTTTGGTGTGGGGAAATGGGATGTCGGCTATGGCGGCTACCTTTTCCTTCTGTGGTTTGATTAGCCCCTCCCCAAGAAGGTACCCCAAGTACTTCACAGACCGAGCAGCCAGCCGGCTTTTGGTGGGATTAATGGTGAGACCGGCTTCCCCTAAGGTCCGAACGACCATAGCCAGGTGGCATAGATGTTCCTCCCAGGTGGGGCTGTGAATGACTATGTCGTCGATGTATGCCGCGGCATATGCGGCACAGGGTCTGAGTAGGTCGTTCATTAGCCTTTGGAAAGCTGCCGGGGCCCCGTGTAACCCAAAGGGCAATACCGTGAACTGATACAACCCCCCCGGGGTGGAGAATGCTGTTTTATCCTTGTCGGTTTTTGTTAAGGGGACCTGCCAGTACCCTTTACAGAGGTCTAACGTACTGATGTACTGTGCTTTTCCTAGCCTTTCCACCAGTTCGTCCACCCGAGGTAGAGGATAGGTGTCGAACTGGGAGATCTTATTGACCTCGCGGAAGTCAATACAAAATCTAATAGAACCGTCCGGCTTCGGGACTAGGACTATGGGCGAATTCCATTTGCTCTTGGACAGTTCTATGACACCGATGTGGAGCATTTGTTGTATCTCGCGCTCCACCGCCTGTCTGCGGGATTCAGGAAGGCGATACGGCCGCAGCTTTACCCGCTTCCCCGGCAGAGTGGTGATTGAATGTTCTGTGAGGGTGGTTCGACCTGGGGTGGAGGAAAAGATGGCCCTGAAGGGCCACAGGCAGGTGTTTAGGGACTTCTGCTGTTCCACAGACAGCTCAGGATCCCTGCTCTGATGGTATGCTACAGGGTGGTCTTGGGCCAGAGAGACAGGAACGGGGGGGGGTTCCCCGTACCATCTGTTCAGCAAATTAATATGGAATATCTGGGTGTTGCCTCTCTTCAGGGGGTCCATCTCAAGACGATAAGTGACGGGGGTGACTACTTCCACGACCCGGAAGGGGCCCTGCCACTGACCCAAGAGTTTGTGGTCAGAAGTGGGCATCATGAGGAGGACGTAGTCATCTACCTTCAACGTACGTGGTTTAGTGGTTTTATCGTACTGTCGTCTCTGGCCTTCTTGTGCATTCTCCAGGTGTATTCTACATATGCTATGTATTTCCTGGAGATGGGTTTTCAGGTTCATAACATATTCGGGGAGGGGTTTGGTCCCTTCTGGCCTTTCTTCCCATTCTTCCTTGGCCATGTCAAGCAGGGTACGGGGTTGTCGTCCGTATAGGAGTTCGAAAGGTGAATATCCAGTACTCCTCTGGGGTTTACACCTTATAGCGAACAGGGCTAGGGGTAGCATTTCCTCCCATTGGCGGGTTTCAAGGTCTAGCATTTTTTTCAGGGTGGTCTTCAGGGTGGCGTTATATCGCTCTACCAGCCCGTCCATCTGGGGGTGGTAGGTCGCCGTACGGATCTGTTTTATCTTCAACTGGGCACATACCTGCTTCATAAGGCGGGACACAAAGGGTGTTCCTTGATCGGATATCACTTCCCGGGGAAATCCAACCCTGGAAAATATGTTCACCATGGCTTTAGCTATTTGTTGGGCGTTTGGTTGTCTCAGGGCCACCGCTTCAGGGAACCGGGTGGCGTAGTCTACCATCACCAACACGTACCTACACCCGCTTCGGGAGGGGAGCAAGGGACCAATTATATCCATCCCCACACGAGAGAAGGGCTCCTCAATAATGGGCAAGGGACACAAGGGCACCTTCGGGGGTCGATACCGACTGTTCTTCTGACAAATGGGGCACTGTCTACAATACTGACGGATCTGCTGATAAATGCCTGGCCAGAAGAATTGCCCTAGGATGTCTTGCTCTGTCTTTTCTTCACCAAAGTGCCCCCCCAACAAATGACTGTGTGCGAGGAACATCACTTTCTCTCTATAGGACTGGGGTACCAGCAGTTGGAGTGGTTGGTTCTTCCCCCCTTTTCTGTATACCATCCCCTCCTTTATGACAAACTGAGGACCTACTTTGTCTGGGTTCTCGGTGTCGGTGGCCTGGTTCCATGCCTCTCTTAGGGTTGGATCTTCTCTTTGGGCCGCAAAGAAGCCCATATCATATTGCCATAGGGGTTCTTCGTTAGTCTGGGTTAGGGCTATGTGCGTCCAGTGTCTTTTTTCTCTCCTCTTCTGGTTCCGGCTTTTGGGGTCTTTCACGGAGGGGCATGCCAAGGAGGGTTCATTGGCAAAGGGGGCAGACTGACACCAATCGTCCTGATCGACGCCTTGTTCTGGTATCACTGTAGACATGTACGGATAATCGGACCCTAGGACCAATGTCTCTGGCAGGCGTGGCACCAGCCCTACCCGCAGGGACACGGGTTGTTCAGAGGGTCCGTGCTGGACCTGCACGTTGGTAGTGGGATACCTTTTATTGTCTCTGTGAACACATTGTATGTTGACCTCCCCTGTGGTTCGGGTGACCCCTCCAGGTATAGCCGAAGGCCGTATCACACTCTGCAAACAACCCGTGTCCATCAAGGCCCGTCGGTTCTCCCCATTTACTCTTACTGTCCTATGATATGGGGGTTTTCTTCTCATAGGGTTACAGTAGTACGAGCGGGTGAGGCCCACCTCCATCGGTTCCTCCCTTTGTGGGCACACTCGGGCAATGTGGCCATAGGCGCCACAGGAAAAACATTGCGGGCCAGTATGTGTTGGGGCCGACCGAGGAGAAGGGAACAAAGGTGTTGGCACCACAGCCAGGGCCTCTGGTCGACGAGAGGGAAGAGGTGGTCTACTCGCCCGAGGATGGCCTCCCCTGGTGGTCTCCAGTGTTGATCCTCTTTGCCCCGCTGTATCTCCTGTGCCCTATGAAAGGCGCCCGCGATTTCGACGGCTCTCTCAAAGGTTAGTTGGGAGTGTTGCCGAACCCACTTTTGTGCAGGGGGATGCAAGGAAGAAAGGAATTGTTCCAAATAGACTTTTTCCATAATGTCCTCTTTAGACGATGTTAGGGGTTTCAGCCACCGGTCGGCCAGGTCTCGGACGCGGTATGAGAGAGCTCGTGGTGTCTCCTGAAGCCCCTCCTTGACCTGACGTAGCCGGATTCGGTAGGTATCTTCATCTAAACCTAGCCTTTCTAGTATGTCTCTTTTCACGTCAGCATACGGGGTGAGGTCGAGGGGTTTGCTGCCTGGTAGGCCGCTTGCATGTCGCCTGTCAACAGGGGACCTAGATACTGCCCCCATTTGTCTGCTGTCCAACCGGCAACCCTGGCCATGCGCTCAAAATTGGAAAAGAAAAAGTCGGGGTCCTCGCCGTTGACGTACTTCTGCAGTACTACTGACGGGAGTGTGGAAAACCCTCTCTGTTGCCCCAGGGTGTCCGCCAACCTGCCAAACGTGGCTTCGTGTGTCTGGGTATGTTCAGTTAGGGTCTTGTGTAATTGCCCTCTGTACTCTTCCGCGGCGGTCAGGAACCGTTCCAAGACCTGGCCCAGTTTTTCCTGCCCTTCCGCCATCTTCTTCATCGCGGCCTCCATCTTCCCGGATCCCACTTCTGACACCAGGTGTGAGAGGGACAGGCGGAAGAAAAGGCGAGGAGGCCGGAGTATGGGCTCAATGTTGTTGTGCTTTATTGGTTGGTATACATGAAAGACTAGATAGGCGGGGCTGGGCGTAGGGCGCAACTGTGATCTTCTCTCCAGGCGATAGCGGGACCTCTGCTCCTCTGTCCTCTTTTGCGTGCATCCTTCTCTTCAGGGGTGGATAACCCGGGAGGCTCATATAGGGAACAAACAACACAAGAGAGGGGCGGTTACTACACCTTGCCGCGGTAATAGAAGGGCAAGACAGAACCCTTCACCAGGTACACAGTCCACCGGCGGGTGCGATAAGGAAAGAGGAGTGGACTAGGGTAGTATCGGTGCACAGTTTGGATAATGTATAGGCACACGGTCTCCCGACAGACCCCTGGGGAGGACCCCTGGGGGCACCTGATACACTCTGCCCACGCCAAACGAGCGTTCGAATATCAGTGAAAGGGGGGGTGTTGGAAGCAGAAGCAACCGTGAGGGATCGGGCGTCGTGCAGGTAGTGGCAGTGGAGGGGTAAACACACACACACTCGGTGAGAACTACTCCGTGAATCCCTTAGGCGGTCCAGCCTTTACTGCGGTCCTCCCCTATATTCCTTCCCCACTCCCCTTCCCAGGCCACGTACCGTGTCAGCCGCAACTCTCCAGAGCTGCGGCGGCTCTTCAGCATCCTCCGAGGGCGTCCACCACTCCTCTGTCCAGGATTCGACTCCGTCGTCTTCGTCCGGGTCCGGAGGGTCGGGGCTTCCTACGATCTCCTTCTTCTCTTGATCCTCCTCTCGATCCGTCTCCGTCGGCGCGGCGTCTCTCTCCTCTTCCTCTTGCTCTCTCCCTGACGACGACACTTCCTTTCCGGTGACTTCCGCCTTTAGGGACCGTGACTCCGCCCCTCGGTGGTTTGATTGGTGGACAAGTCCCAGCTGTCCGTGACGTCCCTGGAGGCGAGAGGCAGCCGGCGTGATTAACCCTTGCTGTCCTGGTCCATGCAAGTCTCTGTGTGTGGGCATGGGGTAAGAGAAGCAAGGAGACAGGGGGGTAAACATCCCGTCCTCACCGACCCCCTCAC